>OU612045.1:67610880-68266860 GCA_914767935.1 Coremacera marginata
ATTATTATTATTATTATTATTATTATTATTATTATTATTATTATTATTATTATTATTATTATTAATATTATTATTATTATTATTATTATTATTATTATTATTATTATTATTATTATTATTATTATTATTATTATTATTATTATTATTATTATTATTATTATTATTATTATTATTATTATTATTATTATTATTATTATTATTATTATTATTATTATTATTATTATTATTATTATTATTATTATTATTATTATTATTATTATTATTATTATTATTATTATTATTATTATTATTATTATTATTATTATTATTATTATTATTATTATTATTATTATTATTATTATTATTATTATTATTATTATTATTATTATTATTATTATTATTATTATTATTATTATTATTATTATTATTATTATTATTATTATTATTATTATTATTATTATTATTATTATTATTATTATTATTATTATTATTATTATTATTATTATTATTATTATTATTATTATTATTATTATTATTATTATTATTATTATTATTATTATTATTATTATTATTATTATTATTATTATTATTATTATTATTATTATTATTATTATTATTATTATTATTATTATTATCATTATTATTATTAGCATTAAGCCATGAAAAGCTTCTTTAGAACGTAAGCCGTTCGAAGTCGGCGTGAAACATGTAGGTCCAGTTCTCGATCATTTGTGTGCAAACATATCACTTCATGCACAATACAATTGATCATAAGAAGCTCGGTCAAAGTCCTTTCAAGGGCTGAGATGGCCATTTCGTTTTTTTTTTTTTATTATTATTGTTATTATTATTTTTATTATTATTATTATTATTATTATTATTATTATTATTATTATTATTATTATTATTATTATTATTATTATTATTATTATTATTATTATTATTATTATTATTATTATTATTATTATTATTATTATTATTATTATTATTATTATTATTATTATTATTATTATTATTATTATTATTATTATAAGTATATATTATTATATTAGATTATATATATTATAATATATATAATATATATATATATCAGGCCCGTAGCCCGGATTTACCCAAGGTGGGGTTTTCATAAAAAAAATATATCGATTTTTTCTGATATCGATGAATAAAAGGAATTTAGTATAAAACTTACTTTTATTTGTTTTTATATGCTTGTATTAAGTCTTCTCTTTTTTTTTGCCAATTCTGACAATACATCATCCTCTGTTACTTCGCTATCCCTATGTATTCTTAAGGATGCATAATCATTTGAACAGTACCCGCCCATAGAACTTCTAGAAATACATTTCAAATATCAATTGCACTCCTTCACCTATCACCACACTTTCCTAATATTTGCGCCAGCATCCGCTGCTAAATTCTGGTTTTATTTATTTCAATGGGTAGTGTTACTAGAGCAAGGTAAAATTCTTGCATATTGTTTAATTAAAAATTTTGACCGTTCCTCATTTTCGGATGTAATCAAGTCGGATGTAATCAAAATCAAGTTCAGTAATCAATCAATCACCAGTTGTGCTTTGTAAAAAGTACTTCCATGTTGTAAATTGTTGCACGAAGGAAAGGTATATAGACAGTAATTTTGTAAAAATTTACCACAACATTACAAATGTGATCTACAATACAAATTCCTTTGAAACGATATTCCCGTAAGCGTCTTATACAAGCTGCTATCGGGTTAAAATTCTGTATAAAGCAATGTTCACCTATAAGCCACTTGTGATCTACTAGAAAAACTATCACGATAAGAAGACTAATATTTTCTTATAAGTAAATCCGTAACCAACTCCTAAACTTTAACAGATCACTTAGCAAAATTCTTAATTTAATTGACTTTTTCGACAACATTCAAAAGGTTTGGAAATTTTATTTTTCAATTTTTTGTTATCCCACTTTTATTTTTCAGTTTTGTCAAAAAAAACGCAAAACTTACAATATGCTCCGTTTTTCAATTTGGAGTAAGCTAACTTATGCCAACGGTTCAACCAAGACCTCTTTAAATCTTTGATTACGTGAACCACTGCCAGGAAAATTAAAAGTTGGGGGAGGCGGGTGGGGACGAAGGGGGATTTTAAATGTTTTGAAAACTTGAAATGAAATAAAATTAGAAATATCGTTGCTTGCACCTTTGAGTACTGCCGAAGTCGAAGGCAGTTCCGATGTATCAAACGAAATTTCTGTTTCTGGATCAACTTCTACAAGTATACACACAAAACGCACAAACTTAGAATTATTTACATTAAAAGTGAAATATGCTTAATAACACTACTTATACGACCGCTTTTAACATTACTGTCAATACTACCACCTCCTGCAACTACCGGTTCCAAAGGCAGTTTTGGACACTTTTCAGGCTCTAAAGATTCTTGAACGCTTTCTACAATGCAAACGAAATACAATATTACATTATTATGATTTAGCTAAAATCGTAACCATTAAATAATTATAATTTAGAATGGACACCGCACACATTGACCACTACACCATTCTGGCAGCGCTGCACTCGGTTGGTACATCAGCAAAGTACTTCTAATGTCGCTTAGACTTCGGCGGTGGCATCTTCTTTTTATAATTACTCGTACTTAATTTTGTAACATTGGATCAAAGTATTAAGGAATATCAAGAAGTTGCTATAATAAGGACGGAAATTGATAAAAGAAAACAATTCCTTAAAAACAAAGATTTACTTTCCTCCTTTCTAGCCTTTTTTAATAGCGGTTTCTGCAGCTAATTAAGTGGAATTGTTTTAGTATTTTGGCACAATCAAATAATCAATAGAATAACACTAACTCAAGTGGATTCAATTTTAGAAAACCACAATTGAGTTTAATATTTTAAATATTTTCCTCACTTTCATTTAATACTTTCCAACGCAATAGATTCTTAAATCGCAGGTGATGGACAATGCTCAATTGAATGTATCGAACTTTATTCTATGTCTTAAGCGTGTTTTTGTTGCTGTTTATACTGTTACTGAAAAGAAACCTAGGCGCATTAAGTATGCGCATATAAAAAATGTCATATTAATGATTATATTTTATTTTTTATACTTTCTGGACCCTAAAGGGGGGGTTTGAACACCCAAAACCCCTTCCTTGTCTACGGGCCTGATATATATTATATATTATAATATTATATATTATAATATATTATTATATAATATATTATTATATTATATATTATAAAATATATATTATAATATTATATATTATATATATAATAGTATACGTATATATATAGAGAGAGAGAGAGAGTTTTTAACTAATACTATGTTCACACTGAGAGCTAAATGCGCATTTACAGAATTCAACCTATATATTTGTCTCTTTTACTCCTACAAGGAGCATACGGCCACGCATTCTTAATTGCTAATGCGCATTTCGTTAATGCGCATTTAGCTCTCAGTGTGAACATAGTATTACTCTCGTACATTTTTCGAGTTTTTGCTGGGTGGGGGCTCCCAAAATTTATTTTGTCCTGGGCGCCAGTTTTGATCTCTACGCCTCTGCTCGTCTGTGATTGTTTTGTACAAACATTCTTAGGTATTTGTACAAAGCAAGGAGCTTAACAGCTTTGGGCCTCTTAAATTACTTCGCACACTGTCAAATCTATCAAAACTGACAGCACAATAAAAATAAATCTCTGCAAAATATTATTAGACTTTCTTCATCGTCTTAAAACAATGTTGTTTAAGTCAACTACATTGCTTTGAGGAACATGACAGATGCAGCCAACCCACAAAAGAAATACCTTCATCAATTTTCACACACCTGCTGCGAGTATTTCTGAATAAACAGCCAACCTATAGAAAACAAAAAAAAAACCTAACAGGCTAAAGTTAATAAAAGGAAGTGTGCTGTAGTAGCAAGGGTCCGATATTACATTACTCAAATTTTAAAAAAGGTAGCTTCCGCCAGCTAAGCATTAGCCTTCAGATAACAGCGTCAGATAATAGCACCCTAATGGCAAACAATAGTAGAAAGCATCTGCCTAATGTTTGATACTTAATTTTAAACTTTTTTGTTTATACTTTTCTGCTATACCACCTCATTTTACTTTCACCACGTGCTACTTTGTCTTCTGCAGTCAGGGGGTATGTAGCGTATTTAAGACTGGCTTCTAATGAAATTCGGCTTATTTTGCGTAAATGATTTCCTCCCAACTTTTTTTTATTTTTCGCATTATGTATTTTGTAGCTTCCTGATACACTGTTTACCCTAGTCTATATCAATTCTACTGATTCTGCTGCTTTAAGCCTTGAGTACCAACACTTTTGCCTTTTAATTAAAATCGGCGAATGGATTTCATCCAAATCTCATTAGTGTAAATTAGGGCTCTTCTAATTGGCCCTCAACATTTGCAGGTACTTAAAAAAAAAAAGTTACGTTAACGCATTAAAAGTTATGGAGTTCAAGTACACAGCAAGCGGAAGAAATTTTTAAAGAAAAGTTGTTTTATTAAGATGTTAATGGAAATGACCTTAAGATAATTTCCATTGCAGATACTTAGAATGAGTGAAAATTTTTTTTTTTTTTTTTTGTTTTTGTTCTTTGTGTTCTTACTCGCAGCAGTAATGGCTTGATTGAATTTTTGAAAACACTTTGCTCTTCTTATTTTTTGTTATAAGAATCTGAAAGGTTTATCTGATAAGCTTGCTCGTAAAGTTTTATGCATTTGTGTTATCAAACGAAGTTTGAGTTTTCTTTCAATTTACCAACGAAACTTCTGCTTATGGTTTTTTAGATTTTTCTATATGCAATGCTAATTCTCATAGTCCTACAATAGCACATTATAATTTTAACTTTATTTCAATATACATTTTGGTATACGCGTGCTCATCATAACTTTTGGTAATATTTTTTTGCCTCAACTTTTTTTTTTTTTTTATAATTTCTACTTATTTCGTTTGTTCAACCTTACGTGAGCTATCAAAAAATTACCTGTAATCAAGTTTTTAGCCTGGTTCTTTTTGAGGTTTATTGCTTTAAGGAATATTCTTAAAATATTCCCAGAAATCTGGGTTTATTTTAAAGCAGTTTTGCCGATGAATTGCTGTCCTTGGCAATAATTAATGTAGGATTTTATAATAGAATAATAAAAACCAGAACAATGATATTAATTTATCGATAAAGATTACCGAAATTAGTGTTAATTTTCTGCTATTATCATTACATTTACTAAAAATATAAAAAGCAAATATGTATATACCTCGTAATCGTCTGACTTAAGCTTCTTCTTGTTAGATACCAAATAATAAAATTTTAATTTCTGAACATATTGTTAATGAAAACTTTGATTTTAACATTGTATTAAAATTTTAAAAGGATTTTAAAAGGTAATTCCATAATTTAGCTATCTCTTCTATACATATCAGACATTATTTGGTTTATTTTTTAATCAAGACATAAACGTAATAAGTAGATAAACATTATGTCTATGTTTGACAAACAAAAAAAAAATATTCAAAGAATAAATTTTAATACCAAATATTTTTCCACGTTCACAAAATGATTATAATATGTATGTGTATAAGTTGCCTGATCTTCGAATTATGTTTTAAAGTCACTCAGACAAAAATCAGCGCAGCAAATTGTTCAGTCGGACTAAGGGAGTCCCACAACTGGAAGAACAGACCGTATGTACACATCAACATTCTTAGTTCATTAGGTTCATTAGTTCACAGGAATTGGTGGTAAAGAGTACGAACTATGACATCCCCATGCTTGATTTTACAAGCTCATTTACTATTAAAATCCCTACCAGGGTAGAATGTCCTAATGGAGGACGTGTACAGTCTTCAATATTTCAATCTAATCTGATGGATCGAAGATGGAATGCGGAGTTGGAGCCGATGTCTACTCAGAGCAACTGAGTGTGGCAAAAGCTTTCCATATACCGGATTCGACTTGCGTATTTCAAGCCGAACTTCTAGCGATAAGAGAAGCTTATCGAGCTGTTAGTCGAGCCAACACAAACAACTTTAATGCAGTAATATTGTCGGACAGCTAAACCGCCATAAATGCTTTAGCTGCTGTCAAAACGAACCCCAAACTGGTTAGGCTGTGTAAAGAGGAACTAGCCCGACTAAGTCACCAACTTGACATCACCTTAAAATGGGTTTCCGGCCATAGGAACATTTATGGTAATGAAAAAGCGCATGGGCTCACAAGGCTGGGTTCTTCCCAGTCTTTGTGGCAGAGTGCATTTTTTTTTAATTTACGATTTTTTTTCTCTGGGTGTAGCCACTCTATTAAAACATATTAAGTTGTTTGCTAAAATCACCAAGTACTTCATAAAGTACTTGAGAAATACTTGAAAGTACGTAACTTAAACTTACAAATTTCAAGTATAAGTATTGATGGACTTGTACTGCTACTTATATTTTAAGTATCTATACGCAGGGAAAAAAATTGTAAAACCATAGAAAATACACTTTGTCATTAGTTTTCTCGGTGTAACTTTTTCACTTTATTCACACTAATTCACATTTTTACAACTAAAAAGAAAAACTTGTACGTTGACAGGGGCAAAAATAAAGCGCTGCTGTAGCGAATTATTCACTGTTGGCACTCGCACACAATTTTCTTATTCTTCGTAATACATTAAAACTTTGTTTTTAAAACAATGAAGCTTACTCTCAAAAAAACAAAGGTTGTTGGTTTTACATACTTTTTTCAATTCCTTGTTAGCAAAGAATTAAATCGTTATAATAAATATTATATCTTCACGGCAAAAATTGTTTCATTGATTTAGCTTCAAAGAACTTCAGTCTTTTGTTTCGATGATGCAGCACTTGCATAGTTAAAGGATAAATCATTATTGCAACCTTCCTTGTGTTTCTTGTGGCAACGATATTGTGGTTACAGTTTTGCAAGAACTTTTATTCTTTGATTTTAAGGCGTTCAATTTTATCGGTGTAGGTACTTGTACTAACATGGTACTGAATAAAGCATGTACTTAGTACTTCACAGGTCTGGCAGGTCTGTTATTGGCTTAAAACATTATTTTATTTTAAAGAAAAACGCTGCTGACTGTCATCGATTGTTAATGGAAGTTTATGGTGAACATGCTCCAACTCGAAGGATATATTTTTTTGGTTTGTTCTTTTCCTTGGAAGACTAAAGAAAAAACTCGAAGTGCAGAACTGCAAGCAAAATAGATGAAGACTCGATTCAAAGACAAGAACAACTCGCCAATTGAAAACTGATCGCACAACTATTACAAATGTTTAAAAGACCTGTGAACAATCCAAAAAGATGGAAATAAGTTCCATATCAATTAAAAGAAAGAAACATCGAGAGCGAAAAACAATGTCAGAAACTTTGACATCAATAACAAGACTGATAAGAAAAAAAACTCATAGCTAACAAGAATAGCTAAACGCGTAGTCAGCACTTTGATTAATGAGTTCATTTGTTGTTGTTTAAGTAACTGATTTTTTGAGGAAAAAAAAGTGACATTTCATATTCACACACCTAATAAGAAAGGTCCTAAATTGTAATTCAGTTGTTGATGAACACATAAGCTAAAGCGAGCCAAAACAAAAACGATAAAACAAGAAAACAAGGAAAAATTATATTGACACTCAGTTGCTTGATTGATGCTTAACAAGCTGCTTGTTCGTTATGAAATGTATTGAAATTGATTTCCTTGAGAAAAGACAATTCTTTGAGTCGACACAAATGATAGTATTGGCTAATAGTATAATATTATCGTATGGTACACCCAGAGAAAAAAATCGTAAAGCCAAAGAAAATTCACTTCGCCACAATGACTTTTATTGGTTAGATTGTGCCCAAACACAAAACATCGTTATGGCAAAGACACAAAGATTGTTAGATTCCCAAGAGTAATATACTTTGAATCAAAAACATATATTATTGTGGCAAGGACGTACGTCTTTCAAAAAGCATGGAAAAGTCGTAAAAGTAAAGATAATGTATTTTGGCACAAAGACTTTTATTCGTTACGGCGCATCCAACAAGACGCAGAATGTTAGATCCTTGATTTTAAGTACATGGCTGCGTTCAATTAATGGCTTCTCTCGACTTATCTTTGCTGCTTGCTTTTTTATTATAATAAGAACATCAACTTAAATCCAATTAAATATCAAATTAAAAATCTTACCTTTGCCTGCCATGGGGATTTGAACCCACACCCACCGATACCACCGATTGAGAAGTCAATACACTACGCATCGATCCAAACTCCTTCGTTATGCAGAGTGATTGATTCAATATTAATTACAACTGAAGCTATGCTGCAGCATAACACAATAATCTATTAATAGATTTTTGTTGTATAGCTATCAACAGAATACTGTGACATACTGCATCTGTTAATATAGCTGCAGTTATGTCAGCCAACAGTAGCAAGGCTGTTTGGATCAGTGAGTAGAACGATGAACTGGCACCAAAAATTCCAAGTTCAATTCCGCATGGCGGGAAAAAAATTTTTTTTTTTCCTTTCTTTTTATTGATGACATGTAATAAAATATAATTGTGTGAATATTAACATGTGCTTTTTACAATTACAATTCAATGTTGGCACTCGCACACCGATTTTCTTATTCTTCGTATACATTTATGATTTTGACATTCTTTAAAGTAACAGACTTTGTCTTTGAATCAATGAAGGTTAATCTCAAAAAAACAAAGAAAAGTTGTTGATTTTACATACTTTTTTCAATTCCTTGTTAACAAAGAATTTAATCGTTATGGTAAATATTTTATATTCATGGCAAAGATTGTTTCATTGATTTAGCTTTAAAGAACTTCAGTCTTTTGTTCCAATGAAGCAGCACTTGCATAGTTAAAGGACAAATCATTATTGCAACGATTTTTCCATTGTGGTAAAGATATTTTGGTTACAGTTTTACAATAACTTTTTTGCTTTGATTTAAATTTGCTTTGATACAAAATGTTAAAAAAGCTTTCTGTCTTGCTCATAAAAGAACTTTAGCATAACTGCACTGTATGTGAGGGAAACATAATTTCTTTGTATTTGACCTCTTCTATCTCTACTTTTTTGGGTAAAAGTTCAACTTTTACCATGCGTGGCGGCCACAAATAATTTTTTTTTTGTGCTTCTAAAGCCTCGTTTTGTTGATTTTCTTGCTGGAAAATTGTAAAAACCAACACCATTTCTAGTGAAGCTGAAAAACTCTTAAAAATACTTCAATCTGCGATTAGAAATACTGCGATAAAAACACGCGATCTCAAGACCTTTAGAGGGATGTTCCATCGTCTTAGCCACGCAAAAATGTAAAGTAGAGCTGCTGATCAACTATTAAGTATTAGTTTTTATTTTCTCCCCAAGTTTGATGGCCTTAGAAAAGCCTTCTACAAATATTAATGAGTCAGTTCAAATATGGTGTCATCAGCTCAGATTGCCTCTTAGCTATATAAACCTGCAGGCGACAGTAGTACAAGACATGAATTTTAATTTTCCATATGAGGCATTAAAGTGAAGCGGCTCTGTAAAATATTATTTAAAAAAGGATAAGGTCTATTAAGAAGGATATAGCATTTATTAGCAAAAATAATTTTTTGCAAATGCGCCATTTTTTGTAAACTGTGTCACTTTTTCTCAATTGTATCATAAATTACTTTAAGTTAAAAAATTACGTAGCATGTTTTTGGCCCATTTTAGAGTGCAAGAGCAACATTTTTTTTCAAGTTTTTGCAAGCTTTTTTCTAAACATTTTTGTCACAATAAAATTTTGAGCATCGGGGGAGAATATTTTAGTATTGAAATGTAAATTTAGAATAGAAAAATTGTCTTGTTCTTATGGTAAAAGTAAATTTTTGTTGAAAGAAACGAAATGAAACAATTGCGTGAACACTCTTATTTAATTTTTTTCAAATCTTACTGAAATATGTATGTGACGGCCGCTGCTGTATGGTTGAGGTCATGGGCCGTATGCGTATATTTCTGATTGAAGTTGGTTTTAGACTTGTAGGTGCAGTTCTCTATTACTAGTATACAAACATTAATTAGCACGTACAAGTCCTTTCAAGGCGACATATGACGAATTCGTTTTTTTTTTTTTCTTAAGCTACTGCCTACAGGAAACGGAGAAATAAATAAAATTTTGGTCAAAGGATTCGAAATGTGAAAGATTCAATCCCGAAAATCTATAAATAAATTTTATTAGAAAGCTTATAGCGGTGTTATATCCTTTGTAATGACAGAAACGACACTTTTTGTGACATTAAAAAAATATGACATTATTGTGAATATAGATAGATTTGACGCTTATATGAGAGTAAAAAAAAATAAAAATTAATTTTTTAAAGTTAAAGTCAAAATAAGATTAATTGAAGTAGCATTGCTTATCAAAATAAAGCATCACAGCACAATAATTATGTCTTCTTAATAATATTTCTTATTTTTCCTTCTCAACTTCAAGTGATTGGCTCTTCAGAATAACACTGATATATTTTAAAAATTTTGAAATAATATTTTCAAAGTAAGTATATCCTTGATATGACCGCAAACAGTACCTAGAAATTATTAATTTAAAATAAATCTTCTTGGCTAGTTTTGAACGATTTGAATCATTTGTAATTTTAGCAGCACGCAGGATAAATGATCCTTGAAGATAGATTAAGTTACCACAGCTGCACAAAGCATTAATCGTTAGAAACGCGAAGTCAAGCAAAGCAGCGTTATAGCATTAGCTGGCAATAATAGGATGGCAAAGATGGCAAAGTGAGAAATAACTCGATGAACACAAAATCCTTTTAAAATTGTGTGAGAGCAATGAAGCTTAGTTTTCATAAGAAATCGCAGACAACGTTGAAATTAAGTGAGTTATATTAATAAAGAAAGACATTTATCAAGCAGCGTTTGAGTAATGCGTGAGAATTGATTAAAATAACTGTTCTCGCAGTGACATTTATTCCAAAATTCGTTTAGGGCGTAGCTTTAAATTTGTATGCATAAAAAGTATGAATTTTTTAACCCTTAGCTTTATTATTTTTACGTACAAAACGTTTAAGCAACTTTTAGGCTTTTTCCACACTTGCTCAACGCAATTTCAACGCAACAGCAAAAAAGTTGAAAAGCAATACAACTATAAACCGAATGCTTTCAGACTTGCTTCAAAAGTCATGCAACGTGTGTAGTTATATATAAATTCATGTTTTTCGACTTCTTACATTAATTTAATATTAATGCAAACTATTTCTCCTTCTTCAAGATTCTATTAATGAAAAAAGGAACTAATTAATTAACTTATTCACCTTTTTTAATATATAGTGTACTGCACTACAAATAATTGAATTCACAAAACATGCAAACTGAGGCAACAAGCCGCCAATGAAAATTGTGGAAAGCCGCGTTGCGTTGAACAAGTTGAGAACGTGTCGAGAACTTGTTGCGTGCAAATTTGCTTAATCTGAAGGTTCCAGTTTACACAGGCTAGCAACTTGAGTTGGTGTTGCGTTACCAAGTGTGGAAAAGGCCTTAGAGTTCGCAAACATACTTTTTTTTTTGGAACGAAGTTCCTTAATGTGGTTTACGGATGGAATGACTTGGTAGAATTCGTCACGAAACTATGTGAGGTATGCTGTCTGTATGCGTGATATTATCGAGCAGACTATAAACGAGCAGGCGAGAGTGCAGCAGAGTTTGCAACTCTATTTCTCTCTGTGTTTCTTATATATTAGACACAGACCTTCATACTGATTTGTACTGACACGTACAATTTCGTTAAAACTCATTTGCTCACTCAATTTTATTTATTTTTTTGTTCTAAATCATACGTAAATTATATTATTGCATTATTGCAATTAAGTTTTAAGAAATGGAAACTGCAGCAAATGTGTACAATACCGATTTAGAAAAGTGAGTTAATAATAATAATAATAATAAAATTGTGCACCTTGATAAACTATTTACTGTTTTCATTAATTCATTGTTGTTTTTATTTATTTACTATTATTGGCATTATAGAGAGACAATAGAGAAATCACATATTCAGCGTCCAAAAGAGGATCGAAAGCGAAAGCGAAAAAATTCGATCGAAAAATATATGGGCATTTCCAAACTGGCGTTACGTACGATATGTACGAAATAAAATTAAAAAAAAGAAGGATAATTCAAATTTTCAAAAAGGTTTTCTTATATTAGCGTAGTAATTAAGTAGCACTATATTAAGTAAAAGAATTAAAATAATCGACCCTAACGATTTAGAGATATAAGCAAAACTATGTTTTGGCGTGACGTTATAAAAAACAGAAGTAGTTTTCGACTTGGATTACAAAATTTGCAAAACTCTGCGAATTGGGCAAGACTTTTTGTATGAAACCTCTTTTAGAAGGTTTTGAAATAATATAAGTTTATTTTTCAAGTAATCAAATTTATAAATCTTTTCCCGTTTTTTGTTATTAGGCGTAGTCGTCTGACGTGACGTTACTGGCGTTACGTTACTTAAATTTCCATTGCAATTCAATTGGGTAATTGAATAGTTAGGTAATTAAGTAATTACGTAATTTAGTGATTAAAAAACAAATTTAATATATTCTGCCTCTCCTTGCTTCAACAATTTTCCATTATTATTAGCCAATGCCTTCCATTTTTACTAAAACAGAAACGTTTACGAAACATTTACTGAACATTTACTAAAATTAAAAATTACATTTGTGAAACAGTGCAGACAATTTGATCATCAAAGAAAATGGATTTATGTTCAAATTGCTTAAATCAATAAAATTTATATGTTTGTCTAAGATAAGATTATTAAATAAGAACTTTTTAGTAACTTTTAATTTTCGTGACACGGTGGACATTTTCTGGAAATGACCATATTCAACTTATATTTCAAATTACATTCGGAGTTGAAGAAAACGAATAAGAAACTTCGACCGGGGCCCCCCAACCACGACAATTTTTTTATTTTGGTTTTTGTTGCCGTTATAAAAAAGGTGTATTTAGGCGGCCCTGGCGTAGTGGGTAGAGTGTGTGGCCCACACGCCAGAGAATCCTGGTGCAACTCCCACCTGACACAAAAAGGTTTTTTCAATTGAATCTGTTCGGCCGTCACCTTTCTGCCGACAATGGCAAACCTCAGAGAGTAAAAACTGCCCTGAAAAGCTTCTTGACAACATAAGCCGTTCGGAGTCGGATTAAAACTTGTAGGTCCAGTTCTCGATCATTTGTGTTCAAACATTTCACAACACGCACAACACAATTGATGATAAGAAGCTCGGTCAAAGTGCTTTCAAGGGACGAATTGGCCATTATTTTGTTTTTTTTTTTGGTTTTTTTTTTTTTTTTATAAAAAAGGTGTAACACGCTGTTAAGACGACACACTCAAAAAAGAGAGTGTTTGTCAAAAGCAATAAATGACGGAAACATTTAAAGTATGTGGAATAATATTCCTGTCAATCTATCGTCAGTGCTTAAGACAAAAGTAAAAATGTTGCTTACTTCACCTGAAATCATTTCGTATAAGCACTTAATATGTTAGCACAAGTTTTTTTTAATGATAGAGAGTACTTTTTTTATTTAATTCAGGAATTTCTATTTTAACTGTTATCATGAATTGAAAACTTTGTTATGAGTTGAGGCTTTCGAAAACCGTTATTTCATAATTATTGCATAAAACGTCTTTATGACTTGCGCACAGTTTTTTGTTGTTAAAAAGCTTTGATGAATTTGCGTGACGTCGTGACCTCTTTCATTTTCTTGGAATGATTAATGTTTTCATTAAATATCATAATATGCATAGTGTTTGAATCAAAGTGGAACTATTTTGAATACAGAATTATTATTACCTGCAATCATCAAGCATTTATTTTAAATATTTTTTTTTTTTTGTTTCTTACAAATTAAAATCAATCAATCAGTTTTTTTGAGTACACGTTGAAAATAAGAGCGTAAACTGTTTCCGGCGATAAATCTACCTCCATTGGTATGAAACACAAAAGTCAAAAGAAATCTCATTACAAGATACCTACTTTAGTTAGCTTTTATTAAAATTATAAAAAATTAAAATTACACATGTATTTTTGTAAAAATAAAAAAGAAAAATGCTATTCTTCTTGTCAAAAAATAGTAAAAAAGGGGGGAAAAACTAAACATACAAGCGTTCAAAAAATATACAGTGACTCACGAAATTGATCACGCTTTTGTTAAGTATGTCAAATACCAATAAAAAATATGACTTAGGTTAATATATTTACATTGTTTTTTTTTTGGCTAAAGCTAGATAGAAATAAAGGAAAGGAAACAAGAGAAATATTTCATCAAAATTAGTTACTTAAAAAAAAAGTATAAATTAAGAACATTCATTGTGATCAATTTTTTGACTTTACAAATAAAGATTTAAAAACTAATACTAATCTTTTGTGTAGCCTCCTCGTACACTAATTACAGCTTTTATTCTCCTAGGCATACTTTCTACAAGGTTTCCACAAGTTTCTCGACCAATAGCATCCCACGCATTTTGCACCTTAAGCAGGAACTCATTTTTAGTACCTACCAGTTTCACCCACTACTGATTTTTTTAGTAAACCCCATAGGTGCTTAATTGGATTGAGTTCTGGGGATTGTGGTGGCCAACTTAATGTTGCAATTCCATTATCTTGAAGTCACTTTCGTGTGAGCTTTGCTATGTGCTTCGGATCATTGTCCTGATGAATGACAATATCCAAATGACAAATATGACAGCTAAATGTATTTGTTGAAACAACACTCAACCGTGTTGGAACTAAGAAGTCGCATGCAGTGTTCAAACTCATACCTGACTCTCGTTCAATATTCTGTTCTGTTTTTTCCTTTCGATCCAAGACCAAACATTGGTTGTATAAGGTTGATGGATTTTGCATTTGGTTGCATGCCTTGGTTGATGAATTTATGTATGAATATTAATGATTTACCCCTTCTTTAGCAGGACAGTTATTTTCCTAGATTTTTTTAACTTTTTGGTCCAGTATAGGTCTACAAAGTATGTGTGGAGAAGCTAATTGTAGATGTTGAAACCCTATTTCTATATGCACATCTAAGAAACCTTCATGCTGCGTCTAGATCTACCCTTCATTAACGAACGTGCAGAAAAGCTGCACAAACGTGATGGGTGCAAAATCCCAGTCAAAACGTATGGAAAAGCTGCATACACGTGTAGCTTTTCCTGATTTTGTATTCTTTGTGTAGAGAAAAATTCACACTTTAAGTTTTGACTTTGAAACACTTAAGGGCAGGTTCTCATCTAGAGTTCGAAAAACACTGTATGTGCCTTATTTTTTTTCATAGAAAAAATAAATGAACACCTTGAGTTTTTCTGGCAGTTATTTATTAATGCTTAAAGTGAAAATATCGGGCATCTGCATTTTAAGTACTGTTTCTTTTACATTTTTTTGCTCAAAAATATATGCCTAAAAATATAAAAAAACTGACCAATGTTATTTGAGTTTAGGTATAGAATACAATAAATTTTATCTACTTTAAAAAAAAAACCAAGTCAACCCATATATTACTTGAGATACCGTGGAGACCAGTTTAGAAAACACGATTTTTCAGATAACTCGTTTTAAGATTTGGTTAACTTTATTTTCGAGTTATTAGATTTCCGTTATTTCAATGCCACATTGCATCTAGCGACATCTGGGTGTGCCTCAGGTAACTATTCTAACCACAGTATGAAAGAGAATACAGACGTGAATTTCAAAAAGATTGATGTGAGATAAAATTTTTTGTGAGATACTCTTGATGAGATACTCATAATTTTCGTGAAAAAATGGGCTCCTTTTGTATGGCTTTTATAAATTTTTTATGCAATCATTATCGACCAAACTGCATCGAAAACATATGCAACATATCATAAACTATCGAAAAATTAAAAAAAAAAGCCACATTTAATTTTCATGTAAAAACTGGTACGAGCCCGACCTCAGAAAATGAGATGAGAAATCTTTTTTCACAAATTTTTTTCACGCCTTTTATGATTTAATACCAACGAATTATTAGTGCCAAAGATGCAATCGAGAAGAGAAGTAAACAAAGAGCGTAACAACAAATCTTTGCAGAATTGATGTTGTCAATTTTTTGAACCTCTGCTTTGTGCAAAATAGTATAAAACATTGCTTTGCAAACCGAAACGCACATAACTGCAATTTCGCTTTGGTTTAGCAGGGCTGCAGAAGCCACAGAAGATTAATGATTAGTTGGTGTAGCGACCAACAAAATATCTGTCTAGTCTGCAGGTGATTTGTTCTTTAAAGTACATTGTCCTGTTCCTTCATGACCTGTTGCTGCATGTTGCTTCATGAATTCCTTGGCTTAAAGCTCACAAATGTAATTCTTAAAAATTTTTACTAAGAAATTAATATTAAGTAAAAAATGCCACTATTAAAGTCACGAAAATTTAGTGAAAATAAACTGTTCACGGAAACAAAAAACAGTTGAATTCCTTGGCCGAGTTTCATGGGAACCTCCCTTTAATTGTATTAGAGCAACAGAATATTTTGTAACTCAATGATTTGTTGTTGTTGGTTTTTCTTGGAATTGCTTTTGCACTCTACAAATTAAATCTATGGTGATCGCTGATGTAAGATAATTGGGATGAAATTAGCTTAGTCGAAGAATGCCTCTTTTTTAGCAATTATCCAAACATCGATCGCGACGACTAGTGTTTACAAATAGAGTACGACCTCGCTCAACGGAAAAATATTAAATAATATGGAATTTTTGGTATAAAAGTAAAAAATCTTTTGTAGGCATTTTTTAAAAATTCGTTAAAAATAGCTATCTTTAGAGTCCCAAGCTAAAATTTTGTGTTATCCTTATTATAACGACACTATGTTCAAAAGGTGAAAAATTAACTGCGATCACCATGAAAAACGTGACAGATAACTTCAGGCTAAAAAAATTTCAAAAAATTTCATGAAAAGAGTCGAAAAAAGTACACAACAAGAGAGACCCATTTAAGGTCTGTAAAATACTTACTGCTTACGGTTTCGAAGTTACAGCTGTTTGAATACATGCACTAATTGTATTTTTTTTAAGATATTTTGAAATTTTTTAAAGTGCATGACTTAAAAAAGAAATTGTTCTCGCAAAAACGAAAAACACTGTCTATGTTATTTTCACGTACATTACTAACCTACAAAGCATATAAAAATCGGAACCACATAGGTCCGATTTTCCACAAAAATAGCCGAATTGATATAGAATCATCGATATTTTATTGGAGTTTTTATAAAAACTTGAAATAAGTGGTTTTGTCAAACAGATTATTAAAACAAAATTCAACTTATTTGAACATATGTGCTCATTTGAATGTATGTGCTCGAATTTGATTTGACTGTTAAGTATTTCCATTTTTTGCAGTTATGTAGACTTAAGATGTTTTGTCAAAAGCATATTACGAAAAAACTGGGAGTGTTATGCCGAGTCTAAAGACTTTTTACAATTTTTTTTTTTAATATTAATTCATTTCTAAACATATCCGAAATAAGTGGTTTGCATATAATAAACGCAATTCGAAAAAATCGAGATAAGTTGAACTATCATACATGATATCTTCTTAGCCAAATGCCGTAGAAATACAAAAAAAAAAACCTGGATAATAGCCATATCTCGACTTAAGTGGTTTTGTGAAATGTCCACAGAAATCATCATTAAAGATATAGAGTTGCGTATAGATGAAATACGTTTCAAAAATAGCGCGTTGGTGTCATATAAACACACGATATTTCCGTACAATTTCCTGTTTGCGGATACCATCTGCGACAGACAAACAATCGCCTTGCTCTAAAGAATTTCCTCGAGTATCCCTCTAATTTAAATTAAGTGTTGCTGCGGATTGCGTGAAAACATCCCAAAACTATGCAAATGTGGCGGTTCTCAGTCACTGCTTTAGTTTCCGGTACCATGTGGAATGTACCGTTGCAGGTGTGTTGGTATGTGTTGTTTCCGTGAATAGGCTGGCTGCTTGTAAATCATTACCGCTTAATTTTGAGCCATTAATAATGCAGCTTATTCATTTAACTAAACGTGTATCTTCCTCGAACAAAATAAATTAAAGTTTCCACATTTTTGCTCAGCTCTCTCATTTGGCAAAAAGCTAATAATGGTTGTGTTTTGAAACTTCTTTTAATGAGCTTCTGCAGCGGCTTACATTAAAAAATAGGCTTCATAATTTTTTTAACTAAAGCAAAGTTTTTAAGTAATAAATATAAACATTTTTAAGAGAATGGTGAATTCAAATTGGGACACTATTTTTTATAGACCTTGACACAAACATTGAAAATTACTTCTTGTCCAACTTTTAGATTGT
The DNA here is from genome assembly GCA_914767935.1 of Coremacera marginata. NCBI lineage: Eukaryota > Metazoa > Arthropoda > Insecta > Diptera > Sciomyzidae > Coremacera > Coremacera marginata. The sequence goes on from OU612045.1 coordinate 67,629,200, forward strand.
ATAGATATCAATAGAGTAGACATAATGTATCTACTAGAACAAGATGTGTGTTGTTGCAAACTCTTGTCATATACGTATATATAAATTATGAAAATCTCTTTCACTTCCATAAATCTTCTTCTAAAAACTTCTATAAAAAGTAGTAACTTATTAAATATGCTCCATAATTAAATTAAATATAACAACAAATACTTTCACTCACAGATCGTCAACAAAGGGTGAATAATATGCATTTCAGAATGCAAAAAAATTTATTGTTCTTGCTGCCACATCAAACAAAAGTATTGCATTCATTTCTTGTCTTGCAAAAAAGTGCCATCACTGTCAATGCACTGAGCGTACCAAAGACCAGGTTTTGGCTTAAAGTACCAGCCTTCCACCCAGCGAGAGGATGCTTTTCTGTTGTTCACAATGTCATTCGTCCTTTATGTGTGCTCTGAATGCTTTCTATGCTGCGTGTCTTTTTTAACTTTCAAGAGGACATCACATCTTCTCGAAACTGGGTGATTTTGTTTGTTGGAACAGTTTTCATGGTCTTTTTAGAAGGCACTCGTTTGGAAGAACCTCCTACTCTAGCATGAAGTCCACTCAAGTTTTTCATGCTGCTTATGTCGTCATGTCTATGTAAGGCTATGGTACAGATGATACTGTCAGTGATGGTGAGATTAAAAGTGGGTGCGCTGCTGAACAAAAGCTGAGCTAATGAATAGCATGTCCTTCACTTTTAACCAAAGTCAATAAAAATGATTGTTTTAAAAATTTTGCACACTTCCGCTGGAGCATAAAAAGAGCAGAACTTAAGAGATAAAGAGAGAATGTAACAAGAATATACAACAGAAAGGATGTGGATAATGCACAATTATCTAGAAAACACACCTTAAAAGCTCTGGCACTCATAACTGTAAAATAAAATTGTGGAACAACTGTAAAAAAGCTTGATGCTGTTAAAATACTTTTGCATATGCTTCGTTTATTAACAGTGCGAAACAAGCTAAGCCAATTTACAGAAAGCTTTAAAAAAGTTTCTGATTAGCCCTTACCATAAAATTGTTCGCTTTAATAATAAAGCTTTAATTTTACCATAGAAAGCTACTTGGTAAATATATTTCCACGAAAGAAAAAGCTTTACAAAATTGTGGCTTTGTTGATACTAAACTAATTTCTATTTTTGTTTTAACTGAAAGTTTTTTTGAGAATTTTGTGACATAATTAAAAGAAATCTATAAAAACTTTATAGCCCAATTAATTATACTCAAAGTATTTTGTTAACCATAAAATAGTTTTAGTAGTTTATAGAGCCAGGGTTTCAGAATTATATTTACATTTTTTGACTTTGCTAGTTATTATAAAATCGTTTGCATAGAGTACAAATTATTACCTATAGATTGCATCAACTCTGCTAAATCTCTGGCATGTGTGAACAGACTTTTTTTCTTCATGTTTTTAAGTGAAATAACTCTGTTAACACATGCTCATGTCAGATGAATTTACACTCTATGCCTTTTGTTATAAAATGATATAATATTATAGATGTTGAAGTGGTCGAATTTTATATATTTCGAGTATGAGTGCTATAATTATTTAAGGTTGGAAAAAATGTTGACCAAGAAATAATTTAAAACTTTAAAATATATGTCACAGGTTTAAAGCTTAGCACATATTTTTTTAAAATTAACATTTATCAAGTAATTACCTTAAAGGTCTTGAATATTTTGTATCGCAGAAAGCAGTTAATATTTATTCAAAAATTTTCAAGTATTAAACCATTATCTTAGATTAGATTTTATAGAAACATTAAACCTGTTTTATACTGACAGAAAAAATTCGCTCGGATAAACAAGATATTAAATCAATTTTTACAACTTTATTTTTACTAATGTTAGGGGTATCTCGCTGACCAGAGACACTTTATTATATATAATTCTAACTTGGCGAAAGTCACATCCTGCGAGATGTGCTTTTGCTTTTACTGAATATGGCGGATTTAGAGAGAAAACTCAATAAAACCCGTATATCCCAGGTGTTAAACAAATCGTGCTTAAGATGGATGAGAAGGGGACTACGTAAGTTTGTCTTTTAATGGTAGACTACAGATAGCTGGCGACCTATGGTTTTAAATAACCCTTACCTGTGCAGTGGTTGATATGTTTTAGTCGTCCTTCTTTAGTACTCATGGGACCTACATAACCACACAAATCACCAAAACCAAAGAGTTCTAAAATTGCCACAAACTTAGCTGCAGCTCAAGTCCAGCAAGCCCTGCTGAGCAAGTTGAATTAACGGACCTTAATGAGGATCTAGGGTCTTCTAGTTCTGCTAGCCAATCAGCGCAAATCAGATGGGGGCAATTTTGAAGGTGACGCAAAATTCAAGCTTTAAAGTTCCGGACGCAAGAGATTAAAAAATCATATTGAACAAGGAAATCTATTTATAGGAAGTAATAACGCTAGTGCAGCAGCCCCAAAAAAAAACTTCTGTTAAAACAGCGCCTTCATCTATCAATATGTCGAAGTGTGCGATCTCCAACAGCTTGACTCCGCAAACACTCCGAAGGGAGCGGCAATTGTTCAAGAAGCTAAGGCAGATTATGTGTATACTTCAGGTACACAACCTAAAGCCGTAGAGGCTAGAGTTTTAATGACACTATTGATACCCACAACATTGGAGTTATCACCTAAAGCTAATTCGAAAGTCATCCCAGAAAAAAGTCATTTGCAGAGTAAAGGGGAAACAAAATCACAATTTGAAAGATGCAAGTGGATTGTGAGTCAAAACTCTGACCTCAATGTTCATGAGTAAAGGGTGCTGAGTAGAATCCAGTGAAATAATGTTGCTGAGCTTGCCGAAAAAGTTTACGCATTTTTTTGAATGACGTTCTGAAGTCCTTTATAGATTCAACGGCGTTCAGTTCAGATCAAAAATCACAGAGGAAAATAAGGTAAAGGTAGTGCAAACCCACTAAGAGTGCTGCCTCAAGGTTCTCAAATGCGTGGAAAAAGAATGAGCTACCGTGCTTCTCCTTATATGTGCAATCTTAAATTTCTGGGCAAATATTTGCTAGAGCAGCCAAGCTCGAGGGGGAAAAGCAAAGGCAGGCTGTGTCTAGCCATTAAAGATATAGATGCCCCTCAAGGGATCGGCTACGGAAATCTAAGGATTCCACGGCGAGCACAAACCAGCACAGGCAAGCTGGTGGATAGAAGAGGGAAAGACGTATAAGCGTCAGTAGGCATATTTCCTTTTCTTCAGGTGAACTTTCAACATGTTAAATCTGCAACTGACATACTTAGCAGGAGATTCCATATTGCCCTTGGAAAAATGGACAAATTCTGAAGTCATTAAAGGCCTACAGTATACAGAAGGTAGGCTACTATACAACACTACTAAGGATGGCGCTTCTAGTCAAAAAAGATTAGCATTATGACTTCTTTTGAGTTAATTTCTGATGAATAAGAAGCCATCTGAGGAACTGTGTCCTCCTTGAATAGAAATTACGAGGTGGTATTAACCTCATATAGATTCTTGAAAGCTACGAAACCTTATTTTGGTCAGAGCATGTGATGCAAAGTACCATGGGAGACGGCCCACTGAAGATTGTGATGTACTTTGGTGGAACTAAGAGCTTAAAAAGCTTAGGAAAAATGTTAGAAAACTCTAGAATAACGCTTAGAAAACTAAAGAGTGATACCAATACAAGAAAGCTTTAACGAAATACAACAACACTATTTTGTATTTCAACACAATAGGCACTATTTTGAGAGGATTGACAGCCTCTACAAAAGGCACTTTCTATGAACTCTACTAAAACCTAACAGAAGTGACATAGAAACTCCGGATGAACACACTTTTGTGCGTGTGTATTTGCAGGGAACATCATATCAGATGCTGGGGCAAACTACTCAGTAACTGGTAGTCATGAAGGTCTCCCAGGCAAATTTTTTACTTCCGATAGAGTACGTTGGGATTTATCGAAATTCAGCCCATACAAATCCCTAGGACCTGGAGGAATCTACTCGTGAATATAAGCACAAGGCGTTGATGTCATTGTCCTTTCACTCCTTTAAATACAACTTTTAATTAGGCTGATTCCCTACAAATGAACGTAGTGAATGAACACCTATTCCAGAGGTGGGAAGAAACTTCATTCTTCAAGAATAAGAATTCATAAGAATTCAAGAATAAGTTCATTCTTTCTCAAGACAAAAAAACAAAAAAAAAAAAAAAATACAAATTCTGAACCCAAACATAAGGAAGACTTGTTTTAATAGTATCCCTCTAAATAGTTTTCAGTTTGCCTACAATCTTCATGTAGCTATGTATGATTTTATTGCTAATCAAGAGGCTTTTGACATTATGTTAGATAACACGGTAACACAGGCAATGCAATAAAACATCCCTCCTTTAATCACACAATGGATTCTAGCCATGCTTAAAAGCTGAACCATAATATTTGAACTTAGTGTAGATCGAAACACCATTATTGCCAGTAGAGGATGCGCTCATGGAGTGGTACTACACCTCTTTTGCAATGATTGTTGATGTGCTTTTCGAAAGGCTCAACAATCAGGGTCTTGCCACCAGAGGATATGCGGATGATTTGGTTATCTCAGGACTTTGCTGTTAAGAGCCTATAATATCGGATAGAAAGCAGATTGCCTGCAAAAGCACGATATTAATTATTTTGATAACATAAGCTATAATAAAACAATAAATAAAAATTTCCAGCGGATTAATCGACTCACAAAAATTTAAAGCAGAATGTGATGCATTTTTTCAAATAGAGGTGTTATAAAATAAAAAATTCACTGTTATAGTGAATCAATTCACTCTTTTATCGACATGTTATGGTTAACTGCTTTTAGGCAGGACTGAGTGGAATTGGAATAATAAGAAAATTTTACAATTTTAAATTATAGACATTTGCTTCAGTTGTCTGAGGAAGAAATACTAGAAATTATGCTGTCGATGGATTCCGATGAAAGGACAACTGTTAAGGTCGACGGGGATGGCAAATAGAAAAACAGTAAGAAATAAATAAAGAAGAAGGTTCATCACTTTCCAATTGCCTAAAAGAAGTGGCGAACAATGAAAAGAAAGTTAACAATGACCTGGCTGAAAAACTTTTCCTTAACATTTAACATAACATTAAAATTGTTCTTAATTTTTTTATTAAAATAACAAATTTTTTCAATACAGGTCAATTGAAATATATCTCTTTGATATAAAAATTAATATTTATTATTTTTTATTTCCACTGCACTGAGAAAAACATTCTAAAGTCAAATAAAATTTACAAAATTTTAAAAGAAGTTGTACATGTTTTATCTCCAATTAAATTACTTTGTGTATATCAAAACGAAATTTTTCTTTAAAAGAAAAACTAAAATTATTTTTGAACCTAAAAGAAGTATTTAGGAATTAAAAAACTGCGTAAATCAAATAAATCATAGAATCCTATACTTATTTGAGTTCAAAACAAAAGTAATTTTTTGTTCCTGTAAATTTCAGAGAATTATGGTTATTAAACAACAAAGAGTACAAAAATTATTGTTTATATTCAATTTGATAATTATTACAGTGGGAATTGACCTACTCACCATCTCAGTTATTATGGAACATTAGCGTAACTTACTTCTTAATAAAACTACGTCTACAAAGAGTATGTTCTAACTTTTCATAAAACCGATATTTCGCAATCACGCATAGCATCATCGAGTGTATTGGGTTTTTTTTTCATTAAGATTAAAATTAAAATAAAAAATAAGCAATCCTACGACAGCAATTTTTCGACCGCACAGATGTCAAACTAGCTATTTCTCTCTTACTCTAAAACATGTTTTTTAAAGAAAATTCTACTTTTGAGTTAAAGTTTTATGCCCGTATTTATATATGCAACGTTGACTAACAGTTGACTAAATTTTTTTCTATACATTTTTCCATATAAAAAATATACGCAACTGTTGTCAACGTTTATGAATGCGGGAATTAGTTTCTTAGGACAAATGTAAATATTTGTGTTTTAAGTATAAATTTACTTATAACTTCCGGACTCTTCAAAACCAAAAACTGGTAGTTTCTGATTTTTAACCGATATCTCTTCTGAGTGTACGGAAACTATATTATTTTTTGTTACAACCCTATAGGAACAAACTAACTTGTTCTAAAAACAACCAATTAAAAAACTAGTTTAAAATAAACCAGTATATGAACTACTTTGAATTATATTAAGGCGGCATCCACTTCAATTCTAAATAGTTTTTATTGCATTATATATGAAGTAATTGACTCAAAAACAAGTGATTGATAAACTACTTTGAATTATATTAAGGCAAATTTAACCATGTTATTTCATCAAATATTATTAACTTTAGCCATCAGTAATAGTTGTCAAGTGATTTATCTTAAAGTAGTTAAAAAATAATTTAAATTTAACTAACTTAACAAGTAGTTGAAAATAAAGGGTGATTTTTTAAGAGCTTGATAACTTTTTTTTTAAAAAAAACGCATAAAATTTGCAAAATCTCATCGGTTCTTTATTTGAAACGTTAGATTGGTCCATGACATTTACTTTTTGAAGATAATTTCATTTAAATGTTGACCGCGGCTGCGTCTTAGGTGGTCCATTCGGAAAGTCCAATTTTGGGCAACTTTTTCGAGCATTTCGGCCGGAATAGCCCGAATTTCTTCGGAAATGTTGTCTTCCAAAGCTGGAATAGTTGCTGGCTTATTTCTGTAGACTTTAGACTTGACGTAGCCCCACAAAAAATAGTCTAAAGGCGTCAAATCGCATGATCTTGGTGGCCAACTTACCGGTCCATTTCTTGAGATTAATTGTTCTCCGAAGTTTTCCCTCAAAATGGCCAACTTTTTGTTGCCAAAAATGGAAGAACTGAACTTGGTTGACATGTGGTTTCAACAAGATGGCGCTACATGCCACACAGCTCGCGATTCTATGGCCATTTTGAGGGAAAACTTCGGAGAACAATTAATCTCAAGAAATGGACCGGTAAGTTGGCCACCAAGATCATGCGATTTGACGCCTTTAGACTATTTTTTGTGGGGCTACGTCAAATCTAAAGTCTACAGGAATAAGCCAGCAACTATTCCAGCTTTGGAAGACAACATTTCCGAAGAAATTCGGGCTATTCCGGCCGAAATGCTCGAAAAAGTTGCCCAAAATTGGACTTTCCGAATGGACCACCTTAGACGCAGCCGCGGTCAACATTTAAATGAAATTATCTTCAAAAAGTAAATGTCATGGACCAATCTAACGTTTCAAATAAAGAACCGATGAGATTTTGCAAATTTTATGCGTTTTTTTTAAAAAAAAGTTATCAAGCTCTTAAAAAATCACCCTTTATATGCAGACAAAAGTCAATTGACTTATTTAGCGGACGTCACCATACAAAATATGTTAGTTCGTTCTATGGAAAAAAGTCAGAATTTGAACTAGTTGTGGTTGACAAAAAACTACTTTATCAACCACTTTTAAATTAGTTGATTTTCCTTTAGGGAAGTCACTCGATTTCCTTTCAATGTATGTGAATGTGTTTCTAAACATTTTTTCTGCTCAGGCGCCAATACCGCCCTTTGGTGGTCAACATTTATACCATCAAATCCAAAAAGAATGGGTTTTAAAAAATTTTTAGTAACATATTCATCGTTTTTAATCCAAAAACATGTCTTTACAAATTGTTCTTACTTTAAACAAAATCTCGGGTAGTAGATGGTTAAATGTTTTCAAGAAAAAGAGTTAAGTATGGCTGAGTTCCTAAACGCATTTATGCAAAGCATCAGTGATTTTTTCTTTGAATTGGTGCTTAATAGATTCCCAAAAACTGTGCTACTAAAGCGTGCTTAAAAATAACAATCCAGTTGCGCAGTTTTGGTGAATCATCTAAGCACCAATTCAGAGAAAAATATCACTAATGCCTTGCATGAATGGGTTTAGGTACTCAGCCTATAAGTTCTGATAAAATATTACTAGTATCTTTCTGTGGGAAAACAAATTTAAGTCTGATAAGGCCTACTCTAGATGGAAAAGTCATTGATGGGAAAGTCAAACAAGGTCAAGAACTAAGAAGTAATTTTTGATAAGCAACTTTTTTGTAACAGTCACTTGAATAACATTATAAGCAGAGAATACTATGCTTTATATGTCTGTTAACGTCTTCAGGACAAAACGTGGCGCTTAAAACCAAAAAAAAATGATTGGAAGTTTACTACCATGGTTACGTGAGCGACACTTGCAGCTAATATGGTCAAAAAGCAGTGTGCTTATTCTCTGACCAACTCTGGTATACATAAAACAGATTTTAATTTGGTTATTATTAAATTCAACTAAAATGCAATCGCTGAAAATAACGTTTTCCATATGAAAAATTCAAAACACCCTGCATATAATAAACATGATCCTACTGATCATATACAACTTAGTATAGCTTAAGAATCACCTAAAGTTCATATTAAGACCTTTTTTATATCTTGTCATAGGAAAATTTTTACTCAAACAAATCAATTGATTAGATCGACCTCATCTTGGCTCGAACATCCCTTCTTGAAGTATTCAAATATTTTGTTTATGTTTTATGTTTTCATAAAAATCAACAAAACCACAATACGAGTATGCCAATTAACTGAATTATCTGAATATTAAAATTTTAAACCTCCATTAAGATTCAATAACATGCAAGCTTCTATTGAATGCATTATACGGGTATCGTCATAAAATTTCAATGACCTCTAAATGCGACGATTTGAAATTTTTTATGGTCCAATACAATATTTTCTACACATTCACGCACCCAAGTGGCTGGTACAGCAATTTATGAGTTGCTGCATTTAAGCACACTTAACTTAGGCCCCACTCTCGTTCTCGCTGTAGAGTGCTCGTCATATCGACGTTATGCTGCCATTCCAGCTGAACACTTGAATCTATTTTTAAAAGTTTGTTTGCTTATACTAGGAGGGGGTGGAGAGGGGTGGGGGCGTGGTTTGTGCGCATTATAAATTTAATAAAACACAAATGGCAGCATTTCAGTGCAAGTTAGTGCTTATTATTTTTACACTCTTAATCTGCAGATTTTTATCACTTTTATATAAAATAAAGGAACAAGTCTAGTTTAATGAATCCGCCTTAATTTCAGTAAGTTGTTTGGTACAAGGCATGGCAGACTAATAATTGTATTATGTGTACAAAGTAGCATTTTTTCGAATAAATGGTATGGCAAAAAATGGCCACTATCCCCCCTGCGGCCCAAGCAAACCCTTGAAATTCAGCGGGTTCATTAAAGTAGACTTAAGCCAAAATAAATTTGCGTTTTGTCCATATATCAAAAACATAAATCCTCTTCCCAAACACGCGTATAAAAATTACTTCCTATATGTTTTCTACCGAGTGTCCTTCAGCAAGGCAGACGTCGAACTCATGATTTTCACATGCACCTTTGTACGTGTTACAACCCAAACGTAATTGTAAACTAAGAAGTTTTCAAGTTACGCCCCTGGGTGGCCCACTTTGTGCTATACTGTTGATATTTTGTGAAAAATGTTTGTGATGTTTACTTAAATGTCGCTGTTCTTACTCCTACACACGAACACACAGCCACACACTTACTTGCTGCATATACTCCCTCACACATACTCACACACGTACTTAAGAACACTGTTAAAGATTAATGGTGCGTCTAAAAGCCCAACGTAAAAACGCGCAAAAGTGCGCACTCAAGTTTTTTCACTCGGTACCCGTTGCCTGTGCAGTCATGGGTAGGACTGGCTCCTTGCTTTTTATTTTGTTGTTGTTGTTGTACGTTGTTGATGGTGCTGTAGTTAAACGAGTTTGGCAGTTTGTCTCGCCTTTGTACAGTTTGTTGTCGTAGTTCTTGTATTGCTCTTGCCGTCATCGAGGTGTTGCTAACTTTAGAAATTTCGTACTTGTCGTTAATAATTTTTATTTTTTTTCTTTTGTTGTTACTATTATTACTATAGTGTTGCCACCTGCACATTATTGTTATGACGTCGCCATTTTTATGTGGTTGTATTTTCATAAATATTGGTTTGCTCGATTGAGCTTCAAATGAATGGCTCTTGAACGCGTCAAGTTGTACTGTCAAAGTATATTAAAAGAGGTTGAGGAAAAGCGTTCTGAGTTAAAATTAGCTAAGAAATTGTTGATGGTTGTAGTGTCATTGATAAATAAAATCGAATTAAATGTTCAAAATCCATGTAAGAAGTAGATTGTTTAACAAAAGGGTTGTCGAAATATGCTCACTTTCTCATTTCACAGACTGATTCTTCTTTGGAATAGTTTGCGTTTGAAGTTAGCGTTCAAAAAAGTTATTGAATTTATAACCTTATTTTTTAAAAATAATTTCGTTCTTCAAACTGTTAGTTGGTTATAGTGAAAAAACTGATCTGAATTCGTTATTTAGCGTTTCTTTTTTTTCTCACAAAAAAAAGGTTTGTTGTGACAATTTAACGGTGTGTGGGTATGTGCGAAGCAACTTCAAAAATACCCTTGCCACACAAGCATTAAATAAATTTTTTGCTTACGCTTAAAACCATAAGCAATAGATAAAGAATGAACAAGAAATTAACAATAAGAATGTAGTATAAAAATTCCAAAAAGACTAAAAAAAAAAAACGAAATGGCCATTTCAGCCCTTGAAAGGACTTTGACCGAGCTTCTTATGATCAATTGTGTTGTGTGTGATGTGAAATGTTTGCACACAAATGATCGAGAACTGGACCTACATGTTTTACGCCGACTCCAAACGGCTTATGTTCTCAAGAAGCTTTGCATGGCAGTTTTTACTCTCTGAGGCTTGCCACTCTCTGAAAAATTAATTCAATTGAAAAAACTTTCTGTGTCGGATGGAGGATTCGAGCCTGGGCTCTCTGGCGTAAGAGTCACACACTCTACCCACTACGCCACGGCCCCCAAAAAGACTAGAGAAAGCTTTATTATAGAAGCTTTAATATATTCTTTCAAATAATTTTGGAAACCAAAGACTAATAGGAGATTGCATCAGGCCTTCTATAAATTTTTTCCCCGAATGTAGGCAGAAAAAAAATTTTGAAGGGTATTTGCCATCAAAATATTTAGGAAAGGAATTCAATATTTGAACTTCTTAGAAAATGTTTTAATAATCCTGGTAACAATCAGAAGCACGTATAAAGCTTTGTCTAATAAAGTACTTTGTTCAAAACTGTACAGATGGATTAAATAAGTTATAAAAATACTTCGACCCGTAACAACTTCTGATTTAAAGTAACTGGTTGTTTTGTGTGAATATAAACACTTTGCGACACTTCAATACTGCACAGTACTTCAGTGCACTGCATTTCACAGTAGCATTGACATTGCATACACTAGTTCCATGCTAGAGCTCAGCAACGAAACAAGCACTTCATCTGTTGAAATGCTTTTTGCTACAGTAACAGACAGTGCTTATGTTATGATGCAGAGCAGAATATCAAAACATAAAGCGACACTACAGTGAACGAACGAACGAACGAAAATGGCCATTTCAGCCCTTGAAAGGAATTTGACCGAGCTTCTTATGCTCAATTGTGTTGTACGTGTTGTGAAATATTTAAACTAAATTTAAACATAAAATTTAGTTTTATGCCGACTCCGAACGGCTTATTTTCTCAAGAAGCTTTTGATGACAGTATTTACTCTCTGAGGTTTGGCATTGTCTGCAGAGAGGTGATGGCCGAACAGAAAAATTAATTCAATTGAAAAAACCTCTGTGGCAGGTGGCCTTTGAGCCAGGATTCTCTGCCGTATGGGCCACACACTCTACCCACTACGCCATGGCCGCCACGGTGAACACTAAAGTGAAGTAACAGTAAATTATAGCAAGCATAGCGAGTGCTTGCTTCAGTGTCGATCTTTGTAAACTTTGTCTATTTGTAATAATTTTGTTTGTGTTAAAATATTTAAATAGAGACTTTTTTGGTAGGAATCTATGAAAGAAACGTAATAAAAACAAAACTTTTATTGAATAGTAATAACATGCTAAAAAAAAAAACAAACCATTCATCTTACCTGTAAGTACTTCAGTGACAGTGCAGTTGGTTCTGCTTCAGTTTAGTTCTACTTCAGTTTTGTTCTATTGCTCTGTTGCTTGAATGTTCTACTGTCTCTTCGAGCAGTGTTTGTTTGTATATCAAAACCTTTCTTCACTGAAGTGCTTGTTTTGATATGAGAGAGTAGGTGAGCGGAAGAAGTTGAAAGCAGAGCTGATGGCTTGCAAGTCATTTGTACAGTGCTTGTGCAGCTCTGTAATACGTAGCTTAGTGTGGTGTTATGCTGGCGGTCAAATGATCCCTGGTCACGTCACTTTTTAGGCTCTTTTTTCGTTTGATGAGCTCTGCATCCAAAGTATGTTATTCTGACGGTCATATGATCCCCAAACATTTTTCCCCCTTAGTACACTTTTTGCTACTTTTAGTACTTTATCCGAAAAAGTATTACCGTTCTTCAGGGTGTTGCTATTAGGTAGGCTTCATTACTGCTTTCATACATTTCGTACTGAAATTGTACTATTTTAATGCTAAGACACAATTGTTGTGAATAATTCAACAACGCAACACTGTTTTGGTGAATCATTTGGTGACCGTGGTGGGCAAATTTTATTCTATCGCTCTCGCTCTCGCTCTCAATTTTTCAATTTACATTAAGGCAACAACAATGCGTGCCCATGACGTACCCATGACCACCAGCATAACATAGCCTTTACACATGCTATAACAATATTCACCAATATATGTCATACCTATGAATATATAATAAATGAAATATTTGCAGCCTGCTTCTTAAATGTTTATCCTTCGCAATTCATCCTAAGCACACTCAATTCATACTTATCTTTTGTTTGACTTAAACTCACTAATACCGCATAAATTATTCAACGCCCCCGCATTGACTCAGACACAAATTGATGTTGAGTTAGCCGATCACACCTGTCAGGCATTCTGCAGTGTTTGAACTTCGGATAAGCGGCCATACTTATACTCCGCTTACGAAGAAAGAAATCAATACAAGCACCGCAAGCAATGCATAAAATATTCAACTCTTTTAAACGACATATGAGCAGTGGTTTTATTTAGTGCAGAACCCTAAAGAGTGACTAGCGGTGGAATTAGAATTTTGAATTGTTCTCTATTTTAGATCTATCTGTAAGAAACTGAACATCGTATCTACTGAATGTGTGATCCGATATAAAAAAATTTATATTTCAATCTATTTTTTGGGACCAGTGGTAGCAATCCGACCTATAGGACTATACTTTACACGTATTTAGTTCCTAGGCGTTTTTGTACAGTTTTGATTTCATGAGTCGAAACATTAACTTGACTGCAATGGCATTTACCCTGAAAGTGGAGAAGGTTAAACTTTATGTGACTTCAGACCTGAATGTGGCGTTGATAGCTGTGCAACTTTAATTAAGATATTTTACTGAGTGTATGCCGATAGCTAGTATCTCCGTTTTTTCCACTATTCAATGCTGTTGCTGAGCAGCGTAGCTAGAATCTTTGTCGACCAGGACGGCAATTAATTGATTGATTGAAAATAAAAACATTCCAAAAGTTTTCACCATAAACATTTTTTATTTTCGACCACAGAAAAACTGTCAAAATTATCTTTTTGTACAGCTTTGCTATTTTGAACATTTCGTCAAGTACCAATACATGGTTTTAAATACCTCAAAGAGTGAACTTTTGCGATATCAGGTCTAATTTTTCCGAGGTCACCATCGATTGCTTGTACTAATTTTTGAAGAGAAGCTTTTTACGCCTCGTTCTGTGATTTGCTTGAGTGAAATCTGAAAAACTTTCAACAGATTTTTTTTTAGAAATTTGATGGTTTCTTCATTGCTTGCGTTTAACAACAAGAAAATTTAAAACTTTAATATTGAATATTAAAAATATTTTGGCCCCTCGTGGGGATTTGAACTCATACCAAATGATTGGGAGTTCTATATGCTATCCACCAGACCACCAAGCTGTGTTGGAAACAGTTGATTTAATGTTAAGTATAACAGAAACTATTCTGCAGTAGAACGTCACAATCTATCAATAGATAGAGGATTATGTATTATCTTACTACAACTAATAACAAAAATTTGCTTCTACTTGCCACAAGAAGTCACCAGCATCGGTGTGTTTTGTTTTTATTTAATGTGAATGCGCGAAGGAGAATACCGACGCTGGTGACGTCTTGAAGAGGGTAGAAGCGAATTTGTGATAGTTTTGTAGAATAGACAATACACAATTCTCCATATATTAACAGATTATGCTGCAATGCAGCAACATATCTTCTGTTTTACTTAATATTGAATCAACAGCTCAGCGTAACAAAGGCTTTTTGGATCGGTGTATAGTGTATTGAAATCTTTATCAGTGAGTACTGGTTCGATCCCATGGCAGGTGAAGCAATGCTTTTTAATAATATGATTTAAATTTTTTTTTTGTTCTGATGGACGCAAGCAAAAAAGAAATATCAATTCTAATATATGAGATCAGTGTCGGAATAGCGAATTGTAATTAAATTTACTCATTTGAATATTAACGTGCGTTTTTCAATTTAATTTATGTTATTTTGTGCCCATTGTGCTTATGTGCTTATGTGGCCAGAAGCAACGGAAACAAAACTCTGAAGCAAAACACTAATGATAATCAGTATTATCATTTAACCTTTAGTTGCCAAATGGAGTGATTCGTTTATCAGACTTTTCCCTTATATTAAATTTTTATACCCCAACTCGTACTACGTAAGGTGCATATTAACTTTGCCATTTCGTTTGTAACGCCAATAAGGAGGCGTGGCAAGTATAGAAAAGTATTTATATTTTTGATCAGCAACACCACCTGAGTCGATTCCCGTGTGGCCGTCTGTCTGTCCGTCTGTCCGTCTGTGGATACGATTACAGCCGGAGTTTTATCCTTTCGGAGGTCGGGCCGCGGCAAATAAGCAGCAAACTGCTTAATTTGTGTTTTTAAGCACTAATCATAGTTGGCTGCCGCTGCCACTCAAGTGGCATTGGTTGCTGCGTTATTTCGTTTAGTTGCTGTTTGCCTTTCAAAATCGTTATCTTGTTTTTGCGGCTAATTTGCCGCGGCGCGACCTATCGTGTAACTTTTCAGAGACCGGCCTCCGAAGGGATAAATTGATGTTTTCAAACTTAAACTGAGGCGAACTAACTGCGCAACAACAGCCAAAATCAGGAATATGCTATATTTGTGGGCCTCACAGAAATAATAAAACAAAAGTAACAATGTTACATTTACCCATTATGGACTGGCTCATGTTCCCGTTGAGCTAATATGATGAAACTTTCCAAATATATTAAATTTGGTCCAACTTAAAAAAAAAATCAAAAAATTAAACAAAAAATAAAATGTAAGAATCGAGTTGCCACCTCGAGATTTTTAATTTTCAAATTTAACGATATTGAACGATATTCTACAAGCAAATTCGATCATTTTGCGCCAATATTGATCACAAGAATTTCCACAAAACAAAAAATATACAAAAACGTATTTCGTTAAAAACCAGCGTTGTGTGAACCCGCGGGAAACACGTATGTCAGTCAAACTTCATAAAAATTCACAAAAGTTAAAAATAAAGCCTAAGAAAGACAACCTTATAAGAATAATATTTTACTTTATTTATTTTAGATTTTTAGAGGCTTAAAATTAAAGATAAAAAATAAATGGAAAATTCCCAAATTTCCCAAGCTTGAAAATGTAAGTAAACGTATTTGTTCAGTCTTGAAAATCATGAAGAAAATCATAATCTTAAAGAACATGAAAATCTATCTCGGTATGACCTCCAGATTAAAAAAAGTAAATCGTTGCGAATACGCAACGCTGGACAAAAATGAGTTAGTTGTAATAAAAATGTCTGCAAAAAACATAATAAGCAAATTTCTGAATAAGTGAAATGCATTAATGCCTCTGTTAACGATAACGAATAAACATTAAAAACTAAATGCTTAAAATAACTTTATATCATTAGAAACTAATCGCTTATTTTATATTAATGATTTTTTGGTATAAATAAGAAAAATGCTGTCGATATTATGAAATGACGTTGCGGCTTTGAGATTGAGAACTTTTGAGATTGCGACCTCCGAAGGGTTAAATTCAAAATATATGTTTCTTTTTGAAAAATTAAGATTAAGTTCAAAAATGAGTGACTTTATTTTTACAGTAAAACTTTAAAATCCAGAATAATTAAAGAAATGCCTTCAAATTTTGCACGCAAGCCTTGATTATCAATATAAATCCTGACTATGAAATTTGGAAAAATCAAATGAAACACACGCCTAACTCCCATACAAATTGGCTTTTTTCAACGTAAAGTCTCTAAAAAATCCACAAAAATTAAAGAAATGTCTTAAAATTTTGCACATTAGCTTTGATATATAATAGTTGCAACGTCATCAAAATAGGAAAACTTTCATAAATATATAGAACTGAATGTCGTTGTGACTGTCGTTGCTAAAGAATATAATTCAACACGGTCGCTGGGGGGAAAGAGGGGTATGTTAGCTTCGGTACCCTGCCGAAGCTCCATTCCTTACTATATTTGTCAATTTCTGCTTTGTATGGTTTTTTTTTAGTAAATATTTAATGTTAGATTTAAAAGACTAGCAGAGCTTCAAAAGCATATATCAAACAACGTTTATATATTTTGGGTAGTCAAAATATGTTACTCTCTAGTTTTGAGAGCGGTTTATGATGTTAGGGTAACGAGTTACCCGAGTGTGACACCTATGTTACTGGAGCGAGGTGTGACCGCCAAGGGTTTATAGAACTTTTTTGTTATTATTCATATATTATTAACAAACTTTTTTATGACTTCCTTTTTTTTTTTGTAATTGTTGCATTGGTGACGCCGTTGAATAAGTGCAGCTCGGTCGGACAGCGTCTTCTTTTCTCAGATTTTATAACTTATGAGGATTTGATACCTGTGATTTACAAATCTGAACTTTGTTCTTATCCATCGCATCAGGATTTGCAGATGTTTGACGATATATATCATAAAAAATACTTTTTTGGCTATTGTATTGAGGTTATGTTTATGACAAACAAAGTTTTTTTTTAAAACTCTTTTCTATCAACATCATATAGCACCACTGTTCTTCTTTGAAATGAATGAAGGATAGGTCATCATTGACTTTTCCTTTTGGCTAATGTGACTTTTTTAAATAATTTCAAAAATTGCTTTGTATAGAGGCTTTACTGGCGCAGGGTTTGGAACCTATTGAGCGTATATCAACTTCAATATCTCAAAAGTCTAATAAGATGGGCCAATTCTGATTTTGAGTATATACTGAAAAGTTTTTTGGAAATCAACTTCAGTTACTCAAAAGCATACTTGTATACCTGTACAATTTGAGGGAATTTTCATATGGTCCGTTTGGAAAAAGTGGCAGTTTTAGCACTACAGAGACGGAAATTTGCCAAAAATATTCTCCCAGCACTACTTCAGTGCTAAGTAAGTAACCGTGTTAGGGCAAACAAATTTTTTAAAAGTATATTCTAACCATTTCGTGTTAAGCTTAGAACATTGGTTAATTTTTTTCTTTTAATATAATTAGTTTTCCTTTCAGGTTGACTGTTATTTTCCATGAGTTGAAATTAAATTAATACAGTACACATGCTGATAAATATTTGAAAAGCCCTAATATATGACAAAAATAGAAAGAATATTTTTTTGGCCTACATTTTTTACCGCTATCGCTTTTTTTATGTTATTAACGGATAATTATGCTGTCAAGAAAAAAAAAAACGATAATAGAAATACAATGCAAATAAGCTATGTATGAAACAATTGTAACAGCTCTTACTAGTCATTATCTTACAAACGCTATTTGTTGACACAATTCACTTTCTCTTGCGCATATCCTAACGAAAACATTGTTGTTTAACAAACTTTATAAGCATGGTCCTTGGCATGAGGTTTAACTTACACAAAAGATCATTCAGAAAATAACTTAATTAACCTATTGTTCAAACATTTCACCACAGAAAACAAAAGACATACAAAGTACTTCAAATTACCCGTAGCACAATATACCATAGGTTCGATTTGGCTAACATTTATTAATTTCCCGTAATGCTTGTTTGCATTATTAACCTAAGTATTATATATATAAATATGGTTATGAAAGTATGTTGGTAAGAAATATAAAATGTGCAATATATTGCAACCTAATCGCATCTATAAAAAAATCACCATTTTTTGTAATATAAATTTTAAAGAAACGTAAAAACCCTGAGAAAATTAAATCGTTTACTCATGAATTTCCGATGACTTCATTGACTTTCCTGCTTCCTTTGTGGTTCATTTGACAAACTTTATTTACTTGCAGCTGAAGTTCGCAATGAATTGAAATTCTCCTTTCGGAGGAGTTCGTGCATTTCGAATATACAAAGCAAACTAACTGCTTCGTAATCTTGTTTCTGTTTTTTATTTTGATTTTAAAGCGCTTAAGCAGAAACGACTTTAACTGAATTGAACTTAAATTGAATGAGCTGTGATTGTTATGTAAATAAAAATTTTTTATCATTTTAGTGTTGTTTTTGTTGTCGGTCCAATCTGCAATTTTCTTGTTAAGCATTCTAAACGTTCCAAGCACTCAATACCGGCAAACATTGAAAAGATTCTAAATGCTAAGCTTCGCTCATACGATTACATAATAAAAGAGCTTAAAAGAGCAACAAAAAAACTTTATACAGAACATAAAAATTTTAAAAGGAATTTCCACTTATTTTGCTTTTTTCCACCTCTTTCATGTTCAGGTATGTAACAAAAGGTTTGAAATACCGAAGCGTATTAAAGCGAATTGCAATTGAAGGGCTCCAGGATTCGCCTGACTGGGTGTACCTATATTGATGGAGGATATTGAGACAGACACTGCGAACAAGACAGACAGCAGCACCATTGTTAAAGTTATTTTGTCCCATAATTGATTGTGTCTAGTGTATAAGTGGGCAGCTCTGACTGAAATCTGGTTACCTGCACTACACACAGAGAAGAATAAAAAAAAAATGTTTTGTATTTTCGATTGAGACACAAATTGACGCAAAGTAGAATTCAATTGAAGGCAAGAGCATCGTTATTATTTGCAATCACATCGAAGCAATTAAAATTCGCACTTGCCCTAGGGTAGCAGAGAAAGGTTACCAAGTGGCGTGGAAGCAGTCTACCAACTGCAACTGTAAAGTTGTGCAATTTGTGTGTGTGAGTGTACAATACACTTTGCAATTTGTTTACAATGTTTACTTTTTTATCGCTGCAGGATCTACAGATTAACAGCTAAGAGTTTATTAAGCAATATTGTAATGCACTGTAAGGTTGATATGTATAGGATTAAATTGTCGGAGGCTGAGGACAGAAGACGTTTTTTCAGAATGTGACTTAGTCTGCGAAGTGAAGTTGACAGTGTTTCTCCCATTCTTTAACACATTTCCGACTTAAAGTGTAGATATGCACAAATTTTATGGACATGCCTTACTACTATCGATTTAATAAAGATACAAATAGTTTGAATCAAATATCTATTATTTTTAAACCTTATTAGACCTTTAATACTTGTATTGAACTCATTAAAAATTACACTCATCCTTAGAGCAAAGAATAATTATATCTTAAGAAATATTTATTAACATAATTTTATATAGTTTTGTTTTTAACACCCGTTTGATAGTACTCAGTTTACTTGAGATTACTAAATTGTTTATCAAATTAATAACAAAATGGTTCTTTCCAGATATATACCTCATGTTGTCGATATTTATTGGAGTGTATACTAGAAAATAAAAAATAAAAAATTGAAATTGATCAACTGATTTCAGAGCAAAACTGTGTACAACTTTCTGACCAAAACATTGTTGTCTCAAATTCACGAAAGAATATTATATTCTTATATACGAGGGCCGTTTAATTCAGTGAACTTTTAAATTTCCCACGTAGTCACTTTAAATCAAACACAGATCTTGTCAACTACCATCTGTTAGTAGACTACTGTCGAAATTCCATAGACAGCAGACGATCTTGTGAGTTTTGGCGAAAATGGTAAAAAGTGAATTTCGTGTGCTCATCAAGCATTATTTTTTGCCCAAAAAAAAACCATCAGCCACGCCAACGAAAGGCTTGATAAATACTATGGGGACTCTTCACCATCGATCGGAATGATTCGTCACTAAAATTCACGATATCGTGTTTGCCGATCGCAGAGTTAAAGTGCGCGAGATTGTTGAGGCCGTAGGCATCTCAGACGAACGGGTGTGGAACATTTTGCGAAATTATTTGGATATGAAAAAATTATCCGCAAGATGGGTGCCGCAATTGCTCACTCTCGACCATAAACGCGATCGTGTGACTGATACAAAGGCGTGTTTGGCGATGTTGAATAAAGATAAGAAATATTTTTTCCGTCGATTAGTAGCCGTGGCCGTGGATCCATCACTAAACACCAGAAACAAAGGAAAAGTTGAAACAGTGGACTTCACCAACCGCACGTGCTCCGAAGAAGGCGAAGACGTTGCTATCGGCCGGAACGTACCCATTTAGCGAGGATAAAAGTACTCTTCCATCAAGACAATGGGCGTTTACACATGCCCAGCTCCCATTGCAAAATTCCATGAACTGAAATACGAATTGCTTAATCATCTAGCATATTCTCCAGATTTGGCTCCAAGTGACTATTTTCTGTTTCCAAATCTGAAGAAATGGCTCGGCGGAAACAGATTCACCACCAGAGAGGAACTCATCACCAAAACAGACAGTGAATAAATTGATGCAGTCAAAATAGCAAAAGTCGTAAATTTATTGCTTTTTTAAGCACTAACTGTTTTCATAACTTCAAACCATATCGACTGCTTCAAGTTTTGCTTTCGGAAAATCAGACAGTCGCAGCATAAGCAAAAGCAGAAAACTAGTTTCAATAGTTTGGAAAGTGCTTCGGTAGTCGACAACTTCGGCAGTCGTCGTTTTGATTAACTGAAGCTGTTGAAAAAAAAAACGAATGTCGAAGCAGCAGCAGTTGTTGAACTTTCGTAAGTCAAAGTAGCACAAGTTTTTAAACAGTCGTTTTGCGCCTTTAATTTCTGTTCATTCTTTCTAACTTTTGTATAAATTTAATAAAAATGCAATCATAATCATAACAAAATTGAAAAAAATTTAATAAAGCGAGCGATCAAACTAAAGTTAGAAATAATAAGCTAAAATCATAAACGCAAAATAGTCTGCTACGACTGCCGAAGCACTTTACAAACGATTGAAACTAGTTTTCTGCTTCTGCTTATGCTGCAACTGTTTGATTTTTCGAAAGCACAAGTTAAAGCAGTAGCAGGAGCCTTCAAAAAAACTGAAAGTTTTTAAACGCTGAAAACAGAGGCCTATTTAGAGGGCCTTCCGAAAACGTATTTTTCGGATGGGATCAAAAATTTGGAGGAACGTTGGACAAAATGTATCGAGCTAAAAAAAGGGGCTGTATTGAGAAATAAAACGTTTTTTTTTTATCGCAAAAATCACTCTTTGTTTCATTTTTCACAGAATTATCAAACGTCCCTTGTATCATGTTATTATGAAAATCATTTAAATTTCATATGTTTTCAAGAATTTGTAAAGGGAAAAAATAGTAAAGGTAATAAATAGTGGAAAATAATCCGAAGCTGCCTCAAACCAAAAAAACAAAAAAAATCGGATGTCACTTTCGAGTTTTTAGAAATCAAATCAATAATAATAATTAACAGACCTCATCAGGCTGAATTAAAGTAAAGATTTTATGTTTCTGGTGTTTTAAAAATTATTATGTGTAATAGTTTTATTTTTTTTTTTATGAGAAAAAGTTCATGGGATAAAGTTTAATAATAAATATTTATATTATTATAAATATTTATAATAATAAATATAATAAATATTTATAATATTTATAACCACCATAAAACAAATATTAACCACCAAAAAATTTTTAATTTTAATTCAAAAAATAGTTGTAATAAGCACATTTCTTTTTGGATCTAAGTTAACGGGCTAAACCATTGTGCGAGCAATATTTAAAACGTTGACTAGGATTTCTTGAATTATTATTATTCTTTATTTCCAAAAATTTCGACTGCTGTATGTCAGAATGTGCTTCAGTTATAATTTTGAGATATTTGTTTATTTTGTTAAATAAAAATACAGAGCCTTTAGAAAAACTCACTGTGAAGATTTCAAAAACTTCAACAGAAATAGTTTTTAGATTTACACAGAATATTAAAAAGCTGAAGTCCATGTTTCCGTAAAATATAACGGAGAATAAATTTTAGTTTGAGGTTGAATTTAAGATGTTTTAATTCTACAAAAAAAAATAAAAACTTATTTGTATACTTATGTATCTTGAAGTTCCGCTTCAATATTTTAATTAGTAAGGATCTTGCAATATCACATTGCCAATAAAAAAGCTGAATTTTATTCTAAGCTATAGCTGTTAAATTGCGATTACGATTAGTAATTAATTGAATTATTTCTTAAAAAGAATCATAATCATTAAGTTATCCATCAGACAGTAATTCCTGGTTTGCAATTTATTAAGATTACTTTTGGAGAATTTTTTTGAATCTTTTTGATTATTTTGAGAATTTTTGTCTAAAGTACCAAACGTAAAGCAAGGTTGATAGACTATTTTCTTTTGGCGACATAGTAAACAGTCTAAGACGGCAATCATTGCCTGATTTTTCTTTTGAAAAATTAGTTCTTATGAAGGTAAATAGTTATTTGGAGTTGTTTTATTTTTGTTTTATTTATGTTGTAATGCATTTTTCTCGTTCTTGTTTTTTAACAATATTTGTTAAAAAAAATCACAATTTTTTTTTTGTTTGAGACTAAAATTATAAAAATAATCAAAAAGAATCTTTAAAATTAGTCGGATTATTTTTTTTGATTACTTTTGATTTTTTTTTATTTTATTTGTAATCTCAAGTAATCGTGGTTATATTTTGATTATTTGTAATCGTAATCATTTTATTAGTGAGCCAAACAAAAAATAATCGTACTTAATCAATTATCCCACCTTTTTTTCATCAAATCAAATTACTAGTGATTACGATTAGTAATCTGCACAGTCGGCATTTTATCTGAAGTAAAATTTAATTTTTTTTATTATACGTATATGATATT
This sequence comes from Coremacera marginata, assembly GCA_914767935.1. Taxonomy (NCBI): domain Eukaryota; kingdom Metazoa; phylum Arthropoda; class Insecta; order Diptera; family Sciomyzidae; genus Coremacera; species Coremacera marginata. Next base: position 67,652,385 of record OU612045.1, read on the forward strand.
GGAAATAGGAATCAGGCTCTTATTAAGAATGACTTAAAAAAGGTCTTAACCAAAATTATTGGAAAATATTTTGTTTTTTATCATTTCTTTATAAATCTTCGATAATTTTATTTTATTTGACTTGTTTTTGTCAGATCAGATAATTTTTGACATATTAGTCAGGAGGGCAATTATAATGTCATGTTTATGAAATGATATAAATCGTTTAATGAAAAAATTTGCTGGAAAAATATTACAATTGTACTCCTTGGGTAGCAGAAAGTAGGCCTAATAGAAGCACTCACTCGATGGTGCCGTGAGGAAGTCATGTGTCTTATCGCCAAAAATAGCAGTAAATACATACCTTCCTTTGAGAGACAAAGCCTTTCTGCCTATTGGGTGGGTACTCCACCATAAAACGTTTAACTTCAACTAACAAAGCACAATAATTCAAGCAACTTTAGTAGGCATATATTTATTAAACTAAAAGATTGAGTTTGTTGCAAGTAGAAACAGCTCACCAAAAATAACAACAACAACAGACCTTTAATAAAGAAATATATTAACACACACACAGACCAGCTTGGTAGCAACAAAGGTAGGAGGAGTTTTTTTTTACAATGGAAAAACAGTGCACAAACATTCAATTTAACATTAATTTTCTATAGAAAACCTCAGAGGCAAAGAGGTAAGTTCTCAACATATATGTATGAAAAGGTTTTTCTTACCTACACATGCATATATCAGAGCAGACACTAACAAAAGATGCTTTGTTGCTGGAAAAACAAAGGTTCAAAGTTCTCCATGCATGCGTTTGATGGAATGACGAGTCCTAACGTAACATTCGCCAAGAAACATTCTGATTAAAACGGGTTACAACACTTGCAAGAATAAAGGACAATTTGTGGAAATTTTTTTTTGGTGGATGCTTATTTCAGTCAAGTAGTTATTATATATTATGTATTGCTCTTCTTTTTGTTTTCAGTGAAAAAACAAAAACTTTGACTGTATCACGTGGATTTTCGTCGTACCTATGGTTACATTTGCCCCACCTCCCCAAGAATACTTTGTTTCTTATTGAAATGGCATTGCGAAAGTTTTTCGGTCCTTAAATTTTTTTCTATGTCCTTTTTTTTTGTTATTTTTGTTATAATATTATAAAAGAATTTGGTGTTCCTATTGAAAACATTGAATAAACCAATGTAAAAGTATGTAAGTGTTCTTCATCCAGTCAGTTCTACAATAGACTAGGCATAAACAACAAGTATATTTTAAGGTTTTGAATTGTTGCGGCGCAGAGGCCCATTTGAATTTTGAATAAGTCTTATTTATAAAAAACGTCAACCTTTTAAAGGCCTCAAGAGAGCAAATATAAAAATAAGATTTATTTTGCACTTTGCAGAAAAGATAGATTAAGACCTTTTTGCCAAGTTCAAATTGATCAAAATTGAAAATTTACATTGGAAAATCACATGTTTCATAAAAACACTCGAGAGTTGTTGACATTTTTTTGAATAGTTTTGATTTAAATAGGGATAGGGATAAGATAGCCTTCGACATTAATGAATAAAAGATTTAGCGAGTTTGAGTCTCAGTTGTTCGTTTTTTTCTCTTAATTCGTTAACTTACTTAACTATATGTGGTTGTTACGTGGAGATATCTTATTTCAATGTGTTGATTCTTCATTGCTTAGGAACAAATTTGACATGTAGAAGACACATGGTTTGTGATTGATTGAATTAGAAACGTTTAAGGAATCTGATAAAAGTCTGCAACAACTAAATAGCGAATAATCTGTAAAATGGTATCTAAAATTCAGCGAAATGGTATGTAAAAGGCAGCAATTGAATCCTGCCAATGGCATGTTCACGCAAATTCGGCAGTTAATTGCAAAGAAAGTATATTGAATTGAAACTAGTACTGGATACCAGGAGGTAAGCAAAATTGCTTGTTTTTGACTTGAACAGTTTACGGAAGAAGAATAAGAGAAACATACACTTAAAAAAAATTTTATAAAAAAAATATTCGAATTCGGGTTGAAAAAATGTGTTTTTAATATCAAAATTACCCATTTGGATTTCTCCTCTTATTTATATATTTTAGAAATTATGAAATTTAAAGTATATTTATTTAAAAAATTTTACTTCAGTCATTGGAATTCGAACCCGGACTCGTCGATGTCTGGACGCGCTTATAGCATATATAAAAATATATATTTTTTATCGAAATTCTTTTTCTGCAACTAAATAACCCGTTTTCCGCAACTTTTTCCGTTTCTCGTAACTGTTAAAACGTTTGCAAAAAACGTTTCCAAGCACGATAAACGAAGTTCGTTTACTGCAAATTGGCGATAAACGTTTTTTTTCTCTGCGTGTACACTCTCTGCCAAAAAGAACGGATAATGACAAATATGGTCAGAAATTAAAACTGTCACATTGCAATCGTTACCACAGTTTTGGTCATACGAGTTTGGTCAGTATTGGGTTAAACTAAGCAAAAACTTAAAATTGTAATAGTGACAAAGCCAAACAAGACAAGGTGTTCACTTCATTAGAACAAACCAATTTTGTACTCTTTGTAGTTAAGAAGTTAAGTGTCCAAAGTGGACTGTCACGTTTCATGTTTTTGAAAGTAAGTTCGGAGGTTACTAAGATTTTTTAATACATACTGCTTTTGCACCAAAGGAATTAAATTTCTCCCATACTCTGCAAGACCAAATGAATCAAAGAAGAGATAAGATATTAAATTTTCATCGAAAAATTATCGAAAATTGCAAACACTTTAGATTGGTTACATAACAGAAAAAAGACTGTCACTTTACCATACGATTTTTCAATAAATGAAGGGGGAAAAAATATAAATTTTATGGGTTAAACATTAGATAAATTTTTGATCTGGTATTCCACATAGTCCTTACTATTGAGCACTTTTGTAGTCTTTTACAATTGTTTAGGAACTGCACAAACTGCACTGCAAAGTTCACCAGATAATGACTTCGTTTATCGAGGTAATAAATGTTCAATATTATTATCAGGTAAATTCATGGTAAAATGCTATAAAATACTTCTAAAATACAGATCGACAACAGCTCTGCAATAAATTTCCAAAATATATTTTTATGTATGAAATGAGAATAAATTATTTTATTTTTCTGTGATGTCAAAAATGCTATCATGGCCTTTTTTCTATTCAAGAAATAAGGTAAATGTACGGAACTCCGTAAGGTTAAGAAAAATTTTTGTTCACTGAATTGTTTTCAAGAGGTTAATAAAAATAGTGGCGGTCGTGGCGTAGTGGGTAGAGTGTGTTGCCTATACGCCAGTGAACCCAGGTTCGATTCCCACCTGACACGGAAAGTTTTTTCAATTGAATTAATTTTTCTGTTCGGCCGTCACCTCTCTGCAGGCAATGGCAAACCTCAGAGAATAAAAACTGCCATAAAAAGCTTCTTGAGAACATAAGTCGTTCGGAGTCGGCATAAAACTTGTAGGTCCAGTTTTCGATTTCAAACATTTCACAACACGCACAACACAAATGATCATAAGAAGCTCGGTCAAAGTCCTTTCAAGGGCTGAAATGGCCATTTATATTATATATTTTATTATTTATTATTAATAAAAATATTTACATGAAAACTTTTTTGGAGCATTTGGCCATGTATTTTCTTAAATAACAAAATGCTAAGTAGGGTAAGAAGTGAATTGTTAAAGAACATTAAATACAATTTCAAACTTGCCCAAATGCCTCCAATTCCGTGATAAAATTTGTTGATTTAACCTAAAAAGTCTATAAAACAATTTTGCAAGGCCTTAGCATAGAATCATCTTTGCATAGTAATTGTTTCTGCAAAATTTTTTATTATTATTTGATTACGCACAAAAGAAAAGCATCTCTAGTCATGCGAGCTTTCTGACCGGAAGAACTTAACCTAGTTGAATTCGTATAGCTTACTAAATTTAAAATGCAACTACGATGGACAGCATCTAAAGCTGCTTTTACAAACTCTTTAAACAAAGACCGGAGTGTAAAAAAATACTTTGTGCTTAAATTCAATCTAAAAATATTTGTCTAACGATGTCGAACTTAAAAACTAAGTTGTTAAAAAAATGCCGTCAAAGAAAGAGAAAAACAATTAAGTGGGCTTTGAAGCTAACAACTGAAATTAAACCATTGTGGACTGACCCATGTTCCCTTTGAGCTAGAATGCTGAAACTTTCCAAAAATATTTAGTTTGGTCTAACTTAAAAAAAAAAGAAAAAAATTAAAAAAATGTAAAATTCCACCTCGGGATTTTTAACTTTCAAATTGAACGATATTGATCGATATTTTACAAGCAAAATCGAGCGTTGTGCGCCAATACTGTTCACAAGAATTTCCACAAAACACAAAAAAAAAGTTGAGGTGTACTTTCCTTCGTTTATATTTTTTTTTGTTGAACACAAATCCGATGTAAAAAAGCACTCCACATATTTTCTTCCTAAATTCTTTAAACAAACCAACCGATACAAATTTTGAAAATATGAAAACCACAATGGCTGGTATTTTTAAGTAGATCTAACTTATACGCCATGATAAACAAAATTGATATCACATGTTTAAAAATTCGTATCGATTGGTTTGTTTCACGAATTAAACAAGATAGTTATGTAGAGTGTTTTTTTACATAACAAAATACGTATATTTTTGTATTTTACAATTTACACCTCGCACTTCCTTTTCAGTAATAAATGGAATTTACCGAAATCCATGCCGAGCTGATTTTTTTTTTTTAAATTATAAAATTGTGCTTAGCACACAAAAGCCCAACAAAGTTATGAGTCTGATTGTAAAGATAGAACATTTATTTTATTATTTTTACATGTGTAATTTGCTGTAATTTTGCCAATTGAATTTAAACAGAGTTCATTTGTGGGATATGTTTTGTTTTAAGCTATTTAATACAAATAATACACTTTTTTTAAATTTTCTACATTTTTTTGTGCTTGATTTTTGACTATAGTTTTGTTACTGTCAGTATACTACCAAAAACATGCAACGAAACAACAAAAATTAAAATAAAAGCAGATCATAGAAAACGAAATGAAAGCAATATTGAAGCTAATCACTACTGAGTTCTCTTTGTCACGTACTCACCACACACACACCACACAAACACACGCACTCCCACACACCCACACATTTTCAAGCATCAAAAGTTTCAGATGAATACAAAAACATTGACCTTGCTGACTAAATTTCAAACCGGAAATACGAAACCTTTTTCGACGTCCTTCGCCTTAGTGGCTTATAACCTTGTCTTCTTCTTAAAGCCAACTTTAACTCATGCCCCATTTCCCCATTTTCACATTTTCGATTCGCAACTGTTGAATGTCACCGTACATTTAATCCTTTCGGTAAAGCTTTGGCCTGTACGTTTAGTTTGCTGTTCATACCTTAAAGGAGCTTGGCAGTCCAATGACTTTTATATCTTTATGTTTATATTACGTATTTATTGAGGTATTCAAAATAAAGCAGCAAAAGATTTGTGGACCCATTTAAGACAAAAAGGAAAATATTCTTAAACCGCTAACAATTGTAAGCAAGGCACTATAGTATACAGTGACTCAAACAATTGACCACATGTTTCAATAAAGCGAGTTTGAGTCACTGTAAAACGAAAACTACTCATCAGAATTTACTCATTTTTGCTACTTACGTTTTGTTGTTTTGTTGGCAATTCAATAAAAATAAGTTCAACGGGATCAGTGGTACGGTTATCATTTTGTATTATAATAAGTACAAAAAATGCATGTGGTCAATTATTTGTGTTTATGAAAACAATAAGAAAATAACTAAAAATTACTGTTAATATTTAGTGTAGCCACCATTGGCTGCAAGAACAGCTTCCAATCGTCTTGGCATACTGTCCACCAAGTTTTTACAACAGCTTGCTGGAATCCTCGCCCATGCTGCGTTGACCTGCGCCCACAACTCTTCAATATTTGTTGGGTTTCCAACCACTTCTCTTTTTAGTTCGCCCCAGAGGTGTTCAATTGGATTGAGATCAGGCGACTGGGGTGGCCATGGCAGTACTTTGAATCCACTGTCTATAAGCCATTTTTTTGTCATTTTGGCGGTGTGTTTTGGATCATTGTCATGTTGAAAGACAATGTCCTGGGTTTGTTTGTTAAATTTTTCGCATGTAACAGGGAGGTTTCTTGACAAAATGTTAACATAATAGCTGGCATTCATCTTGCCAACTATACGTTGCATTGTTCCAACACCCCCTGCCATCATACAGCCCCATATCATAACACTACCGCCACCAAACTTTAATGTCGGCTTCACGTAACGAGCCTCCAAAGCACTACCAGGTTTGCGCCATGTCCACACCCGGCCATCTGATCCCAACCGATTCATTTTAGACTCGTCCGAAAATATGACCTTCTCCCAATCCTCCGCAGACCAATGGGCATGAGTACGGGCGAACTCCAACCGCAGCTTTTTGTGCCTTTGCGTTAGCAACGGTTTTTTGATTTTAACGTGCCCTTTGAGACCAGCCGCACGCAAAGTATTCCTGACGGTTTCCACTGATAGTTTGACACCCTCATACTCTACCAAATTCTTATGAATTTGGACAGCATTTTCAACTTTTTGCGTGCGGAGATCTCTAAGAACCCGCCGTTCGAGCACCGTGCTCAAAATTTTTTTGCGCCCGCTGCGGCAAATTGGAGGAGGTGAAGCCATATTTTTGCGAGTTTTAATGACCACGCTCTTGCTCACTTCTAGGGCTGCTGCAATTGCACGACAGCTTTTACCTTCCTGTAAAAGCTGGTGAATCTGGCGAACTACCTCTTTACTTAACGGCCGAACCATTTTTGCCCTAGTAGAAAATAAATTAATCATGATTAATAATTTTGAAAATATTTGTTATGAACTTACCTGATGGAAAATATTCACTTCCAATTCAAAAAATTCCAATCGCTAATTTTTTTTGATAATTTTCTTGATGTTGTCTCTTTAACGTTTTGCACACAAATAATTGACCACATGCATTTTGTTTACATATTTTGTAACAAAATGATAACGGTACCACTGATCCCGTTGAACTTAGCTTTATTGAATTGCGAACAAAACAACAAAACGTAAGTAGCAAAAATGAGTAAATTCCGATGAATAGTTTTGTTTTTACAGTGACTCAAACTCTCTTCATTGAAACATGTGGTCAATTGTTTGAGTCACTGTATATCTAAGATTATTGTCACGTGCCACAAATAAATTGAAAAAAGTTTTAATTGGTTGAAAGTGGTTTCTTCATGAAAAATTTTGGTAACCGATCCAGAAATAAAGAAGTATAAACTAAAACATAATAAATCGAGACTACAAATTTTGAGTTATTAATTAAGACAAACATATTTTTCATTAAAAAAAAACAATTTCTTCTGTTTTTGAGTAGACTATATCTCCACTTCATTATCTTTTGTTCGAACGGTTTTTTTAAGATCCAACATTATAAGTAAACTAAAAAAAAATAGAAAAATTCCAACCGAAAAATTGCTAAAGGCATATGTGCAAAAATTAAGACTTTCTTTAAACACATCTTGGGACTTAGTTATCCATTTTTCCAGATGAATTAAAGAACTTCTGGCAAGTGTTTAGGAGTGATAAATGGGCTCCCTTTACAACGAAATTCTGTCTTGGTTTCTGATTATTTGAATAACGCTTTAGATATCACCCTATGGAAACGTACATCAGAGAAAATTTATATATAAACGGGTCTAATGCATAATGCAGTTCTCGGAGATCGATGGCTCACTAGCCTCAAGAATTTTCTCAGCCTCAGATTCAGAATTGTATGCATAAAAATTAGATCAAGGTCATGCCAAGTTACTCAACATAAGTGAGATCGATCTCAAAGCGTTCCTTGAATTTGTAAGGCAAATTGCAAGAGCTGAAGCTCATCTTGTTTTTTACTTAAGTAGAACTAGAAAAGAAAACTGTCTCAAAATATCAATTTAACACGTATTTACAATATGCTTTTATTGAAAAGTTGAAGAGAGCCATCAAGGAGTAGAAATTATTATAAAAAATGCTCTTATAATAGTATTTTTTGTTTTTTGTAAGGACTGTGCTTAGAAGTTCATATGTTTTTATCTAATAACAGATATGACGAAAGGAATAAAGCTAAATTTGTAAAAATATTTATGTTTATTATATAAATTTGTATTTCAAAGAGTTAAAAAAAAAAATGTTTTACTGAAATTGTGCAAGGGCTCTGAACTTTTTACTGAATGAACTTTTTCCAATTTTATCAAGCTTACTTTTTAGTAATTATAGAACAATTTGTTGTTGGATATATTCTAATTTGTCTCAACAGAGGCTTAAAAAATTAGCTTGGAAGAAAAATATCTCGAACTCAGTAAAAAAAGATGATGCACAATTAAATATGTGCGTTTGAAAAAAATAAAACTTCAATTAGCTTGTTATGCAACAAATTTAAGACAAAATAATGAAGTTACACTTATATTAGCTTTGTATGTATTGTATTGATAAATAACAAATATACTCATAAATGTTAATTTTTGGCTCAAATTAAAAATATCCCAATAAACTTTTCACTCTTTGTTAAACTATCAGCTAATGCAATGACGGTGCAAAATAATAAAATAATCGGCGAAGTAGTCTTGGAGTTGTCAGAGCATAGCTCTCAAAACTTGTTTTAGGTTTAATTTTTTTGTGTAAATATAACAAAAACTTCTTCAAGATTAAGAAGGAAATTTATAACTTAAAAATAATTATTAAATCAAAAAAGAAATTCATGAATTTTGTTTTTTTTAGGATAGCAATATCTGGTTCAACCCCTTGAAAAATGATATAGAATCTTTTAATTAGAATCGATTTGGGATAATAAATATTTCCCGGGATAATCGAGTTGTATGGGACTATTTTCTCTAAAGTATTCGGCGATCCTTGCTACTTAAAAAATTGCGAGTTCTCAGAATAGGTGACTCAACATTTAACGAAAAAGTTCTCAGATAAGCGAGTAGCATCTCAGGATTATGCATATCGTTTTGAGAATTTACTCGCTAAGAGCTTTCGTTTTAAGAAGTTTCTCAGGCCTTGAGTTTCATCTCGATGACCGTGGTCTTACTAAGGAGTAAAAGATTTTTTATGTTAATGACAGCGAGTAATTGCTCAAAGAAGTGAGTAAAAAGCAATTTATTATTAATATGCATGAGACCCAATATCTCTGTGGAAATGCTCCAATTGTCACATCAGAAGAGCTAATTTAATCGATGAAAAATCTTTCTAATGTCGTGGTTATGCTAGGCAAACATGTTTGGTGAGCTTTTTTGTTATAACTGTCTTACGCATAAAATGAGAAATAAGCTTTTCTGGTATATGCTTAAAACACTAACAACAAAAAAGCTCACCAAACATGTTTGCCTAGCATAACCATGGCATTAAGCATTGGCTTAATAAACTGGGAAACAAATGGTTTCATTAAGGGCAAAACTTTATTGTATATATACGAGAAGCCCTTAGTTTTTTTTTTTATATTGGACATGTGCATATCTCTAGATTATTTCTTTATGATGCAAAAGTAATATCTGAAATTTTAGAAAAAAACTATTGATATTTAAACGTGCCTGTTGCGACCTCTATATTGAAAATTTGATAAATATAGCTAAATAGTGCAGTTTTTCCAAGAAAATCCCAATTACATTTTTTAATCTCAAATTCTCTAAAAACTGGTATGTATTCGTTTTTCATTTAATTTTTTTTTTTAAATGAGTTTTCATTAAAAAGTCTTAAATTATAAAAATTATCAGTCAATAATTAGTATTAAATTATGATAAAATTGGGCGGCACTAGACAGGGGGTGTGGCACTTTATTTTTAAACTTGCTCCATCTGCAACGTTTGTCCGATTTATTTATTTATTTATTTATTTAGCCAAACAAGGCAATATACTTATTCTAACTTATTTTTCTAACAGGTTGTTGATGTATTTTTTTTTTTATTTTTTGTTTTTCTCTCCTCTTTCCTTGTTTTAGGTGTAGAAGATATGCAATTCTCAGTGGGCGTAATCCGCCCACATGAATCGACACATTTTCAAAAACACGTCAAAAAGAAAAGACAAGAAGAACGAAGGGGGAACTTATATACTAAGCTTACATAATAACAGATTTTATACACATAGTAAAAATATGTACAAATTTTTAATACTATGCTAAAATATTATTAAGATGAAAAGCTGAGTGGGAGAACAACTAAATTTTGTTTAGGTATGGGTGGTAGACGGCAATGTAAGAAGAGGCATTTGGATATGGGAGAATAGAGTTAATATTACAATGCGGTGTTTTACTTATTTAACATTCAAGTTTTTGATTTACAATTTTTCTACAAATGCTAGATCAAGGAAATAGAAAAGGGGTCAGAATGGTGAAAAGGAATTGGAGAAGATTCTGAAGTAGTTATGTAAAGGAAAGTGATTTGGAAAGAGAACGCTTGAATCTGAATTTCGATATTGGCGGTGTATAATGTTCCCTGATATTATTAAATATTTTACAACATCTATTCAAGGGCTCGTTCAATGCGTAAATAGTGTTGCGATGCGATTCTTTTAACAATTTTGTATACCTTGTTCGCCTTATCAAGGATAAGGATAAGAATATTTCAATCAAATTTCGTACATATATTCTATAGTATAATGAGAAGTTTTAAGCGTAAAAAAGTGGGTGGGATTGGACAAGGAGCGTGTCAATTTAATGCTAATCGAACTCCTTCTATACCATTTGTCCGATTTTAACCAAATTTTGAAAATATATTCATTTATTTATTTATTTATTTAAGCTTAAAACTTAAATTTAAACAGTGAATATGTATCTTCATTAGTAATGGATTTAATATAAGTACATTATCTTAGTTGTAAGAAGACATTAAAGAGGGGGAAGAAGTGGCGTTGGAGTTAAGAAGGGTATTTCGGAGTCGAGGTCTACTAAGATGAAAATCGAATTCGCTGATCAAATTATTGGTTATGCGAAGCATCCTGGTTATTGGTTCACTGCATCCATAATCGGTGCGATGAAAGCTAATGTGGAAGAGAGGTATAGACCTAAGGTTGCGTGGGTTTGTATTAAGTGATATTAAGTGGAGCAGTGCAGGGCAGTTGATGGTTCCGCATACTAGTTGATGAATGAAGAGTACATCGGCAACCTCCCTTCGTTTTTCAAGAGTATGCATGTTAATCAACTTCAGACGGTCGGCATAAGGAGGTAAGTTGAAACTGTCAGAACCGGGAAGACCACGTAGAGCGAAACGAATAAATCTACGTTGAACGGCTTCGATTCTCATTGAATGGGTGTTGTAAATGGGAGACCAAACTGGGCTGGCATATTCGAGAATGGGTCTAACAAAGGTAAGATAGAGAGATTTTGTGACGTAGGGATTGGAGAACTCTCTGGACCAGTGTTTCACAAAACCAAGTGCAGAGTTAGCTCTACTAATAATATTATCCATGTGAGACCTAAAGTTAAGTTCCTTGTCACAAATAACACCTAAGTCACGTAAAGAGCTTACAGAGGGAACTGGCTTACCGAGTATGTAATAGGTTCTCGGGGGGAGTTGGAGTCGCTTACGAGAATATGTAATAGCTTGGCATTTACTGACGTTGAGTTCCAGCAAATTTTTTTGACACCAAGTGGAAAAGCTGACAAGATCGTTTTGAAGATTTCGGGAATCGGTGCTGGTTTGTATGCGCCGATATATTTTCATATCATCAGCGTACACAGAAAGATTGGATTCTTTGATGATGCCGTCAACATCAGAAATTGTTAAGACGAATAGCAAAGGCCCAAGGTGACTGCCTTGTGGGACACCAGAGGTGGCTGTAAAAGATTCTGAGTTGGAAAATCTAAAGATGACATTATAATGGCGTTCTTCGAGATACGATTTGATCCAGGATATAAACAGGGATGGAAAACCAAAGGCTTTAAGCTTAAGAAGGATGATAGTGTGTGAGATTTTGTCAAACGCTTTACTGAAGTCGGTAGAAACAGCATCAACTTCGAAACCGCTTTCCAACGAGCACAGAGTGTTTGAAACAAATTCTGTGAGGTTAGTGGTAGTTGATCTACCCTTGAGGAAGCCGTGTTGATTAACAGGAAAGATAGATTTGCAATGGAAGAAGAGAATGTCATAGATAATGCTTTCAAAAATTTTAGGAGCACATGACAGTTTTGCAATAGGTCTGTAATTAGAAATTTAATTTTTAGGTCCTATTTTGTGCAGAGGTATTATGTACGAATTCTTCCATAACTTAGGGAAAACTGACTGAGAAATAGAAAGTTGAAAGAAAGTCAAAAGGGGATGAGCCAGTAAGTTCGCGAATTTTTTTATGACAATAGCAGGTAAGCCATCGGGACCAGGAGAATAATCATCTTTTAGATTACTGATCTTTTCTAAGACATCACCTAGTGTAATATCAACAGAAGTCAGCGAGGTTTGAGCACAGTTCCTTAACGAAGAAAAGTATTCATAATCAAGTTCATCGTTGTGACTCGTGAATGACTGACTGAAGAAATTTGCAAATAGGTTTGCAATTACTTCCGGGTTATCTGAGGAGGTGTTTGAAAAAGTAAGGGTAGATGGGTAGTTATCAGATTTTCTTTTTATATTGATGAACTTGTAGAAGCTTTTAGGGTCCGACGGCAATTTAGTTGGAATATGAGCAAGATAAGACTCATATAGGTTTTCACAGAGTGCAGAAAAAAGGTTACAGGCGTGTAGATAATTAGCGAGGTCAATAGAAGAGCGAGAGATTAAATAAGTGCGCCAAAGTTTGTTCCTCTTATTACGGAGTGAGCGTAGTTCTTTATTGTACCAGGGAGGAGATGACGAAAAATTGTTCTGCTTAGTAAAGGGAACAGATTGTGTGAAGCAGAAGAAAATTTTGTCATAGAAGAGAGCAACAGCATTATCAACACTTCAAGAAGATTTTCAAGAAAATGATGATCAAGAAAATTTTGTCATAGAAGAGAGCAACAGCATTATCAACACTTTCGTGAGCATAATCGAAGAGATGTTGGAAATCGATTCCGCTGAGTAACGTTTCTAGTTTTACAAAATCAGTTTTCCGATAGTTGAAACTGTACGCGTGCTCGAAGTGTGTATTTATGATGTTATGGTTGTAAGATAGGGTAAGAGATAGAGGTGGATGGTACTGATCAAGTGTTGAGAGTAAATGGTCACTCGCTGAGACTATGCAATAATCTAAGTCGGAAGAAAAGATAAGGTCTAGTTGTCTACCTATATTGTTAGTTACTCCGCTTAACTGGTAAAGGCCGGAGTCAGAAAGACAGCTAGTAAAGAGAATTTCTTTTTCAGATGTAGCATTTGAAGGAAAATAGTGGCACTCGTCATCTGACAGGACCCATTGAAGGTTAGGAAGATTAAAGTCCCCCAGAAATATAATGGTATCAGATGGATCAGTTAGATCTAGAAGTGAATCGATTGCGTCCACTGCAAGCTGGTAACCATTCACGGGTTGAGAAGGTCGAATATAACTGCAGATAACGAATATACTCCGTTTAGCGACACAAACTTTGGCACAAATAAATTCAAAGATAGCTGTGTGGGAATTTTTTACAAAGACTGGATTGTAGCGATTGTGAATTGCTAGAAGGACACCACGACCTGAGGAGAGATCATCTTTGTCGAGTCCATCATCTCTGAACACCACACAATCAGACGCAAATACTTCAGTATCCTTGAAGTCCTGGGTAAGATTAGTCTCAGTAAGGGCAAAAATATCGTAGGGAAGCTTAAGAGAGTTAAGGAACACTGTAGAGATTTTAGTGCGTAATCCTCTTACATTTTGGTAGTAAAGAGAGACAAATATTGGGCTGAGAAAAGGGGTTTGAGTATGGGCAAGAGGCTGGTTAGGAATAATATTGTTGCTGCTCTTTACGGGTTTTTTGAAAGAGATGTGTTTTGACCTTACATGACCTCCATAGGTGTCAAGATCTTCATTGACTTGTTGGCTTGTCAAGCCAAGCTGCTCGTGGAAGCTGGTGAACAAATTGCGTAATTCATTGTCATCGGTAGGTAAGCCTTCCTGCTGAATCAAGACTTTGAGGTTTGTCTTGGTTTTGCCTTCTATACAAGTAGAGACAGGTGCTTTATACATGTAGGCTAGATAGAGACGCACATTATTGTAGACACTGTTCTCTCTAAGGCGAGATAGGGCATATCTACTCTCCGTGTCAACACAAGAGTTCGAAGTTTGACTTTATTGACATTACTATAAGGAGCAGTTCGTAGTTTATAAAAGTGGGCGGAAATATATAGGGGGCGTGATACATTAATTTAAATGATACTACTGCCTCGTTTTTCTGACTTTAACCAAATTTTGCAAATATATTCTTTGGAATAATGAGCAGTGATTATTCTCAAAACTTGGGCGGAATAAGACGTGTCACTTTAATTTTAATTGAACTCTTTCTATAGCCTTTGTCTTCTTCTCGACTTCTTCCAAATTTCCACACATATTGATGATGATGAATTAAAAGTAGCAATCAATCGACATAATTTCAAGTATAACATTAAGTATGAAATAATCTTCATCCATACCCGCACCGAGAAAATTGAACGCCTGAAAATCAAACAAAAAAGTTCTTGTAAAACTGTAACCAAAATATCTTTACCACAATCAAAAAATCGTTGCAATAATGATTTATCCTTTAACTATGCAAGTGCTGCATCATTGAAACAAAAGACTGAAGTTCTTTGAAGCTAAATTAATGAAACAATCTTCGCTGTGAAGCTAAAATAGTTACCATAACGATTTAACTCTTTGTAAACAAGGAATTGAGAATAAGCTTCATTGTTTCAAAGACAAAGTCTGTTACTTTCTTAAGGAATGTTTCTTCAAAATCATATTTGTATACGAAGAATAAGAAAATCGGTGTGCGAGTGCCTACATTGAATTGTAATTGTAAAAAGCACACGTTAATACTCACACCAGTAATTTTTATTTCATTTCATCAACATTTATTAAAGCACATGTTAATATTCACACAATTAAATATTATTACATGTCATCAACAAAAAGAAATGTTGTATTAACAGATGCAGATGCAGTATGACATAGTATTCAGTTGATAGCTATACAGCAGAAATCTTTACATAGATTATTGTGTTATGCTGCTGCATAGCTTCAGTTGTTATTAATATTGAATCAATCACTCTGCGTAACGAAGGAGATTGGCTCGATGCGTAGTGTAGTGGCTTCTCAATCGGTGGTATCGGTGCGTGTGGGTTCAAATCCCAACGGCAGACAAAGGTAAGATTTTTAATTTGATATTTAACTTAATTTAATGTTCTTTTTATAATAAATGCAAGGAGCAAAGAGGAGCCGAGAGAGCCAATAATTTCATGAAGTCATGTACTTAAAATCAAAAATCTAACATTCTGCGTCTTTGCCATATAAAAGTCTTTGTGCCAAAGTGCATTTTCTTTACTTTTACGACTTTTGCATGCTTTTTTAAAGACGTGCGTCTTTGCCACAAGAATTTAAGTTTTTGATTTAAAGTATATTGTTCTTGGGAATCTAACAATCTTTGTGTCTTTGTCAAAACGATGTTTTGTCTTTGGGCACAATCTAACCAATAAAAGACTTTGTGGCAAAGTGCATTTTCTTTGGTTTTACGATTTTTTTTCTCTGGGTGCGGCAGTCAAAAATGGGTAAAAACAGCCATGGAATCCTACGAAGGTCTGTATTTTTATACTGACTATAACAAAATTAAAGGCGAAGCAAGATTTGGTGTATACAACGTAACACAAAATACCGAAGAGTGCTGAAAATTTGCCAAATGCCGAAGTTGTTTTCAGGCAGATATTTGCGAGTAGTTACGAAAAGGTGCGTGTGTTTGCTTTGTTATGACTAAAAATTTTTTTATAATTATGTAGGAAAATTTTAGTATAATTCGATGTATTCCGTTCGAAATTTCATACTTAAAACACTTGTTCGTTTTGTTTTTTTTTCTTCTTTTCTGATCTTCCATATGTTGGTTTTCGCTCGTTGAAAACTTTATTTAAATGATAAATGCAGTGTGTCCGACCGACATTGGTTGATAAGGTCGTACATGTTGATTCAAAAATTCTTGATTTTCACCCGACCGTCTCATTATAAACCTTTTTTAATTTTAACTATTGATTATTTTTATGATTAGTAATCTAATTATTGCTTCAGGTAGTCATTGATTACATACGTATGTATCATATATATTGTTTATTTTTTTGGTTTTTCTTATAAGCTGAATTGTTACGTTTTTGTTATTATTTTTTAATCCGAGGCTAAGCTATCATCTTTGAACTGATTCTTTGAGATTTGCTATGGGCAAAAATGAAAAGAAAAATCTTTACTTAATATTTAATGAACAACTTCGTTAAAAATGTCTACATTGCCTGGAATAAAGAACGTCTGATCGAATATTTTGTAGTTCACGGGTTCGATTCTCTTTACAAATTCGAAGTATTTTTTTGCATTTACAATTTTATGCTAAAATAGAAACAAGCAAAAAGTGAGAAATTAAAAAATTTTTATGCATGAAAGTTTATTTCTCATTAACTTCACACGCTTCTCCTGTCTCATTTAATTGGCAAATTTCATTTTCTGTAAAAAATTTCACACGCAACGAGCCAAAAGAAGTATAGCTTTAAAAATTCGACTGCACAAGGATCGTAATTTTTGAAGACAGTCAAGCTGACATTAGAGTGCTAGACAAAATGAGGCCAGAGCTAAGGCATAACCAAGTAATGCGTAAGCAATCAAAAGTAAGAGAGCAAAAGCACGAACTTGTAAATTGTATTGAGCCTTAGCATAAGTTGATAATTTTCGCTTGAAATATAAATATTAATTGTGTTATATAACTACAGTATTATTTCAACAAAGCATAAAATGGGTCAAATTGAGCGACATATTTACTTAAGCAAATTTTTCAGCAACTTTTCATAGCTTAACTTGCTTAAGCATATCTTGGAAGAAGAACAAAACTAACAAGGTGAGAAATCCGTGTACATACTTATAGAAGTTTGAACTGGCTACTGTGCTTATTACAAATAGCCATTGTGGACAGGCATCACTTTTATCGAAAATGAAATAATCTGGAGGAAATCACTCATCATCCATGGGAATATACAAATCTTACAGCTGGGAAATACCAAGAGCGGCACATATCTGGGCGAGTTAATTTGAACTTCGAGAACACAAAAAACATTCTATTTTTATTATTTGTAGGGTTTTTAAGATTTCATTCAAATTTACTTGCATCTTAAATTACTTGTTCAATATTAATGAATAGTATATGACTGAAAAGAAATATAATAAGCAGAAAAAAAAATAATAAAAAATTAAATGACTGAAATTAAATTTCCTTTCCATTGGTATATCAATCGTATTGATCGGATAAATTACGAACGTCAAAATTAAAATATATTCTTATTTTCATGTTTCTTAAAAACAAATCAATTTTTAACTAACTTTTTTTCAGAAAAAGTTAAAATCTGGGAAGTTTTACATTTTTGTATTAAAGTGTATTTATTTAAACACATTTTAAGACTAATTTTGTTAAAATTAGATAAAAAATTTAAAAATAATTTTGTAGAAAAAATCTAATTTCAATTTCAATGCTTACACTATATTTCTATATACATGCATTTATTTATTAACACTAAATCAAAAAATTTTAAATAAATGCTTGTCGATTAATGCTTTGACGTTTCTTTTTTGAGGGGTTTTAAGTTTTTTATTATAGACTTGTTCAATTTTTTTTTATAAAAAATTCGCAAAAACGACTGACATTTTAATTTTTTAAATAAACCGCATTTCGAATGGTCGCCTCGACCTCGCTTGCATACGTCAGCCGTTTTCATGAAATTCTACATGACATGATGGTATAATTCCGGATCAATTGCTGCAATGACCACTTAGATTTCTGTTTCGAACAAGCACAAAGGGGACGACCACTCTTTTCCGCGTTCATTGACCACAGTACCATTAAATCGACCACAGTGGTGCAAGATGGACCTTGCGTTATAATGACCAAGAAATGTGGGTTTTACAAACCGTCTCCCTTAAAATTTTTACTAGTTTTGTAGTGAATTTGTACGCTTGTTCGACCGTGAATTTCTCCATAACTAAGCCTCCATGCTTGCTGTTGACAGTTATCATAGACTTAATACTAAGCACTCTCTTGTCACATAAAAGTAGTGCCGATCAAAACGCTAGTAACTTTTGGACACCCTTTACAATATATAAACTTTAGTGGATAATGTCTTTTTTTAAATGCATAATATAAAAATGAGTTTCTTTTTCCGGCAGTTGAACTTTAACTCGCTTTCATTTCCACATCCCTGTGAACATTTAGGAGAGCTAGGCAGTTTTATTTCTTACATGTGTTTTGAGTATTCGAAGCGACAAAAACGAACGTTTTTTTGACGCGAAAGACATCGCCAACATTGCCCCACAAGGTTTCAGTTTAAAAAATTAACTTTTAAAACTATTTTTGTGTTAACATCTCAATTTTAAACTTCAACGTTGATATTTAAAATAATTTTAAGTTTACTTTTTTAATGTCATCGCGATACCTTTAAAGTTACGGCTGTAATCGTGTCGACAGGCAGACTGACGGATAGACGGACAGACAGACGGACACACGGAATTCGACTCAGGTGGTGGGTGATAGTGATCAAAAATATATATACTTTTCTATACCTGCCAATCCTCCTTATTGGCGTTACAACGGAATGACAAAGTTTATATATCCCTTACGTAGTACGCGTTAGAGTATAAATAAAGTGCAAGCACCGAAATTTAAATTAAACTTATTCTACAAAATTATTTTTAAAAAACTTAATTTTAATTGGATTTTTTCTAGATCAGTCTTAAAATGTTTGTAATTGAATACACTTTACTTTCTGAAAAAAAAGTTAAGAATTGAATTTTTTTAAAAAACATGAATATATTAAGAAGTTTTAATTTTGACGAGCTATCACTTGAGCATTTTTTATTCGATCGATACATCAATGAAAAGGAAATTTAATTGTCTTTTTAATAAAATACAATTCATCAATATCGAACAAGTGATTTAAGCTGCAAGTTAATTTTAATGAAATGATCTCTCGAGAAATCACAAGTACTATACATTAAAAACTCTATAAATGAAAAAAAAAAATTTAATGTTTTTTGTGTTCTGGATGTCCAAACAATCTCGTCCAGACATGTGCCGTTCTTGGTATTTTTCCAAAAGTATTATTTGTAAAGCAGTGTTACCGTCGATTCAAACTCAGGTATAATTTTTTCCTTAAAGATTTGGAAGAGTGAAGCCTGAATAAACTTTTACAAGGGCTCATATGGAACCGTAACAAAGAAAGAGAGCCACAATGGTTCACAATGCTTTCTAACCTTATCCACTCTATCAATCTATTGTTAAAATGCTTTCATAATTTTCAGTACCAATCTTTTCAGCTCTCAGCACAATAATTAATTTTATATAAGAAGATTTTTCAGATGATTTTCTCACCGTCAACTTATTCATAATCTTAATATATAGAAATTGTTTGCTGCCAACTTGACTCTTATGGTAGGTGCGAATTGGAATTTAAGGTCGCTCATTTCAGATCAATGCATTCTTTCCATGGTATTAGAATTAAATTCCATGGTATCAGCTAGCTTAAACTGATAAGACACACATACATACTTTTGAACACAAACACATTCAATGACAGTAAAGTTAAAGGCCTGATGACGACATTTTTGCGGCTTTTACATTATCTCTTGTTGTTTTTTTTTCTCTTCTTCGCCTCTTTATTCCTCTTATTTTTTGATTGCTCTTCTCTGAAAATAGCTTGCATGGCGTCAAAACTTTACACAAAGAAAAGTTTTTGACTTTGGCTCTTGATATCTTCACAGGACGTGCCGGAAACGCATGAAACCATTAAAAGCTCAATGCACAGAAAAGTTTGGCCCGCATTTAATGGAAAGACTCAAGAAAGATGCTTGTCAAAGAGAGAGAGAGAAAGAGATAGTGCTGAACAAGAAAAACATATAGTACGGAAATTACAGCGAGGGAGAACTACTACTAGTTAGGCTCGATTCGAACAGTCATTACCAGAAGTCATTTAGACATCTTAAGCTTTCATTTTTAACTCTGTAGCTATTTTTTTTTTTTTTTGCATAATTTTTCACAAACTCATTGCTACGTTTTCTTGTCTTGGGGGTTTTTTTTTATCTTTTGTGTTCCGCGCAGCATTTAAAACACTAACTGTATTATTTTGTTGACTATTAAAATAAGTTTTTGTGGTTTCTTTAAACTGTGGGTGGTCTGTGAAATTGGGCATTATCTATCGTTTCGTTAATTAAAATGAGACCATTACCAAGGTGCTTTATTGTAGCCAAACACATTTGAAGTTTTTGCACGGGGATACCAAGTTGGTTTTGAAAGTATTTTCAAAAAGGTTTTTTAGTGGTTATTTCGTTTAATTTGTTTTTAAATTTATTTTTTTTTGTTTTGCTTGCTTAATTGAAGCATCCTCTACAATGATGCTGTCATCAACACACCTACACGTATTTTGTACACACACTCAAAATACATATTGAAATGACTATATCAAAACAAACAGACATTCAATTGAATCCAATCGCTAATTGGTTTTACTGTGTCTCTCTAATCAGACCAAAAATGCACAAAATTTCGACGAAGTGAAATTTTTAGAAATTGTTTTATGTTAACAAGCACGCTATGGAAAAAAAAAATATGATGAATAGAAAATCAAATATTTTGTCAACGAAATGTTAAAATCGCCAATGAAAATGCAGAATATGATTTTAAGTTGATGAAAACACACACAAAAAAAAAAAAATAAAAAATAAATGTATTGAAGTCAGAAGCTGCAACATAAATTCATTAAACATTTGAATTGGTTTTGAAGGAGTATTTGTAAAATTTTTATATTGAAAAATGATTTTATTTTTAGAGAAAATAAGTTTTCGTGTTTATCGGTTTAGATTATGTGGAGTTTAACACTTTTGAATCTCATAATAAATATTTATGTTGACATAAGATAAGGATTGACAAAATTAACTTAAATAACTATAATCCAGTGCGAACCAAGGATATAACATCGAAATATACACAAATTAAGCTAAGGGTATGAACAATTTGTAAAAGTAATTTTCTGAACATTTACATGTTTTACTGTAGAAACTGACTGACTGAAAATGGATTTTACCAATTTATGAAATTTTTTGTTAAATTGAAAACATGATATACTTAAAGTTTCTAGTTGCGTATTGACATTATACAAAAATTAAAATTCCAGTTTTTCAAATAAATATCAGATTTTGTCCTATATCAAATGATTCTCATCCACGCTATTTTTCATGATTTATTTGATAGATAAGTTTGAGTTTTTAAGATAAGCGTAACTTTTATGTTTAGGCAATATCTTACTAAAAGTTAAAGCATAAAAAGAACAGATGCAGTGAAAAAGGTTGTCGAGTATCAATACGCCATTTGCAGCATATGTTTTTTACTTCTAATCTTGTAAAACTCCTCGATCCAGTAGACAATACAAACTTTTGTAACTATTTTGTTATACGCTATATTGACAGGAAGAGGAGAGACGTAAAGAGGAGAGACGGTCGCATCTTAATCTACTGATAGAACAATCATGATTTAACAAAACCAAGCAACTTGTTTTTTAAAAATTGTGAGAAATTAAGGACTTGCGTAACATGTTATAATCTGAATATTTTTAATTTGTGTTGTTAAATATTTCGTGGTTAAATTGCAGATAACTAAAAAGTTTTGGTTATGATTTTTCCATTATATTTCATTTATTTTTACAAAGTTACTTGAATACAAATGAGAAAAAAAAATATTTCTTAAAAACATGCAAATATGCCTAATATTTGATATGGGAGATCAAAAACTAATAAAAAAAAAACACAAGTGCGTCGTAGGGCACTCGAGGGAAGCAAAATTTTTTCGCAGATTCATAGATTTTATAGTTCCGTTTCGATAGTCAATGAATATTAATTTGAGTAAAAACATGTTCAGACTCTTCATTTAATTAACGATGGTTCGTATGCCCGAACTAGTTTCAAATTGGTGGCGAAGGTGGCTTGTAGCTTAAAACATAAGTCAACACGCCGTATATTAAGTTGTTTCTTGAATTAACATACTTTTTTTTAAGGAATTCCTAAAAAGTTTTTCATTTTAAAATTTTTGCATTGGCACATGGACCTAATTCAGATAGAAACCTTCGTTAAGATGCCAAAGTGGCTGTGAAAGATGAAAACAGAGCTGAAAATATGAGAAAAATTTGGGCAACTATTTAGTTTTTTATTCACACTCAGCACAGTGTAACGAGTGGGACAAAATTAGGTATGGAAAAAAATGTTGCAAATTTGAAAAAGTAAGTACGCAAATTTATAGTTTAGAGCCTTAATTATTTGAATTTGAAAGAACTTTGCGATATCTTTCCATTATGCTTTCCATTATTCGATAAGGTCCACATATGCTGTTTATATGTGGCCATGAAAATTTAACGAAATTAAAGTTTTTATAGTTTTGTCTGAATATTTTCCAAAATCGCAAAAATTTTAGTATAATTCGCATACGAAACAAAGATATATCACAAGTTCTTGCTAAAAATTCATATAGTTAAAATTATAAACAAAAAAATTTTCCACAAAAATGGAACTAGAAATTCAAAAAAACCTAAATTTCTATATACAATTAAAGAAAAAGGTTTCTTATTTTAAAAAACATGTTTTCTAACAACTCTTTTTGAACACAGTTCTGAAGGTTCTGCTGGGAGAACTCAAAATTAAGAATTTTATGAGCAAATTTATTTGGGAAAATAACAAATTTTTTATTACGTTTCAAACACAATTAAAAAAAACGTAATTTTTGTTTGTCCTTATTTTTACATATGTTTCACAGCAACTCTTTTTGAACACATTCCGGAAGATTTTGCTGGGGTAACTTAAAATCAAAAATTTTATGACGTTTTCCCTAGATCACTTTTTAGCGGAAATGAGCAAATTTATAAGGTAAAATAACAGATTTTTTATAAAGTTTCAAACGCAATTAAAGAAAAAGGATATTTTTGTTGTTCCTTATTTTTAAAATGTTTTAAAACAACTCGTTTTGAACACAGTTCCGAAGGTTCTGCTGGGAGACCTCAAAATTAAGAATTCTATGACTTTTTTAACGAAAATGAGCAAATTTATATGGGAAAATAACATATTCTTTATTAAGTTTCAAGCGCAATTAAAAAAAAGTACATTTTTGATTGCCTTTATTTTTAAATATGTTGTATGACAACTCTTTTTGAATACATTTCCGAAGATTTTGCTGGGACAACTCAAAAATAATAATTTTATGACGTTTTTCCTTGACCATGTTTTGGCGAAAATGCGCATTTTCATATGGAAAAATAACAAATTTTCCATAGAGATTCAAACGCAATTAAAACAAAAACATTTTTTTGTTTCTCTTTATTTTTTAAAACAACTCTTTCTAAATACATTTCCAAAGTTTTTGATAGGACAACTCAAATTTAAAGATTTTATATCCTATTTACTGGAGCATGTTTTGACGAAAATGAGCACCATTTGCGTATCAAAAAATATGTCAAGGTATTGCGCAAACTTCTTTGAAAAAGCTATAATTTTCAACCATTTCGATTACTGTAGATGGACAATTTGTAACCTAACTTAATAATTTTAGTGAAGGTAGTAGTTTTGTGTAATATACAATGTGTATGTAAAATATTATGCTCTAATAAAATATTTTGAATGTTTGCTTCATATTGGTTATAAAATGTCTTAAAATTTGGACGGAAATCGAAAAATGCGCTGGAAAACGAAGAACACAATTTCAGTTTGATTCTACGGTAAATTGATTAAAAAATAAACTTTCGAAGCCTTGTTAGATCGTACTTTCGAGTTGTATTTAAAAGATTATGACTGCTATAAAATGCTGCCAACAGTACATAAAATTCTGGTTCACGGAACTGAAATAATAGAAAATTTTAATTAACCTTTAGCAATCTTTTCAGAAGAAAAGCTAGTCATAAGGAGTTTGGAAAAATGGGGTTAAATCATACTCGCAAAAACTCTGAACAACTGTCCAATACAGATCGTCAGATACTTCTATATTTCCCCATAGAAAAATATGGTAAAATAAAATAAAGAATGACAATGAAATCGATGAATTTATTTTATATGAAGATCACGATACAAAAGATGACACAATTTATCTGACTATGTGCCGAGTGACTCCACGGATTGCACTGATGATACAAGTAGTCGAATAATTTTTTTTGTAATTTTTTTGCTTCTTAAGATTTATGTTAAATTTGAACAAATCTATGTATCAAACATAAAAGCTATTGTTTTTAGTTAATAAACTGCATTGCATATTGAATATTGTTGAAGAGGTCGGAGAAGGCGTGGCAGAACATCATGAAATTTTTATATAATTTTAGATTGAATCAAGTCAACAATAAACAAGTTTCCTTTCTTATACTTTCTAAAACTGGTGATATTGCTCTTTTAATCTTCATTTTGTATGGAAGGTGGGCGAAATATTGACATATGCTAAATTTCATGTACCTACGATAGTCCCTTCTATTTTTGTCCCTCATCCCATAGAACTCCATACACTGTGCGCAATAAGAAATAAGTAAGTAAGTAATTAAGTAAAAGTAGACAGTTTTTGCAGCACAGATTTTTTATGGATCAGCCTAAATTCAACATCTCTTATGTTTTTTCTTTATATTTAAAGAAAGACAATTTTTTTAATAACTCAATTTTAAAAATTTCTTACGTATATGCTCTCCGTGGAAAAAAAAAATATATATATGTATAAAACAAAGTCGTGAAATGTGTTTCTAATTCCATAACTCAAGAACGAAGCGTCTGATTTGCTTGGGGACTTTTTTTTTGTTATGCTCCTCTTGTCTATCCCATTCTAAATACGTTTCAAAATTTTGCGGCTCCCCATTTCTCCGCCCACAAATCAATAAAATATATATTTTAGACAATTTTGGTCGTATATGTCTAAAATTTGGTAATTTAGTTTGTATGGTTACTGTCGGTAACTGCATTTACAATGGGCTTCCAGGCCCCCTTTTACCGTCCATAAATCAATGAAAATGCTATATTTCAAACGATTTTTGTCGTATTATACTGTGATTATGTAATTTTGTTCATATGGTTATTGTCGGAAACTGTACTAAAAATGGGCGTGGTCAAACTATAGATACGCCCACATTTTCGTAAGTCAATAAATCAACTGACGGGTTGATTGAAAGTCTATATTTTAGCATACATAAATAGTGGCAGGTGAAAATAGTTGATATTTCTAATTTTGCGATTCGGGGGTGATTCACATGACTTTATTTGAGTAAATATTAACACTTGATATTTAATATTGAGATTTAGCATAGGGGTGTATAGGTGCAGCCCCAAATTTTTCAGGTTTAAAATTCATAAGCCGATAATGCTTCGAACATTTTAAGCAACGTTTGTAAATTAATTAAAAATTCAAATCGCAAACAATTCCGTATCACGTTCCACACATTTTACTCGCCCTGAATGCTACACACCCTTGGGCGGAGCCGGGTATTCCAGCTGGTTATATATTGTATATACTTCATTTTGTAAAACAGCGTATATAACGTATTTTATTAATATGAAACAAGCACTACTATTCGATCGAACACAGCTGTATCATCTGCCTATGTAACAACTACTGTGTCATAAATGTCAAAATTATAAATTAATCCATTACCTATCACTGTACTCGCTTGAGTGCAGAAAATTGGTAAAATTTATTTGGTTGCAAATTCGAAAGTATAAAAGTTTTTCAGGTGATTGCTCTTTTTATTCTTCTTACGATGTATTGGCAACACTTGACAAAAAAAAAAAAAAAAAAAAAATTAAATAGTAAATGGGAATTCTCCGATAAGTTTATTTCGACATGTTTTGCGATTTGTAAGTTTTGCTGAGGTCAGTTATATGTCGGCTGTCAACAAAGTGTTTTCAAAAAGTTTTAAAATTTTTTTTTGTGCAAAACTATAAAAACAATCTACAAACCGAATTGAAAACGGCAACTTTATAACTAGTTTCATAACAAATTAGGTAAGCTTTTATTAAAGTGAGTGTACACACTCAAGTAGGCATTTTTTCAGACTATTATTCGCATTGAAATGGCATTTGATGGCATCAAAACATCAACTTGCTTGTATTCCACCAAATCCAGATTGGCATACCGATGTAGAAGACGTCGACCCCGAGGATCTTTATCCTAATATAATGCCTCAACATGTTCCAGGGGAAATAGAGGTATTGTATAGCAGCTACCACTTTGAAAGTTGCGCCACAAGAAAAAGTCTTTGAAACATGGTGAAAATTTTCCGGCAACCAGTTTTTTTATGGAGAACAGGCTAAAAATGGTATCTGATCTACATGGAAAGTAGCCGATTGAAGTGTTTGAAATGTTAGTTGATATGGAAGTTGTGAATTTTATCGTTGAACAAACTCGCCCCTACGCTTTACAGGCTTTTGCGCACAATTTTTCATTCAACGAACACAACTTGAAAACCTTTTTGTGTATTCCGCTGTTTAGTGGCTATCATTCTATGCCGAGAGGGGATATGTATTTGAAAATAGATGAAGACACTTGTTGCTAGCAATATGACACGAAATAGATTCAGCAAAATCAAAAAATATCTCCTTTTTGCTGATATCATATGAAATGAAGAAATTATATAAAAAACCATGTGATCAAAAGGATTAGGTACTGTGTCCCAAAAATCAACAATAACTGTGAATTTAAGTGACATTTTTGTTTTTTGAGCACTGACACTTTTGGCTCCACATTAGGTGTCAAATATGGTACACGTAGCCGCTACTGCTCGTCAGCATCCAATTTTTAAGCCCAAATCTGACAGGTTTGACTCTAAAATATTGTTTTGAAGAGTGGCTGCCAAAATATCGTACCATTGACTCATCAACCGAATGCTTTCCATGCATACGTATACATATATCCAAACAGGCAAATTTTTTTGAATAGTAGTTTTATTAGGGGTCTAATTTTTGAAATTTGGTCGGTAGCTATTAGATTCAAATTGCGCTAGTTATGCTGAAGTAAAAAGAATTTGGAGCTATTAGAACTGAACACTGAAATCTAACACAATATTCAAAAAGGAAAGAAGAGGATTCTATGATTACAAATATGATACAGCTAATAAAATAATTTTTGCGAAGTGGAATGATAACAGCGCTGTAACCGTTGGCTTAAATTTTGAAGGTATCGACCCGATGCATTCCGTCAACCGATGGTGTTTGACTGTAAAAGCAAAAATAAATGTCAAACAGCCAAAATTGATAGCAGCATACAATTCAGGAATGGGAGTTTCATGACCAAGCAATCAAGGACTATAGAAAAAATTCCATGGAAAGAAGTGGAGGCATCCGCTTTCACTGTAATGACTAGTTCCGTTATGGTCAACGCATGGAATTTGTATAAAACATCCAACAGATCCAATATAAACTTATTCCAGTTTAATCTTGACTTTTTCCATCACTAATTAAGAATTACTCACAGACTTCGTCAACATCCAAGTAATCGGTTGTTTCTAGTATATCAACAACTATGGAAAACCATTTTCCAAAATTAATTGAAAATCCGTTACGTTGTCACCAATGCCACGACCGAAAATGATGGACTTGCGTGCAGTGTGGTATACTAAAAATTACAACAAAAAGCAGTACAAAAAATTGAGCATGTATTAACTTATATATTGTGTCATATTATGTCATGTTAAATTTGAGTACAGTTTCAAATACCTAATTAATACTTACGACATAAATTTTTTTTTTGGGATTTTGCATCATTTTTAAGTTTCTAATGTGTTTTTCATTCAAATTATATAAATGGACTTAATAATTTTCGAATTTAAATGGTTAAGGCGTTCAATGGGTTAACACTGATGTCATTCCGAACTGGCAAAACTGTTTTACCTAAATCGTGTTTTTTATTGTGCTCTTGAATAAATTCAAAATTTTTAATATCTAATATAATATTTAAAATTATTAAGCAAAAATAATTCGAGTCCGTTTGCTACGCATTGCTGAGGATCTTCATCTGGATTGTTCCTGTTGTTCATCTTCAAAGCATTTATAAATCCTTTTCAAAATAGTTGATTGCATACTATATATATATTTCTTCATTTGCATCAGTTGTTTCTTATCTAGCAACAACAACTTTATGTTTAGCTTGTTGATGCGAGAGTGAAACTTGGTTTTTAATTTCAGCTGTTGCTTCTCAAACAGTTTTGAAAAATAATTTGTCTAATTCTCAAACTGTCACTGAAATAGAGTTGCCATAGTACTTTTATTGCACTTCTTATTACACTTTTGTAATTTTATTTCTTTCATTAAAAATGTACTGCAATTTTCGCAACTGCACTGTAAAAGGTGAATCTGACCAGCTGGTTAATTGCTGGTTGTGTGATGCTTTTTTCCATGTAAAGTGTGCATCATTGAATGTGAGAATTTTTGATGTACTCAATGAAAGTAAAGAACTTCGTTGGTCTTGTACAGACTGCAGATCTACTGATGTAGATATTTTAAAGCTTATAAGGAATCTTGAAGAGGCTTTTTAGAGGTGTCTAAAGACTTGGTGGCGGCTCAAGCCAGATTGGCTGATTTTGAAGATTTGTTCAAAAAATTTAAAATCATGGATGAAGCTTTTGTTTCCCATAAGAATAAACGACCACCCATGAATCTTCGAAGTTCTGCAAAATCTTCTAAGCCTGGCGCTATATCCATACCTCCATCTGTTAATAATAATGATTTAATTTCACTTTCACCTGTTTTGAACTCACCTTCCAAAACGCAATCAACTGAGTCTGTAAATAAAGATCCAAATGCTGAATATATTGCCCCTACTAATGAGGCTGCATCAGCTGATCTGAATTTACATCCGGTTGAGTCTTCTGAAGTAGTACCAACTATAGTCATAATCGATGATTCTCCGGGTAATTCTGGTAAGAAAAAAACTTATGCCGAAGCCTGTAATGCTACTATACTATTCCTTCAATTTCCGTTATGAGCTCGGTTTTAACTGGTGCTATACCAAAACAAATATTGAAAAAAAGCATTGTTCTGCCGTCTTGTAAAGAACTTGTGGTTGTCCAGCCTTCTAGATCTATATTTGTATCTCGTTTTGCTTTTGATACATCCGAAGAAGACGTTTTACGTCATATAAACTCTAAATTGAATCTTGTTAATAAGAATATTTCAGTTTATAAATTCAAGTTTTCATATGAGCGTACTGTATCTTCTTTCAAAATAAATTTGCCTGGGAATCTCTTTCATACGGTATTAGATCAAGGTTTTTGGCCTGAAAATACGTTGATCCACGAATATATTCCTAGATCAGGTTGTTGCCTTGCATTCCTTATCTTATACCAAAATGTTCGAGGATTAAATACAAAGCTAAAATATTTACATATTTTTGTAAATATGTAAACCACAACCTACTTTTTGACATAATTGTTTTCAGTGAAATTTGGCTTAAGCCTAACACCCTAAATACTGAAATTCTATCTAATAATTTCAATTTTTGTCGGAACGATAGAAACGCTATTGCTGGTAATTCTTTTAATGGCGGTGGAGTTCCCATTGCCGTTAAATCTTCTTATTTCTCACAAGAAATAATAATTCCTGAGGCATCTGATATTGAATTTTGTTGTGTTCTTGTAAAGTATGCTGCGTTAAATCTGTATGTAACATGTTCATATATTCCTCCTGTTTCCAGCGTAGAGGTATATTTGAAACATTTGATTTCGATAAATAAAGTATGTTTAAAACTTCAGCCTCATGATCACATTCTAATAACGGGTGATTTTAATCTTCCAAGTGTCGTTTGGAACTGCTGCACCGAAAACCCTGCAATATTATTGCCTTCGTCTGAATGCTCAACTGCTAATTCATTTTTAAATGAGCTTTCAAGTCAAGGACTTTTTCAATTAAACAGTCACTTTAACAAGAATAGCCGCTTGTTAGATCTTTTATATTTTGTCGACAGCAATATTATTTCAGTTTCAAGGACAGATCCACTCGTGCTCCCTAAAGATCCGTACCATCCAACTTTAGAAATTGCTTTTAATTTTCCTAAACAATCTGTAAAGAATCGTATTGCTCAACCTCCTGCTGAGCTAAATTTTAAAAAAACCAATTATGTTTAGTTAATAAACAATATATCATATATTAACTGGACATCCGTACTAAATATCGTTAATACACAAACATCGACAGAAAACATTGATTCGGCTGTCTCTGCTTTTAATAGAACTCACAATTATTGGTTTCTATCATCAGTACTACAGAGAAAAGCCCGTTTAGCATCTGGTCCTGTATGGTTTACTGAAGAACTGAGAAAATTAAGAAGCTTAAAATCCATGCATTATAAAAAATTTCAAAAAACTCATAGCATTACAGATTTTGGTTCTTATACCTCTATTAAGTACAAGTATCGTCAATTATGCAAGCAATCTTACGATATTTATTTAATAAAAGTAAAATTAAACATCAAATCTGATGCTAAATCATTCTGGAACTTTGTCAACACAAAACGCAAGATTGACTCCTATCCTTCTTTTATGAAATATGAAACTGTTGAATCGGATAGCGATAATAGCATTTGTAATTTTTTCGCTGACTTTTTCAAAGCGACATATTCATCTTCATCCTATGATAATCTAAGCTATCCATTTAGCGTTCATATGGAGATATTTGTCGCCCAGTAATTGATACTACCATACTTTTTTATCATTTTACCATACTTATCATACTTAAAAGCTCTTAAAACGTCATAAAAAAGTGGTGCCGACAATATACCGTCTCTTTCATACGTAACTTCAATCACTTTGCTTTTTTTTCTTCATTAAAATCTTGCTATTTTCCAGATGCCTGCAAGTCGTCTTTCATTATTCCATTGCACAAGTCTGGTAATAGGTTTTTAATCGATAACTATTGTGGAATTGCAAAACTAAGCGCTTTTCCGAAACTTTTCGAGGCAATCATTACTTCACAATTATCACATAGTGTTAAATCTTTATTGTCTCCACTCCAACATGGATTCGTTTCAGGAAAATCTACGGTTACAAACCTACTTGAATTTACTTCCAAAACCATTGAGAATTTTGGAAAAGGTTTACAGACTGATGTTATATACACAGATTTTAGTAAAGCTTTTGGTGTTGTTAATCATAAACTCTTAGTCTTAAAGTTATCTCTTGCTGGATTCCCACAAAACTTGTAAGATGGATTGAATCTTATTTATGCAATAGAACACAACGTGTTCTTCTTAAACTTGTGAAATCTCATGAGTTTCCTGTCACTTCTGGTCTCTTCTTTTTTTACTGTTTATAAATGATTTGCCATCTGTCATAAAGCATTCGAGTATTTTAATGTACGCAGACGACGTGAAACTATTTCTTCCTTTCAGAAATGCTAATGATGCCGTTCTCTTGCAAGCTGACATAGACCATTTTTATAGCTGGTGCAACATGAATCGTATGAATCTTAACATGAAGAAATGCAAGCACATGGCTTTCACTCGAAAATCTCCTGTATTTATAAAATTTGTGACCATACATTAGAGTCTTTAGATGTCTTTTATGATCTTGGAGTAACTATGGATACTGAACTTCGCTTTCATATTCATATTAATAAAATTATAAATCGAGCAAATAGAACTTTAGGTTTTATTAAACGCTGGGCAAAAGAGTTTAATGATCCCTATATAACAGAAACCTTATTCACCTCTCTAGTGCGACCTATTTTAGAGTATGCTTCAATTGTGTGGTGCCCTCGATATAGTTGTTACATTGACGACATAGAATCAGTTCAGAAAAAGTTCTTTTGTTCTGTTTAAGCCATCTTTACTGGAATTTCAACTATCACCTACCACCTTATGAATATCGTCTGCAACTTTTAAATAATCGGAGAATTATGCTACATGCTACTTGGATTTTCAAACTTTTACATGTATATGTAGACAGTCAATATTTACTGAGCAACATTTACTTTAATATTCCTCTCCGACCTAGAAGATCTTTTGAGTTACTTTACATGAACTTTTGTAGAACTAATTACTTGCAAAATGAACCACTCAGAAGCGCTTGTGGAGACTTTAATTTTGTTTCAGATGCAATTTCTTTAAGTGAATCCATTTACTTAATTAAATTTAATATTTTATATTATGCTTTCCAAGGATACTTAATTATTTTCCTGTGATGTTTGGTAACAACTTATACAATCTAGCTGTGTAGTTTAATATGATTATCCAGAGCGAGACCACGTTCGTCTCGCCTGGCATATGCCGGTTTGACGCCGTACGACTAGCTTTGCATGTGTGAGCTGTGCTCTAATCCATATTTATACAGATATGCACGCTATAGATATATTTTGATTATCCAGAGCAAGACCTCGTCTGTCTTGCCTAGCACATGTATGAGCTTGATCTCGTCCCTCTAGCCTGGCATATGGGAGCACCGCTCTAATCAATCATTCTATTTACTACTAAGAAGCTAACCGGATTGCAACTGTATATACCTGAAAGCCTGACAATTTTACATTTTTATAAAAAATTGAATTGTACGTATATAAATTCTATTAATTTTGTCTAATATTAATTGCTATAAAGCCATATGTGCTCAGCATTCAAATAAATAATAATAAATTATCTTTCAAATTATATTGATACAACATTTATTACAACTATTTTTATGTGTACATGTTATTTCATTTTAAGCTTTCGTACTTCTAAAAAATATAGTTACTTATGTACGTATATGTGCCTGTTCGTTCCATGAAGATTATTTTGAAAATTTACATAGTAAAGAAGAGTTTGATGTTGTTTTATTGCCCCACCATTTTTTGTCACAAACAATTTTCAAACGTTCCTAATGCTTAAATATTCAAATTTGTTAAATCTAATTCTTTTCTCGAACTATATCGAATATTTTCGAGGATTTGCCACAATTCAACAATTAATGTTCTAATTGAACTATATGAGTTAAAGAATGGTTTTTCAATACTTGTAACCATTTATAATGTTTCTACAGGGCCATATAGGGGCATTGTTTTAGATTATTAATCGAACTTTAATTAGCTCAAAAGCCACATGGATTAATTGAACACGATTTAATGTGTTTGGATTGTAATTTTATACATCTCGTTACTCAACTTTTTTGGTATGCAGTTAGTTGTTTTTTTATTTTTTTCTGGTTTCAACTAATAAACCTGCTAATTGCTGACTGCTGAGTTTGTTTGGATTTTTAATTTGATTTAAATTTTTGTGCGTTGAACTGAATTAATTATTTTTTTTTATATTTTTTTTTTGCAATAAATTACGGTTTTCTGTCATTATAATTTTATTTTAATAAATTTATAAAATAAACAAAATGAGTGAGAACTAACGAGTGAAAAAATTTTTTTATCTAAATTTTTATCTCATAACATGCTGTAAATTTGGCATTTTATAGCCAAAATTAAGTTAAAACCACTGTCGCCAACCTTGGTTATTTGGATTGTTAACCATTTCAATATTAAATTATTTGGCATTTAAATTCCAGTAGAATTTGTTATCTTACTCAGTGTTGGTTTTTAGTTTTTTTGTTTTGCAAATATTTTCCACAATTTAGATGAGACGCTTACCTGAAATGAGAAAAAGAAAATTGATTTGGTTAAATTGACATTTTTTAATATTATACATTTTGAAATTCTTATACGAGCAATTTTAAAGAGTACATATAAAACTGATCTCAACTTGATAGAGCTGATGTGGCATCACACAAAAAATTAATTTCAACTTTTTCAATCAAAACATTTGATTTCAAGTCATCTGAAGTGCCATGCCATAATAAATTTTCATATCGTTCTTGTCTTTAAAGGGCTGTTCATAAATTAAGTAACACTTTTAGGAGGGGAGGGGACACGAACATTTGTGACGAAGTGTGACATGAGGGATCGCACGTTTCGTCGCAAACAATTTTTTAATTCAGTTTTTCAAATTTTAAATTTTATTTAACTTAAGTTTTATTGCAAATATTGTTTTCAGTTTCTATTATTAAGAAAACACACCTACTAAAACGAACGGATCACAAACCAAAAAGACAGCTAAAACTATGTTTAAGTCGAGCAAAGGTATAAAAGACATTTGAAAAAACTTCGAAAAGTGTAGCAGCTTAAAAAATAGTTTTTTTGCTGAACTGAAGTGGGAATTCTTACTCTAAAGCAGTAATCGAAAACAGTTGTTAAAACTTCATGTTCAAAGCGAACATCGAAGAGTTATAAAAAAAGCTAAAACGAACAGGAATTTTCTGAAATTGTCGAACATCCAAGTTTTAACGTATCACCACTTGTTGGTGTTATTGTTAACGTCAGAAAAGCTTTCACTTGTGTTTAGCTCTGGTCACATGGTCAAATTTTTCATAAAATTGTTGGTCAAACACAATGAACAACATGAAATTTCCATGAAATTTTCATAATAATAAAACTTATGATAAATATAACGTGTTTTTGTTTTTTTCATAGCAAACTGTTTAATTATTAAAAAAAAAACCCAAAAAAAACCCAAAAAATTTAAAAAAGTAAAAGTGTGGTGTTACATCGGGGAGAGGGAGGGAGGTTAAAGACTTTGTGACGAAGTGTGACATAGGAGGGAAGGGGGTCGGTCCAAAACTGACCAAAAACACATTACGTAATTTATGAACAGCCCCTAAGCAATACGCAATAACTTCAGACCGTTTTACTTAATAACAAAAGAATTTTAGTACAAACTGTTGGTCAGTGTCTTTTAGCAAAAATATAAAAATTACAAAAAAATAATTAACTTGGAAACTACGAATGAAAGCAAATAAAGTACAGAAACCTTACTAAAGGTTAGTTAATGCCAAAGGAGCAGCTTAGATGACAAGGAAGAGACAACAAAAAGCATTAAAAGATTCATTGCCCTCAAGATACTCGAGCTTATGTCACTTCAGCTCAAGGGTAATTTGTCATGTTGGAATTAATTGCAACCAAGTTTAAATCATTTCAGACTGACTGACATCCATTGCAACATAAAAGGAGAGAGGGAGCCTACGCATAAATAGCACACAGTTAAAGTTTGACTGGCTACGTAAAATATGTAAAAAAAACAACATCAGAAAAAACGTATAAAATATACCACAAAACGAATTCAGAATAAAAATATTCAGCATAAAAATGAAAGGAATACAAAACAACACAATTAGTTGTTAGAGCACAACCACAATAACAACACAGACCAAAAACAAGGATATTAACCAGAATAACAAGTAGTCAATTAAAATTAAATTTTTCAGGATTCGTGCAGCAAGAGAACGATGAAGAAATTTGAAATAAACCAAAGTGTTGGGCGTCAAGCCAGCGAAAGAGAGTGATAGATGAAAGGGGAGAGGGTAAACGTTAAATTTATATTTTTTTAATTTGTGCGAAATGCAGAAAATCATAAATTCTGGTTTTATTCTTGTTGTTATTATTGCTGTTGTTTGTACTCATTTTCGTTCGCTTGAAATATGATTAAGAATATCGTGGCTTGCAGACAGCGTCTGTTGTTCCATACCGTCAACTCACGCAAACAGCATCGTGCAACATCATACAACAACCACCCTAGCCAAGTCCTTGTTTACTGTGCGTTCCCGCTTGAGGAGCTAGCCGCACTGAGGCGGAAACAAATTAACTTAATTATGACTTGAATATGGAAAAACTTTTTCGATCTAATAAAGTGAAAAATAAACTGGAAAGATTTGCATTTGCCAGATACTGTCGCGTCTTATAACCGCCCGATGTATGCCGTCTTTGAAAAACTGGACCCTCTCCATTAGTGTTTTGTACTAACTAAATTTTGAAGGAGGACGGAAATTGCGCCATCTTATTTTCATGTATTCTGTTTTTTTTTATTATCATATTTTTATGTTTTTATGACGCTATAATTCAGTTGAGTGTACACAACAAAGCCGTTTTGACTAGTACTGAGGCTCTTTTCGTCCTTGGCTAAGACGTCTTGAAAGAAATATAAATTTGCAGACAGGTTTGCCAGTGGAAGATTTCAGAATTTAGTTAACTACAAAGTAGCAGATGTTTATTATTATAATTAAGCGAGATTTTGATGTTTTTAACTTAAATTAGTATGAAAGGTAAAACAATTTGTGTCTAGGATTTTTTCAACATTTATGAATGTAATGCTATGTAGAAGGACTAACAAATCCTTTACATGTATATATTACTAGAGAAATATAGATTTTTTGTCATTTTGAAAGTTATTTGTGGTTTTCTTGTAAAGACATGTTAAGCCACATCACTTTAAGAACACATTTTTTATGTTCGTATTATTACTTAAAGGCATACCCCCTGTACTATAAATTTTTTTTTTTTAAATAAAACCACGTTTTTTACACCCCAACGCGTACTGCGTAAGGGGTCTGTTAACTTTGTGTTTCCATTTGGTGGTGTTCCACGTGGTGTTCCCTGGGCAACGGCAAGCTGGCATCCGTCAGTTTGGCGGCTAATTTGAGCGGCGGGTCTCCTAGCCTTAATTAGGTTGTGCGTCGGGTTTGAAGCCCACCACGTAAAAAAAACCATTTCAATGAAAAGTTATAAAAGAAATATGAGAAAAATGATTCCCAAATCTGATGACGACCACCGCAAACGAAAAACTTATAATGATTTACGGATATGCACCTGGAATGTCCGAACTCTTAATTAGGATTAGTGATTGATATCTTGGAAAGATACAAAGCTGATATAACTGCAATCCAAGAAATGCGATGGAAGGGACAGGGTTGCTCTCGGCAAGCATCCTGTGATATCTACTACAGGGGCCATGCGGAGAAGCACGAGTTTGGGTGCGGATTTGTAGTTGGCAAGAGATTACGGAATCACGTCCTGCGATTCACTCCTGTGAACGGACGACTTCCTATAATCCGCATCAAGGCTAAATTCTTTCATATAAGACGCTTACGAGCACTGCCTCCGTCACGAGTTAAAAAATTGTGCTTGGTGACTTCAACGCTAAGGTGGGCAAGAAAAACATATTTGGTCCAACAGTCGGAAAGTTCAGCCTCCACTACAACACATCCGATAACGGAATGAGGCTGATTGACTTCGCCGCAGCACGAAACATAAGTAGCACCTCAATAAGTAGCATCTCAATATTCATAAG
Organism: Coremacera marginata; assembly: GCA_914767935.1. NCBI lineage: Eukaryota > Metazoa > Arthropoda > Insecta > Diptera > Sciomyzidae > Coremacera > Coremacera marginata. The sequence continues at coordinate 67,689,679 of OU612045.1, forward strand.
GCCACCTGGTTGTCACGTTCAATTGATCACAATTGATCACGTTTTGATTGACGGAAGGCACTCTTCCAATGTATTAGATGTACGCACGATCCGTGGTGCTAACATAGACTCGGATCATTATCTTGTTGCAGCTAAGATCCGTATACATCTGTGCGCTGCAAAGAATACGAGCAATCCTACACAGAGAAAGCTAGACGTCGACAAGCTGCAATCAAAACGGACAGACGAAGCCTTTGCCATTCGACTCTCACTCCTGCTTCAAGAAAGTACTCCTCCGGTCGACGATATATGCGCGCAGTGGGCACACATCTCCCACTCTCTGCGTACGGCTGCCGAAGAGTTTATTGGCTACCACCGTCCCCGCCGTGGCACGACCAAGAGTGTCGCGACGCCACTGCAGAGAAAAACGCCGCCTACGAAGCCACCCTGCAGTCGGTTGTAACGCGTGCTGCTAAGGAGCGATACAGAGAGAAGAGGAGGGACGAGAAACGTCTTTTCGGGCGGAAAAAACGAGACGCAGAATAGCGTGAGTGTGAGAAGATTGAGATGTATGGTGACAGGAACGAGGCCCGAAAATTCTTCGAAGAGACGATGACGACAACAATACCGCCAATAGAGATGATATCCCGGAAACCCCAATTATGGATGACAGCGTTGAAGTTCCGCTGCCCGACTATAATTAAGTCTTGACAGCAATAACACGGCTTAAGAACAACAAAGCCGCGGGAGCCGATGGTCTACCCGCTGATCTGTTTAAGAACGGAGGCGAAGCTCTATTTAAATGCATTCACGAGCTTCTATGCAGAATATGGTTAGAAAAATGCATTCCAAACGATTGGAACCTCAGTGTACTCTGCCCAATACCGTGGGATAAGCCTCCTAAATATCGCCTTTAAGGTTCTGTCTCGCGTATTATGTGAAAGACTGAAGCCCATCGTAAATCAACTGATTGGGCCTTATCAGTGTGCTTCAGACCTGGAAAATCAACCACCGACCAGATATTCACGCTACGACAAATCTTGGAAAAGACCATAGAGAAGCAAATCGACACCCACCACCTTTTTGTCGACTATAAAGCCGCTTTCGACAGTCCAATAAGGAATCACCTATACTCCACCATGTCTGAATTTGGTATACCTGCAAAATTAATCCGTCTGTGCAGGATGACACTGAGCAACACCAGCAGCGCAGTAAAAATTGGGAGGGACCTCTCCACCCCATTTGTTACGAAACGAGGTTTCAGACAAGGTGATTCTTTATCGTGCGGCTTTTTAATCTAATTATGGAGAAGATCATTAGAGCTGCTGATCTGAGACAAAGCGGCACAATATTTTATAAGAGTGTTATGCTGCTAGCGTATGCCGATGATATTGATATCATTGGCCATAACACACGCGAAGTCAGTGCAGCATTCTCCAAATTAGAATAAACGCAGATAAGACGAAATATCTGGCGTCAACAAACAAACAGTCCCAGCGTATTGGCACCCACGTCACTGTTGACAACACCTCCCTCGAGGTTGTGAAGGACTTCGTCTACCTCGGTTCCAGCATTAACTCCACCAACGATATCAGTAGAGCGATAAAACGAAGGATAACTCTTGATAACAGGTGTTACTTTGGGCTCAGCCGGCAATTAAGAATAGAGCCCTCTCTCGACGAACACAAGTCACGCTCTATAAGTCACTAATCATGCCTGTCCTGTTACATGCAGCACAAACCTGAACTTTGAGCAGCTCTGATGAAAAGACTTTGGGAGCGTTCGAGAGAAAAGATCTTTCGTAAAATCTACGGATCAATCTGCGTCAATGGCGAGTACCGAATACGATGGAACGATGAGCTGTATGAGCTATACGCCGACATCGACACAGTAAAGTGCATAAAAATCGAGCGGCTTCGCTGGCTAGGTCATGTTGAGCGGATGGAAGACGACGCTCCAGCGAAGAAAATATTCGATTCGGTACCCAGCGGCGGACAACGCAGAAGAGGACGACCGCATCTCCATTGGAGGGACCAAGTGGAGGACAACCTGACGAAACTTGAAGCTTCCAACTGGCGCCAGCAAGCGCAAAACAGAAATGGCTGGCGCAATTTCTTACAACCGGCGGAAACCGACTTACGGTTGTAGGCGCCATCTAAGTAAGTAAGTAAGGTGCTACTACGGGCTCAGTAGGCAACTAAGTTCCAAAGCCCCGTCTCGATCGACAAAACTAACACTCTACAAGACGCTCGATCTACCTGTGTTTATTTATGACGCTGAGGCATGGGTAGTTTCGCAAACTGACACAGCTGCTTTGGGGGTCTTCCAGAGAAAAGTTTTTCGCAAAATCTTCGGTCCTGTTCGAGTCGGCGATAACTATTGCATTAGAATAAACCACGAGCTGTATGAGCTCTGCGAAGACATTGACGTAGTTCGGCGTATAACTGTGCAGCGACTAAACTGGCTGGCTCATGTCCATAGTATGGACGACGAAACTCCAGCGAAAAAGATGCTCGAGGCGAGAGTCGTTGGTCAACGACGACGAGGGCGATCATGGCTCCGATGGACCAGGCCGAGGAAGTCTTAACCACACTTGGTGTATCCGATTGGAGAGGCGCGCTCAAAACAGTGGCCACCTAAGTAAGCAATTTTTATTTGCATTACCACTAGGTAGCAAGTGGTAAGGAAATTTAATGGTAATGGAAACTGCCCATGTATGAATTGCATACTCTATGTGGCAGCTAAGAGTAAAATTAAAATAAGCGTATGACACAAATATTTTTGCAGATTATGCATAAACATTTTATAGACGGCTAAAGACTTCGAAAATATACTTCCAATCGGCCGGGTATTTTAGCTTACGTATCCTTCCGAAGCTCCATTCCTTACTGGTTTTTTTTAATTTTGTTGCATATCATATTCTTACTTTATACGTCCTGCAATTTGCAATTTAAACATTGCACTATGTATTCAGAGTAATACTGTTCTGCTTTTCAAATTCAAAGACTAGCAGAGAATATATTGCGAATTTTTTTAATACAACAATAAAAATGAAAATTTTTCCAAAAGTAAAATAATCATAACTCTTGTAATTTAAGTGCGGTTTTCATGATTGGTGACTAGTTTTAAAGAAAAATACAATCAAAAACGACAAGCGTATCAGTTTTTTGAAAATTTGAACTTAAAAACGTGTACTTAGGGTTTTTTTTTTGGAAACCAACTTAATACAATAAATGTTATAAAGGGTGGTTAAATTTTAAGAGCCGATGTTGATTTTGAATAAAACACAAATTATTTACGAAATTATTGTCATTTCTTTTTATTATGATAATATTGGTATGGTTGAATTATGTATACAATAAAATATCGGCCAAATGACCGCCTCGACCTCGGCGGCACACCTCCATCCGATGGTCCAAATTTTCGATGACGCTGAGGCATAACTGAGTTTCTATGCCGTTAATGTGCCGAATTATCTCATCCTTTAGCTCTAGAATTGTTGCTGGCTTATCGACGTACACTTTTCCTTTCAAATAACCCCAAAGAAAGAAGTCCAACGGTGTCAAATCACATGATCTTCGCGGCCAATTGACATCGCCACCACGTGAGATAACACGGCCATTGAATTTGTCGCTCAAAAGAGCCATTGTTTCGTTAGCTGTGTGGCAAGTGGCATCGTTCTGTTGAAACCACATATTGTCCACATTCATATCTTCCAATTTGGGCCATAAAAAGAATGCAATTATTGGGCAATTGTTGGGCACGACGACGAGTTGAGGTGGACGGCTCTTCAGCCACACTATCACGAACAGCAGCAATATTTTCTGCAATACGAGCTGTACGAGTATGTACTGGTGTTTTCACATTTCCTACATACCCGGTTTGCTCAAATTTTTGCACGATTTTTCCGATTGTACGCACATTTGGACGATTAAATTGACCGAAAAAATCACGAAGTGCACGATACGCATTTTGATTTGAACGCGTTGCTCGATTGTGTATCTTGCCATGGTTCAAATTGAGTTAGTCTGAAATTAAGAAATGTCAAATGAAATGCAGAAAAAACTTGACGCTTAGGTGTGGGTCACATTCAACATCGGCCCTTCAAATTTAACCACCCTTTATATGTAATATATATATGTGTTTGAAACTTCGTTTTGATATTTATTTTTGATCGAAAAAATGCAAATTAATCATTTATATTTTTCGAAATTGCAATTCACAATCCGGTTTTATCATTTTTCCAATGATGCAATTTTTATGACTTAAATTTTATGAGTTAATTTTATGAAAATTAGGAGCATATTTTTATATCTTTAAATGTAGAGTTTGTCTCTAAATCTTGAAGTTCTGTTTGTACAGTTGCGATACAGAAAATGTGTTTACTATTCCACGAAAAATTTATTTCTATTGAAATGTTTCTGGAATTGTATTGGTGTGTTGTATAAGGCTGTCAACATTTTAAGCAATGTTGCCACTGATAGATCATAAGTGCCATTTTAGACATTCCGATATTGAGATGATTTCTCTTACTTCTTTTCTAATCATGTGAGAAGAAGGCGAAAGTAAGAAAATCATCGTCCGTGTGATATTGTGATGATTTTTTGAAAAACGGTGAGAGAAAGCGTTGAAGATGATTTTTTGAAAAACGGTGAGAGAAAGCGTTACAATATCGACATGTCTAAAATAGCCCTAAGCAGCTGATGAATACCATCAATTCTCTAATTGAGCATATGGGCATTTCCAGAAAAAAGTCCACTATGACACATAATTAAAAGTTATTAAAAACTTATTATATAATGATATTATCTTACAAAAATATTAAAATTTTATTGATTCAAGCAATTTGAACATGAACTGATTTACCATGATGATCAAATCGTTTGCATTGTTTCACAAATGAAATTTTTCTCTTTAGTAAATGTTTAGTAAATGTTTCGTAGAAGTTTTTGTTTTAGTAAAGATTCAAGGCATTAGCTAAAAATAATGGAAAATGGTTCATACAAGAAGAGACAGAATACATTTAATTTGTTTTTTAATTACTAAATTAAATAATTACTTAATTATCTAACTACTCAATTAGCCAATTTAATTACAATGGAAATTTAAGTAACGTAACGCCAGTAACGTCATGCCAGATGACAAAAAAACGGGACAATATTTTTAAATTTTATTACTTGCAAAATAAACTTATATTATTTCAAAACCTTTTAAAGCAGGTTTGCCCAATTCGCAGAGTCTTGCAATCGATGCCTTAAACTACTTATTTTTTTTTAACGTCACGACAGAGCATATTTTTGCTTATATCTCTTAATTCTAAGGATCGGTTGTTGTAATTCTTTTACTTAATAAAGTGCTACTTAATTACTACGCAAATATAAAAAAATCTTTTTAAAAATTTCACTTTTCCTTAATTTTTTTTATTATTTTTTCCTGCAAATCGTACGTAACGCCAGTTTGGAAATGCCCATAATGCGAATCATTTATCTCAAAAAAGGTTAACCTTTTCCGTAAGTATGAGTTTCCAGATTTTTACACTACAATTATTTGAGTGTCATAAACTTTGTATTTTAGTTTTCAATATGCCAAAGACTAATGCTGAGTCCCGTAAGCATAACATTTTTCTTCCTTAATATTAAATACATTTTTTTTTTTGTGCTTATGTATACCATATATGGCAACACTTTATTTCTTTTATGCAAATTTTTTTAACGATGGAAAATGTAGAGTCAAAACAGTTTTTTAAACTGCTTGATAAAATTGCTTATTAGCTAAAAGAAAAAAAATCAAAAAATTGAAAGAAAGTACGATTATATAAATTATATACAAACTTATATATATTATAAATAATTATAATATATATTATTATACATAAATTATTATTACAAGAAATATGCCAGTTTAGTTTTAATTCAATAAGGTTAAATCGGATTAAGTCATTGAACTATTTACTGAGAATAAAAACTTCATAAGATTATATTTAATTATTATGATTTAACTATTTAGTGAGAAGAAGCACTTCATAAGATTCCCAAGTCTCAACGACAACTTCAGTCATAATTCAAAATACAATTAAAAACAACAAAATATTCGAAATATTCAAAATTATTTATGTAGATATTTTAAATTTATTCAAAACTGAGGTACGTTTCCGTACTTCAAGCTAATATTTATTCCTTTGTCTGTCTGACTACACTGTTGCTTTGTCTATCTCTGTTGCCATGACAGTGTGCTTGAAGTTTTTCAATATCCTTTTCATGTCCTCCTCAGCATCATACGGACTCATAGTTATTGTTATTTATTTTTTGTTATTGCACTGTGGCCAGAACGGTGGTGGCTGTCATTTTTGCGTGCATGTAAAATTCCACTTTTGAGTAGCAAAGAAAAATTCAACGTCAACACTAAATGAATTGAAGCTGGTTACTTTACCATGCAATGCGATAAAAGTTCGTCAACAATGTGCATTTCTACAAAAACGCCAGCATAGGAAAAAAGTTGAAAAAAATGGCAATAAAAGCATAAATAAATACCAAACAAAACACAATGAGACATAGACAAAAAAGTATAAAATATCCATTTCACTGACGGGTTGGCAACACAGTCGTCCAAAGATAACTACTTGCCAAGAGTTGGCTGGCTGAGAGCTCAGCTGGTGCAACAAGCTTGTCATATGCAGCTACATGATAAAGTCAAAATTTATGTCTGCGCGGTTACGTAAGCAAATTGCTTTACATCGTATTGCTATTTCATACCATTCCCTGATTTAGAGAGTTGAATGAAAAAATTTAATGAAGTCCATTTAATCAAAATGTTCGGAAGAATTTAAGAGTTCTTGCATGTTTGACTATTACGTTTACTCTTAAAATTCAATCGGATGAGTAGTAAGAAAAAGAGTATCTTATATTTTAGTCTTTCTCTATAAATCTTGAAATAAATGGAAAAAACAACTGCATTTAAATTCGTTTAATTATAATAACAACTAATAATCCCTTGTGGCGTTAAAACGCCTAAATAAAAAATATCTAGTCATAGGTAATTCTGTTTTTATATTGAGGACTATTTTTACCTTTGAACCAAGGATTTACAGAAAGTTTCTATTTCTATTTTTTTGTTGAATTGTTAAGTAGCCAAATTTTACATATCATAGCATTATAATAAAAATCAATTACATACTTATAGACATCACAAAGAAATTTGGAGATTTTCATAAAAAGTTGTTTTAACTTTTTTTAAAAAAATACAAAATATTTAAGAAAAAGAAAAGACCTACTGCACATCTATGGAGCAAGATCTTTGAATTGCTACCCTATTTCTGAAAATCGCGTCTACAGTATAGATTTTGAACAGTATAGAAAAGTTGAACGGTGTACAGTCTGTTTCTACCCTACTTTTCTGGTTTCTGAGCAAAATATATTAAATGAGTATGTTTCAAATGGCTCAATATTTTAAGAACCAATTAATCCGAAGTGTTTTTTGTGGCGCTCCTGTCTCAGGCCAATATGTTTGAGGACCACCAAAAATTGTTTATGTTACAAAATTCATCTATCAGAAAATTTTCAGATAATTGCCCTGTTTAGGTGAAACGAAGCCTTTGTGACAAGATTCGTTCGTTTTCCGACGTGATCGTCCAAAATTGGGTCTTTGTATTTTTTTCTTGCATCATCGTCCAACATTACGTTGCTTACGTTTCTCAAATGCTCTCAACGTGAGTACTTGTCAAAAACCTTATTACCAGATTGTAAAAATTGAGCATTTAGCGTAAAACTGACAAAAATCTTAAAAATTGTATGCTTATTACTGACATTTTTTAATAGGTGGCAATACTTTTTGCATCAGCTGTTTTGGTTGTTGACTTTTGGAGGGAATTAAACTGTTTTTAAATTGATTGCGAAAGTTTGAAACAATTTATGCAAAAAATGTTTTCGGCAGTTGCCTTCTACAATTTTAATGAGGACACAAGTGACAGTGATAGTTGTTGTTTTCTTTGTACTGAGAGTGATAGTTGTTGTTTTCTTTGTACTGAGAAGTTGATAGAAAAACGCAGTTGTTAATTCAGCGTACAATCCTCGTGTGTTTTGTTTTATTGGTTATAATAAGAATACGAAAATATAAGAAACAAGAGTAATATGGAAAATGTCAAAGAACAAAGTGTGTTGCCACATTATATTATTTCAACAGAAGTAGAATTGATAATTTTTTGCTCGATAATAATTTTGCTCTCGTCAAATGTTGACGCTTCGATCAGATTTTTTTTTTTGCAAAGACCCAACTTCACACTGAGGTTACGCCTTCGCTCGTTATTGAGTCAGCTGTGTTCGTTTGTGTCTGACATTCTTTATACATGGATTCAAAACAGCTGATTTTCACCTGTTTGACGATGCGTTCAGGGCATAAGATGAGTGAGATAGACTTGGTTTCTATTGTATACGGTTGCAAATTTTGAGAAAAATTTTAATAAGTTTGGACTTACCTACATATATTACCACACTAAAATTGTATTAAAATTAAATACTGGCCAAATATTAAAATTAATTTTTAACACAAATTTGTTAAAAATATAATACTCAGTTCGCATTATTTTTTAATACTGTATTAATACTAATATAAATTGCTTAGTTCGTATTAAATATTTTTCCATACTAGAGTATATAGTTTGATCCAGATGAGTATTAGTTTTCATACAATTTTTAAATAATCTTTATTTATGGTTTCAAAGTCACGACCTCATTGAAATTAAAATAGTAAGCATTGGTTGTACGTCGTAATCAAATAAAAAATTGTCCACACAAATTGTATGTTGTTATATAGCTTTGTTCACCGAAAAAGTAACTCTGAATCATAAGACTGAATATACAGCATATCTTAAGATTCAACTTTATTATTCTCCTTAGCATCGAATTGACTCCAAGGGTATAAAATATCGTAATATTTTAACTGTTTTAAAATATAATATAAAATATTTTTTCAAAATGTGTAATTTATTGATATGATTAAATTTAATAACTTTTTTTATTAAAAATCCTTGCAATACTTTGTTCTAAAAAAAAAACGAAATAACCACTTCAACCCTTGAAATGGGCTTTGACCGAGCTTCTTATGATCAATTTTGTTGTGTGTGTTGTGAAATGTTTGAACAGAAATGATCGCGAACTGGACCTACAAGTTTTATCGGCTCTGAACGGCTTATGTTCTCAAGAAGCTTTTCATGGCAGTTTTTACTCTCTGAGGTTTGCCATTGTCTGCAAAGAGGTGACGGCCGAACAGAAAAATTAATTCAATTGGAAAAACTTGCTGTGTCAGCTGGGAACAATTACCAACAAATCGATTATAAATATTTCATTTTTATGTTGGTTAAAAATAAATATAATTCAATACTATGCTTGATACATTGAAATAAATATTTCGGAATAATATGAATTTATTATTTTTCCTGCAGTAAACAAACTTATATATATTTTAATTTTAATTGAAACTTTAAATTTGAACAAACAATAAATAGTTCAATAAATAATTCGAATTTATTATGATATTTAAAAATATATGGAGTTTTTAATAGCATACGTACCATGCACAGTCTCTGTTTATGTAAACCTGCGTAGTAGTTATATGTTTTATTTATGTATAATTTATAGTATTAATATTACTGAACATTAACAAAAAAAATAACAAACTACAAAAACGAAAGAAATATGTTAATGTAAATATTTCATAACATACGTATTAATAACAACAACACAAGCAGTTACTGAAAAATATTCTTAAAACAATTCTTGATTTATATATTTTGCTGCGTTTTTGAAATATCAAATATAAACTAATATAATGAACCATCGCTTCTTCGTATTGCAACGTCTTATTTTCGGTCGGACAAAGCGACCCCACGCTAACTAACTGGAGTCTGCCAGCAGACTGAAAGTTTTTTAGCAGTGAGAGCATTTATATACGAAAACATTGAAAGAGCATTTTTTAAAACTCTGAAAAATGCGTTTTAATTCTATTGAACAAACAACACGATATTGCGATCGAGATTTCGGCAAAAACTAAAGCAACAAGCATAAGAAAGTCAGCAGCAACTGCAGCATTAATGATTCAATGCTGATTTTCTCATATAAAAATGTGAATTTTTCTTCTTTTCTTTTGCTCTCTAGTGGCTTTATTAAATATGTGACAAGCCCCAAAATTAGATATGCCTTGCAATGACTGATATTTTGGCATCAATTTTATCTTTTTACGATGAATAGTAAATGTTTGCCCTAAAATGTCCTCCAAAAACGTTGGCATGACCTTGAGAAAATTTGTGAAAATACTCCCATACAAACCACACTACGTCAAAAATAGCATGGTGGTGATCGCGTGTTTTATCTCGAGTTTTCTCTGAATTTTTCTCTTACTTTCATGTTACATATTTCGGTTCGTAAGATTTATTTTCTAAAATACCGCTACATTTGCGTGCATGCAGAATTTTTCTTGGTTTCACGACACAACTCGAAATTTTAGCGCTGTACTGGTTATTCCCATTATAACCCATTCAACTTTTTAAGTTTGACCTCAAACCAGAACAATGAAAGATTTACATCTTTTTCATTACAAAGAACTTACAGCCCAGATGTGCCGTTTGTAAGGGCCTTACGAAACAATGCATCATTTCCACATTACAAATATATAAGAAACGTAATGTATATTCCTTAGTAAAGTCGTTGTAAGCTAGTGTGTAATGCTACTTTCGTTTGGCCTTTCTGACGCAAAGGCAGTTGCGATGTGGTTTGATTCGTTCCAACTGTTTCATCGACTTTTTTTGAAAAATGATAAGACTTTGTCAAATTTTATCTTTTCGACAATCAAGCAACACACCATTTTTGTGCATAAAAATATTGATATTGTCAGAAACAAATGCATTAAAAAATACGAAATATACCAATGACATGTTTTGTAATTTAACATGAATGGCATTTTTAATAAATAAAAAAAATTATGTATGTGAAAACAAAAAAAAAAAATAATTATTTGATATCTGTCATTAAATTTCTACATTTCAGAGTAAGGCAAAAGGTAATGTAAATAAATATAATCTCAATTTCAGCCGTTGCTATGTTCTGAGCATTACAGTTCTGCTTCTTTTTAGAAGGGAAGTAGTAAGCCTTACTGCCTAGTCAATTGCTTTAAGAAAGTAAGGTTCAGTAGCAATGGAAAATGTAATGCTTGCCAGTAGAAAAATAATGTAGAATTGTTCAGTCTTGAAATGCTTTCTGACACAACTGGGAGATTTTTAAATGAAATACTGAAAACGAAATATTTAATGATGCCATAAGACGAAGTCACCAAAAACTGCAGCAAATCAACAAAATGTTGATACAATTCTGCTTGATAAAGATTAAACAAGCGTTACTTTGTATTGATTTTATGTTAATGTTTTCGGAAATTTATGTACTTTCCATCGTCTGTAAATTTACAGGAGAACTTTGAATGACAAAAGCACTCAAAAGCAATGGCCTCGCTTTTTTACGCACTTGACATTTATTAAGGTTACCCATACGCCACGCATAGCCGACAGGTAAAAGTTCAAAATGTAATTTCATGCGCACTACTTTTTGTTGATGTTGTTGAAAATAAATAAAAAACAACAACAACTGATACCACATATAAAAAGAACAAAAATAGCAACAACATCAACGGAAAACCAATTCCCGAGTTGCCAACTAGTTTAAACGTAATTTATGATACACGCAACAATATACATACATACGAACAATAAAAATTACAACAATTGCCACAACAAAAACGGAACAAAAAAGAAGTAGGAAAGAAATTGCTGCAAATACGAGGTGCTGCTGTAACATAAGTGAAAATTATTGCAAACAACATTTTGATGTTGTTGCTTACTACTTGTACGAAATTGGTTGCTAGTGAATTGAGTGTAAATGTTTTAAAACAAAACTGAATGTGTAAATGCATGAGTTTGCGTTTCATGTATGAACACAAGTACACATGTATGTGTGTGAGTGCATGTATGTTAGTTTCATTTGAAAAATATACAAATATTAAAATCATGAAAGCTCAAAAAATTGTTTTGCTGTCGGTTTGGTTTTTTTTTTTTTATTTTTTTGTTTTCTTTTGCTGTTAAGCTTGGAATTTTTAATACGTTTGCGTTGACAGTTAATTTGAAAAATTGTTGTTAGTTAAAATTGCAAGTGCATGTGTGTGTGTGAGTGAGTGAATAAACTCTAGACATATTTTGCATTTAAAAATCATGCACATATATATTTCATCCAGGAAATATTTTTTCAGGAGAGAAAAAATTTGTATCTACAAACGTACATATGTTTCATATGTTTCAGCTTAGGAAATGAAGCATAAAGCCTCCAACAAACAGTTTGGGCTTTTCTAAGCTCGTTTGTTGATGAAAGCTTTTTGTATTCTAGTTTTTTTTTTTTTATTATAAAATAAATGATCCGCACTGTACTGCATTTTGTTCAGTTTTTGAGTTATCCCACAGACAGGATATACCACCAATAAGCACACACAAGTAAAAACACATGTATGCACACATACATTAGCAAGCGTGCGCATACATTGAACACACTTTTCCACTGTTCGACAGAAATAATGAAATTTTTAATATAAAAGAAAAACATTTTCTTTGACTTTACTGTTCAACGAACAGCAGATTTTGTGCTGCATAAATTGTAGTTGTTGGATGTGCAACTTTTTTAAAATTTAACTTGGAGGATGTTGTTCCTAATACATATACAAAAAATATGTATGTTCAGATATGTGAATATTTTTGTCTAAGCATTAATTTGAAATTATTGAATATTTCGTACAGCCAATTTTTTATACTTTAACAATAATTTTTAAAATAGTGGATATAAAAGTAGTGACTAAACTTAGTAAGTTGCTGAGATAACGATTTAGCGACTTTATATTATTATTTTGTAGAAAAATCTATAGGTATATCTGGATTTATACTACTTTATAAAAAAAGTTAGATTGTTTTAAATTTATTTATTATTTTATACGGTGTAAGCGGGAAGACCAGAGAATGAATTTCGTTGAATCTTTCACAATGCATAATCCTTTTATATTATGATGTACCGCGGTATCTTTTTGAAAAATTAATCATATATTTCTTTCTTTTATAAATCATAATCTTTCGGATTTAAGTAAGGAAAAAATGTGCCTATCTTTAAAGGTCTAAAGGCCAGAGTAAAAATGGTAAAATATTAAAATTCTTTAGGTATATGAGTGGTAAAATGAAAATGGTAAAGTATTAAACTTCTTTAAACATTTTTTTAATTCTTTAATGCTTTTAATTCTTTTAATTCATATGCGAGAGAACCCTAGTTCGAGTCCCACCTGACACAGAAAGTTTTTTCTGTTGAATTTATTATTCTGTTCGGCCGCCACCTTTTTGCTGACAATGGCAAACCTCAGAGTAAAAACTGCCTTGAAAGGCTTCTTGAGAACATAAGCCGTTCGGAGTCGGCATTAAACTTTTAGGTCCAGTTCTCGATAATTTGTGTTTAAACATTTCACAACACGCCCAACCCCAGCAACAATTTTTAAGAGTTGAGCACTGGACGAAAAATTTTAGTTTTTAATTACGTCTTATAACTATCTTCAGCAAGAGCAATACGCTTAAAGATTATTTACAGCAAAACTAGTTGTCTTTAAGTGTTCTGTTCTCTTTCACATTATCTCATTGTAGTTTAAAAGAGTTGTGTTATAAGAGCATTACTGCGAAGACGCTGCATCTTACAAGCTCTATCAGAGCCAAGCTCTGAAGAGTTTTAGCTGTATAGATTAAGTCTTATAGATATCTTAAAGGCTTTTATTTAAAGATGTCTGATCTGATCTGAGCAACGGTCTGACTAGAAGAGTATCTTTCTGATTATAAGAGAACCAGTCTGACTAGAAGAGTGTTACTCTGATAATAAGATGTTGGTTCTTATAATCGGGCAATTGCCCTAAACAAAAGATTTAACTGTATTCATATTCTTAACCCTTTCTTGTAAACGTATCTAGTGCTAATAAGCTTAAATTTCAGGTTACCTATATAATAAAAGAACAGAATTATGTACAAATTATTCGCAATGAATTTGGTTCTTTCATAAGAAAAATATTCCGAAAGAACACAACAATTTCTAACTGCAATTTACGTATTCACTTCCATTCATAAGATGTTATACTTTCCAGTAGGAAAATGTGCTAAATTTTCATGGTGAAAAATTACCAATCCCATTAAGAATATGTGCTTAGAATACACGTACGCACTCAAACAATTTGTTCATCTACATCACTGAAATTGTTTATGCCCTGTGACGTATTTAGAATAGTCTGATAAGAAATAAGTCATGGAATTTGTTCTCATGGATTAATTTCAAGTTAGACCAGCCTGTGATCTAAAATTCATACAAAAAGGATAGTGTATTGTTGAAATTGTGTGGTTCTGTGTCTTCAGAATTGTGTATTTTGAAAATTGTTGTTGTTTTTACTCATGTACTAATATCAAGTAAGCCTAAACTGTGATTAGAAGAGATTTTATTTACATTACAAAGAGTTTAATTTCTTGTTTGTGAATGTAATGCGGGAAGTTTAGAAATACTAAAATTCTTGATAAATGCGATGGTTATATAAATATTTTGTATTGTTTTTGAATGTAGAGTAGGTCATTGACGAATTTTATAAATGGATAAATTAAACAAAAATAAAAATTGATATGTGAAATTTATAAATTTTACTAGGAATTCTTGGGCGAGCTTAGCCCACTAGAATTCTGATTCGCGTCAACATACAGTCAAAACCGAGACACAACTATTTTTTGTTACATAAATCAACCTTTTGAGGAAGATTTTTCATATTCTTCATAGCGCAAATTTATTGATAACTCTTAACGCAAAGTAATGAAATTAGTTCGGTAAACCTTGCACTAATGTAATGAAAGCGTTAATTCTGCTTGGCATAAATGAATGCTTTTTAAAAATGGTGGCCCTACAAAATTTCGCTTTCACTCATCTCGTAGAGTATACAACTCTTCTATGTGACTTACTTAAGTATATTACTTTTGTAGTAAGAGCTGTACTCTTGTATGGAGACATCAATTCTTAAAACTGCCTTTTAGTGCATTTATTGAGAGTATAGTATAATTTGTTAATTAAATAAAACTTTTAATATTTGTTTTTGCGAAAAAGGACAGCTTCTAACCGAGGTGCAATATGAGATTTTTACGATAAAGTTTCCACCGCAATGAAATTTATTCGTTTATATGATAAAATATTACACCACGCATATACAATATTATAGATATAATAATTTCCTACAAACATAATAAAAAATGGTACATCAAATTTTGTTATATTAAAATAGTGTTGGTAGTATTGTATATATACATAAATTCTTGTAAAACTCTCTTATGAGTATAAATATCTTAATTTCCTTAAAAGTATATATCTGCAAGAGATCTGTAAGTCTTGTCTAAGACAATGTTTTTTAGAGTGTTGATCTTGTTTCAGAGCTCTAAGAGGCTGATATAAGGGCGTTCTGCAAATTGCAACTCACACTTATATAGTGCCAAAATGAGCTTAGAAGAGTTTTACAAGTATCTTACAGAGGTCGTTTAGAGTTAATCGTAAGTGTAACAATCTTAATAATTTCTCTTCAAGAAGTCTTTAGGATAAAATAAAGATAATAATTGTTGGTTGGGAACACAATTGATCATAAGAAGCTCGGTCAAAGTCCTTTCAAGGGCTAAAACTGGCCATTTCGATTTTTTTTTTTCTTTATGTTCACCTGGGATTACATCTTGCCTATAGTTATAGTATATGCACCAAAGAACCTTTTTATTGAAGAACACAAACAACAATAAAATTATAAATTTATATCGAGTTATTCTATTCTCTATAATACGTATAATCACTATTTCTTTATTTTTATTATACTTTATTCACCTTATATTATTAATTTATTTATCTGCTACGCAACGGTAAAAAATTTATTATTAATTAAATATTTTCTATAAATTATCAATAATTACAGCACCCTGTCTTATACATGCAGTTGCAAAACATATCGACATACACGCATAAAACGAAAACTCAACATGTCAAAAAGCCCATGTAAAATAGACAGACGCACAAACATATATAAGATATACGTACACATACCCCTGTATATAAGATTAACTAAGCATTTTTACGTAGGTTAGAGAGACAGACGCACAAACCTGTACATATATTAAAACAGCTAAGCATTAAAACGCAGGCTAGATAGGCAGACACACAAGCCTGTGTAACAAGAACCAGCAGCAAGTCCCACAAGCAGTAACACCCAGTAGGCATTGGCAGGTGTTCGAAGCGGAAATAGATATCAGAGGCCTACCCAACTCCATTCAAGTCCATTTACTTTTTCATATGAAATGAGAATATTTTTCATGCCTTCCTCTTTCCCTGCTCTAAAGAGGCCTACTAGAAGCAAGTAGATACAATATGTTGGTTCTGGGGCAGGAGGCTCAGAGGCTCAAGCCGATGACGTCACTCCGGTCCAGCGCCATCTAGTGGGGGCTTTTTTTTGCTACAAAATGTGGATAAAAAACATACGTCTTTGCTAAAATCTATTAAAAGTCGGCAAGTTTGGTGTATGTCTTTGCTAAAAGCTATTAAAAATCGCCAAGTTTGGTGTATGTCTTTGATTTAAGCTTTTAAAATTGGCAAGTTTGGTGTATGCCTTTGCTTTAAGCTTTTAAATTGGCAAGTTTGGTATATGTCTTTGCTTTAAACTTTTAAAATTGGCAAGTTTGGGGTATGTCTTTGCTTTAAACTTTTAAATTGGCAAGTTTGATGTATGTCTCTACTTTTAAGCGTTGGTCATAATTTTATTTACTTCATTATCGGTAGTGGTAGTCAAGCGAGATCTTATCAGTGTTTGTATGTTTTGTTTTTTTCTTAACCCTTGAATACCTAATAGAAATGATATGACTTGCTTTATGAAAATATATATTAATATGGGTTGAAGCAATTTAGGTACGGCGAAGGTTGAAGGGTTAAAGAAATTTTTGTAAATTTATCATAATGGTGCTAAGTATTAGGTGCGTGTATTAGATTTGCATAAGTAGTTTAAGAATTGGATGACAACCATTTGAAACATAGGCGTATATTTGTGGGATACATCTGAGGTACTAGTCTCAATCCCCTGGTCAAGTCGTCCAGCAAAATCTCCGCCTCTGGCTTATATATTATATAAATTCAAGAGTCTGTAAAGCTTCGAGATGCAGAAACTTCGAGAACATTTTAGAAGCCGACTTATGTCACTGTATGCCGAAGCGAATGGCGTGAGAAAGAAAGGGAGAGAGAGAGAATTTGACAGTAAGAGAGAGAAAGGGAGATAGCAAATAGCGCGATCCTATACAAATAATACTTCAGAATCAACCTAACCTAAGCCAATGCCATAGGTATAGGGGGGGGGGGGCAATCTTTACCTATATAGATATATAAGCTTCTCTATAGGTATAGACTATCAGTTTATAAAATAAACGAATGTTTGTAGTAAGATTCTAATAAAAATTTATTTAAATTTTTCTTTACTACTCATATAATTATTATTTATATATATATATATAAACAAATTGTATAATTTTATTAATGGAAAAAAGGGATCTGATATTTACTAAATTTTTTCTGATTTCATTTGTTAGAGGTGAATATTCAATTACTCGATCATGAATTACTAAACATTGGGCTGAGGTTCTATCTGGAATCGGTTTGTTTGCTTCGGTTTCATATTCAATTCGTACATCAATAGGTACAACTTTAACTGCTTCATTTTGGTGTGTTAGATCAACAACAATAAGTGGTGCAATAGCCTTAAATCCAACGACATCTAGCAATGGTCTAGGTTCCCGCATATAATAACTTTGTTGAAATTTTGCATACATATCATATAGAACAGCATACTGTCCCATTTCAAAGCGACTATTTAAATCATCATAGGGATATGATTCAGAGTTTATATATACTTTTAAATTAGATATATTACAATGATCAAATATATTTCATTCCTGTTTACTTTTTTATCTTTGTAAACCGATTGTAAGAAATCGTGGTCTTTCATTTTGCGGTGAAAGCTTTACATTCCATAAAACTTTTGTTTCCTTTGGTAGTATATGATTTATATGATAATCCCAACTTCTAAACGCCATTGGTATTAACAAATTTTCGTTTTTAATTATCTTGTACATTTCCAATTTTGCAAAGTCTGATAATTGTATATGAGGCATTTTCCAAACTATGTCCAGTATTGTTAGCTTTAACTGATCAATTCCACTTGTAGAATGATATGGTCTATTATTATATGAAGAACGTTGAAGGATAAGTTCATGCTTCGAATTTAATATTATTTTATTTGAATCTTCAGCAAAACCCAGGAACATTTTCAACGGCACACAACAACTAAAATGAGATTTTTCCAATGTGAAATTTTCATCAGGAAACCAACCCGCGTTTCTTAATGCGCCACTTTCAGCTGTATTCAATGATACGAAATTTTTCATGGTTGATGAAATTCCAAGATTACGTGTACGATCAACTTCAAAACCATTAATTTCATATCGAATTTCATCGAACAGATATGAAACAAAGTTGTTTTTAAATTTCACACCTGTTGTTACTACATCATTTCCTCCTTCCTAGTTTACTATAAAGCCATGAATGTAAATCATACTCTCACTTGGTAAGACAAAGAGATCCTGATTTTGAATGGGTATACGAATCTCATCGTTATTGTTAAACGATTTTTGGTACGGATAGTAACTATGATAGTCTCTTTTTATAATACTCTCATCGTACGTAGGTTGTTGAAGCACATTGAGTATTTCATTCATATTGAATTATTGGTTGATTGATTATCGATATTGTGATTGATTAATTAATTATCGATCAGTTTTAGCAGGTAGCTGTTTAACAGTACAGATCAGTTTTAGCAGTTAGCTGTTGAGTGGTAGAGACCAGTTTAGCAGTTAGCTGTTGAATAGTACAGATCAGTTTTAGCAGTTTAGTAATAGTTTAGTAATAGTCCGAATGATTTTAAAAATTCTATATTATATCTTGTCGATAGTTTTTTAGCTCTTCTTCCTCGTTCCAGTGTTGATGTAGGACTAACTGTAAATCCTCTTTGTATCTTATTTTTATTATAAATAATAATAATTATAATTGTTCTGGCTTGAAGGTGTAGTCTTACGGTAATATTTTCTCCTCGAAAATTTATGAGGTCGCCGTCTTGATTTAAGATTCTAATCGTTATGTTGTTTACTTGTTGACAGTTGACAGGTAAATAAATGACATTTTGAAGTTTCTCTTTAATTTTATATCCGGGTGGAACATCTAGAGGAAATTCATGAATAGTGTGAACCAAAGTGCTATTAATATATGATACATCTGTCAAGTTGCTTTCGATACGTATTGTATTTTCATTTGTAATATTCAAAGGTAAGTCAGATTGAAAATTTCTAGTTGTATCTGACTGATCTATATTTATATATTTTGTTTTTTCTATATCTTGAAATGGCTCTATAGTAACCACTTTGATAAATTCCTCGTACGGTAGCTCATTTTCTATCAACTTGCTTTTACTGAATCCCAACAACTGTCCTACACTGTTTGGTTTTGAAAAATCTATGTCTTCGGAGGAAGTAATTTAAGTTTTTAGGGTGTTATTGTTTCGCTCAATTGACAAAAAAAGAAGCAATGTCTTTCAGTTCATATGAACCAACTGGAATTGTACGATAATAGTATGTGGTCCGATATGGAATAAATTATTGTGATAGTATACATTTGGTATAGAATTAATTCATACAAAGTCTGCAAGTCCACAAACATATCTTGTAGGTAATTCAACCGGAGGAAAATATTTTGCAACAAGAGTTGAAGTAGTTCCACTTAAAGAGATTGCTATTGACATTATGCGTATTCGTTATAAACTGATATTATATACCTATAGAGTAGCTTATATACCTATATAGGTAAAGAGTGCCCCTCCCCCCCTATACCTATGGCATTGGCTTAGGTTAGGTTGATTCTGAAGTATTATTTGTATAGGATCGCGCTATTTGCTATCTCCCTTTCTCTCTCTTACTATCAAATTCTCTCTCTCACTTTCTCTCTCACGCCATTCGCTTCGGCATACAATGACATAAGTCGGCTTCTAAAATGTTCTCGAAGTTTCTGCATCTCCAAGCTTTACAGACTCTTGAATTTATATAAAATATAAGCCAGAGGCGGAGATTTTGCTGGACGACTTGACCGGGGGATTGAGTCTAGTACCTCAGATGTATCTCACTAATATACGCCTATGTTTCAAATGGTTGTCATCCAATTCTTAAACTACTTATGCAAATCTAATACACGCACCTAATACTTAGCACCATTACGATAAATTTACAAAAATTTCTTTAACCCTTCAACCTTCGCCGTACCTAAATTGCTTCAACCTATATTAATATATATTTTCATAAAGCAGTCATATCATTTCAGCTAAAGTCAACCAGCAGAATTTGAGTCATTGCTATTAGGTATTCGAGGGTTAAGAAAAAAACAAAACATACAAACACTGATAAGAACTCGCTTGACTACCACTACAGATAATGAAGTAAATAAAATTATGATCAACGCTTAAAAGTAGAGACATACATCAAACTTGCCAATTTAAAAGTTTAAAGCAAAGACATACCCCAAACTTGCCAATTTTAAAAGTTTAAAGCAAAGACATATACCAAACTTGCCAATTTAAAAGCTTAAAGCAAAGACATACACCAAACTTGCCAATTTTAAAAGCTTAAATCAAAGACATACACCAAACTTGCCAATTTTAAAAGCTTAAATCAAAGACATACACCAAACTTGCCGATTTTTAATAGATTTTAGCAAAGACATACACCAAACTTGCAAATTTTTAATAGATTTTAGCAAAGACATACACCTTTGCACATTTTTTAGCAAAAAAAAGCCCCCACTAGATGGCGCTGGACAGGAGTGACGTCATCGGCTTGAGCCTCTGAGCCTCCTGCCCCAGAACCAACATATTGTATCAACTGAAGCACTCCTTTAAAATGGCTAAAAGAAGAGGTTAACAACACAAATTGAAAACAATTTTTCTCGTTCTCAATTTTTTTTGGAGCACAGCAATCAAGTTTAAAGCATCAAGCAGTGTGGACCTTCTAACCTTAATTAATTAATTAATTCTCAACGCCAACTGATTGAAATAACTTCTTGTCTCTGTTTATATATGTGAGACACGAGAGCGAGTTCGTAAACGAGTCTGTGGCACGCGAAAAAAAAAATACCTTTTCCATTTGTTTGGTTCACCCCTTCTTTTAGCCATTCGTAGGGAGTGCTTCTAGCAGTCCTCTTTAGAGCAGGGAGAGCGAAAGGCATGAAAAATTTTCCTATTTTATATAAAAAAGTAAATGGGCTTGGATACGAGTAGGATAGACCTCCGACATCTATCGAGGCCTGCTAGTAGCGCTACGAACACCTGCCAATGCCTACTGCGAAGTAGAACCAGTTTTTGTAGGAAAGTTATAGCTGTTGTTCTGCCCTGGTTAGCAAAAAACCAGGCCTTATAAAAGTGGTCGTCTTAGCAGGATGTCATATGTCCTGTCAAAAGTAGTAATATATCCATGCCTTCATTCGAAGAGGCCTAGCCTTATTGCCTATTGGGAGCATGCTAGTTCTACAAACACAATAATCTGTTAGCGAGGCAGATAGGCATATAGACAGGCACACTAAAAAAGTGCTAACAGGCAGCAAATATTATCACTCGTGATCTTATGATTCACCAAGGGTTTCAAAACTCATAAATAAATGTCTGCCTGTTGTTAACATGCATCAGCCTTCCGTCTAGGTTAGCACGCACTGCGTATGTATTATACTGAGTACGAGGTACGGACCAGAGATGTACTGCAACTAGTTATAAAAAGAGTAGACTCGAGTATATACGCATCGTTTTGTATAGTATTACTCATTCATACTCTTCGCAAATGTTGCTAAACTTCTAACGCGCAAATTGATTTCAATATTTTAAGTATGTTTTATATTCTGACTCGCAGTCTACGTAGTCGCGATAATCTTGGCGTGCTACCAAGTTGCGTACAAAAGAGTAAGAACATGTTCTAGACTGAATGAGCAGCACTTTCTCAGGATTGCCACTAAGGCAAAAGTAAAAAATTGATGTTTAATTTATGTTATTATTGAATTATTTGTCGGTTCTTAATTATGTGGTATATAATTTGTTTTATATAATTTGAGGCGAACAAACGACATATTATTGATATATTTCATAATAATTTCTCGGAGAAGATAAGTTTATATACAAGGTTTTTATTTCTTACACCATTGCTTAAAACACACCGCAGAGTTACATAAAAAATAATTGTTTACCGCATCTAAGGTAAAAGTAAATTTTTTTTTTTTATTTAATTAAAAACCGTTCGGTGGTAACTCTTCTACTCTTCTACCAGCAACAAGAACAGAGAGTAAATTCAGAAACAACCACCATATAAAAATACGCAAGTAGTCCCAATAAGCTGTGGGACTTTTGCTTGAGCTATGAGTATTTGCTATGATTTCCAACAACTGTTTTGATGTTGAAGAGTACTTTGACGTTCGATGAGCTAAATTTCTTCTGCTCAGGATCATCAAACGTTGAATTTTGTGTTACTTTCTGTGGCAAGAGAGCTTCAAATAGTAGTGGTGGTTGTTGCTTGATGTGTACGCACTACTACTTGGTTTTGCATGAGTAACTACAAGACGCAAAAACTTGATTCGTTGCCAGCGCAGGATTAACCCATAGCGGAGCCTGGGGCTAAAATCAACACGGGGCATACTTAAGAACAGAGCATTTAGCTCGGATGTTTTAATAATAAAAATATTTATTTTTCCGCATTAATGTCGCTCTTATGTCATTATGTCGCATGAAAAAGCAAAAAAAAAGCAAAGCTTTCACATCAACAAAAACACCTACTTAACGATACTTAAAAACTTTTTTTATAACTTTTTTTTTTTGTTTGGACAGCTGCTAATATAACCAACTTTGCTTATAGAAGGTTTTTGGATTGGTGGTTAGCGTATAAAATTATCACTATCAAAACTATCAAAACAAATAATTGCAATCAATTTTTCAAATCATTGATTGTGATTTGAAATTTCAAGTCCCAATCAATTTTTTTGAAATTTCAATCACAATCAATGATTTGAAAAAACGAATGCAATCATTTTTTCAAATCATTGATAGTGATTTGAAATTTAAAGTCCCAATCAATGATTTGAAAAAATGAATGCATTCATATTGAATATAAATCACATGATTTAAAATCACAAATGATTGCATTATTTTACAGCTATGACGGGTTAGTTAGTTAGATAGTTAATTAAGTGAGGAGGGAGCAAGTCACCTAGTTACTGCGCACTCAAAGGCCTATTGTAACAAACCTCTATAAGTTATAGTTCATCCTTAATCGTTAAGTGCGTTAGGAACCGAGTGATGTCCTTGGGTGAACTATCCGCTATTAGATGCTGTTCTAGGTACAATGCACCTAAGTAACGAAGACGGGTCCTGATTAGACCGTTGAAATTAGAAATTAAAAGGAAAAGTATTTTTAAAATTATTTTTTACTTTGTAGTGATTTTGTAGTCGGTTGTTTTTTTTTTTTTTAAATTTTTATTTCTTCCTTTTCAGAGAATATGATAAATTTTTTAAAAAAGAGTATAATTAACATTTGTACAATTGTTCCGAAAAAAATTGTTCTATTAAATTCTGAAACTTTGTAGGTTATTTCAAATATCTGCCTCTTAAATTTAAATTAGATGTCACATGTTTTGAAATTATTATACCCATTCTTGTAACGAGTTTTACTTCCCTAGTGTCAATATTAACTGTAATAGTGTTTATCTAGTATTGCCACGCCCATTTATCCAATAACGCATACTTTATTGACCATAATTTTTAATAATTCTGCCTACCCCCGTACTACAATAATTTCAGTGCCCTAGTGTCAATATTATTCAAGATACACAGTTTTTCTAATATTGCCACGCCCAGGAGTCGAAAGCCGCCCACTTTCTTCACCGTAATTTTAAAAATAAAAAAAAAATAAAAAATAAAAAAATAAAAAAAAAAACAGAGAAACCGACGAACTTGAGAACCTCCTCCTTTTTGAAGTCGGTTAAAAATTGCATTAGTATAAAAGCAGACTTGAATTTGATGGATTATTTATTTTGTTTGTTTAAATTTACCTTTTCAAATTCTGCTTTCGAATTTAGAGAAAAGTTCTGTTTTTGTTTGCTTGAAGTTTATTTATATAAATTTGTATTATTATGCAATATACTCGTATAAATACATATGCTAAATTGAACATTGATAAAATTAGTAATACAATTTTTGTAACTACATATTGGCCGTAAGGTTTAGATACTTCGGTGTCTAATTATGTAGAATCCCTTTTTGCCTTTTTGGATTATGCGCAGCAAGCCGTTGGTCTGAGCATTAAGATGCCCCAATTGAGAAATCGATAGTAAATAACAAAACAGAGACTAGTGCACTGTTTGAGATTTAAGTCATATATGTCTTCTTTATTAAAATCTATTGGTATTTATACACAATCTTAAGGCTCTTGTTCTTATTCTACCGGACTATAAGCTTAATATGTTATTTGCAAACATTAAACTAGTTATGCTTTTATAATTAAGTGACCTATTGACAACATATGGAAATTGATCTTCATTGTAAAGTATTAACATAAGAAAACACACAATTATTGGGCCACACACCAATTCTGCTGCACTCAGCATGAATTGCAATTCGTCACATTTTCAATGTTGACGCTGTTTATATGTCATAATAAAAAAAAACGGTGGCATTGTTGTACTTACGTACATATCGATAGTTATGCTAGCTGTTGTTTGAGTAACGCATCCGCTTTTACGCTACGAAATATATGTTGACAATATGTACACTACAGTAGCTACATATATTTGCATTATTTAAAGTCTCTCGAATTCGAGTATTTCGAGTACCCGAGCTATCCGAATAGTTCGAATTACCTGGGCCCGGATACTTAAGTAGCTTTGGGTATTTAGCTTCGTGTAGCTTAAAGTTTTAAGCTTATTTATGAAAGTAAAGCTGCTTAAGGCGCGTTTATGTTGCGAGATTGCTGCTTGTGACTGTTGCATTTTGTGAAAAATTTGGCATGGAAAGAGTGTGAAGGGAAAGGAAACAGTTATTTGGGGTAATTTTTAAAAAAACTAGTAATGATGGAGCTCCGCCAGGGTACCGAAGCTAAAATACCACCCGCGGCCATATTGAAGTATATTCGAAGTCTTTAGCCACGACATACACGATGACATTCAGATTTATTAACGAAAGTTTTTCTATTTTGATGACGTAATTTTCTATGGGAGGTAGGCGTGGTTTTGATCCGATTTTGCTAAATATCATAGAGCTGGTTCATATTATATATCAATGCTATGTGCAAAATTTCAAGACATTTCTTTAAGTTTTGTGGATTTTTAAGAGATTTCACGTTTAAAAAAAAACCACTTTGTATGGGAAGTGGGCGTGGTTTTCATCCAATATTACCATATATCATATAGATGGTTTATATTAAATATCAAAGCTTGTGTGCAAAATTTTAAAACATTTCTTGAATTTTTGCAGATTTTTTAGTGAGTTTACGTTTAAAATAAAGTATAAAGTACCTCATAGGTAGGCGTGGCTTCCATTCGATATTGCCAAATATCATCATGATGGTCTATATTATTTATCAAAGCCTATGTGCAAAATTTTAAGACATTTCTTTAATTTGAGCAGATTTTTAAGAGATTTTACTTTTAAAATAAAGCCACTTTTTATGGGAGGTAGGAGTGGTTTTCATCCGATTTTTCAAATTTCATAGCCAGGATTAAGATTGAAGATCAAAGCTTACTTGCCAAATTTCAAGGCATATCTTTAACTTTTGTGAATTTTAAAGACATTTTACTTTTAATATAAAGTGACTTTGTATGGGAGGTAGGCATGGTTTTCATCTGATTTGGCCCATTTGGCGCAGAACTTGATCTTTCTTTTTTAAAAATAAACTTATATTTTGAATTTTATCACGATAGCTTTAAAATTGCGGCTGAAATCGAGTCGACAGACGGACAGACAGACGGACACACGGAAATCGCCTCAGGAGATGACGCTAATCAAAAATATATATATTTTTCTTTACCTGCCACGCCTTCTTCTTGGCGTTACAAACGGAATGACAAAGTTAATATACGCCCCTTACGCAGTAAGAAAGCATTTTCAATGTTTCAATGGAAGCTTTCTAAAGATTTTCCCAAAAATTTTGTCTGTGGCATCTACAAAATTAAGAAGTTATAGGTAATTTTATGGTTATAGGTAATCTGCAAAACAAATCCAGAGTGACAAATAAGGTTCCTTTCAAATCCGTCAAACTGATAGTCAGATACTTTTTTCACGTATGAAACTTTTTATTTTTGCTATAAGACAATTATGCGAACCAAATTTTTATTAATCAGGTATATTTTTTTGTAAATATAACAGTTTATCTATTTCGGTTATATTAGAAGTAGGCGTATTATCGCTACATTGGCTCGCCACACTGTGCGGCGTTACTCCGGAAGCCCCTGCTCCAAGCCAGAAACGAAAAGCTAACGATAATCCAGAATACGTTACGTACTTACAGCCTGAAGCATTAGCTGATATCATCAGCTATTAGAAACAGATACGTTGCAGATTGTTGCACATCCCGAAGCAGAACAGAACTAATTGTTGGTTTGTGCATTCCTTGCTTCAAAAAATACCACACACCGAAATAAACACTACTTAATATAAATTCGAGACATTTATTTCTAATTTATTTTTTTTTTTTGTATAAAAAATGCCTATAAAAAATGTTCTTTTCTACTTGATTTTATTAAAAAATACTAAAATACCCAAAACTTATTATGTTTTCTTCTTTGAAAAGTAAAAACCTCCGGTGGGCCCAGCGATCCCATATGGGGACCACGCTTTTCCAAAAAATCCATGAATAGAAAATTGAAAACGATTATATATTTATGCTTTCTTTAGACAAGTGATCTTAGTTTTTGAAAAAAAAAAACAATTAAAAAAAAAAATAGGATTAAAAAAGCAGCAGTCATATAATTGTTCAACAGAATGGTAAATAAATCAAATTGTTAGCATTTTCACTGCTTCTACAGTCAGAATTAAAATTTATGAGATAAAGATACGTACAAAACAAACGTACAGAACGTTCTTGGATTCTTTCTAATCGATCAACATGCCTTATGCCAATATGTAGCTTGGGAAACAAATTTGACTTGCATGTAGTGTAGTCATCATGCTGTTAACCTCTTTGGCCCAACCAAAATAAACTGAAAGCTTAATCAATATAAAAGTTAAACGATAGATTGGAATCCATGTATATACCAAGGTCTCTAACGGTATCTAAACGACTCAAAGCATTATATTTTATCCTATAATCAAATAAATTAAGGGCGCCGGGTTAACAGCTACCTGAACAAAGCTCTAAAAATCGAGAGCCCTACTTAATACACGTTGTGACGACTCAAGAATTATTTACTTACATTTTGAGGCTTTACATTTAAAAAGAATCCTACACTGAGAAAAACAACATACTTTAAAATTAGACAAAACTTCAAATTTAACGCGTTTGCGTTTCTATAAAACAAAATTAAAAACAATGTAATTTTCAACTATAAACTCATATATTTTTTTTGTATAATTTTCTCTTATTATTTCTTTACTTTAACAAAAAAATTCGTCGCTATCTGAGATTGAATTAAAATGTTATGTTCAGTAGAGTCATTGACCAGACAATTGAGACCAAGCTGAGAAAAAACCCAATTGTACATTTGATTGTTTGAAAATATTTTAATTGGATTAACAAAATTTGAACTTTAGATGGAATAAAAACTTATTAATTATTGTAATATTTACAATATTTCAATATTTTAAGCCGCAACAAAACGAACTTCATCGAATGGAGTTCAAATTCAGTATTAAAGGGGTTGCTGAACACGAATCCGACGTCGAAAACTCGAAAAGTGTAAAAAAATGGCAACGAAAAAAAGGGGGGCTTAAAAATATTTGTTTTCAATATTAAAGTTTATCGTTTAAAAATTTTTTTTTTTTTAAAATGTTTTTAAACTGAAAATGTTTACTTTAAAAGTAAACATTGTTTTGAAAACAAAAACTTTTGCTTTAAATTTTACTTAACAAAAATGTGTTTTTAAATGAAACTGTTTCAAACTCTATATAAAAAAAACATATTTGTTTAATATAAACATTGTTCAACATTTTTTTTAATAAATCAACAAAAGATTCCGCCGTTCACCGTCTCAAAAGTTAGAGGAACTCATAAAAATGATTTCTTCATACTTTTTTTACAATTCGGAGAAAGTTCCACGGATCGTTTTTGATTCTCATGAAGGTCCTTTTTGATAAAAAAAAACATGTTTTTTGCTTATAACTTTTATTTTTCACAGAACGCATACTCAAATATGCTTAAAAGATACACATTTTGGCATGAGCATTTTTTAAAATTATTTATTATTATAACTCTTATTGACCTTAAAAAATCAAATTTTATGCTTTTTTAAAAAACACATTTTATTGTGTGTTAACTTTTGAAATATATAGTCAAAGATGGAGTCGGAGTAAAAAAAAGTTGTAAGGACCAATTGATGCCTTATTGAGACCAATCCAATGACATACTTTCTTTACAATCTGTTAAGAAGTGGTGAAGTTATTCAATAAAAAACATTTGGGCCACACTTTGCGTTAGTGCTGCCAGATATTTTTCGAAAATTTCCGTATTTTTTGTAATTTTTTAAACCTGCTTTAATTTCTTTATTGAAAATATGTTCGAAAAAAGACATTATAAGGCTACATGCGAATCAATTTGTAAAGTTACAGGAGCGTGTCTTTTCTGTTTTTAAAAAAACTTTAAAACAATCTCAGATTTTTTTCTCCCAATATTTGCTTGAGGAATATTATTAACACAAAAGACTGCTTCCTGTAGTGGTTTTGATAAACATTTTCAAAATGATTTTTTCAGTAAACAAGCGAGGCTTAATTAGGTAGCCCTCATTATTGCAAAAGACGAGCATATTATTAAAAAACATCAGCTTAACATTTTTTATTAATTGCATAGTTGCAAATTTATATGCGATCATTTTATTTTATAATAGTTAAATAAATAGCAAATCATTTACATATACATGCCGCTGTTAACCTTGAATATCTGACCACTCAAAGCCTTACCGTGTAGAATAGCAGCTTAAGTATCTGTGATAAGGCTGTTTCTTACAATTAGTTTTGTTTTGTTTTAACTAAAGACTCTTTCGCTGTTTGCTGATGAGTGCGGAAGAACAATGACTCTATCAACTATGTCCAAAATCAGTTGAAATTGCAGAGACCCATCGTTAATTAATAAATTGCGAACTTTCGTCGAGTTCTGTTTCATCTTTGAACATACGCTTTTAGGCTTTGAATTCAATATGAACTTTTTCGACATCATAGCCAAAGAAATGACCAACTTTGGAAATATTCCTGCGGCCTTACTCTGTTATGCGGTTCGAAAAGCAATGCTAATCTTAAGTTAAATGCAATCTGAAAGTAAAATACCACTCTCTAACTCGTTTGCATGTGTGTAAATGAGAAACTCAGTTTATGGAGTACCATTTATTCGAATACGAGCAAATTGACTTTAAAATCACATTACAGAGTAACGCACCTGGGTAGCAATCTTGACGCGATGTAGGGGCTTAAGTTGCAGAGACACAATGGCTATGCTGGCGGGAGATGTCCCTCCCTGTTGGGTCAGATAGACTCTGTGGAGCAGCGAACCAAAGGCTACCCCCCTAACCCAGGGTGTCACGCGATACCGTGCCCATTGGGTGGTTTGCAGTCAGGGGGTATACCGACTGTACTCGAACGGTGCCTTCTTGATACCTGGCCGCCTCAAGAAGTAACTGTGGCCTTACCATGGTATGCGGGCTCTGGCATGGTCGACCACCCTTTCCCAGCCATAATTAGAGACTGCGACGCTTTTGTCCTCGGACACGAGCCACCGGTCAACCACAAAAATGAGCAAAAAAAACAAAAACAAAAACAACAAAATTGAAGACTTGCGGGGAATCACCGCAAGCAAAGCAGCAGACCTCATGGAGCAAAGAGCCCAAGATGAAGGTCACAGGCGGGGCACCAACCCGTGGAGATTACCTCCAGCTAGAGTGCCAACCAACTCACGCAGTAGGGATCAAGTGGAGCAAATAATCCGCACTGACGATCACAGGCACTGCAGAACGCAGATCTCGAACGAGCCGTACGGCGGTGGTCAAGTGGAGCCCAACATCCACAAAGATGACCACAGGCCAAGTACCAGCAACCGGTTATCAAGCACGAGCCCCAGTAAGACGCGCACATCGCTAACGAGCGAGCACCGAAGTAAGGCGTCTGCTCAAAGAAGAATCCCCAGCACCGAAACCGCGTCCACATCGAGGAGACGACCAGGGCATAATAGGGAAGGAAGTCCGGCTGAGGGGCGTAGAAATAGGCCCTTCGCTAATAAACGCCGCACTATACACCTTCCTATGCGTGGGGAACCAGGAGGGCTAGACGACCCGCTAAGAGTCGGCCTAAGTGGAGCAGGCACTAGATGGTAACTGAGGTATCTGGAGCAGGGCATGGTACCCGAAGCAGCTCGTGAAAAAGCACTAGAGCATCGGGGCAACACCCGACAACCAGAGGCACAGAACTTAAAAAAGTCAGGATTGCACCTGAAAGCAAGAGCAGTTCAGAGCCTGGGGCAAAGAGACCCGCGAGTGAATTGCAGAAAGCTAGGACCAGCTATGCCAGCGTAGCCAAAGGCATAACAATTGCGGTCCTACCAAAGGAATATCCCCGGCAAATGTTAAGTTCGGAAGAGCTCTCGGAGCTAGAAGAAGCTATTCTTAGCGAAGTAGTGAAGGGCTGGGCCACCAAACTACAGTTTGAGGGAATCCACTTCCGGCCAGGCTTGCTACTGGTCGATTGTGCGAACACCTCGACAGCAGAATGGCTACAAGCAGTCGCACCAAAGCTTGAGCAGCGGAAAGGGCTCGAACTTCGGGCGTGCCCAGGGGAAGAGGTTCCTAAAGGACACACCATACGAATGTTCTTGCCAAGAAGTTCCAGCAAAGAACTCAGCCGATCGATGGGACTCATTGCCGCCCAAAATGAAGGCCTCAACACCGAGGCCTGGAAGATCCTAAGATGTAAGGATGAGGGTAGCGGATCGATGCTCGCGCTATCAATAGATAGAGAGTCACTCGAGACTATAAAGTCTAGGGGCTCCTCTATTAGCTTCCGCTTTGGAACAATTCCGGTGTTGGGCACAAAACCCGCCCCAACGACCAGTTCAACCACAGCAGCAGCCTTAAGTGAGGCCACTGACACAGCGCCACCAGCACAGCAACCTGTAGAAGCTGCCACGGAGAACCCCGCCTCCGCCGTCTCTGTAATTGTGGCAACCTCTACAACCGTAGACCAGGCAGAGGGCATCAACCTCGCCGCTCTCTCGATTGGGACTTGCCACGAACCTCCGATAAAGGAAGTAGAAATGCTGCCTGAAGAAGAACGGGGCAACAGCCCCGCACTATGATGCACATCACAGAAGTCAGCACGAAATTCGCCCAGGTTAACCTCCATCACGCGAAAGCTGCATCAGCAGTAATCGCCCGGAGGTTCGCCACAGAACAATTGGGCTTCGTACTGATTCAAGAACCCTGGTGCTACAGGGGCCAGATTAGAGGCCTCTTTTGTAAAGAGAGTCAGGTAACTTGGGATCATAGAACAAACGACCCCAGAGCATGTACCCTTATGCAGAAAAATACTAATTATATTTGTCTTTCAGAATTTATGACGCGGGATCTGGCTGTCATCGAAACAAAAATCGAGACCAACGGCATGCACCGCGCCATTGTAATTGCATCCGCATACTTCCCGGGAGATAACACCAGCATCCCCACAGCGGAGACAAAACGACTAGTGGAGCACTGTAGGAAAAACAACCTTCCACTTTTAGTCGGCTGCGAAGCCAATGCACACCACACCATCTGGGGAAGCACAGACGACAACACCAGAGGTGAGTACCTCCTAGAATATATATTAAGTAACAACCTAGAATTCTTCAATGTGGGGGTAACACCTACTTTTGTAACTAGGGCCAGAGAAGAGGTCTTAGATCTCACTATAGGAAGCCAATATATTGGGAGTATGATTAGGGATTGGAAGGTATCACCGGAACCATCAATGTCTGACCATAGAATAATAGAGTTTAGACTTGGGGCAAAGTGCCAAGAGACAGTACCCAGAAGGAACCCTAAGAATACAAATTGGGATACATATACCAGTTTATTGAAAGAAAACCTACAAAATGTAAAATCTAGGAGCAAAATCAGCAACATCCTTGAACTTGAATGTTATGTAGAGCAGGTCAACAATGCAGTATGTAATGCCTACGAAACTAGTTGTCCTCTAGGAAATAAGGCAAGAACAAAACATACTCCGTGGTGGAGCGCCGAACTGACCACGCTCCGGAAAAATGTGCGATGCAGCTTCAACACTGCAAAGCGCACCGGAGAATGGCATAACTACACGGCGGCTCTAACTGAGTATAACAAAGAAATCAGGAAAGCTAAAAGACAAAGCTTTAGAACCTTCTGCGAAGATATATCCTCCACGCCAGCTGCAGCCAGGATCCATAAAGCAATGGCCAAAGGCAGAGTGGAGACAAATATGTCACTTCTCTTACCAGACGGAAGCTATACGCTTAAAAAAGAGCAACGGGTCAGCCACCTGCTAGAAACTCACTTCCCAGGTAGCACACAAATTAGTGAATGTGAGGCGGCAGGAAGGCTGACAGCTCCAAACCAAGAAGAATGGAAACTTGCCACAAGCATTTGCACGAAAGCTCGTTTGGAATGGGCCCTAAGAACCTTTCAACCATTCAAATCAGCAGGGGTAGACGGTATCTTTCCAGCACTACTGCTAAAAGGTGCAGAGACAATACTACCCCATCTAGTTAAAATAACTAAAAGCAGCCTTGCGCTGGGCTATATCCCAAGAAAATGGAGAAGGTCTATAGTCACCTTCATACCAAAAGTAGGGAAAAAGGACTACACGCTACCTAAATCCTTCAGACCAATCAGCCTCACATCCTTTGTTCTTAAAACAATGGAAAAGGTGATAGACAACTATCTAAGAACTGAGATTCTGGAGAAAGCGCCAATGCACCCTTGTCAGCATGCATACAGGGCGGGTAGGTCCACAGAATCCGCCCTATACCAGCTGACAAGCAACATCCAGTCAGCACTCGAGAACAAGGAAACTGTACTATGTGCCTTTCTAGACATAGAGGGAGCTTTCGACAACACATCCCACGAGGCCGTGAAAAGGTCGTTGTACAAGAAAGGGGTACACAGTATGCTTAGCGCATGGATTTGCCAAATGCTAAGCACTAGAACTGCAGAAACGAAAGTGGGAACCACCACAATAAGAATCAAAATAACCAAAGGCTGCCCCCAAGGTGGAGTTTTATCCCCACTGCTGTGGAGCCTAGTTGTGGACGAACTCTTATCGAAGCTAACCGATACTGGCATAAAATGCCAAAGCTACGCAGACGATATAGCCCTAATAGCAAGAGGCAAGTTCGAGAATACACTCTGTGACCTAATACAGAGAGGGCTGAAAGTAACAAAGGAATGGTGCACCACAGTGGGGCTTAACATCAACCCAGCAAAAACAACCATAGTACCTTTCACTAACAAGAGAAGCCTGCCAAACCTCAGAACGATGAGAATGGACGGCACTGAACTCCCTCTCAAAGCAGAAGTAAAGTACCTGGGACTTACACTAGACTCTAAACTTCTCTGGAGAAGACATGCTGAGGAAATTAAAAATAAAGCAACTCGCGCACTAATGGTATGTAAGAACCTGGCAGGGAAAAGCTGGGGCTGTAACCCTACAATTCTTCGCTGGATGTACACCATGATGGTGAGACCAATCCTCACCTACGGAGCAGTAGCATGGGCCAAAAGAACCAAGTTATCAGTAATGAGGAACATGCTTACAAAGGTACAAAGACTTGCCTGCGTATGTATTACAGGAGCTATGAGGACCTGCCCCACAGCAGCATTAGAAGTAATCCTCGACCTAACTCCTCTTCACCTCTTCATAGAGGGAGTAGCAAAGCGAACCCTGATAGGCATTGCAAAAGAGGGAACAGGATTAGGAAAAACTATCAGCAACAAAGAGAAAGAAGTTATCGCAAGGCAGATACCATACATCGATCAACCAAGAGACGATATAGTAAAAAGGTACAACTTCGAAAAACGCTTCGAAATTAAGCTTGGTACCAAGAAGGAGTGGGATAGTGAAATAATATCGCGAGTCACAAAACCACACAGTATAACATGGTACACGGACGGCTCCAAAACACTGGAAGGTATAGGTGCAGGGGTATATGGACCAAGAACCAGGCACTCGGTACCTATGGGGACAACACCAAGTATCTTCCAGGCGGAGGTCTTAGCAATACAGCTGTGCGCACAATTTAACCTGGACAGGAGTTACAAAGGTCAAGACATAATTGTGATGTCGGACAGCCAAGCAGCAATCAAAGCATTAGCTTCCTGTGAAATATCATCAGAAATGACATGGGAATGCCTAACAAAACTGAATGAGCTAGGCAAGAATAACACCGTTACTATACTCTGGGTCGCAGGACATAAAGGAATTCATGGTAACGAAGAAGCTGATGAATTAGCGCGACGAGGCGCAGCCACACACTTTATAGGACCAGAACCATTCTGCGGATTGGGCACACACACTATCAAAGAAGAACTAAGAAGGGAGGAGAGACACAAAAGATCAAACCTCTGGAAAAGCCTCCCAAAGCTAAAACAATCCAAAGTGCTCCTCAAAGATTTTAACTCTCGGAGAGCAAAATTGCACATAAGCTTAGGCAAACCGAATCTAAGAATTGTTACAGGGTTTCTTACAGGACACTGTAAGCTGAAATACCACCTGAAGAAATTGGGCATCGAAACCGACAGCAACTGCCGTTTCTGCGAAGAAGCGGAGGAGACTCCAATACACCTACTTACCAACTGTGACGCAGTAGCTCGCAAGCGCAAGGCAACACTGGGGAACTACGAGCTGAGTCAAGAGGAAATCTCATCCATCGAACCGAAAAATATTCTCAAATTCATCAGAGAACTAGGTCTGGATGAGATTCTGTAATCCGTCAAGAGCGGAGCATCAAGAAGGAGGTACAATAGATCTATATAGGTCGCAGTGCGCATCTCCAAACAAAACATTCAAAACATTCAACGCACCTGGGTAAATAGATTCTCCAATAGTTGTCTCAGCCTTTTTAATGCTGCGTTCTTTAAATGGCTGCAATGACCTTATTATAAGATTTTTAATGAAAAAGAAAATGAAATGGCCATTGCAGCCCTTGAAAGGACTTTGACCGAGCTTCTTATGATCAATTTGTGTTGTGTGTGTTGTGAAATGCTTGAACACTAATGATCGAGAACTGGACCTACATGTTTTATGCCGACTCCGAACGGCTTATGTTCTCAAGAAGCTTTTCATGGCAGTTTTACTCTCTGAGGCTTGCCATTGTCTGCAGAGAGGTGACAGCCGAACAGAAAAATTAATTCAATTGAAAAAATTTTCTGTGTCAAGTCGGATTTTTAATGAGAGTATAATATAATTTTGAATTTGCTTACTTTTTTACTTATTTTGTAGTTCTTCCGAACAATTAGATAATTCCGAACAATAACAATTAAATAATCACAATTTTCTTGTCAAGCTTTGGAGGCACGTTACTGAGCCATAAGTGTAAAATAACGAACTACCGTCAGAAAGC
This sequence comes from Coremacera marginata, assembly GCA_914767935.1. Taxonomy (NCBI): domain Eukaryota; kingdom Metazoa; phylum Arthropoda; class Insecta; order Diptera; family Sciomyzidae; genus Coremacera; species Coremacera marginata. The sequence goes on from OU612045.1 coordinate 67,725,647, forward strand.
AAGTAAGAAAAGCAGAACGGTAAAATACAATTTTGCTGTATCATTGACAAGAAACGCGATCAGTGTTGCTACTTGCATCTGGCATGCATGAATGTGGTGTATATATGAGGACTCATGCACTTAAAAGAAATGTTACTTATGGCAAAATAAAAAACGAAATATGTAAAATATGACAAAGAAGTGTTTGAATAAATGTTTTAATAAAAAAAAAAATATTTAAATAAAAAAGGAAAATCCGTAAAAAATCCGTATAAAATCCGTAATTTTTTTTTTAATTAAAAAATCCGTAGAAATACTTATAAATCCTTATGTCTGGCAACACTGCTTTGCGTCCACATTAGCTTTGAAATGAGGGATGGGTCTTTTTAAATTTTTTTTCACCCCATAAGGGGTGACTCACCTTAATGTGTTTATACCTTAAATGCTCATAGCTAATCAATAAAATCGATATATAAAAAAAAGTTAAGCTTAAAACCTTTCCAATAAGATTAATTTTAAGTAAATCCAATAAAAAATGTGTTTTCTACAGCGGTTTTAACAAAATGTGTTTTTAAAAATAGCATAAATTTCGCTTTTTGAAGGTCAATAAGAGTTATAATAATACATAATTTGAAAAAATTTTTACGCCAAAATGTAAGTATAGGTAAGAAGTTTATCTCTTTAGTATATTTGGGTATGCGTTCTGTGAAAAATAAAAAGTTAAAAGCAAAAACAAATTTTTTTTTTTACCAAAAAGGACCTTCGGGAGAATCAAAAACGCTACGTGGAATTTTCTCCGAAAACTGCGGAATTTTCTCCGCAGAAATCATTTTTATGAGTTCCTCTAACTTCCTCCATACGAAAACGTTCCGGTCTAACATGCATGTGTACATACACAAATTTGCTGAAAATTGCTGATTTTGCTGAAGTCTTGAACTTCGGTTAAAATTAAAGCGAACTTAGGTTAAAACTAACCATTTTGGTACTATATATTGACAGTTTTTTCCATAATTTTAACTTCTTTTTTTTTCTTTTTTTTTTTGCTTTGTTTTAGTTTTTAGTTTTAGTTTTAAGACTTTGCTTAGCTGGCACAAAATCTTTTATGATTACACACGAGTTCTTCAATTCAGTACATTTTTTTTTAACAAAAGTCAACATGTATGACATCACTACGATTTTTTTTTTCTCGGTGCACTTTAGAGTATAGTATTGTTAGTTTACCATTATTAGTGAAAAATTTTAAGTGATTTATTGTTAAAGTGGGTGATGTGGTTATCTTCTAACGCGATGCGCGATGCGAAAAGCAATCCGATCTAAAAGGCAAATGCGACGGAATTTAAAATCGTACTTTGAAATTCGGTTTGCAAAAAAGGATAAATTCAAATGCGAAAAGGGATAATACAAATACGAAAATCGCATATTTAAATGCGAATGTCGAATAACAGAGTTCCATTTGCCGTATACGACCCCCCTGTTAATTTCTAAACGGTTCTAAACAGAAAATATTGCAAGAAAAGTACTTGTACTATTAACAAGTCATCATCTCCTTATTTTATAATAAATCACTTGATATTTTTAAACGAAGTCAACCACAAACATTGGATTTCTAATCGCTACCTATGCAAGCAACCATCCATGTTACTCAACGAAAAAAAAGAGAAAGAGTGCTTCTAAGAAACTACTCAAATCTGTAAACTCATTCGTTATTAGTCATAAACGATGTTAATAAGCCACTTAAGCACAATTTTTTTTCTTGCTTTCCCCATCTGGCACGAATCCACGATTATCTCAAAATTGAAATCATTATTGCAAGCAACAATCTACATTATCAACATGAAATTATGGCCTATATATTAAATATTTTTTAAGTCTTTTCCAGAATGGTCTTGCTGCATCTCATCCTCATCCTTCTTAATATTTACCCATCACCCAAACGAAGCGTATCACATGCGCTCTGTTTAGAAGTCACTCCAGCGAAAGTCAAACATGATTACAGCCCACGCCCATATCAGCAGCATGTACAGCAGCTCTTTTGCAACTTGTACTTTTTGTTTCATGCACGCACATACATACAAACAAACATTAAGTTTTTGTACCCATGCTGTTGCTGTAACATACGTTTAGAGCCTTTCAATCAAGGCTCAAGATTTTCTGTGTCAAATCAATTTTAAGCCATTTTGTGCTGGGAAGCTCTTCAGATTTTTTTTCTTTTGCATGAACTGCACTGCACCGCATCGCATCACATCGCATGGTATCGCATCTCTTTTACTGCATGGTGAACATAACTTTTTTTTTATATTTGCTGCTTTGTAAATCCTACCAGCATTCCCTGAAAACACTCGTCACGCCGCCCTACGTGTTGCAATTGATGAAGGTAGGCGCTGAAGCAACATGGCGCACTTTGGCAAAACTTTAGGCCTTGCATCATTAAATATGCAAACATATGAAAAAAAAAAATAAAAAAGCTGATGACCCTCATGTGTAGACGCACAAGAGACAAGACGAGGCGGTGAGCTGACGTGCTGCATGTCTAAGCACAAAAAAGATTTGAACGTAGCTGTAAAGCCAAGTCCTTAGTTTGTTCTTGGTATCTTGTGGCAAGGATGTGAAGTTGAAATGATTAATAGTTGTTGGCAATGCATCAACACATGTACCAGTGAATGCCACAATATTTCACTGCATTTTATTACAAATACACATTTTAGCATCGTCCTTTTATAGGTAAATTATAAGCTTTAATATCTTACGTTGTGTTGGTAATTGAGTGGAAATAGGAAAAATAAAAAATTCCTTGATTAAAATCAAGTCGAATAAAAAGTTGTTTGAACTTAAAAATAATAATAAAAGTAAAGTAAGAGGGAAACTTTATTTTTGTTAATAATTTACGACCTCTTTTCACAGCTTTCATGTTATCTGTTTTTATAGCTCTAATAATTATACTACTTAATAATCTATCTTTATTATTATAATGCAAGCGCATTTTTGTGGTGACTATCACATCTGTACTGTAAAAGCGATTTTCATAAATAGGGTAGCAGTTGAAAGGCATCTTGCTCTGTAGATATGCATTAAGGTCTTACTTTTTCTTAAATATTATGTATTTTTTAAAAAAAAGCTGAAACAATATTCTATGAAAAAAACGAAATTTCTTTGTGATGCCTAAAAGTATGTGATAGATTTTTATTTTAATGCTATGACAAGTAATAACTGGGCTACTTAACAATTTAACAGAAACATAAAAAGTTTCTATGAAATCCTTGGTTCAAAGGTAAAAATAGTACTTAATGTAAGAACGAAAATTCCTTCTACAAGATATTTTTTATTTTGGGCGTTTTAACGCCCCACGGGATTACTAGTATTGTATACTACTCTATACAAGGGTATTGTTGTAGTTGTTGGTTGATTTGTTTTGAACACCTTGAGCACGAAAAATATTACTCTTAATTGAAAAATCATTAGAGTTATAAAAACACATAACTTAAAAAATAAGAGAGAAACTCCAAAATCAGTGAAGAAAAGTCATCGTTTTCAATAACATCAAAAATGGGTTATATTGTTACTATTAGTGTCAAAGGTGGGACTATCCAAAGGGGTACATTTATGCTCTTTTTTTAATGGAGAAATCAAAATTGAAATCAAATATTACCTCTGACGTCGAATATTTTCTCAGAAAAATAAATATTTCTGATCGGCAGTTACCTATGTTATCTGCAGACAGTGACAAACCAAAATGATATGTAAAGCTTCTGGAGATCATTAACAGTTCGGAGTTGCTATAAAATTTGTAGACCCAGTTCTCGATAATTTGTGTTCAAATATTTAATAACACGCACAACAAAACTGATCATAAGAAGCTTAGTCAAAGTCCTTTCAAAGTCAAAGGGCTGAAATGGTCAATTAGATTTTTTTTTTTTTTTACTAAAATGCTTTAAGTCATAAATTTGTTCTTTTAATCTGTATTTTAAAAGAGCTTTTAAACATTCGTTGGATAAAATGCTTTTTAAAGTTAAAATACTCTTTAAAAGCGTTGGATTCATAAACGAGTCTTAAGAGTCTTATAGCTAAAGTGGGAATATTGATGCTTTAAAATAGGAACAGTTGTAATTTTCGTTTTTGACTCTGATAAATAAAATGACATTTGCTTACAAATTAAAAAAACATATATATAGGCTCTGAATTTGATATACTGGCAGGCATTTGTTTAAGGTCCAGTTTCAATTTTTTAAATAAAAAAGCGGACTTTTTTGAATGACTGTATTTGTTTATTGTTATTTTATTAAATATCAAAATAACTTTTTTCATTTTTAGTTAAGTCTTAAATTAACAGTATAATTTTGGTTTTTTTGCATCAATAGTTATGGTTATGGTTATCTCTTGCGCATATTTCCTCTCCAAGGAGCAAAAAACAAAAAAAAAAAACAAAAAAGGTTGTTTTTGCAACAGTTTTGCCTTCTGAGTGAACCGACAAAAAGTTTTAATTTAAAAAATATAAAAAAATGTCGCATAGATTAAAAAAACCCAATTTTTCGTGGCGGCTGTGGCGTAGTGGGTAGAGTGTGTGACTCTTACGCCAGAGAACCCAGGTTCGAATCCTCCATCCGACACAGAAAGTTTTTCAATTGAATTAATTTTTCTGTTCGGCCGTCACCTCTCTGCAGACAATGGCAAACCTCAGAGAGTAAAAACTGCCATGAAAAGCTTCTTGAGAACATAAGCCGTTCGGAGTCGGCGTAAAACATGTAGGTCCAGTTCTCGATCATTTGTGTGCAAACATTTCACATCACACACAACACAATTGATCATAAGAAGCTCGGTCAAAGTCCTTTTAAAGGCTGAAATGGCCATTTCGTTTTTTTTGTTTCTTAATTTTTCGTGCACGAAATCGAACCTCATAAATTAAATACTAAGCAAAACAAATATGTTTTATTTGATTTTGTGGTTTACTCAAAGCGTATTTAATTTTTAAAATTAAGAAAACTAGATTTGAGTTAATCAGACGAATACTTTTCGAATTAAAGTGCAAGCCGCTTCAAAAAATGGCATTTCGAAAAAACCACGCTTAAAGTTTTTGTTTACCTTACTTTATGAGCGTTTACTGCTCATAAACATCTCTTGAACGGCTTCGAAATTTTTTCTGAAATTTTTACACATTCTTAAGATTTTTCTCAAAACAATAATATAAAAAAAAAAAATTTTTTTCTAAAAAATTTGCCTTAAATTTTGTTTACCTTTAAAAAATACAACTGCCCTTAGCAACGGCAAAACAAACACAATTATTTTTATTTATTTATTTGTTTTGATTTTTGTTGGACACAAAATGAGAAGATTGATCTCAATTGAGAACATTAAAATTTAAAATAGCTTTGTAGGAGGTTTACAGAAGGTTTGTTCCTATTTCAAAATTCTCTCGTTTGTAAAGCTGTTACAAGAGGTTTTTTTCTTTATTGAACTTTTATGAATAACGTTTTTTAAGATTTTATCTAAAACCACAGAATTCAGATCTGTAAATTGAAAAGTAGCTTCTTGCTGAATTAAGTAGGTCACTTTTTCATATTCATCCAATGCTGGCAAGAATCTTATGAAGTCTACTTGTTTTTGTGGGCAACCTGTTTAAACCTTTTTAAAGAAAATGTATAGAATAGAAGGTAAAATTTAATGATAAGATATATTAAAACTTCGACAGCAGCTAAAACATTTGATAATACTTATACGGAATTTCGAAGTAAGACTTCTAATGCGAATTTTTGGCCCCACACTGAGGGAAATATGTGTTAAAAGTAAATGAAATAGTGTTCATATTAAACGAATATGTTTTTGAAATAGAGCTTTAAACAATTTTATTTAAGTTAAACACAAATGTTTTTAAGGTAAAATTCAAAACAATGCACAGTGTGAGATTTTATCAATCTAGGAGGACAAAAGTAAAAAAAAAACATCCAAAAAATTCATTTTTTTTTCTTGAACATAAAGCTAGTACACACATAAAGCCAGCCCAAAAGTTTGAAAATTATTGCTTTCTCAGATATATCTAAAACAGCAGTCGTAAAATGGTGCTTTTTGTGTTTTTCAAAATTATTCTTAATCCTCATTATAGTAGTTTTTGTATTAAATGCGCTGATTAAAGTTGTTGACTTTTAAAATTTTTTTGCAATGGAAAACTTTTGTGAAAATATGTAGATTAATTCACAATAAAATAAGCCGCTTAATAAATTTAAGTTTAATTTAAATTAGCGATGGAAAATTTATCATAAATAATCTATATCTATCTATACTATTAATAAATCTGTAGCCACTTTTTATGTTCACTCATCACGTTTAAACGACAACTCAGATTTTTATAAAATTTTGTACACATATTTAAAGGTCAGCAGAGAGTGCAATAGGATACTTTATTTTAACCCATTAACAACCAATGTTACTATATGGAAACATATGCGTCTCGAATTTTCATTAAATACTGCATAATATTTCAAAAGTTTTAGTGCCAGTTTTTTAAAAAAAGTAAAATTAGCATGCAATAATAACTTATTTCTGCTCAATGGCATACATATGTAGTTTTCACCAAAATGTTGCTTCAAGTCTAAAAAAGTCTGTTTTTTATGGTTTTCTTTCGGCCCTAATGGATTAAATTGCACTTCGGTTAAACGAGAACAAAATCAATAAACGCTTTTAAATTTCCTTCAATTTGATACCAAAATCATGTATGTAGTTTGAAAACTGTGAAAAATTTTAGTACCAGATCTATTTAGCATTAATTATAAGCTGAGAATGAGAGAAAACGACTTGAAATTCACACTTTTAGCGTTGAAGGCAAATATGTCAGTCAGTTTGCAATGGATTTCCATATTTTTTTTTGAAAAATGTTGTTTGTTAAAATATCCTTCAAACATAAGTTGAAATTTTTACTAAACCAAAGTATTAATATTTTTAAAAATTTTTTTAAAAAATGTTCAAAAATTTTTAGTTTAAGCCAAAAAATTGGATAAAAGTTGTTTTTGTTGTAAAAAAAATTAAATCCAAAATTTAGGTTTTCGATTTCCTATCAGATGATATAACAATCTTAAGGTTAATAATTTGTGGTATTACTTAAACAATAAAAAATCGTTTTGGTAGCGAAAAATCAAGCCTACCCACTGTCAATTTTTGAATGAAAACTTTTTGTAAACCCGGCGAAGCGGCGGGTTTAAGCTAGTTAAAGATAAATTCAGTTAACACTTTGATGGACTGCCAAAAAGTTTGTATGCATACGTATGCATATAAATTGAATTTTTTATTAAGTTCACTCTCATAGATAGTTCATACAAAAACTTAGGTGCTAGTTTTTGCAGATAACCAAAATATTTGTATTTTAGGTAGAGGCCTTAATATCCCAAGAATGCATCTTTATGATGTAAAAAAAAAAAATTACAAAAGCTCAAGACTATCATTATAAGCTGATAATGCATATTAAGATACTATCTAAATGCAATATTTAGTGTACAGTCAAAAATCTAGGACAAGTTTTTAGTCCAAACATTGAAATTATGGCTTTTTTTCATTTTTTTTTTTTTTTTATTACATGTCAAACTCTTCAAAAGATTGAAATATTTCTTAATAAAGCGTGCAATAAAATGGACCACTCTAGGATGAAATCAAGTACCAAGCCATACATGGAAATATTGCATAAAGGTTTGATAACTTCAGACCCTGTGGTTAGCTCATGTATAACAAAAGCAAACTATAATCCAAAACCACTTGATAATGCATAACTGCAGGGAGTTATGGAACTTCTACAACTACCAAGCACTGAATCAGAATCAGAGTTAAATAAAAGATATATAAAAAAAATATAAGGAAGTGAGAGTAATTCTACAAGCAAAACGTACAATTCTGAATAACTATTATTTTGTTTATTCTTAGATTTTAACAGATTTTTGATAAAAAATTAATAAGTTTTTCCTTGGAAAACTAAATTTCTGCAAGTTCTTCTAAATAGGAAATAATTACAATACAGAGAAAAGACACAATTTTGTGTTGTTCTAATGCAATTTAGTCTTTCAAAGTCAAAACAAAAAGCGTGAATTTTCCTCTATAGGCAACTCAAGGAAACACACTGTAATTAAGAAGTTGTTTGAGATAGACACCAGCTCCGCAACAATTATTTTTTAGGAATGAGCCAAGGAATCATATCACAAAAAAATTGGAATTTTGTCCGCCTGGATTGGTGAAATTGCACACTGTGCAATGTTTTGAAATATACTTTTAAAATAAACATTTTCAGTTTAAAAACATTTATTTAAAAATAAAATTTGAAACAAAAATTTTTATATTGGCAACAAATATTTTTAACCCCCATTTTTTGATGGCATTTTTTTAATTTTGTCGTATTTTTGACCCAGATTCGTGATCAGCGGCCCCTGGGACCCCTCGTAAGCTAAATGTTAATTCCATTCGATTAAGTTTGTTTGTTTCATTGCTTCTTAAAATATTGACATATTTCATATATTAAAATAATTAATTAGTTTTTATTTCATCTTACCTTCAAATTTTGTAAATCCAAATAAAAAATGTTTTCAAACAATCAAATGTTTTTTCTCAGCTTGGTCTCAATTGTCTGCTCAATAATTCTACTACACATAATTTTTTAATTCAACCTCAAATAGCGACGTATTTTTTGTTAAAAAAAAAAAATAATAAGAGGAAATTAAAAAAAAAAACTTTATATGAAAATGGGAATATGAAATGAAGTATACAAATAAAAAAGAATTAAACACGCTTGTTGTAAATTTTGTTTTGTAGAAACACAAGCGTGTTAAATTTATATTTTAAAATTTTTTGTTTAATATTAAAGTTTGTTTTTTTTCTGAGTGCAAGTCTAATAAAAAATTCATTATCTATCAAATATATGTAACTGCGAAAAAGCTTTGCTTCTCTCGTGGTTCCAACGACGCACCTGTGTTTTTTATAACCACAATTTTTCCAGTCATATAAAATAGAGTTGACGTGAAATAATTTATTTTCATTAATTAATTGTAAATAAATATTATACATTCGCTTGTACCCTAATAATAAAATAATATATACCCCGAAGGCGGCAACCTATTTGCCTTAATAAAAAGTGTGTGGAGCATCGTTACGTGTCTAAAAAAGCGAGGTGGCCTTGACTGAAGAAATGCTAACATGCTGAAACAAGCGTGAACCCGATTCGTTAGTATTTCAGAAATTAGAAGTAGTTTTCTGTCAGCCGGCAGTGTGTAAACAACATATAATTATTACTCGCTTAGCAAAAAAGATAAATATTAAAAAATAGTTGATTTGTTCACGTACTTTGCGTGCAGGGAGAGAGTAAAACAAGAATTCAGAAAAAAAGTGTCACAAAGAGAAAAATAGTACAAAAAGTACTAGTAGAAATTTGCAAATTAACAGCTGATCGAACGACTTGACAGCTTTTTTGAAACCCAAAAAAATTGTGTTAATTCAAGTTTTTTAAAATATTTGAATCTATTGAAATAAATAAAATGGAGCCATATAAAATAAATTTAAATTGTTCGCCAAAGACTTTTAAACACAAATGCTTCTTTTTCCGTCCATTTTAATAGGAATTCCACAATAAATAACTTTTGACAGCTTGTTTTTTTTTTTGACAAATAATTTTTTTCGGTAGCTGCAAGGTTGATTTATAAGGTTGTCGCAAGGGAGAAAGCGAGTACCCATAATTGTCAAATCGAAGTTGAAAGCTCATAGAAAATCTGCAAGTGCTCTCTATTATCATCCGTTTTTCTTTCGTAGTCATTCGCAAAATTGGCTGGTTTTGACAATTATGGGTAGTGAAAAGAGAGTGCGATCAGCCCTGCGACAACCTTATAAATCAACCTTGGGTAGCTGCAAGTTATTGCAAGTAGAATTTTTTCTAGCAGAAACTTGTAGTTACTTTTTCTCTCTTAATTTTTTAGGCTCTCGTTGCCTTCTCTCGTTGCAAGTTTTTCGAGTACGTGAGCGCTTTACTAGTAAAAACTTGAAACAACTTGTAGCAATTTTTTGTTAGTGAACAAACCTAGTGTTTTTTTCCTTCGATATAACTGGAAATTTCTTGTGAGTAAATAATTACCATTAATTAAATAAAAAATAGAAGTTTTGTTGAATTAAAAGTTGGTTTTTGAGTTTTGACCCTAAATATAATGCCGGCCTGAAAGCCGCCTTACCGGTTTACCATGGACATTTTGTGTTTTTGCTTGTTAATAATAGGTGCATGTGTTATTTCAGAAACAACTGAAAGACGCATAACCAGAAGGCTTAACATCAATAAAATGAGTGACGAAGAGCTGGAGGAGCTGATGAATTCCATTTCTGATGATGATGATGAAACTTCAAGTAGTGGTGACTTCAATGGTAATGACGACTACTATGATCCTGACGATCCTGAAGAAATAACCGACAACTGTATTAGTACGACTGAAGACGAGATTTGTGTAGCTCCATCAACATCAGCAAAACCCACAACAGTCAAACCACCAAAAAAATCAAGGTTGTCATTACCAACTATGGAGTCTACTGGTAATTCAATCGATATAAAATCAAAAAAGTTTCAAAATATTACTTGGAAGGCTACAAAAAATCCAGTTGCATGAAAATGAGATTACTCTAAGAGGAAATTTTGCACTACGTAATGCAATCAAAAACTTGAGTACACCATTGCAATATTTTCAGAAGTTTTTTACACCTGAAATAATCGAATTGGTGCGTAGTGAAACACATAATGCCGCGTATACCGACGATATTGCGACAAAGTTTACCGTAAATGGTACCATAAATTTACCGACACAGAAACCACATAAATGGGATGTGAAATTATTGTATTTGTGCTTTGCGACTAGCGAAAACCAGCTGTATATGCTGAACATACAAATTCTGTTGTAGGCAAAAAAACCAAATATCTAGTAGATGATGTTCGACTAGATAAATATGATCACTTTCCTTTACTACCCTATAGGAACAAACTAACTTGTTTTTAAAAACAACAAATTAAAAAACTAATTTAAAATAAACCAGTATATGAACTACTTTTAATTATATTAAGGCGGCAACTACTCTGATTTTGACATGTTTTAATTGCAAATTTTTATTAGATTACAAGTTTATATATATTTAACCATGTTATTTCATCAAATATTATTAACTAACTTTAGGCCATCAGTAATAGTTTTCAATTGGTTATTTAAAAGCAATTAAAAAAATAATTTAAATGTAACTAATTTAACAAGTAGTTGAAAATATATGCAGACGAAAGTCAATTGACTTATTTAGCGGACATCACCATACAAAATAAGTTAGTTCGTTCTATGGAAAAAAGTCAGAATTTCAAGTAGTTGTGGTTGACAAAAAACTACTTTATCAACTACTTTTAAATTAGTTGATTTTCCTACAGGGTACTTTAACTGACAAGAGTGTACAAAATGTAACACACACTTATGCTTCTCCACGAAAAGAAATTGTTTTATGATTATCAAAATATAAAATAATTTAGTGTGTTTATAACACGACTATATTATTTACTTTTACTTTTACTTTTACTTTTACTTTTACTTTTACTTTTACTTTTACTTTTACTTTTACTTTTACTTTTACTTTTACTTTTACTTTTACTTTTACTTTTACTTTTACTTTTACTTTTACTTTTACTTTTACTTTTACTTTTACTTTTACTTTTACTTTTACTTTTACTTTTACTTTTACTTTTACTTTTACTTTTACTTTTACTTTTACTTTTACTTTTACTTTTACTTTTACTTTTACTTTTACTTTTACTTTTACTTTTACTTTTACTTTTACTTTTACTTTTACTTTTACTTTTACTTTTACTTTTACTTTTACTTTTACTTTTACTTTTACTTTTACTTTTACTTTTACTTTTACTTTTACTTTTACTTTTACTTTTACTTTTACTTTTACTTTTACTTTTACTTTTACTTTTACTTTTACTTTTACTTTTACTTTTACTTTTACTTTTACTTTTACTTTTACTTTTACTTTTACTTTTACTTTTACTTTTACTTTTACTTTTACTTTTACTTTTACTTTTACTTTTACTTTTACTTTTACTTTTACTTTTACTTTTACTTTTACTTTTACTTTTACTTTTACTTTTACTTTTACTTTTACTTTTACTTTTACTTTTACTTTTACTTTTACTTTTACTTTTACTTTTACTTTTACTTTTACTTTTACTTTTACTTTTACTTTTACTTTTACTTTTACTTTTACTTTTACTTTTACTTTTACTTTTACTTTTACTTTTACTTTTACTTTTACTTTTACTTTTACTTTTACTTTTACTTTTACTTTTACTTTTACTTTTACTTTTACTTTTACTTTTACTTTTACTTTTACTTTTACTTTTACTTTTACTTTTACTTTTACTTTTACTTTTACTTTTACTTTTACTTTTACTTTTACTTTTACTTTTACTTTTACTTTTACTTTTACTTTTACTTTTACTTTTACTTTTACTTTTACTTTTACTTTTACTTTTACTTTTACTTTTACTTTTACTTTTACTTTTACTTTTACTTTTACTTTTACTTTTACTTTTACTTTTACTTTTACTTTTACTTTTACTTTTACTTTTACTTTTACTTTTACTTTTACTTTTACTTTTACTTTTACTTTTACTTTTACTTTTACTTTTACTTTTACTTTTACTTTTACTTTTACTTTTACTTTTACTTTTACTTTTACTTTTACTTTTACTTTTACTTTTACTTTTACTTTTACTTTTACTTTTACTTTTACTTTTACTTTTACTTTTACTTTTACTTTTACTTTTACTTTTACTTTTACTTTTACTTTTACTTTTACTTTTACTTTTACTTTTACTTTTACTTTTACTTTTACTTTTACTTTTACTTTTACTTTTACTTTTACTTTTACTTTTACTTTTACTTTTACTTTTACTTTTACTTTTACTTTTACTTTTACTTTTACTTTTACTTTTACTTTTACTTTTACTTTTACTCTTACTTTTACTTTTACTTTTACTTTTACTTTTACTTTTACTTTTACTTTTACTTTTACTTTTACTTTTACTTTTACTTTTACTTTTACTTTTACTTTTACTTTTACTTTTACTTTTACTTTTACTTTTACTTTTACTTTTACTTTTACTTTTACTTTTACTTTTACTTTTACTTTTACTTTTACTTTTACTTTTACTTTTACTTTTACTTTTACTTTTACTTTTACTTTTACTTTTACTTTTACTTTTACTTTTACTTTTACTTTTACTTTTACTTTTACTTTTACTTTTACTTTTACTTTTACTTTTACTTTTACTTTTACTTTTACTTTTACTTTTAATTTACTTTTATTTCACGTTTTTTATGTATAAATTGAATAAATAGAAACAACTCTCTTATAAATTCTTCTCTGTAATCCGGTAAGCCGGCTTTGAGTCCGTCTTTTTAAATCGCACCTGACGAATCCGGTAAGTGAAATATTGCCATAATAGCATCAAAATCATAAATCTCGACCTAAAATCAAGCAGAAATATAAATTCCTGAGTCGCTATCTTTCTTATTTATGATTTGGCGGATTAAGGTTTAGGTAATTCAATAGCAAAAGAAACAACTAAATACCAAAAACATTGATTTCTTAAAATAAATAAAAGTTGTAAGAGTTGATATCAAAAAAATGTTCAAGCGTACGAACTGAGTGTTGTTGGGGTAGTACTTGAACGTGTCATTTAAAACTTGCCTTAACAATCGCAGCTTATGTCCTCGGAAAATAAAAATGCAATGGCCATATTGGAAGACACTTGCCAGCAGGTAAAAAGACACTACAAAGTTTTGCCCTGGGTTGCCATGGTTGCCAAGCGATCAAAACGTTATTCTGACAAACAGCAACGCAAATGCTTTTAAGCGAATATGGTGTCTCCTTAAAAAGTTCAAAACCGACTTGGCGCTAAAATCAACGATTCAAGCTCATATTGATAAGCTTCTTGCTAAAGGTTCTGCAAAAAAATTGTCGAAAAATGAGCTATAGTTACATCACGACAAAATTTGGTACGATGCATATGTTGTAAGCGAATGACAAATACATTTCAAGTCAATTAAATTTGGGCAGTCTCTTGATAGCAACATATCCACCAAATTTAGTTTATCCGTCGAATTTGAAGCTGTGTCTGCAAGACAAAGCTTTTGAGTGCCAAGTATATTTCTTTTAATCAATGTTTTCTCTTTAAATAATAATTCTATATAAAAACCTATCATTCGCAGCTTGTGCTTTGAGCAAGTTAAGTAAGGAATCACAAATGTAGTATTTTGCAGATCGCTCTCCTCTAGGTACTTAAGTTCTTGTCGTGGAAGTATCAGTGGACTCGTCCGACCAATTTCATGCCAGAATGAATTCCAACTGTTTCCCAAATAGTTTATTAAAAATAATAATAAAACTCATTAAATAATTTTGCAAAACTATTAATTAGTTTCTTATGTTTTTTAATGATTCGTATCTATAAATTCTTCATCAAAGTTCGGCTCTTGTTCAAACCCAAAGAAAAATAGTAATAGCAAGGCAGTAAAAGTTATCATCAAACGTGATAAAATTGTGCAGGCATTGATTTTTTTTTTAACGAAGCTTTAAGACTGCCTCCATTTTTTTTTTTCTTTGCATATACATGAAGAAATGTGTGTGAAATCGGATGACGGATTATTTTTTCTAAAATCGTAGCACTATGAAGAATTTTGGCCAAATATCGTATCATCGGATTCATGTCTGAAAATCGTAACATTTCCGATATATCGAACCATTTGGCAACACTGATTTCGGTGATGGTTTTCTTATTTCTTACACATGAGCACATGAAATTTGCTTTTTTCCATTTTAGTCGAAATTAATGAGGTTGTCTGTTTTCAGCGGATGTCAAGCACAAACAAAATGACGCAGCTAGCTCAAAATTTGACAGTACTATATTAAGAGATGGTAGTTGACATTTTAAGTTACTAAATGGGAAATTAAAAAATTCACTGACTTCTCAATTTGCTTACCCATGTGTACAAAACCAGAACTCTAATTAGATATGAAAGTGTATTGAAAGAATCTTCAAGAGGTGGTTGAGGGTTGCAGTTAGAAAGGCCCTTATACACGCAGAAAAATTTTTCGTTTGCCTCAACTGGAAAATTAGCCAACTATACTTCATTTTTGAGCTGTAGTAGCTACAAACTACAAAATATTCAGTTGTAACTGACGAAAAAATTACGAAACGCAATTTGTTTTCTGATAAAAATAGCACTGCGCTACTTTTACTGAGTTTTAACAATGCGCAAAAATGTATTGACTTTGGCGCAATAATAGAGCACTGAACTCCCAACCGCGAGATGACGGGTTCGAACCCCACAATTTTAACGTTTTTTTGTTATTTTTTTTTATAAGTAAATTTAAATTTTATTTCAACATTTTTTGTAACACATAAATTTAATATGATTCGAAAAAATTTACACTTTCTTTCTTCCATCGTTGGGACTCGAACTCGGACCGCGTCGATGTCTAGTTTACTTCGCGCTCTGCTTAACCTGTTGCACCACCGTCAATTGTATTTTCATTCGGCTAATATTCGTGTAGTGTTGCTAATGCTGCGTGGCATCTAATTTTGTTGAAGTAAAGGTATACGATTTTTTTTTTATGGCAAAAGTTAAACATTTATAACCAACAGAACCCCGACAATAACGAAAACTTTACACCAAATTTTTGTGGAGGCCGTGGCATACTGGTTAGGGTGCTTGATTTGTATGCGAAGCAGCCCAGGTTCTAGTCCCCTGCTGACACAGAATATTTTTTCGTGGTTTTGTTTGGTTTTATTAAATTTAAATAGCATTTTAATTGGTTTTTACTGAAAACAATCAAAATATAAGTAGCTGGGAATTATGCTCAAGATTTGCTTAATCTCCAAACAAATTTAGCAAACATATTTCTCTATGTACAAACGAGTTTTAAGTTGCAGCAAGCAAATTATTCATTTGGAGCAATACAACAATCGCACGCACTTTTGACAAACGAAGTTCATTACCTGCAACCCGTTTCCAGCAACTCTTTCCGTTTCTCGTAATTGTTGAAACGTTTGCAAGAAACGTTTCCAATCACGATAAACGAAGTTCATTTGCGACAAACTGGCGATAAGCTTTTTTTTTCTCTGTGTGTAGTACCTGATATGCATTATCTTACAAATTATGTTATTTTAAACAAGATCAGATGATGAGTTTGCATATATTTTAAAAAATTGTATTATTAAAAATTTAGAAAACAAAAAAAATTGTTAAAAAAGTAAAGCGGATTTGCCAAATATGCCTTTTTTAAAACACTTAATTCGAGCTTATCATAAGCAATTGGCTTCTGAGTATTTTCCACTTGTCGACACCAGGTCGACGCAGCTGAACACTTTTCTATCGTTTCTGAAGTCGCCTTAAGCGACCCGACTTTACCTTAAATTTACGTATACATTTTTCTTTATTAGATTCGATTAACAACCTTCGTGTTGACAACTGTGTTTCTCGCGATTAAGCTCATCTTATACCTTTTAAATAAAAACTTGATTTCCTTTGTATTTCTCGCGAGTAAGCGCCTCATCTCATATTTGTGAAATAAAATCCTATTCTTAAAACTAAATAACAGTTGTGTAAGTGTTTTTCTTTCACTTTGATCGTGGTCCTGTGTCGACGCTGTAACCAAACCAAAGACGTATGCAAGAATCCAACGGATTTGCTCACCACTGTTTTGTGTGAGAAGTGATGACAGCACAGGACATGATTTATAATGAAAATATTAAAATTTTTAGCTAGGATTGAACCAAGACCTTTTTTATATGATATGCACACACAAACAAATTTACCCATCATAAGAATTTTTTTGAAAAATTTTTCATTCAATTTGAAAGTATATTGCTTGCTATAAGTTCGTCGACATCATTCTGCAATGCTGTAAAATGAGACCACTTATTATCATTTAAAATTGTACGCATACCCACACACATACGAAGGTCAGTTTCGCTCTTTCACTGCTTATAGAGTCGTTTGCATGAAATCAAGCTTTTACTCTAAAAATGTCCTTACTACAAAAATAATTTATTACTACCCAATAGGCAATTAGGCTCGGCCTCTTCTAAAGAAGGCATGTACATATTTAATGCTGTTTTGGCGACAACCCAGCAACATTTTTAATATGAATTTGATATTCTTAAGGGCAATACTTTCAGAATAGATTCCATTGATCGAATTGTGCTTCTTTTTAGCCTTCTCGATAGGCTCATTCAAAGACATTCTTATGAACTACTTCTGGAATGCATTCCAAATAGCATTAAAATTCAGTTAGAGTAAAAAAAACAGACTTAAGACTAATTTTAGCAAAATAATATTTCAGTCACCCTTTATGTAGTAGATTTCACTCAACAAATGACTTCCGTCGGTTGATAACATCGAACACTTCATTCACTGAATGTCTTAAAGAAATCTATGATTAAAGAAGTTTTGGAAGTACTTTTTGAGAAGACTAATGCCATACCTACATACATATGTTTAAAGAACGTCTTCTAGTTATGAAATTCGTGAAATTCAAGACTTTCCCCTTCCACTTTACCTTTTTTTGGGAGGACATTTATAAGGGCTGCTAACAAAAGATCAGATATATCAAATTTCACATATATATCATTTTAAAATAGAGACATAATAGTTGTCATTGTAATTGCTTTATCAAAAATATCAAAACAATTATATAGCATAAATTATATAGCATAACAATTATATAGCATAAATCTTAAATAAATTAAGATCAAAGAAATATATAAAAAAGAGATGAAAATATCTATTTTTTTTTTTTGTTTAATAATTTAAGTTCTCTCCTTTTAACCATTCTAAAGAAGTTGTTCTACGATGCCTCTTTAGATCAGTCAGATCGGATAAAAAAGATAGAGTTTACTTGTATGTATGCGAGCGCGGAGGGGCTCTGAAATCTATATGAAGAACTGCATTTTGAGCTGCGGTCCTCTGCCATTGCTGACTGTTTATATATGCAGTGCGTAGTATAAAAGCATATCATCAGCATTCATGCTTTTATAGCATAAAAGGTAGCATAAAAATGTACACATATGCAACACATAAGCAGCAGCACATCAAAAGCAGGACAAGCAGAGCTAGGCAAAAATTACTGCATAAGCAGAGCAAGAAGCGGAGCTCAGCGTTCATTTCGACTGCATCGTTGCATTTTTATTTTATTTGTCCATATTTTTAACCTTAATAGTTTATGGTTTAATTTAGTTAAAAACTTTTAAATTTGCAGCAACGTAAATAAAGTCATAACATTTTTGTTTTGTTTTGTCTCGTATAATATGGAAGTCGTAGAGCGTTGGATGAACAGAGGGATGCAGTCATAAAAACGCTATAAAGTGTGGTACACACTGATGTTACTGCTGTTTCCGGCTACGTCAGCTTAACAGCAAACGACGATAAATGTTCTTTTTTTTTATAGAGCTCATAACATATATCTTCCATAAGCAGCTAAGATATTCAGTAAACGATATAACTTTTACTCCAACTTCTAATAAATGCAAAACAAAACAGTTTTTCGTCTGCTGCTAATATTTTTCATTTTGTCTTATTATTGCTCTTATTTTTCTATTATATTTTTATTTGACGTAATCAATTTATTTGCTCTTATTGTTGATAAATAAATTAAACCGATTTCTTCAACTGGCCAAGCGTGCAATTCGCTTTGATTCAGTTTGTGGTGTTTCTTGCTCTTTCGGTTCACCATGTAATTATTTTGCCAGTTAGCCGGAAGTCAAGTTAGCTAAATTCACTACGAATTTCATTCAAATAAAAAAAAAATTCTTTGTTCTCACTTCTAACTTTTTCACCCCCAACTAGTTTTCAATTTGATTACTTACGGCAAAAAAAAAAAATGGAGCAATCTCATTACAAGTGGTGGCAACAGAAGTTGTTGGAGTCTGCACTTGTTTGTTTTATTAACGCATAAACAATTTAATAACCAAACATAATATGTGTGGGCGAAGATTGAATTACAATGATAGTAAATGAAAAAATTTACTTGGTTGTAGAAAAATAATATCATTAATGTTAGGCTAAATTGGATAATATTCTTAAATTAACTCCTGAATCTAATGTTTTTAGAACAGTGATGACCACACGCATACAACTTAAACTGCTCTCATGTATATGTAACGTTTAAAGCGTCTCACTGAAAGAACTGGAACATTAAAGCATTTTGAAAGCTTTCTTTCAAAGCCTTATGTACAGAAATAATAACAAAAAGACGCGGATAGAAAAAGGATGAAATCACATTAGAATCAGGGCTCGGATTTTGTTGACATGTCAACTTTTTTCTGCTTTAACGTAGACATTTTTTGATTATGCAAAAACAGCGTTAATAACCCCCAGGTACCGAGGCAAAACACTTTTAGGACATTTTTTTTATCATTTTTAGCCATTTCTGTTTTGTAGGTATTTTTTCATAGTTTAAGGTCATTTTTTGATAATTTTTATTGATTTTTACACAATTTTTGTAACCTTTGTAGTGATTTTAGCGATTATTAGGGGCAGAAATTATTTCGTAGATACTTTTGACATCCGTCAAATCAAAGCAGTTGAAGAGGCTCAAACATTGTTTTCAAATGAGTGCTCACATGAATAAAAAGCGCTGCGTTCTTAGAGTATCAAATGTAAAGAAATATAACAGAACTACGCATCGCGTCTTTATTTTATTTCTTTCGGTGTACAAACACAACGTTATTATGTTGAAATCAATGAATAAAGCCTACAGACTGAAAGCTTTTTTGCAGCGGAATAATTAATATATGTATACATTTTTGAAACGCTCTTAGCTAGCGAGCTGATTTTGTTCATAGCTGTTTTAGAATAAAAACATTATTTGACTTAAGTGAATTGATTACGATTTTATTTAGTGTTTTCACTCTTAACAAAGCACAGTGGTTTCATCTCATACGACATTTGGAATAAAATAGAAGTAGTCGTCGAAGACTAATGAAATTTGGTGTGTAAGTTGGAACTAGCTCTATTAGAACAAATTCAAAAATATTTTGTAATCCGCTAAAAACCACGCCTACCTCCGATATAACACAAAAATGCAAAACGATATATTGTTTTTTATTGAAGCTATATCAAAACAACTCAATCAAGAATATAAAATATGTTTATAGATTTAAAAGAAAAAAATTCCAAGCCCACCTCCCATATAAAATATGCATAGCATGTAAAACTCAGGAACGACTCGTCGTAGATGGATGAAATTTTGTATATAAGTTGTAATTAGCTCCACTACAGCACATTTAAGCATATTTTGTAATCTGCCCACAGCCACGCCTATCTCCCATATAACACAAAAATTTGTCTAAAAAGTGCAAATCCCCCTGTTTCTCAAAAATTCGACGTATTAGGGGAAAACTGAGTACAGGCGTATAATCAGCGTAAAAAGTTCTTCTAGAAAAGTATTTGAGGTCTCTGGATAAAAAAATGTTCCTGAATTTGTAGAATAGTGTTATTAATATTTGAAAAAAAAAAATTGTTGACCTTTTTACTTGTACTTTGTTTTTCTGAGCAGAAATATAAAAATTATTTCTCTGTACGGAGACTTATTGGAGTATACCTTAGTATACCTTAATTTTTTATTTTTTTTTTTCGGTGTACAGTTTTTGAATATAAAGTGATTGATTTGATTTATTTAATTGAAATCTCTAAAGCTTTTCTTAAGGCAAATTGTTAAATTATTGCCTTATTAAAACTTCGCTCAAGCTGAGACTCGTTCTACGGCTTCGGAAATTCCAGACTTGTGTCAAAAAACTAGGAACCAAAACGTCTTTATAAATTTCGCGTGGCTTTGTTGTTGTTTACATGTGCTAATGAATTTGCATGACGTCATGACCTCTTTTTTCAATTAGTACAATTATTTACCATAATACATTGAAGTGTTCAAGAGCAAGTAAATTTAATTAATTTTCTTGAAGTATTTTTTGTATCATATGCAGTATTTACCAATAAAAATTTTATATTTCGATTGAATAATTAGCGTTTTCATTAATAATTAGCATATGAATAGTATTTGAATCAAAGTGGAACTATTTCGAATACAAAATTAGTATTAATTGCAATCATAAAGCACTTAAATTAAATTTTTTTTTTTTTGTTTCTCACAAATGGAAATCAAACAATCAGTTGCTCGAAAAACTATCAGAGTTTTTGAAAGAAATGTACAGTTGCTTGGATCTCCAAACAAGTAAAAGCCATTATATCACCCCATCGAAAAATGCTATAACTGTTGCAAATGGTGGTAACTGTCAGTTTTATTTTGATATTTGTGACGCCAACAAGCCATATAATGCTGTACTTCTCCAGAACGCGGAATTGTTGTGTTTTTTACATAAGAATACGCCAAGGTTTTTGTTACAGTGCGAATTTCGGCGAAGATTCTATGTCAACTGGTCAAACACTTAAGCGTTTAGCCACTCGCCTCGAAGAGGCCAACACGTGAGAGAAGAGACGCCAGAAGGCCTCGTAGTTCTTGTTCCAACGAGAATATCACCGCTGTGGCTGAAGATGTCGTGAATGAACCATCAACGCTATTGGCAGTTACACGTTTGTCTCTGCAGCTCATTTTGACGAAAGACTTAAAGATTTTCCTCATAAAGTCCACACAGTCCATTAACTTGTGGACTGTGTTTGTGCCTGTGTTTGTAGGCCGTTAATTGCTTCTCAACTACGCTCACGCTTTCCTGAACCCCAACGACAAAGTGAACGGTGGGTTTTTTGTTGAAATTTATCTTAAGCGACGAGTCCCATTTTCATATGAATGGATTCTTAAACAAATAAAGTTTGTGCTTCTGGGACACTGATAGTCCAAGTATCATTCATTAAGAGCTATTTCATCCACTCAAAGTTACTGCATGGTGCACCATTTACGTTGGAGCCATTACATTCACTCAAAGTTTCTGCATGGTGCTTTTGTTATTAAGTTTAGAATTAAAATTGAAATAATTGCGTCCAGAAGTGAAAGAAATTTGTAATGAAAACTCAGCAGCAGGAGAAGAATTTGTGTGACTTTTTATGGAGCTGGACTAATTGGTTAAATAATGAAATTCTGTTACCAAAACGCTTTCTTAATTTTTTTTTTTAAGAAAACATTTTTGATTAAGTTTTCAAAATAGATTTCTTAAAAGATGCTTCCTAATTTCCTTTTTTTTATTAGTAAATTATGGTATATATTTTTCTTTATTAATAATTTATGGTATATATTTGCCCAATTTCCAAAAAGAACTAGGCGCCCGAATGCACCAGTTTTGACGTAATCTCTGTTAGGTGTTACATTTTTTTGTATTGAGCCCTTATTTTCATACCTCTTAATACTTTGCGTAAATGCATTAAATTCTTATGGTTATGCAATTCTTATGGTTCATATACGAGTCATTTTTAGAAACTATTTTTTTCTGAAGAAAATGGGGGATCTTGAAAAATAAAATGTTTTGTTATATTTATTTAAGTTGAATGGAGTTGTTTTGCCATTTCTTTTTGATTGCAATTTTTAAATATAAAAATAAAAATTCAATTTTTTCCCGACGTTTCGTCACTTTCTTGGCGACATCTTCAGGGGAGATTTTTTAATTTTTTATCTACAGAAACATATATGAACAATTTTTTAAAAAACAATTAACCAAAAACTTACTTTACATTAAAAGATACATTAAGTTAATTTTGACAATAAACTATTATTTGAAATTACAAAAATTTTACATGACATAAACTTTTTTTAAAAAACAGAAAAATTTATTTGAACACAAAATTTAAGCGAAACTATTATAGCCTATACGTCAATTGCTACTGCATAGTTGTTGTTTATATTGTCAGTGTCTTCTTTGAAATTTATTGCTCTGTCCCCTTTTTGTTGTATTCTTAAACTTTCTAATGTCATTCTTCTTTTTGTTTTGTTTTCAACGTCCAAGATTCTTACAGCCTCAAAATCAGCTGTATGGCCTGTAGTCAATATATGTTGTGCTAGCGCTGTTGTTGTTTTTTTGTTTCTTATGTCCAGCTTATGTTCTGCCATTCTTATTTTTAGCGCTCTTTTTGTTGTTCCTATATAAGTTTTGTCACAACTATCGTGTTCGTCGCCTTTGCATTGCAGTTCGTATACAACGTTGTTTTTGTCTTCGTTTTTAATTTTTGTTTTTGTTTTTGTGAATATTTGGTTTAAAGTGGCGTTTGATTTATATGCAAATGTTGTGTTGTCCGCTCTCATTATTTTTCGTATGTGTGTGTTACCCGTCAGTTTTGGTATATATGTTATGCCTAAGTATTTTTTTGTTTCTTGTGGAGTGTTACCAGACTGTTTGTTTTGATCTGTTATTTTTTTGTTTTGTTTGTTTTCCGAACACTTTTTGTTTAATAATGAGTTTACAAGATGTGTTGGGTAGTCGTTGTTTTTTAGTATTGTTTTTATCTTTTTTATGTTTTTGTCCAGAAATTGTGTGTCGGCTAATGTAAAAATTTTTCTTATTAAGTTGGTCGCCGTATTTATTTTTTGCTGCATTGGTTGCGTCGAGTGAAAATTTATAAGTCTACCTGAGCATGTTGTTTTGGTAAACCAGTCAAAAATTATTCTGTTATTTTTCCTATGTAGTTAGACGTCTAAGTATGGTATATTATGATTTCGTTCAATTTCAGTTGTGAATTGTATATTTTTGTGGTAACTATTCAGTGTTTTGTGAATTATGTCTAAGTCTTTCTTCTTTATTATGGCGAGAATATCGTCTGCATATTTACATATGAATGTAATATTTATGTCATTATTTTATTGTCGTCAAGTAAGTTGTCCAGAATTATGTCTGCTATCGTCGGAGATAATGGACTGCCCATTGGCATACCATATATTTGATGGTATACCTGGTTGTCAAATATAAAATAATTATTTTCTTTTAAGCAGAATTCTAAAATATTTAGAAATTGCGGTCGTGGAATGCTAGTCAAGTTTTTAATTACGTCCCATTTCTTCATTATATTTTTTATCGCTAAATGGGTCGGGATGTTGGTGAACAGAGACACAACATCAAATGATACAATTATTTCCTCGTCTGTCAGTGTAAAATTTTTTAGTTTTTCTTTTAATTGAACAGAGTTTTTGATATTATATTCGTCAGATATTAAGTGTTTTAAGATTTGTCCTATGTGCTTTGATAATTTGTAACAAGGGACATTAATAGATGAAGATATGGGTCGTAGGGGGATGTCTGTTTTGTGTATTTTCGGTAGTCCGTAAAGTCGTGGTGCAGTTGCGGACGGACTCGTCAGTTGAAATTTTCTGTATGTGTTAATATAGTTTTGTTTGTGGAGGTAGTTTACTATAGTGTTGTTCTTTTTTTGTAGTTTGTTTGTTGGGTCAATTCTCGTTGTTTTGTATGTATTTTTGTCTCCTAACAGTTCAGTCATTTTTTGTATATATTCATCTTTGTACATAACTACTGTTTTGTTACCTTTGTCAGCCTGTGTTATAATTATTTTATCCTCATGAAGTTTTATGAATTTTTTGGTTTGTTCGTATGTCCTCAGTATGAATTTTTCCTTAGGAGTATTTCTAATCCTATTCTTAAAATTAATTATTTGGTTTGCCGTTGTTGATCTGGCAATGCTTTTTTCCCTGTGTTTTGTTGTCGATGTAAAGTACAACAAAAAAATTGTTTATTAACCACGGGTGTAGGGTTTAGGCCCTTCATCCTATTATCAACGGTTTTGGTTGTGTAGCATATTTTTTGAATGCTTCGTCATAAGGACGTTGGGCGCATTCCACTTGGTTGAAACACATTTCAGCCGAAATTTCATTAAAATCCGTTGAAAACACATTTAACAAACATGTTCTGATACGAATTTTATAGCTTAGCAATTCTTTACTTTTTTTAATAACAACAACTTACCTGTTCACGGTTGAATAGACAAATTGAAGCATCGAAAATAATTGTAACTTTTCACTATCCAAAAAACAAAAGATAATAAAATCATTCCTACTGCACTTAAAAACGATCGTTCGGATACTGTGTTCTAATTGTAACATTTTCAAAAACCTAAATCTAGCGGCATTGTATGAAAATCTTCCGGAAGGACGTTGGGTCCATCTGCTTTAAATTTTTGTATACAAATGATCAAAAACTTGACCAACAAATGTTATATTGAAACCGTATTTTTGATACGGCATTTTATACTCTCTTCCCAAATAACACATAATTCATAGAAGGACGTATCTCAAACAGACTGTAGGTTTTATATTTGGGTAGCTTTTTACCAAACACAATAAAGGAATTAATACTGTTTTACATTTTTCTACATTCACAAATTCTACTAATTTATTCTAAGCACAATTTTTTTTCGTAACTGCTTATTTCCGTTGTCATTTCGAATTCGTAAGCCATATAGCTTCGTGAGTAGCATTATATTTTTATAGTCAATATAATACTATATACGATATTTTATTGTTATTTTCATGCAACAAATTATAAATAGCCATTGTCAAAAATAACTTAAGTAAATAAATGAATGAAGTAGTAAAAAATAAAACAAAATTTCTGTTTTTAATAAAATTAGCACTGAAAAATGATGAAAAAATTTAAAAATTTTAGATAGCGCCCCTATCGGACGTATAATAAAAATGTATATAAAAAATGAGTTTCTAGTACGAAAAAAACCCCCGAGTAATAAGTGCCTTGAAAATTCTAGGAATTCAATTCGGAAAATTTCGAAATCAATTTCCAGAGCCTTAACATTCATTTTAGACCTAAGTCGTAGAAAGAAATTTTTGTTTGTAATGACTAGAGATCGGATATTTATGAAATGGCATATTTACCCTGAATTTTGTATAAATATCGGACAAAGACAGATATTATTTTCTTTGAAAAAAAAGGACGAAATAAGCCCTGTTTAATTTACATATTTCAACATTTTTTTATAAAACTGCATATCGCATATTTTGAGAATATATTTGGAATATTAAACATATTTTTTTCCATATTTTCTACATATTTTTTGCATAATTAAAAATTTTTTGCAAAAAAAAGTAAATTTTTAATGTATTTATCAGTTTGTTTTTCTGTATGTAACGTTTTATAATTGACTTAGTCTTATTCTGGCGCACATTTTAAATCATATTTTTTGGTTTTAAGCTCAAACTCCCATAAAAGATTATTAAAAGTTGATTTGGAACTTACAAATAAAAAGGCTGCAACTCCTAGCAATATAAACATAAGTATGTTTCATATATATAACGCCACTACGAAATTTGAAATATTTTTGTAACGGCCAGTTTAAACAATAAATTATGTTTTGCGAATTTCGTCATCTATACACAACAACAATAGTGAGCAAAAGTGAAGTCTTTAACGATACATTGTTTATAGCTTAATATCACTTTTGATGCTGTTTCATATTTATAACGCCACTTGCAATTATTCCTCCTGCTGCGTTTGAAGTACAGAGATTAATAAAATTGTGTATTCAGTTTTCAAGACCTTAACAATAGAAAATAGAACAATAGATTCGCTAACTTGCGAAAAAATTGGAAAAAGAAAAATTCTTAAAGATGACGGCTATGGAAATCGGGAAATCGGGCGTAGAACAAATCGCAGCCATAGAGTCATTCAACATTTTTTTAACAATCCTCAAAATTACGGCAAAACAAAATGTTCGTGCCAAAAAAAAAATCCTCTGACCGCGATCAGCGGAAAATATTCCGAGCTGCGAGCAACACTACACACAGTTTAAAAGAGTTGCGGAGTGTTGTTGCTGAAGAATTTTCCCGAACACCTGTATGGAGAGTGCTAAATTAGCGTAAACATATCCGCTGTGAACTTATGAAGTGTGTTCCTGCTCTTACTAGCAAACATAAAAGAACGAGCAGACAGCCTTTCAATAATGTTTTAAAAAAGGCTCCCACGTTGAGGGTTAACTTTTACATGTCATTTTTCCGATGAGAAAAAATGGAATCTTAATGGCCAGGATGGATTTCGGCATTATTAGTACGACATACGCCGCGAACCACTTCCGTTTTTAAAAAGAAGTTTTGGTGGAGATAATGTGATGGTGTGGGGTGCTTTTTCTGAAATTGAAAGTTCAAGCATGAAGAGTGCTGGCTACATTCTTGTGCTGGAGAGCAGTTTGACTCCACTTTTGAAAAAAAACGAAAGACACAACTAGTTTTCCAGCAAGATAATGCGGCAATCCACGTAAATCGTGATGGTTTCAGGCCAATAACAATGATTTATTGGAGTGGCTGGCGGACTCTTCAGATTGTAGTCCCATCGAGAATTTGTGGGGAGTTCTTGTTCGCCAGGTGTATAAAAATAACAGGCAATTTGTCAACGTGCAAGAACGGTTGTTTGATTCAAATACATTAAAAAAAGGAATTGCAAGTATGCCAAATCGCATTTACAATATTATTGAAGCTATTGGAACAGTAATTTAATAATTTTTGTTTTTTTAAATTCAATAAAAATCGTTTTTATTCAAAAGTTTGAAACGTCGTTATAAATATGAAAGTAATATATTTAGTAATAAACAATGTACCGTTATTAGAAAAGACTCAACTTTTGCTCACTATTGTTGTTGTGTATAGATAAAAAAATTCGTAAAACATTATCTATTGTGTAAACTGGCCGTTACAAAAATATTTAAAATTTCGTAGTGGCGTTATATATATGAAACATACCTTATAAAGATAATTAAGTACATTAAGGGCCACTTTCTCAATGTCCGGTTAGTGTAGCTCTTAACCAGGAGATAGCTATTAGCTAACTATATGATAGCTAAAAAAATAATTTTGCTTTCACCAAGTGCTGGTTAAGCATCCGTCGATTACATTACTAATTGTGAATTCTTCAATTTTGAGTACTAAAAAACTGCATATCAGCTGTGATTTGTTTATTTTTTTTTTTGTGATATTGTTTTTTGCTTTGTGTTTTTCGTTATTATTTTAAATGGAAAAACTCATCAGACTGCCTTAGTTTAGCTCAAATGAAGAAAGTATTCTTTTTTTTTGGCGGAGGAGCACGCAGAAGAATTTTTCTGATTAGCCGCTAACCAGAGCCACAACTTGCCGTTAACTTAATCAACACTTAACTGACAGGTAAGGTAACCGACTATTGAGAAATAACTTTTTTACTAGCCGCTGGTTACAGTTCTGATTTGTGCTTAACGGGACATTGAGAAAGCAGCCCTAAGAGGATAAATAATAACACAATTTTTCATAATTGCACTTTCAACCGACTAGGAATTCTAAAAAACTTTCTGTTCCTTTTACGAAAGAGCTAGTCTTAGAATATTCTTATTTGACAATCTCTTTAAAAGATTAATAAAGCCTTGTAAGAATGCTTTATTGTTACGCTCAATCAATTAGAAGGAGTTTTAATACTTCTGCTTCTCAAGAGTTAGTTCATATTGATTTTTTTATTATTTTGTTTTGCTTGAACTAACAATTCTTTCTTAGTTATTCTGAGCCTTAAGCTCATTCCATAAATTGCTTATCATAAATAGGATGCCGTTTTGATCTATTGTAAGCACATTAATTTAAAAAAAAAAACAATAAACCGTTCAGTAAAGACTTTTTTATGAATTCAACGGCAGGCCTCATCAAACTAAGCTCCGAAATCGGTTTTTGAATAACTGATTTTCTAAAAAACTGTATCCATCGAATCGTTTCTTTTATTTTTAGTGTCATACTTTTTTGTATAGTAGCCCAAGTAAGTTCTCTTATTTTGGTATGGCTACTTAGTATTTTATCGGAAACATGTTTTAATAAGCTGGTAGAAATTTTTGATACATGCTTTTTTAAATCTTTCTTGTAAAAACTCGTATACAATTTTATTTTTATAAGCAGAACTTAGAGCTGGAATGAGTTTCTTGCTTAACCTTTCACGCCTATATATTAATCTTTTTTATAAGCTTACGTATTAAAAAGGTACTAGAGTACGCCAGTATTCGAAATTCGACCTTTTTGTCATACCACCCCCAAGTGAGACCAGGTATTCCAGCTAGCATTTTTCTTTAAAAACTCATTTACTCATTTAAAAAAAAATCATCAAAATCGGTAGAGAAACACAGGAGAAAATGGTACTAAACTGTTTTGCCTTCGCCTATTTAATTATAGATAGTTTAAAAGTTTTTGTTTTCGGAAGTAACGGGCAGATCTTAGTCAATTAATTGCCTATTTTTATTATTGCTTAAGTTCTTTTTTTAATTATGTATCCATATTTTAATGTTCCTGTTTATTTAACTATTTAATAAACCTATTAATTGTGTCAAAAAATCACAAATTCAACAAAATTTACAAACTCACATAATGTCACAAACATAATTTTTCAGTCCATGTTGAGCATAAAATTTCGAAACCTATTAGTTTAAATTACGACTTATGTCAAGCTATGACAACGTTTGAAAAAATTTCTTGGATATACGTAAAGGACTATTATATACGTAAAGGACTATTCCAGATGAGTAAACACAAAGAAAAAATTATTAAGAGAAATGCTACTATCAAGCAATAAATAAAATTTGAGTGAATATTGGCAGCAATTATGTTTGGATTTCTGTTGATGCAACCGTTGAGCAACTGATCAAACTGGTCGATACTTAACAAATTTCACAGCAGGAAAATTGTGTGAAAATGAGTATTCGACTCCTTACTTACTCTGTTGCAAAGAGTTAGAGCAAACCAATCACGCTTCAATCACAATATTCGTAAACTCAGCACTTTTAATATTAGGGCCAAAAGCAAAACACTAGGAAAAAGTTTTTTTATTAGTAACTGATGCGCCATATATGTACAAGCCTGAAGCATTTGTCGTGTTAAGCTTATGGTATTAACCGAGTTGCTGAACAAATCCGGTTATCTTTTCTCTTAATAAATGAGTTTTTTTTTTTTTCAGCGGAAAAAATGTGTTCCTCAAACCCCTGATCACTTCTTGTGATGCTGAACGATCGTTCTCAGCATACAAGCATATTTTAGATGACAGAAATCTCTGCCTTCTGTTGCCACTTTCTTCCACTGTTGAAAATTTCGAAAAAAAATTTTAATTTTTCGTTGTACAATAAATGATTTTAAATTAAATAATATTTATTTCTTGTTTTCGTTAAAAGCTTACCAAAACTTTGTAAAAACTTTGTAAATACCTACGGTATTGTATTTTTTGATAAAGACAGTCGATACATTAAATGCATAGATTTGCATAAAATTGCATAAATTTTGCATAGAATTTGCATATTGTATTTAGCATATTTTTTAAACGTTAAGTTATGAAGTAGCAAAGGTAACGGTTGGTTAAAAAATTGTTTATAAAAATTAATTCAAGCTGCATATTTTTAGAATATTTTTGGAATATAATTTTGCATAAATATCCGATCCCTAGTGATGACAAATAAACAATTTATGTCATACAAATCGCCCTGGCTCTGGTGTGTATAATGAACTTTTGGGGCAACTTGATCGTTGATTTTTTGCGAAATCGTGCGTTACAAAACTTACAACATCATAATCTACGATTAAGAAATGTTTCTAACAGGCATCTTTAGCGCAGAGACATCTATCAGTGGGGGGATTCTGATAGATTTTTCTATTTCTTATAAAAATAAGGTACACCGAAAAAAAAGCTGATGTTAAATTAAAAAAACCTTGTATAATATATATGATGGCTTTGGCAGTTTTCAGCCTCCTAAGTACTTCATCAAAATGCATAAGTTTTACATGTTAGCTTGCCAATTTTTATTTGGGTGATAAATTAACCAAGTATTTGGTAATTTATACATTATTTAAAAAAAAAAATTGTATTTCAAATATATAACTTTTTTCCTGGCTTAGGTTTTTTTCTTTTCCTATTTTTGAAGCCGCCTATTGTTCTATGATTTGCTTTGCTTGACTGAAATCAGCAACTACACAAATTTTTCTTTTATCAACATCGTTTTTCTTAGAAATGCATGGCTTTTCGGCTTATCTTCGCTACTTGCGTTTGTTATAACAATACCATTAAATTTTATTTTCGCCTGCCGTGGAGGTTTAAACCCACACCCACCGATACCACCGATTAAGAATTCACTACACTACGCATCGAGCCAAACTCCTTCGTTACGCAAAATGATTGATTCAATATTAATTACAACTTAAGCAATGCTGCAACACTACACAATAATCTGCAGAGAATACTGTGACATACTGCATCTGTTAACATAGCTGCAATTATGTCAGCAACCAGCAGCAAGGCTTTTTGGATCAGTGCGTAGAGCGATGGACTTTCACCAAAAATTCCAAGTTCAATCGCGCACGGCGGGAAGATAAATTTTGTTTTCTTTTTTACTTTTCTTTTTGTTGATGAAATATAATAAAATTTACTGGTGTGAATATTAGCATGTGTTTTTTAATTAACTTTATGTTATTTTTGAATTTTAAAGTTAATTTATTAAACAAAAAACCATTAAATTATCAAATATATCCTTCTCTCGTGTGTCTAACGACGCACCTGTGTTTTTATTTTTGCAGGAAATAACTCAAGACTATGCTTAAGCCATCCATGCAAATTTTTTTTTTTAATTTTTATTTTTGGATCTTGGGCTTATGTGATTCAAATATTTTTTTGCAGGGTATCGAAGTATGTGCTTTCAAAGCAATGTATTAAACAATAAAATGCTTAGGTGCATAAGCATAAGTTTATAATTCCCATAGAATTCTCTTTACCCAAGCCGACTGAGGTGATTTAATTATTGCTTTTTTCTCGGTGTATACTCTTATTTAGTGAGGAGTGCCTACAGAATCCGTACAAACCCCTGCTAAAAACGCTTTGGTTTCCTTACATTTTCGACTGGAAAAAATAGTAAAAAATATTCTAGGGAAATTTATTTCTTGATTATAACACACAAGCCGTTGTTTTAAAAATGGTACAGATAAGTTCATCAAAATACGTTGGCTCTTCATAGACCAAGCACAAATACCAATAATAGCAATATACTAACATTTTTTGTTTAAAATTTTGGTTTGTAAAGCTCATTTTATAAAATGAGTCACGTTTGCCATAGTTTGTCTTTCGAAAGGGAATATGGAAAAAAAGTTTTTACCTAAAATGCCTTTTAGGCGCATATATGTATACCATACTAAAAAGTGCCAGCTGTGGTGCAGAATCTAAGTGATTCACTACTATATAACACGCGAATGTAGCTAAAAAAGACTTTAATCTCACCTGCAAGGTTTTTAGGCATAGTTTTATTAACACTAAGCGAGAAAAACGTATTAAAACATTTTCAATCCTAAAGATATTTACTGCATATAGAGGGTCCCAACAAGCTCCATACTCTATACCTAATGAAATATCCTTTATAAAGTCTTTATAAAGGCATTTGGCAAGCACTCACAGATAATTGAAACATTCAGTAAATTTGTTTTTGTAACTGGTTGACAAAAACAAAAACAAAAAATAAATTTGCGCATAACTTAGGAAATTTAAATGTTTTGTAAATGGAACAAAGTGCATTTACAATAGACGCAATTGATTATTCAAAATAAAGCTTTGATTTGAGTGGGCGCCAAAAAAAACTGAAGCAAAAGAAAGACGTTTAAATTTTATATATTGAATAAATGCAAAAATAGCTGTAAAAACAACCACATTGTGCAGAACACTACAATGATAATATAATTTTTTATTGAAAAGGGAATATAGTGTTGTTTTGTTTTTTTAGATATAAGTTCTGAGTACTTTTTTATGTTTCTATAAACTAATTTTTGTCCTAACGTAGAATACTCTTACTTTTTTCGCATTTTCTCAACTCAAGACCTGTAAGGAAAAAAATTATCCGTGCCTTTTTTAACACCCTCGTTTAATTTTTTGTGCGTTTGTGCTTATTTTATTCTATACAAGTTCTATACGATTTCCGTTCGAAACAAATTATGTAGCGGAACATATAAAGTTTTTAAAGTTGTTTAAAATTTGCTGTAAGTTTTTGTATGAAAAACATTTTTTTATCCATGAATAGGTTTAATTTTTAAATTTTAAATGGATTAGACTTCAAGCGATGGTGATATAGTTGTAATGTGTCAATGTTCACTGCTGACAATACTTCGAACCAAATTATAACAGAAATTTTTCAACGATAGTAGTCCGTTCAACAAGCGACAAGCGCCAATTTTCACTTTTAATTTATATGTACTTCTTACGGGATACATTTTGGAGACTTTGTGACGACATTGTTGCGCGACATTGTCGTCAGCTTCAATGTAATTCTAATTTGATAGGCGACAAAATAAAATTTCTTGCACTGCTTACATTTGTCATCAGAGATGAGAAATCGAAATGTTTTAACGCAAAATAAAGTTAAGCAAAAATAATTCTTTGTAAACTTTGAAAATAATTTCTGCCATTTGGATATTGAATATTACGACCACAAGGAAGTGGGTAAAATAATTGAATACATTATATGCCTACCCGGCCCAACTGCTTCTGCTGAAAGAGTTTTTGCAGTTTTGAATAAGACGTGGACGACAGAGAAAACGCAACTTCAAGTCAGCACACTAAAGGTCATTCTGGCAATTAAAGTGAATTCTAATATTTCGTACCTAAATTTTATTTGTTCATCAAATCGCAACCGGATATGCTTCACCAAATCTCATCGAAATTGAAATATAATGTGGCCAACGACTATCAAACACTTGACGAAGATGAATTTGAGGAAATGCACTTGTAATAGGATATTTACAATGTATTTCGTATCAGTTCTCTAACTCAAATTACATTTAAAAATGTTTTTAATCGTTAAATATTTATCCTTCTCTTGAAATAAAAAACTTCGTTTTTGGCATAATCTGGAAGGAAAATCCTCATTTTTTACATTTAAAAAAGTGCATTGGCTTAGAATCAAAATAGTTGAAAATAAATGCAAATAAGTGGAATTAAGTCCAAATATATTTTTTGAATTGTATTCGTCAACAATGAATGCATATGGAAAAATTAAAAAATGAAAAAAATGTGTAAAATAATTAAAGGGAAAAAAATTAATGTTCGCTTTGTGTATTATCAATCGACAATTTGTAAAATGAGGTAGCCTCAGCGACAGCAGCTTCACCGACAGCAGTCTTGGCGCGCTGTTGCTCTCTGAAAGTGTATTTTACTTGCGGATTGTGTATTTTTTAATAGCTGCGGATTTCAACAAATGGCAAAATCCATGTCTGGAAGAAATGGTTAATTCTCACCTAAAACGGTGAAGTTTCCTCGAGGACAGACGGTATAGGAATGTGTTCCATATTGCATGAAGGAATATGAGAACAATGAATGCGCACAAGTATGAGCAAATTATAAGGACGATGCTAGTTCTGCACTTGAAGAGAAATTGGCGGATTCAACTTCTATTGTTTTGAAAACACAAAAAGTGTTTGGCGGAATTCAGCAACTTGATTGACTAGAAAATTCACCAGCTTTAAACCCTAAAGAACACCTCCAACACTTCTGACATATAATGAAATGGAAAGTTGCTGACCACAAGCCAGGAAGCAAACCAAAACTCATCTCCACTTAAGGAAACTTTGGAATAATGAATTACAGCCTACTGTTCTTCAAGTACTGGTTGGCTCTATACCATCGACGGTTCAGTCCATAATTAATGCCATGGAAGGATCTACATCCTACTTGAATATATTTTTGTCAACATCATAAGCAGTGAAACATATGTAAAGTTTTTTAAGAAGTTCCAAGAAAATCCAAAATAATCAAAAATTAAAAGTATGTAAAAAGGCGTTTTCCTTTTTTTATTAATTTAAATTAACAAAATAAATCAAAAAATTTCTAAAAATTAATAAAAAGTACTAGCATTGTATAAATATTGGTGTTTTTGTAATTACAACTAAACCTTACGACCATTCCGGGTGGTGCGGGTGTCTTGTGTTCGCCAGTGTAGGCTTGGCATTTATAAAACTACGAGGAACGCTGTTAAACTTCAATTTAATGCCACATTGCGATTCTTTTGAAACATTTGTGAAAAAATACTAAACAGAGTAGTTTTAATCACAGCCATATAATAATTTTGGTTCAGCTCAAATTATCTTTATATTTATTATTACTTTGAAAAACCTAAGTACATAATAAGTACATAATAAGTACGCTTTGATAAATAACTACCGCAAGCTGAAATTAAGTACAGTTGGTGTGCTTATGCATACCCTTGATTAGTTCTCCCCACTGAACCATAAGCGAAGGTTTTGAGTAAGGTGAGAGTTTTGCGAACGTTTTTGGTTAGAATTTTTTTTTTTTATTTTTTTTTTTTATTTTGTCGCTCAAAAGTGCTTGCTATAAAAGATTAAATTCGTGAAAGCTTTTCGCATAAAGAAAAATTGTACATATTTTGCGAAATTCATTAAAAACTTATTTTGAGTCGAAAATGAATCATTTTTGTTTCATTTCAGTAGGTAAGACTTCCTTGCAAATGAACCATTTTTTTTTCATAAATGAGTTCGGAAATGAATCATTTATGTTTCATTTTTGCATTCTGAAATGAGTTCAGAAAAGAATAATTTTTTTATCATATCGGTAGGAAACAATTTCTCATAAACGAACCATTTTTTGTTCATAAATGAGTTCACAAATGAATCATAAATGTTACTTTTTATATTCTAAAATCAGTTAAATAAAGGAACTTAAAATAAAAATGTTAACCTTCGTACAAACGTCATATGAACTTTTTTACCAATGCGATATGAATGTACTGCTACACGTATGAAAATTTTCAACATTTCAACATTTCTATCAAAAATTAAAATCAGGCCCAAATAGAATGAAAACCACGAAAAAATTCCATGCAAAAAAGTAATCAAATAAATTCCCCAATTAATAGCTTAACTATTTTGATATTTCATATATAATTTGGAAGTTTGTCAAATTGGAAAACAATCACGCCTTTCCCCTTTGAAACATCAATATCATGAAAAACACAATGCGAGAATTCCAGCCCAGGTATATTAATTCTATTAACCCAATGATTAATATGATCTCTAATTTTAGCAATAATCATTTCTTCTGTAACAAAATATCGATATGTAATAACAAATAGTATTATGCAATAATAAAATTTATAATTCAAACAGGTTATTTTTTCAACTCATTACTGAACAAAAAAAGGTTTGCTTTTGAGAGGCAGTTCAGTCCAAAGATTGATACAAAAAGGGCTCATTTTCGAGTGCCGAAAAATAACTTTTTATGGTTCTTTTTTAACTCATTTCCGAACAAAAAAAGAGGATAATTTATGGTTATTTTTTAACTCATTTGCGAACAAAATAAGATTCGTTTTTGAGAGGCATTTTTGTCCGACGAATGATACAAAAAGGGTTCATTTATGAGTGCCGAAAATAAACGTTTCTACCCGAAAAGGTTCATAAATGAATTCAAAAATGGTAGTTTTGGTTCACTGGGTCCATTCATGGAGGATGAATTTGAGCATCATTATTTCTGACTTGGTATCCCATGTTATATTCCATAACATTATAAATTTTTATGCATTCACATAGAATGTGCGAATCTTTTAAATATGACATTAAAGGGTACAGTGATTTGTTATATAACCCAGAACTTGTTAGTCTGATTTGTTTAGCCTGAGTAGATTTTTATTCGCTTGACTGACTGTTTCTACGAAGACATCCTCGGATAATTATCTCAGTGAAATATACACGCGTATCAAGTGGTCGCCACTGTTCGTGACGCAAAGGCGAGCTTTTTTAAGTGCATTTTTCATAAAAATTTCGTATTGTTCTGGGGCTATTTCAGCAATTTCGTTTCGAATGTTGTCCTAAAGCCACAAGTTGTAGTTGGTTCGTTAATATATATCTTTTTCTTCAAGTACCCCCAAAGAAAGAAATTAGAATGGTCACAGTAAGGGATCATATAGCCAGTCAATATCATAATTTTTTATTTTTACATAATTCGCACGGGAAAAGTTTTAAGTTTATTATAAAACCCTCTATTTCTCATATTCAGCTTTACTGCTTTACCCAAATAAGTTACTTTTAAGTACTCTAAAAGTATATTTAAAAAATTGATGACATTTCCAAATAAAGTAAGCCATCTAAAGGTTAATGTTAAATTTTCCAGAAAAAGGTTTTTATATTGATACTTAAAACTTTTTATGGCATCATTTCTGGGTTACACAAATGACACTCTGCATTCTATCCAAAATTGTTGATTCCTGACAGCACAGATTTGAAATAACGAAATCATCCGCATAACCTCAAGGGCCTTTTGAGGGGTTCGTCCACAACCACACTCAACAGAAGGAGCGATATTAGCCCTCCTTAAGGGAACCTCTAGTAACTAATAATGGTTCTACGAGAACAAACAATTACATATTTTTGTTCTACAAAATTCTACAATTAATCATTGTATTGTATAGTTTATAGAATTTATTGTATAATTACATAAGGATTTTTTTTTTAATTATTACTTATCTTTCAACATATTGTATGTCATTTTGTCAATTGTGTCTATATTGATATTCAATCGTTTTTGCATAAAAAGAATAGGTTTTCATAAACATTCTTAAGGATTTTAAATTCTGCAAAGTAAAAATTTATTTCTTATAATTCTTCATGTTGAAGAGTATCTTAACTTTTTATGTTTAAATGAAGTCTTGATAAATTCCATTCCTAAACTATGAACATTTATGCAACAAGACAAAAAGTCAGTCTAAAGTTTGTCCTACAGCAAGCATTGCATTATTTCGGGCTTCCGCTTTATTTAATGGCTTGGAACTATATTTCTAAATCATATCATGACACCATAAATTTTATGCTAACTAACATAAACACACACATGTGCTGCTATAAATGATTGCAAATTTCTGAGAATGTGAAAAGCAATTCTGGCTTCAGGCGCTTTTCAAAAATGATGACCCAACCAAAGTAAACGCTGTCAAGGCCAACATGTGAGGCGTGAAACGAAATAATCGAGGTGACGAAGTAAAATAACCCCCGATCCGCTTCTGACCGAATTTTTAATATAGATGTAAATACATTTCATTCCAATTCCAGCAGTTTAAGCAAAATGTTCTTCTATACTATGTCAGCTAAGGATGAGGAAAGTTTTTTTAACAAGCTAGCCAAGACTCTGCGAAGCAGCTATCAAAATAAGACATTGATAAATTTATGCAAAGTGGTGTTAATAAATTGAAGTTCAAATTAAAAGCCCAAAAACTAAAGTCAAACTTTTGTGATGAGCGAATGGAAGACTATCGAAGGAAAGCCAGTAAGAATTCTCGGGTGCTTCACTTTACTGCTGCTCAAGTGGTCAAGAATGAGTAAAATATCGCTGTAATCAATCAGCAGTGAGAAGGTAAGCATCAGAGCACTTGATTGACTGCTTGCCAAAAGCTGTACGTCTTGCTTAGTACAGCGCAAATCACTATTCCGAGGACTCAATGTCCTCAAAGTTGTAGATTTTTTGTTTTTTCCGTTTTGCTTATACTTTGTTGCTTTTGTCGTTTATGGTCTAGAAATCTCAGATTAGACGCAAGAGAGGAACTTAGTACGTAGCAAAAGAAGTGAGAATATTTCCATGGCTCCAAGGAAGACATATTAGTGATTTAGTGCAACGAGCTGGGCGAGCATAAAAAGTTTTATCTATGAAGCTTACACCAGCGAAGCTTGGTAGAATTAGTGCTATTTTTTATGAAATTTCTTTATCCCTTCATAATTGTCACCAACAACATTGTGCGACATCCTGCACAATCAAGCGCATTTATCTTATGCTTCATCCTTGGTTTCCGTTCAAATACCTCAGCAACCTCTACGACAATTAAACATGCCACAGGTAAGCGTTGCACCTACTACTCCTCCCTCACTCTCACTCTATTATGTGTACACGATCACATCATTGCACTAAACTGCATTGTGGCAATTTTTCACCAGTGTCCTATATCTTTTATCGCATTTAGCACTGACTTGGAACACCTTTCCCTGCCTCACTCGCCTCAAACGGTCTACCATCGTGGTCTTTCGCGCGCGTTTCTTGCTTGCCACCGCGCTCTACCCTTTAATGAATGCATTTTCCAGCTCACTAAATCTAGTCAAGTAATTTATTTGTCCTTTGATAGCAACAAGATACAAGATGCGGCAACTATCCCCAATTATAAATCAGAGCAAGGAGTCTTTCGCAAAGCGGCAAAGTTGCTTAAAGCAAGTAAGATAAAATTAGGCAACTTAAAGCTCTGCATAGTAGCAAAAGAAGGAGGCACAGGGCTTCCATAAGGAAAACCACTTGTAACTTAGACAACTTTTTTCTTGAACCTTTTCTGTTATTCTCTCAGTCACATAATCTTTCTAACTTAATACTTTTGTAGATGTGTACATTTCGATGTGTGTCTCAAGCATATGTAAATATTTATTCGCATTAATGCCCTCTAGTTGTACGCCGTATGCCCTGCAGGACCACAGCTAGAATAAATTTCATAAAGTTAACTGCTGAAGTATGTCACAAATAATCAATATATCAAGGAATTTACAGTGAATCAAAAAAGTTGACATTCAAGTCTTGTTCAAGTCTGATGTGATTAATACGACTTCAAACAAAATGGAGAAAGTTTTGTTTTAGTTCCATAACATGCATAAAAATTATTTATTTTGTATATTTTAAAATTATATCATGAAAAGGAGGTTTTTGATTGCAACAGTTATCAGAAATAAGGTTTCTCTCATTTATACGTAAGTCAACACATAAGTTAAAAATTGGCACTTAAAAAAATAATAGTGTGAATCTCTGAGTAATAAAAATTTATAGAAAATACAAGTCCAAATTTTCCTTTATATTTAGATATTAGTGTTTCTACAAATTATAATTTTATTCAATACAACATTAACTTTACTTTACCATAGAATTTAATTGTTAACTCTACACTCTATGCCTAAAAAAAACAGAATAAAGTCTAAATAAATCTAAAAAATCAAACTCTATGCATAAAAAAATAGTATGAAAATAATCGAAATATCTCAATTTTGAAGTGGATTCGGTGGCGCCGGACTTAATTAATCGGTGCATTCAAGACCAGAATCAAATTTATCACTAAATTTAGCATCGAAATGGATAGTTTGTATTTTTTTTCAGCAAACCTCAAATGCACAACTTCTTATTTTAAAAATATCATACAAGAAATCCCAAAATAAAACGGATTTTCGAGCCGAACGCGGCAGGTTTCGACAATTTTTTAACTCTTAATAGCTCAAATTATTTCATTTGCAACCATCGTTTATAAATCCGGGGGACACGCAGGATCCCAAATATGTAAGCATTTTATATACAAATCTAACTCAGTCTAAAACAATATATATATTTTTAATATAAAAAATTTTTTATTTATTTGAAACTTTGCGGTGCTCCATTTAAGCGGTACGCCAAAACTAATGATTTTTCGAAAAAAAGGTTATAACATGAATTGAAGTGAATTTCTCTAGTTTCATTTGGTACATTTACCTATGTTTTTATCGTGAATTGAGTTGGAAAGGAGATATTAGAAAAAACTGTTTTTAGCCGCAATTTTGCCAATATGGTGGCGCGAGTGGCAACAATACGAGGTGGCAAAGTTGAAATTTGGAAAGAGGACATCGAATTCTATAAAATGTACCCATTTTAAAAACTCCTGGAAAACTTTCCAGGTAAAACTAACAAATGACTGTACTATAAGGTCTTCAGATAAATTTTAAAGAAGTTTCAAAAGATTTTATCGTTTTGAATAAGCCACTTTGTTTGGGAAATAGACTTAGTTTTCATCCGATTTGTCTGAATTTGGCACTTGATCCTTATTTTTTACAAAGAAACTTATGCATGTATCAAATATTTATTACGATAGCTCTAAAATTAGGCTGTAATTATGATCACAGACCTCACTTAGAAGATTAAAAATCTTCCACTCATATCCTCACTGAATGTCCAGCTATCTCCAAGCAACCCAAAAACATTCTGTTTTCAAAACAAAAAAAAAAAATCTCAAACGAAAGAACTGCTTTAACAAACTATGTATAACATAATAGGCCTTTATAGTTAAACTCACTGATATCATGTCCATATATCTATGATCACAGA
Source organism: Coremacera marginata (assembly GCA_914767935.1). NCBI lineage: Eukaryota > Metazoa > Arthropoda > Insecta > Diptera > Sciomyzidae > Coremacera > Coremacera marginata. The sequence goes on from OU612045.1 coordinate 67,766,736, forward strand.
CACTTGGATCAAGAATTTATATACTTTTCTATCCCTGCCATGTCTTTTTATGGCCGTTACAAATTTTTCGAAAAAATTAAAATACCCCTCAAGCTTAGACAACTTAACAGTTGGATAGGTGGATAGAAAATAGGTAGCTATTCGTAATAGACATCTGCACGAATACATCCGAACACCTCTTCAAAACACTTGCTTGAAACACGTAAACATCTCTATCATTGTCAACAACCACCCAGCAGCGAATGGAATGCATTCTGCATCGATGCTTCATTGATGGCAAGTAATGGCATTTGATTATGCTCTCGATTCTTTTTCTATTCAAATATGCATTACATTTTACATTGCGTGACATTGGCGGTAATCGGTAAAGGCTACTACTGCATTACCTTTCCTCAACGCAGTCATTTAAGAAATATCACATTTTTTCTGGATTACCAATATCACCTGCGCTGCATTACCTTGATACATAACATCATGAAATACCTAAAGTTTATTTGCAATGATGTATTCCAAATAATACTATGCATTGCTAAAACGCGATTGGTAACAAAATATGAAAAAACAAAACATTTTCCGCATTACCTCTAGCATAATATTTCGCTTAAAGTAATGCAGAAAGTTGTAAAAGTAATGAAGTAATTAATTACCTATGTATATATATATATATGTATATACACTTAAAAATTTTTAGTAAAATGTTTTTACCGAAATGTAATGCATATAAAATAAGGGACGAAAGTAGTTAGAGTAAAAATTGATGTAGTATTTGGCACATTGGAATTGATTACATTTGAGAAATAGCTCATGCATATTGTAGTGCGATTGCATTATTTTGGGTGTCGATTCTGGAGTTGATGGCGTTAGCATATAATCGTAGTTTCGCTGCTGGGCAACTACGAGTGAGTATACTACAAAACAAAAGTAAAACATTTAAGTACTGTACTCAAAACCGAAGTGTTTCAATATGAAATTTCCTCGCGTACTTGTGCTCGTATACCAAGGACATGTATATAAGTTAGATTAAATATATGAATGTGAAAGCAATTCATACAAACCTTAAAAAGAATAAAATTGAATTTTTTAAACTTCAATACTTTTAAAAGAAAGTGAATAAAATAAACTAAAAATAAAGTTGACCTTTTTAGACATGATTTTTTTAACTGGATCTTCATATCTATTTCGAGCTGTACAGCAAAATCTACTTGGTGTACTTGCTATGTTTTGAAAAGGCAAAGTAGTCTGCATGAAAAATAGCTATGCAACCAACCCAAAGTTGTGTACACACTCTGTTAAGATCCAACCGGATGTTGTGCACTACTCGCTTCAGCCTGTGTTAGATTTGAAAGTACTGTACACAAGTTTGAAAGATACTATAAAATGTGGTACAGTACGAAAGTGTACACTTTGCTGCAGGCAAAACAAATGTATTCATGCAGATGTCTAATTCGTAACCAATTCAGAATCTTTCTTTATTTACTAGTTTTTTAAATGAGTACGCTTTTAGGTGCGTTTTTTCAGATGTCCATACTTTGTGCGTTTTTCAGAAGTTCACAATTGTTGCGTGTTTCGAAAGAGTCATTGGCTTATCAGGATTATCATATTAACTTTTTACCCATGTGAAATATTTGTAAGCGGGGCTTTGCGTAGTCCCTATCTTTTCAGGGAGGTCAGGGAGACAATGTGCTTGAAAGCGGGGTTGTACCGTTGAAATTGGTACGTTAGGTCTCAATATTACAGAGCTACATAATTTTTCTTTCGCAAGCACAAGCTGGGTTGCGATTAGCAAAAATAACGAGATAACAAATTTATATGTACATTAACTGATGGAATATAAAATGTTAAGAGCTTATATAAAGGTTTGAAAAAAAAAAGGTTAAAAGCAAAGCTTTAGTTAAAAATTCAAGACGTATGTAAACTTATTTGATACACTGTAAATGTGTCTGTACGTGCATTTGTTTGCTAAAGTGAGCCAGTGTGGTGGTATTTATTTGTTTTTTCTACTTAATTCAGTTGATCTCACTCCTGTTTATCCTCTACTGTTTTTCGATTTAATTCCAAGTATTACCGGCTGTCTGTCGTCTTCATGTCTACACATTTCGATTGAGCTCATTGAGCCCTGCTGATTCTTGTTCTATTTCTATTTCTATTCATTTATTTTTTTTTCTGCATTACTGTTGAAAATTATAGCCGATTCTAAATAAAAAATATTTATCGTAGATATATTGACAGCTGCACATAATTTATGAAATTTATGCTTGCAAATATTTGTGTATTTGAGAATCTGAAAGACTTCGAATGTCTGCAAGTGTGAGAGTTGGTAAATGTGTAAATTAGCAAGTAAACACATTTCTGAAACATACAAGTATATTCATCGGCGTACCCAGTGTTCACATTTTTTTTTTTATATAGGTTGCTATATACATTTTTCTTAATATACAAATTTTTAATTAGACCAAAATAGCCATTTGCACTTATTATCAAAAAACTTTTCTATACCTATTATCTATTTTTTCTTAACCCATTTTGGACCTCTGTGTCGTTTTCTACAAATCAATTTTCAGCCTTTCAGGTAAAAATTTAGGTATATGCATGCTTTTTTTTTAAATGATAGTTGGAACTTTTGGCTTCACGATTCTGCCTACTGCTAAAAATTGCTATGTGGAAAACGACACGCGGGCCAGCTCTCTTTTTAACAGAAATTTTTCTGTTTTCAACACGGTTTACAAAAAAGGTCAAATACTATTTTTTGTACAAGAAATATTTGTTCTATGTCTATTTGTTCTATTGTGCTTTTCTTAGTTCTAAATATTATTTCTATTTACAAGAAATATTATTTCTATTTAGAATTTTCTAGACATAGCAAGCAAAACAATTCATATTTTCAAGGAAAGTAGCTGTCGAAGTTTTACAAAATGATGTTTACCGGCTAGAATTGCTTTAGACGTTACAAGCAAATAGTTGATTTGCATTCCAAAATTCCAGATATACCGAACCTTTATTATTTTCCATATGCCTCTTCGCCTTTGACAGAGCTTTCGGTTACTAGTCACTACAGTCGAGTTCTTTGAAAGAAAGCTAGTGAGCGGTCGAGTAAAAGTGCAATTGTGTTTTGAATCATTTCTCACAAAAAGAAAAATCTGCAAAAGTATATTAAGGTAAGGTAATTTTAAACATCTAAAGTTTAGAACACATCTTCAATTTTACTATATGAAAAATGTTTTTTTTTTAACAGCTTTTTAAACGACATTTTCATTGGTAATTTTTTTAGATATATGTTTAGAAAACGTTTGGTTTCGCACAAACAAATTAAAGAATTTTAAACTGATAATGAAACTGATGATAATCCTGCCCTAACGATCTTTTCATTAGGTACATTAATATTAACTATTTCATTTTCTGATCTAATATTTCGACCTTTTCCAATATTTCGTATTTGTTTCCATGTCTTTTTACTACCAATGGCTGTTAAAAATTTTCTATTGTAGACCTCTGCCTTAGCTTTCCTCACTTCACTTACAATTTTTCTTCGTATTCGCTTGAATTCAGCGTAGAGCTCAGGCGTTTTAAAACGCTTCCAGCGACTATATGCGTTGTTACGCTGAAGTATCATAATTTTTATGTCGTTGTTGAACCAAGGTTGTTGTTGGTGTGCAACAGCTTTTTTCGTATAGGAACGAATTCATCACAGATATTATTAAGATATTCTTGAAGATAATTTGTTTGGCCGTTTACGGAGTTCTATTAATACAGTCCCAGTCAGTCGTTCTCACTTTTAACTCCAGTAGAGGATAATTAGTATTATTAAAGTAATAAAACATATTAGTTACGTGCTTAAATTTGAATTCGTTCGTAAGAAAATGTTTAGAAAATAAAGGAGTTCAAATTTGGTCGTATAAATGGACCTTCGAAGATTTGCTCACCCAAAATTATTTCAAGCAATGTGCTTGAAGTATACGTAAAGTGGGTTGGCATCGATGTATTAACTGGGACAAGGCCTCAAGTTTGCATGTGTGTCAATAATGCGTTTCTACAAAGATATTACTATTAAAATCACCGGCTAAAACTATATCAGAATAAGAAAGGGATATATCTTCGATAACAGCTATGAGAGGCAAAACATCAACGGTATTCGGCTACTGGCCGTGGAAATATTAGAAAACAGTGTATCTCGAATAATATTGACACTAGGGCACTGAAATTTATTGTAGAACAGGGGTAGGTAGAATTATTAAAAATTACGGTCAGTAAAGTAGGCATTGTTCGATAAATGGGTGGGCAATACTAGATAAACAGTATCTCAGTTAATATTGACGCTGGGGTCCTGAAATAAAGTACAGGGGTAGGCACAATTATTACAAATAACGCTTAAGAAAGTGGGCGCTTTTTTAACAAAGGGGCGTGGCAATATTAGAAAAACACTATATCTCGAATAATATTGACTTTGGGGTAATAAACCTCGTTACAAGAATGGGTATAATTATTTCAAAACATGTTAAATTAAATTTAAGAGACAGATATTTGAAATAACCAACAAACTTTCAGAATTTAATAGAACAAATTTTTTCAGAACAATTGTATTTATGTTGCTTATACACTTTTTTCGAAAATTTATCATATTCTATAAAAAGGAAGAAATAAAAACTTTTTAAAAAAACCGACTACAAAATCACTACAAAGTTAAAAATAATTTTAATATTACTATTCCTTTTAATTTCTTGGTGATATTTGATAATTTATTTTAACATATTATTACATATGAAATCTTATTATTTGCATTTTTTTTTATTTGTTTTATTATCATTAATATATTAATTTCTTCATGAATGCAAATGCCGTGAAGTTGGCGCTTCTGATTAAAAGTCAGATTATATTAGCGCCGACCTTAAAAGCCTTTAAATCATAAAGAAACTAATATATTTATGATAATAAAACAAATAAGTAAAAAATTAAAATAATAAGATTTCATACGTAATAATATGTTTAAATAATTTATCAAATATGACTAAGAAATTAAAAAGAAAAGTAATTTTAAAATTATTTTTTACTTTGTAGTGATTTTGAAGTCGGTTTTTTTTTTAAAAGTTTTTTTGTAAAAACATTTATTATTGCTACCGCTTACCTCTTCAAATTAGAAGCGTTCAAATTTCAGCCGCTTGACGTAGCGGCAGATCTTGTATTTCTCAGAGAATTGGTTATACAAAAAACCTATATAAAAATATGTTTATTTTTGTTATCGTCCATAACTTAATTATTTGATTACCGATTTCAGTTTTTTTCTTAGCCTTTCTTAGCAATTAGTCAACAAAAAAGAAATAGTAATTGTTTAATTATTTAACAAAAAGTTATGTAAAATTGAAATATACGTCAAAAAAAGTTTATATTGCAACACAAACACAAGATATGTAAAAATTTCAAATAATACAGAAACTGTTAAATTTTTAACAAACAACAATGCAAAATTAAAATGTAAGCAAAAAGCGTTGAAGTTCTAACGCAAATATGTGAAGTTTGAGCAAAAAAGTGTATGCATTGACTTTTGTTTTCGTTCATATTAAAATTTATCGTGTGTGAATCGATGCATGCCTAGTTCAGTTTAAACGTTTGGTTAGTCATTTATATAAAGTTTAATACACGTTTAATAGTATATACAAGTTCAATATAATAAGTACAATTCTCTCCCTCGAAGCAGTGCGTAAACAACTGCTTAGCCAACGATTTGCGCTTTGTTGAAGCTATAGAAGCTTCTCAACAATCACTAGCCTTGGATCCCTGCTTTATAAGCGTGAGTCATAATATCTGCGTGTGCTGCAAGAACTTCAAACCTTACAAGGATGTGGTGGCTCATCTATTGACTGTCCTTAACATGAAGGAAAATTCGGAATCATTGCATGAGCTCCGATGAAGCAGGCGCTGCTGCTGCGGTAAAGGGTAGGTAGTTTCTTTTGTTTGGGAAAGGTGTGCTAATAGTCGGTAATACTCTACCTATAGTCGGTAATGTGTTATCGGCGATTATCTTCGTAAAATTCAACAAAAATAGTTTAGAGTGTAGGTGCTATGGATCCAAATGGCGGTCAATATATATATAAATGTTGCCACACCTACTTTTACCGCTCATCAATCATCACACCGCGTCAATTGAGAACGGCTTAACCGATTTGGTTAATTTTTTTTATGTATTTTGTAGTTACCACGACAAGGTTTATACGCAAAAATATACTCGCTAGATGGCGCTGGAGTTTGGCTATCACGAAAAATTGTGTTTAAAGTCCGATATGGCTCATATTCCAAATATAAATTGGCAAGGCTAAGCGAGCTGTTGGCAAAAAATTGCTCCGCAGGTGGTGCTGGTGTTGCATTATTATAAAAAATCTAAGTTATAGTTACAACACATTATTTTGGGACTCAATTCTGAGAACTGCACGTGAAAGTAGCCAAAAAGAAGAAGTTCTGCATCATTCGTTTTGTCAAGTTACATGCCATAATAATTTAATATCGATTTCAAGGTACTAAGTATCGTATAGGGGAATTTGTCACGTTTTAGGCTCTTTTGTTTGACATACCTCGAGAACCACTAGTCCGATTTAGCTGAAACAAATTTAAAAAAAATTAAGAATTACAATTCCTTTAATCTGTTCATATAACGATTCCATACAAAAGCAAAAGTTTCGCAGTTATAAATAAATGTATGAAGAAAAAAAATATTTTTTGCCTGAAAATTAAACTTCTCATTTTTAAATTCATAAAAAACCCAAAACGGAAAAAAAGTCAGGTCCTATAACTTTCAATAAAAAAGTCACATAACCTATGAACATAATCAGACATAGATCATGAAAATCGATGTACGCGTTTCGATTTTATTTACAATTAAGTAAAGGTATGAACTACAAAATTTGCTCGAGATATGTCCAAAATTCTTTGGAAAGAACGTTGATGACTTTTTTATGATTCTCAGAATTAAAAAATAGAATTAAAAAATTGTTTCATATCATAGCTTTAGTGCAAAATATCCATATTTTTACATTTTTTCGGCGAAGAAGGTCATTAATGTACAAGATATTAATTTTGTTTATTTTTTTGTATTTGCTCTTTATTTACGGCGTGAGTTGAACTTTTTTTGAGTCGTAAAACTTTGAGTACGACTGTTCATTAATAAGAGACATAAGAGTGGTGCATGTACTAATATTCTACTACTTTCGCCAGCACTGTCTTCGTATGCATTGATAAAAGAAAAGGTCCGCGGCTTCGCCACTGGGTCCTACTAGTATACTATATATAAACAGGTACTCACAAAATTGAGCGTACACCATTGAAAGTTATGGGAAGTTATGGTAAGTTCATTTTAGTTAACATATTTATATAAGCATATATGATTTAAACCAATAGAAAAAAAACAAATAATACAAAGTTTTGTTTAAGTAAAAACTAAAAATAGCCTTTTTAAATGACACAAAATTGGAAAACAACCCTGTATACTTTCATCTACTTTGTTGATCGTTATCGCTATTGAGAAAAATTTTTGGAATTACAATAGCACTCTTATTTTTTACTGTTGTCAGTGAGTTCAAACTTAAAACTGTAGACGAAAATAAACGGATACTTCCACTTGAAAGCATAATATTATAATGTAGTGATGGAAAATCATATCGGGAAACTGGAGAAATTGTTAAAATTGCACATTCTTCGGTACAGAAAATAATAAACAAATGGCGATACGAAGGAACACTAAAAATAATCCTGGTAGAGGAAGAAAAAAATACAGAGTAGACCAGATGACCGCTTTATTATTCGTAAAGTTACCTCTTATCCTAAAATAAGTGTCCCAAAGTTCAACTGTAAATAAAAAATACGATAAGAGATCACCCTGGCGCATGTAATGTTCACTGACGAAACCAATACTAACATAATTGGGTCCGATAGAAGTAAAATCATTGGATATAATAAAAAAACAAAACTGATGTGCTACGATGAAACACCTAGGAGGTATTGTTGTGGGACTCTATAACTACAGTGGAATATGAACCTTCGAATTTGTTGGAAATATTATGGCAAAATTTAAATACTCGGATATTCCACGATGAAATATGGGACAGTTTGCCGAAAACTTCCATTTACTTCCATCATTTTGCTTACAATGATCCGAAGCATATGTCCCATATTGCATGTGAATGGTTTTTGTCCTCAGTAACCGGATCTTCACCCAACAGAGCACCTTTGGGATGAAGTAAAGGCCAGATTGAAAAGTGCCATTCCGACTAGCAAACCCGAACTTAAATGAAAAATTGAGTAAATCTGGTTATGCAAAGTGCCAAATCAATTTAAAATATGTGAACTAAAATAAGCGGCAAAAAGCATTTTAAAAAAGTGGTTTCAATACTGGTAGATTTTAAAATTTTCATATCTTTTAATCAAGTACGCTCAGTTTTATGAGTAACTGGATACATATCAACTTTGGTACTATATTATTGTTAACTAGTATCGCCTGTGGCCGATATTCGGCCATATTAAAATCGGGTTTTCTTTTGATTTTTGCTGAACGCACCAACCCATAGTCTGAACAGAAGTATTGAACAAAATAAACAATGTCTTCGCATGTTGTATATGAAGCAAGCAGCAGTTTCATAACTTTTTCGATGCTGATGCGGTGGCAAATTTTGAAATTAAGAGAAAGAATCAACAACAATAATGATGCACAGCTCTTTTGAAGTATCTGCGACTCTCTCGCATTCTACTCTTGCTCGTGTACGCTACAGCAACGATGTTTAATATAGCTGTGCCGCTATGTATTTTGTTGTTGCTTTATCATTGTCCCATTGGGAAAAAATGGTGTTTGTATTTGCTTAATTTTACCTATCTTAATGATAATATATCCGAATAAAAATTATATTGTGCACATTATATTCTACTCGAAAATACCTTTTCATCGATATAAGTTTTATGTGAATATGTTGAAAAAAAATGATTTTTTTCTCGCAGTAAAATTCCAGAAAATACATTTTTCCAACAAATCAAATGAAAGACTTTGAAAGTTTAGCTCATTTAACGTAAGACATAATGGGTTTTCCAGTACTGCTTTTATAGACTTTTATAAACTAAACGTTAAAAAAGCAAATCTACCAATATGCAAAATTTAATATTTCATTTTCGATTCCATCTGAAAAGTATTCGCACAGAAGGTACATGAAGTCGCAAAGTGTAAAATCTGCACTTTTAAAAGAGTTACTTTCCGATTATTTAGAATTTGTACAATTCAATTATATTCTCTAATATCAGATAATATCAATTACAACCTAGATAATATCAATTTAAGAAGAAATTCTTAAAATCTTTTTTAAGAAATTATTTAAAAATCTGCCATTTCATATATCAGTTCTTAATTAAGCAGCTAAGATTGCTTAAGAGCTTAAATCTTACGAAGACCGTATTAACCCTCCTGTTATATATGTATATGTATATGTTATATATGTTATATATGCACCTGTTATATATGTACAACAACTCTTTCAGACGATTGTCTAGGATTCTTAACGCTATTTTTTGTTTTGGTGAATATGAACTTATAAAATCACATTTCGTAAGCTCCGTTTGAAATGATTTTCGGGGGAATCAAAAAAAATGTTTCCTCTTTAACTTCATTGTTGACGTTGCTTTAGGTAAGACTTTTTTTGCATTCAAACTTTTGTCAGTGAGTATGTTTCTGATATGAATTTGAATAAATTCTGAATAATAATTTTCTAACACATTAGAAGTAAATACATTCGAAATAAATTTTTTGTAGTTTTTAATTATCATTTGAAATTTGAAAAAATTTCGTTTTTTGTATACTTCATGCACGATGTTGTATGGGAAAAACAATTTCTAAAATCCAAACGATAATTCGAATCCCTATAAAACCAATTTGTCGAGTTCCTAGATTCCAAATAATCCTAAAATGATCACTAAAAAAAATCTGCCTCAAAATTTTGTACGTGAAAAGGTTAAGATTTGCAAAATCGAATAAAAACAATATCTACCATGCATACAAAAAATCATTTTGGGGCAAGGATTGCTTGACCTCTTCTTTTGCATTTGTCTCAGGTAAATATATTTTATTTTTAGGAAAGTTGATATTAGAAAAACTAAGATACTTTTTGTCTGTTATAAAAAAAAAAAAAATAGATATTGAATTTATCTTAATTATTTAATCGTTTACGTATGTGCTAATGTTCTTATATTTTGGTGCAGCTCATATAGTTTCACTCTAAAAAACACGTCAACAATTTTCTTATTTAAATTTTCTTTATTTTAAAAATGTTCAATATTATTGTTTATGTTGAACAATTTAAACGACTTGATGTATACTTGTACAGAATTATCTACAGATAAATGTTCCCAAATTTCGAGTAATTGGCTTATTCGAAATAGTTTCCCACAATAAGTAAATCAGTAGTGAAAGGAGAAAAACAATTTAGAAAGTGGAAATTCGAATTGGGGAAGGTCAAAAGCGTTTTAGTTTCGAAAATTTTTATTACAAGTTGGTGGAGCGAGAATAGGTGGTTCTTCTTTAATAATACCGAAATTCATTTAGTTTATTTCCACACTTTTTCTATAAGTGAAATTTAAGGAGTAAAAATGTTATTCAATAAAGCGGGGAAAGTTGGGTCCTTTAAATATTCGAAAATTATTTATCTTATTTCTCCACCTTCTCCTCTATGTTATTTATACAACATTCTGTTTAAAATTTCTCGCTCTTGGTTTTGCTTGCGCGACAGTGTCCTCTGCAGGACGAATGTTCGAATTATTAGTATGAGAGTATTTGTATATTTAGCTACCACTTTAGCTACAACACAAGTAACTCAGTTTTGGAACGAAAATTTGCTCTCATATCGTTAACGCATGTCAGCTGACTCTTTTGTTGCTCTTTTCTCTTGAAGGAGGGAAACTTGTTGGAGATTTAGTATTCGAAACAGCTGTAGCGGAAGATGTGGATGCCATTGCGTATATAAACTGCAGAATAACTGTTTTGCCGTTAACACACTTTCCGTTGACATATCTGTTTCCCAATCTTAACTTAATGAACTGACAACAATTTCGTAAGTAAACCTTTCGTAAGTTTTGGTCATGCGTTACGTCACAAAAAAATATGCTTAGGACGCATCATGGTTAGAAAAATAAGAAATCGATTCTGATTGCATTCCTGATATTAAAAATGCTGACAAAGTTCCGGGATTCCCTTTGATTGGAAGCATTCAAATATAGTGTAAATCACAATGAACCGCGATTCAGAAAACCAATTCTTTTCTAGATCTCAATGCTTTTAAATTAGAAAAATTTCCTGTAATTATCAATAATGATCTCTTAACATGTGGTAAAGTCATAGTAAATATAACGTGCACAATAGAGCACCCACGAGATATATGGAATGTGCCTTTTTCTCATTTTCTTCGTTTCTCGTCCATTTTCCGTTAGATTGAAGTTAAAAAATAAGACTTGCAAAAAGAAAAAACTGGACGTCGGTAGTGGAAAAAACCAGGCCCCCTGGGCTTAATGCCCAAAAATGGTACATGTCTTAATTACTCTATAACTCTTTAAATAACAGTTTTACGCTATTATATTATGTAAACATTTTTATGCACAAAAAAAAAATACAAATATTTTTCCATAAACAATTTTGACTTTCAAATCAGAGAGGTCAAAGTCACATTTAAAGTTAATTTATTTTTGAACGACCCTCGTGAAGTTTTGGAGTTAGATATTACTTTACAATTAACATCACGCTATGGAGTATTAAATTAAGTTTATTTCAAAGACTATCATTTTTGAAAACATTAATTTTTCAAGGGCATCAGTGAATTTTAAAATTCCGCTCAAAGTATTTTTCAAAGGAAATGTCATATCATATCTTCAAATTGAGACTAAGATATGAAAGTAGAGGAAAAGTTAGCATAAAGGTGACATAATCAAAGCAACTGCTTTTAAATTTACTAACTTACCTCTTCTTACTTAGTATAGTAGGTATCAATGCTTCAGCCTAGATGATAATAATTATTTTTTTAATTTTTCTTTGCCATTTTTTAATTATATTTCTGTTAATTTTCATGACCAAAATATTATTACAACTTTAGTTCTATTAAGAATACAGAAAACTACAGAGTAATCGCACTAAATAAGTAAAATTAGTTTGATTGTTTTTTTCTTGTGAAAAAAATTTTAGTCATAGACGATTAAAGTGCAACCAAAACTGCTTTCATGATTGGTAAATATAAAGAAATAATTTCTTATTACATAATTTCCAATGCTCATGCAACTCAACTTGTAAGAAAAATTGTTTCAACCAACATATGCTTTCAATAAAAAAGAAATATTTTGCAAGAATACTATACTTGGTACAAGGTAAGAAAATTAACAAAGATGTAGGAGAAACAGAACAAAAGGACTTACTTAGATATCTACGGTACTTGCATGAAGCCAACATTGCATTGGCCTTCTTCGATGAAGAAGATGTCGAAATGAAAAGAAAAATGGTATCTAATTTGAACAAATAAGGTCATCCTGATAGACCAAAAAGAGCTCAGTGGCCTAATGGTAGAGGAGGTCATGACTGTCAAATTATGTGACCTTGTTACTAACAACACTTACTTTTTCATCAATGCTATTTTGAATGAAGAATTTACGACTGTAAGAAGAAGATTCGACTACTTGGAAGGAAAATGCTAGCTTTTTTGCTTTAAAAGAAATTGCTAGAAAGTTATTAGGTGTGAGTGATATAACAGAACGTGGAATTGTACTTATACTTACTTACTTAGGTGGCGCTTACAACCGTAAGTCGGTTTTGGCTGTTGTAAAAATTTGCGCCAGCTATTTCTATTTTGCGTTTGCTGGCTCCAGTTGGGAGCTCCAAGTTTCGTCAGGTTGTCCTCTACTTGGTCCTTACAACGGAGATGCGGTCGCCCTCTTCTGCGTTGACTGCCATTGGGTACCGAATCGAATATTTTCTTCGCTTGAGCGTCTTCTTCCATCCGCTCAACACGACCTAGTCAGCAAAGTCGCTCGATTGTTATGCGCTTTACTATGCTGATGCCGGTTGATGTTCCATCATATTCGGTACTCGCCATTGACGTAGTTTGGTCCATAAATCTTGCAAAGGATCTTTCTCTCGAAAGCTCCCAAAGTCTTTTTATCAGAGCTGCTCATCATCCAGGTTTGTGGCTGCACATAACAGGACGGGCATGATTAGTGACTTATAGAGCGTGACTTTTGTTTGTCGAGAGAGGGCTCTGCTTCTCAATTGCCTACTGAGCCCAAAGTAACACCTGTTGGCAAGAGTTATCTTTCGTTTTATCTCTCTACTGATATCGTTGGTGGAGTTAATGCTGGAACCGAGGTAGGCGAGTTAATCTCAACCTCGAAGGAGGTGTTGTGAACAGTGACGTGGGTGCCAATACGCTGGGACTCTTTGTTTGTTGACACCAGATATTTCGTCTTATCTGCGTTTACTGCAAGTCCCATGCTACTCGACTTATTTTCTTATTTGGAGAATGCTGCACTGACTTCGCGTGTGTTATGGCCAATGATATCAATATCCTCAGCATACGCTTTGTCTCATATCAGCAGCTCTAATGATATTCTCGATAATAAGGTTAAAAAAGTCGCACGATAAAGAATCACCTTATCTGAAACCTCCTTTGGAAACAAATGGTGGGGAGAAGTCCTTTCCGATTTTAACTGCACTGCTGGTGTTGCTCAGTGTCATCCTGCATAGTCGGATTAATTTTGCAGGTATACCAAATTCATACATGGTGGAGTATAGGTGATTCCTTATTGGACTGTCGAAGGCGGCTTAGTAATCGACAAAAATGGAGCAGAATTTCAAGTACCTTCCATCAAAAAGTTTTTCAAAATCAGGATTATTTAAATATTTCAAATAATCCCACGCCCATAAAAATGAAAACTTTAAATTGAATAACTTATAGCACTAAGACATTATGTTTCTTTCTTTCACTCTGTTTTTTAGAGTTCTGTGTTTTCCTTCTTTAGCAATATTCACTAACAAGTACATTACTCTCTATCAGTGCAGTAGTAAATTCAATTCATTTTTCTAGGCCTTAATACCGTATTAGGCCTAGACCTTAATACTGGGCAATGGGGTTTTTTCACTAACGGTATCCAATTTTTCTGAAAATATTACAATTTTTCTTCAATCTCTTCAATTAAAAATCTGCTTAAAGTGAAGAAGATCAGACTTGAATGAAATTTTAAAACGCTCTCATGCCCCTAAAAATTAATGTTTTCAAAAATGATAAGCTTTGAAATAAACTTAATTTAATACTCCATGGCGTGATGTTAATTGTATAGGAATATCTAACTCATTACTTTACGAAGATCGTTCAAAATAGAAATTACCTTCAAATTGTGACTTTGACCTCTTAAACCACCATGAAGGGCCAAGTTCAAAATTATTTATAAAAAAATATTAGTCTCATGAAAGCAGCCATGTTAAGATATTGGAATGAAATCGTAGTTTAGCTAGTCTTTTTAGTAAAATCGCATGTGCAACTTTGTCGAAAGCTTTTGAGAAGTCGGTATAGATTGTAACAACTCAAAACCCATCTCGAAACGCTGAAATGCAATATTCGGAAAAAATTGTGAGATTGGTCAATATTGACCGACCCGGAAGATAACCGAAAACCATGTTGAAAAGGGGATATAACACTTTTTACCGCAAAAAGTAACTTCTTTAATCTTTAACAATAATTTCTAAGAGTTTAGGTACAGTCAACAGCTTTGAAATAGGTCTATAATTTGCTATGCTAATTTTTATTCCCAGACTTGAAAATGGGCGTAATGAAGGAAATCTTCCAATTAGCGATAAAAATTCCTGAGCTTAAAAATTTATTAAAAATTATATAAAGTGGTATAATAAAGGAGTTGCAGTTCTTACAAGGTTAAGCGGAAAGCAATCAATATCAGATTTAGCTGAAATTTTCAATCTCATTATACCAGCCTTGATTTCATTCTCAGATAGAAATATAGAGGCAAAAATCTGTGGATGAAATAATGTTATCATCAACACCTACCAGGCAATTAAATTCAGATTCAAAATTTGATTTAAAGAAATCCGCAAATAGATTTACAGTATCATTATTATTATTATTTGATTTTAAGCATATTAAATATATATTAAATATACGTATCTGTTTCAATTTATTACAAAACCGAGTTATCCATTTCAACCCTTGAAAGAACTTTGACCAAACTTCTTACACTCAATTGTGTCGTGCGTGTTATGTTTAACATAATTTATCTATAATGTCCTTAAGAAACTTCATATTGGAATCTTTTTTGTTAAAATCTCTGAGATTTCCCCAACAATCAGAAAAATTAATTCTATTAAAAAAATTTTCTTTGACAGACCTCAGCAGGCATGTTCTATGACGCAGGATATATTTGCGGTAGTAGTAAGCGATTTATTTAGTCTTCTACTATAGAGTTTGATAGTACTTGTGTCTCAAGAGGACTCTTCATAAAGCGTATTTGACGAGATTTCGTAAAGCTTCTATGGCATATCTTCGGAAAGAGTGTTAGAAAACTCTTCGTTTCTTGTTATTGACAACTACTTAATGTGTTTTTGACACAGTATGATTCCCTTAAGGCAGCTTTTCTATGAACTACAAACGGCTTCGTGTGAATTACTTTCGTTCATGCATTCAACTTCATTATTCTAGGCTCATTTTTAGCATCAGACAATTTTTGCTCATGTTCAAATGGATTTTTTTTCTCTGGGCTAGACAATAACTCATTATTCTGTAATGGTTTAATATTTTTTTTTTGCGGCTTCTGTTTTATTTCTCAAACGAAATGCTCTTGACGTTAACATTGCAATACATAAAAGTTCCAAAAGTGACAATGAAATATCACAAAAAGAAAATATACTTCAAATTAGCATGTGCCACTTAATGATAGAATTTTTTATTTATTGCTTAAAAGTTAACAATCACATGAAAGAAGAATCGTCAAACTAACGCAATCTACCGATACTCTCATAAATGCCTGCTGGAAATTGATTTGAACCCTATATCTCCAGATATTCATTGGCATATGGTCCATTCACGGTAATGTGTTTGTCCACGGTCGTCAAAATTCATTAATTTAACAGAAAAAATGTTTGATATAGAAATATAGCAAGGTCGTTTGTTCAGTTTGATGTTTCTTACCTCTATCAGTTGCGCAATACGTTTACAATGAATTTTTAAAGCTCAATGCGAATCTGAAAAAGAAACTGGAAAAAACCAGTCTACGCAGTTAAAACTCTAATCTCGATAATGCACTGGAGTTACTCATTTCGAAAAATCTTTTTCTTTTAGTACACTGACTGGCAGAGATCATCGATAAGGGGGCGTGGTGTCAGGCTTTGGAAAATTACAATTTATATATGCTTATGTCCGTCTGTACGTGCCGCTATAAAAAAGGGTGTCACTATAGTGGCAGAAAAACTACATGTAGATTCTTATTATAGGAAGCATTGCCAATAGACTCTACATTCCTTAAGATGGACAATTTCATGAACACTTTTACAAGGCAACAAATATTTGATATCTACAGCGACAGCACAAATTCTAGCTTGATTTACCACATAGTAAAGATATATAGTATTAAATTCTTAATTTCTTATGTCAAAGTATATTGGAGGGAAACTAAGCAAGTATTTAAAAACTGTTTCACTTGCGTTGAACTGTTTTCTTTTGAACTTATGCAACAAATGCAAAAGTTTATCTGGTTCTACCAATGCACAAACTCTACCAATGCATCGAACACATTTATGCAGAAGGAAGGACGAAATGAGAAGAGTTGTTGCAACAACGATTGCCCAACGGAAGCATTATTCAACTGAAAGCTTTATAATCTGCAATAAAGCAAAACGAGCAGCTTTAAATATTTAAGCTTCCGCTTTGATGCGCTCTACATCCGATCTAAGAAAACTAATCATCACTTTTCTGCAACATCCTGACTGCGTGCATAATCGTTCTTCTTCATCCCTTGCCTTGAACAAGTGTTCAATAAAAGTTTCTTGATCCGGTTCCGGAGCTTACATTAGCGACTTTTGAGCTCGTCAGATCGATAGTTATTCTTCACGTCTTTCAATTTATTTCGTTTAATTTTGTAATTTATTTGCGTCAACAGCTGATGTTTCTATTAAAACAGAGATGAGCAGAATGCGAACTAATGAAGTATTGAATTCATAGATAGAAGTGTGAGTTTGAGAACTGAAGTGATTGGCAAGAAGAGAAAATGACAAACTTCAGATATTGAATAGAAATCTGCAAGTCCTTAAATTTATCATCTGTAAATAAAAATTGGCTTAAGACAAAATCGTTATATTTAGGTTGACGGACAGGAGAAACTTGTGCTTAACACTATAAATATCTTAGAAAATTTGAAATTGTACTTGATTTATGTTGATTTATTAATAAGTATCTGAGCTAGGGGGTTCCCGAAATATCGCTGAAAGTTTTTATTTATCCAAGTTCTGTAATCTTATGTATAGTGAATAATAAAAACAGTGCATTAATGACTCGTAGTCCATTATTAAATATTAAACAAAATGTTCAAGCTTCAGTGTTTGAAATCAGTGTATTTTCTATTAAAGGTTCAAGACTCTCACACAAATAACTAGATTGAATCACTTGAGTTTCATAAACTTTTATTAAAGTAAGTACTAAACATTATTTTTAACATGCAAATTACTCAAGAACTCTAAAATGATGGATGAAAAATCCTTTTCAACTCGTTACAATACAAAATAATACTACGTCATGCTTGTTCCTTCGCTCTATAATCCACTCAACTCGAACTTTGCTTCTACTTCCGGATGCAGGATGCAGCAAGGATGACAACAGAAACAGCAACAACAGTAAAAGCAACAGCAACTACAACAATGACTGCAACAACAACACCTCGTACAAAAAGCACTTGCAGCAACAGTGGCTCATCGATCATGGTTTGGCTTATTGACTGTTTGTACTGCTTGTAGTTGTTCGCATCGTTGTTGTAGTGGGTTTTGTTGTTGCACAATCGTCCATGTAAAATCTTAAGAATTTATGACTACTTAGACAAGTGCACTCAAGCACTGGCGAAACTGAGTTCCAACAGAATGGCTGACTGGTTGAATGGCTGGCTAGCTAGCAGAACTTGAATGATTATAAATTGAGTCAAACTACGTACGACTACTTGCTTAGCCAATACAACATAGATGAAAAAATGACAGCACAGTTTCCATGAGCAGTAAAAAGTTATAAAAAACCTTGATGGATTGTAAATAACGTCAAGTTGATAAATAATTTTGGGCAGAAGATAGTAAGTGGTGAGTTTTGTGAAAAGATGAGCCATTGATTTTGCCTTTAAACCAGACCCTTGACTAGAGGTAACTATATTCTAGCAAATGCATGTATATTTCTACAATTTATACAGCAATTTTTTTAGGAAATTAATCTGAAGTGTTTCATAGAAACACTAAAAGTTTCATAGAAATTTTTGGAATTTTGCTGCAAAATTAATATTAATGGTCGTATTTTGTAAAACGCAAGCAATCACGTCACTTGGAGTTTTTTTGTCTGACAGTTCCATTTTCATATGAAGTAAAACAAACTATCATTCTCTCACTGAAATTATTTCATGAAATTTATTGCCAGACTAAAAAACCCCAAGTGACGTGAAGGCTTACGTTTTACAATATACGACCATACAAGTTTTGGTTTGCATCGTTAACTGCGTTTAAAATAAAAATGTGTTGAATTTTCAACATCCACACTATGCTCATTTAAGTCTGTCTGTGAACGTGTACACGCCTTATTTTAAGTTTTCTTGTTTTATATTTAAAACACATCTAGTTAACGTAGTATTTTAAGTGTTATGAGAATGGCAAACGAAAAAAAAAAACTCCACGATGTGTCAACACAAAAAAAAAATTGAAATTTTTGGTTGAAAAATCGTGAAAAACTTCAAAACTGCTCATTCGATTTGGATGAAAATTTGTATAAAGGCATTTTCGAGTTTGGTTATTATTTTGGCGCTTTCACTTTTCTATCTATTTTTTCTATCTACATATATTCTCTTTATCGAAAGCCAGAGGACGCTGTTGCACAAGCACCGCAAAAAAAACTCTAATCCACTCATCATAATAGCAGGAATTCTATAAATGGTTTGGGTACGGTGAGTCTTTTGGCGCTGCAACTGTTTTCCTATGTCTGAAACACCATAGGGTGTACTATCAAGATATTTGTATACACCCTGAATGCAACACACCCCCTGGCGGCGCCGGGTATTCCAGCTAGTATTAAATAAATATATTGGTTTCTAAATTATTTCAGAAGTAAGGATCATTTCCATTTGTTTTCGAAGTGAAACTTTAATAGCCGCGTATACAACAATACGGCGAGCTAGATAGGGGGTAAAACCAATGTAACGAAATGGTTCTTATGAAAACAACACAGCAATTCGACGCACTGGTTGTATAAAACGATAATTTAATTGGCTAGTTAAAATTTTTTTATATGTTTGCTTTCGACGAGGATTAAACACACTACGATAGGACCCATAGTCGACTGTTCTAACCATTGGGCCACGGAGACATATTTAACTGATACTTTTGTTAAATCATCAATCAGTTCTTCTTTTCTTACTTTTTTGATTGAATTGAGTCTTTCGTTCAATACTCTGAACGTACAGTACGGTCTAAAAATTTGTATCTGAACGTAGCTTTTTTTTCAGAACATTAGTATACTTTTAGGCATTTCTCTAATTGAATTTTGATGAATTTAGAATGCAAACTGAGTTTTATCAAGTAAAATTATACTGGTTTATTCAAGAATTTATTTTGACAATTCTGACATTGTGAAAGAAAGCATGATCAGTGCTATTACTGCGTACTCACGCTCAATTTTTGTTAGCTGTTGCTAATTCTTTTGCAGCAATTTAAATATGTAAATATGAAATGTACATCTTGCTAACTGTAGAAAAGCATACAAGCGGATGTTGTTTATTATTTTGCCAAAAAATATTCCTTGCAATTGAAAGGCGAAATGATTATTCTAATGTTGATTAAATTGTTTTATTTGTTTGTTCTTTGTTTCAAAGTTTGCAGGCAAATACTATTTTCTAATTAATTAAAATCGATAAGTTGAAATATAGCCAGCTGAATTTTTGAATCGTAATCGATATCGAATTCGATTGTCATCTTCGCGAACTATTCGTAAATTTTTAAATTTTTGATATCTAAGTCAGATTTTATGCCGCGTGGGAAATAGCACAATTTTTGTGATAATGTTGGAGTTTCTTCTATACATATAAATGTCTGCATCACTTAGCATTAAATATCGTCGCAAATGCAATATAAAAACGATGCAAATTTTATATATTTTAAATACGATGCGAAGGTTTAGTGGTCCTTACTGCGGTTGAAATTTTGTGCTTTTTAGAAAATAAAAAAAATGTACAATCATACAGGCAGTTTTTGCTTTTTTAAGAAAAATTTAAAATAAATTATATAAATAAAGCGCAAGTTATATTTTGGATAAGCAGTAAACTCTTTTTGGCATCAATCCTATGGAATAAATTGGAAGATGCATACTCAGCTTGCTTTCAGAATGGTTCGTATTTTGTTCGCTTTGATGCAAGGAAGGGAATGGTGCGATGGTAGCACGTTTAACTTACAGTCGAATTGTACGCGGTTCTATGCGAGTACGGAAAGGGAAAAGTGCATTATTCCCGACCACAGGTTCTTAGACAAATTTTTTTTTTAATATTTATAAATAGAAATATAAATTACAAAAACATAAAACAGCAAGATTTGTCGTCTGTGCTATGAGGATCAAGCCTGGGTACTACTTAAGTAATCAAATTAAATAAAAAATATCCGCTTGATAACCAAATGTGTCACGAAAGTAAAAAAACTGCGCTCTAATTCAGTACGTGAATATTGAACTTTTCAGTAAATGACCATAAACAAAAGGGACAAATGATATTTCCTATGATATCGCCATGTTGCAAATACTAGTTGGCTTTGTGAAAAAAGAAAGTTCTTGAACTATTACTGAAGGAGGCTGAAGGAGGGAATGTTATAAGAAATAAATTAGCAATCTTCCTTAAATTCAATTTTTGGGTAAAAGTTTTACTTCTACCGTGCGTGGCGGCCACACAAATATTTTTTTTTTCCAATCAAACATTCATGCAAAAATGTTAAATAGAAATAATTTTTCGATACACTAAAAAGAAACGATCTCAAAAAATTAAATATCTCTTCTCTAATTTAAATATTTGCAATTTATATTTATTTTAAAGGTAAATATATTGTTTTCAATTAACTTTTTATATATTTTCAATATATTATACATAAAACATTTTAAAATAATTTACAAATTTTTAAATTATTTTGAGAAATATTAATATGAAATAAGAAAACATTTAATTTATATATTGCTTTAAGTACAACATATTCAAATAACAATAAATTTGAAAGCAATATATTAATATTAATATATTGATATTCGCAAATACTATTACCATTTAATATTAAATCAAATATTCGACATTCATTATAAACGGTTCAATATTTAATTCAAATATTTGAACATTCTCTTTATAATATTTAAAAATTTTATTCAATCATTCGAACTGTACCTTTAAATATTTCAGTCTTAAATTCAAGTATTCAAATATCCACTTTAAATATGTACTTGATGCTCATGCACTGACGACGCTGTGAAGAAAACTTCTGTATTTTTTCAGAAATTAATTTTTTTTTTTGTTTTCGTCATAAAAAACGAACCTTGAATTCGTGGATGATGCGGGAAATATTATAATTTGTATGAAGTCAAACGGTCTTAACTTTTGTCGAGGACGGCGTGGAGAACATTTATTCAAGCTTAAAAGGAAAGTAAGCTAAATATTGAAATATTTATCTTGTATCTTATCCGAAATCACAGAGTCATATTTAGGTCGCTGCTGTACCTTTTCAAAGAAGATATTCAAGATGCCATCCCATCGGATCGCATAAAGTTAAGAGCTCAATTCAAGGAGAAGCTTTTCTTATTCCAAAAGAGTAAGGCAAGAACAAAAAGATATAGTTTCAATTTGAATTGCAATTTCATTAATATTTTTGCGATGCAGATGACAGCACTGGGGCCAAGAATACTGAAGAGTCTTCTTGGTACTTTTTTCCAAAGAAAAAAAACCATCGCCGTCAATTTGCTTCACAAATAAAGTTGTTAATGTAGTAAGTAAAGTTTTTAGTAAAATGTGGCACAAACACAAATAATTTCTTTTCAAAACATTAGATCAATTTTAGAAAGAAGCGCTTGCGGAAATAGTGTTTTCGACTTCTATAGGCAATAAAACTGCCTGGAAAGAGAGCACCGTGATACTCTTATCAAGGCAATTATACAAAAACGAACTACAGCAATATACCAATTCATTTGACAGACTTCCGGAAGTGGTGCGCCAAATTGCTTATATCTTTCCAACAAAAAAATAAGATGAGGTAATCCGTATGAAATTACAAATTTCGTTGCAGTTTTTTTGTTTCTTTATAGAAATTTCTGTTATATATATATATTTTTTTTTTATATTAGGAGTATTACATTGTCTCGCTAATGGAAAAAAAACAACCGTTTGGAAATTGGAAGGCTCCAGATAATCCAATAGCCGTGTAAAGCATCAGAAGTTGTCAAAAGCATCGTTCTCACCCAACAGCCCGATTAGCAGTCAAGCAACAGAAACAGAGGAGAGCAATATCATAAAGGATGAACTTGTTTTCAGTGCTTTGAAGGCTGAATTGCAAAGAGACTACTCTGGTTAGAAAGCGGATACGGAAAAGTTGGAAAAGTTTATTTTCCCTTGTGTCGAAAAGATTTCGAGAAGAGTTAATTTTGCGATTTTATACAATTATGCCGAAATTAAATGAGTCACGAGCAGCTAACTTGCTAAGTTGTATTACTAAATCCTTAATTCAATACAAATTTAAATATTTTCCAGATTAATATTGATTTTAAGCTGATTTAATTGGACTTGTTCAATCCTTTAATACAGCGAAGTATTGTCAAATTTACTCTAGAAGCAAAAAGGAAATGCGCAAAGACTTTAACAAATACATATAGTGGTTTCTTTTTTTGTAGTAACGAATATGGACAGGAGTTATTAAAAACAAACATGTGTAAAAAATAAATGTTGCAATATTTATTGCTAAATTTTTCCACTGTGTAAGTATAGCTGCGGAAAATCAAAACAAATTAAATAATGCTGGTTCTTATTAAAAATAAATATTTTCATAAATACTAAAGGGTGATCCAATACGAGGTCCCTTTTCCAACTTGATTGTTTTGACAGATGTTATATATCAAATAGCTTGTCCATGTGACGTTTGTGTTCAGTATTCAATACGACTCAATCATGAATAGACTTACTCCTGAACAACGTTTATTAATTGTGAAAACTTACTGCCAAAATCAGTCATCAGTTAGAGAATAGGTGTGTTTCCGTACTCACACTGTGTAACCTGTGGGACACTATTTTCTGTTTCCGTACTTTCTGTGCTTAAAATGGGAGAAGAAGAACAAGCATACAACCGCTCTCTCGAGCACACAAAGTGCACAGAGAGTGCTAGAACTCAAGACTCCGAGTAAAGTAAGAACAAGCATCAAGAAGAATAAGCATCAACTTCACAAGCAAATTGACGATAAATTTAATTGGCGCAATTTACATTTGACATGTCCGCAGTCAAAATCAGCTGTTTTGTACTTGAAACTTACTAGAAGCTGTTTACGTACTTTTGCAACTATTCTCACATTTCATTTTTACTCTCTCAGTTTGAACTTACACAAATCTTACACAGTGTAGAGTACGGAAACACACCTAATTTTATAGAGTTCTTCAGCATCATTTTGATCGTTATGAGCGTCCGACTGGGCGCACTATTCGTAACACCACATTTGACGCCATTGAATTACTTTCTTTGGGGATATGTTAATTCACTTGTTTATGTCGACAAACACGAAACTATTGACGCTTTGGAAACCATCATAACTCATAATAAAGGAATACCGACTGATATGCTCGAAAGAGGTGTCGAAAATTGTACCCACAGAATGGACCGTTAAGAGCTAGTCGTGGGCAACATTTGAACGAAATAATTTTTAAACATTGTGTTGTAGGAACCGAACTATCATTTCAAATAAAGAATTGCTCAAAAAATTGATGTTTATGTACTTTATTTAGAAAACAAAGTAGGACGCTCTTATTGGATCATCCTTATCCAATATATTGTGCGATTATCCTTATCTTTATAAAAAATATTTGGTTTTTTTTTCTGTGTATAAAAAACTGTTTGGCCATTTTAGCCCTTGAAAGAACTTTGACCCAGTTGCATATCACTAAATGTGTTGTGCGACCAAATTATCAAGAACTGCACCTACAACTTTTATGGCGAATTCGAACAGATCATGTTCTCAAGAAGCTTAACAATGCACTCTTTAAATTGTAAATCGCTTAAAATAAATCCCGTTCTCTTATGTGTCAGTTGGTGTGTCTCATTCATTATTTGAAACAAATTTTTTTCTCAAGACTTACGGAGAAAATATCAAATATCTTCTTGCAATTGGGCACTCAACGAAAATTATATTGTTTTATTTATCGCTCGCCTACTTCTGATTGAGTGGGCGTGTGACTATAGTTTTTACAAAAATATTTCTATGGAATCTATATAAGTTTCAACATTTTAATAACAATTAATCATTATCTTAAGAAAATAAATTGATATTAAGTTTAGGTTCTTAAAGCGTTCTTAGCGTAACTTAATTAACTTTCGTTTCATTTTCTATATGCGTAGAGTATACTTAAAAAAAAATTTAAGCAAAATATCTCTTTATAATTAGGTGGTTTTTATATACAAGTCACAGTGTAATCTTTTAATTCAGTATAATCTCACAGATGGAGTAATAAGACACAAACTTTTGAAACAATAGGTGTGAGAGTTCTGAGAAAATAACAAAGAATACAGAGTCGTGCACTATTTGATATAAGACAAAGCTAGCATATATTCACAAAAAGTTATGTAAAAACGAGATAAGCAGTTGTGGATGAAAAATGTTCTACAATTCTGGCTTCCAGGGAATAAATTATAGAATATTTTTACTGATTGCTCAGCACCTAGGACAAACATTCTTAAATATTAATTCTCGGAAAGCTTCGCACCCATAAATATACTCGTAAGTTATCTAGCTTTAATAATCAGCAATTTTTCAACGGTTTAACACGATAAACTATAGCAAAGTTAAAAGATCAAGTATAAAAAACACAAAATAAACAAACACCGAAACACAATAACAAGGAGACTTGGCTTAAAATGTAATAAAACAAATTTCACGCCATCTTTGGATCTAATGTATCTTAAAAATCCACACATACTCATTTATTCACATACACAAGCAAGAAAAAACTGCGCTATCAACAACAATAACAGCATTTTACGAGGAAAAATTTTATGCCTACTTATTTACGCCCTAAAAATTAAGGAACTTCTTGCCAAAACGTTTGCTTATTTGTTCATGTTTATGTTGTAAAAAGGATGGGCATACTACACATGCATGCCACAGCATGGGGCAAGATATCAAAATTTATGATGTGAATAATAATTGTTGCATGATGAGCAAAAACATACAAAATTGTAGAAAATACTTGGAGCTAAAATGGATTGCTTCGTAATAAACATGAAGAAAAACATGCAAGGAAACGAAGGAAAGAAGTAAGCAGTAAGGGAAGGAAGGACACGAAAGCACCCATTGCAAAAACCAAAAAAAAAAAATATATATATAAATACACCAAATATATTATGACACATGATGGGGAGACAGAAAAGTCCAAATTTAATAATAAAGTGCCCACAGTAAAAAGCGCAAAATATTTGCGGGCTTTGGCATTTATCAAAGCTATTAAAGTTTTAATTATATTTTCCCATTCAGAGATTTCCAAACAGTGTTTAGAAAAACACAGAATAATAAGAGCGAATAATAGAAGTTCATAAAATGAAAAAAATATAGAGATTGTAAGGAACTTTTTTGTTTTGACTTGTAGCATTCTTAGCACTTTTTTGCTCCGGCCGTTGTTTGAATGTTCTGAATATCTAAATAATTATAACAATACTTTTGCTTCCTTAAAAAAGGACGACTTAGTATAAAAAGTAAAATTTTCATTTTGCTATTCTAGTCAGGAGTTTCGCGGCGTTTCAAAAATTATAAATTTATTGAGCTAAAAACCACTCATTTGTAGTATGTTAGCAAAACAATTGGGAAAAGGAGCAGCAAAATGAATAAAGCTTAACAAAAATATTGTATGGCTAAAGTATGATAGCACGTGTTTCCGATAACCTGGAAATATTCCTCTTTTTTGTGTGACAGGGTAAACAGGCTGCTGCGATATGTAAGCAGCAGAGAAGGAGGCCCGAGAGGGGGCTGTAGGATGTAAATTGAATTATCAAAAAAAAAAAAACAAAGCTAAAATTGACAATAAAAAGAGGATATAATTTCAATAGAATTTAAATAGAACTAAGAAAAAAGGTTTTGCACCAATAACACAGTGTGGTCATAATATTGATTTTTTTTTAATGTAAAACTTATGTTTCTGCATTTGAATTTAATAAATTGACAAAATTCTAATTTTTCTATATCGGTGATTCCATGTCAAATCGAACGCTTTTGTACAAAAATTGATTTTGATGGTTCCGATTTTTTTCAAATTTTGCACATCGATATACTTAAAAAAATAGAAAAACTTGCATAGTTTTTATATTACTTTATTTTTTTTTTTATTATACACAGTGGAAAATTAAAAAAAAAAAAAATAAAATTTGTCATTCGGACCTGTAGTAAAGCAATTATATCTTCAAAACTGTTAGTCCTACAAAAAAAGTTATGACCATATTTTGTAGATCTTGAATTGATCTTCTTTGTGGTGTAGTTTTTTTAGCAACACTTTAATGAAAAATTTTAATATTTTGGCCACTAAACATTTTATTAGCATTTTTCACAGGCCAGCCCCCAATACTTTTTTGGAATTTTGAAAACATTTTCGTATTGAGTAAACGAGTAATACTTTTTTAATTTTTAATTAAAAATGGGATTTTTAGTATTTGTTTTACTTCTTACTGTATTTTATAATTTTTCACCTAGAAGTATACCTCCGACAGCTTCCAAACGTCCTCGTCAATTCCAACTCTTTTAAAAGATGATCAAATCTTCACTGACTTGCAAAGAATTCTACAATCTCGAATAGGAATAAGCTGTGTTGCAATCAGACGAGAGCAGTAAAAAGAGTCTTCACAAATCTCAACTTAAACAAAGCCTCTGATAATGATGGGATACCACCAATTGTGCTTAAAGCGTGTGTTTCTACATTGTCGCAATCTTTTCAACATCTCTTCCAGGGCAGCAGTATTTCTATTTTGTGGAAGGTCGCAAATGACCCATAGCTATAAGTTCTACGCTCGCCAAGGTTATGGAGAACGAAATTCACTTTAACCTTTTGAACTATCTTAGTGCAACAACAATTACAACAAAAAACAACAACAACAAATCCTTGCTACAGTACAATGCAATTATTAACCGTCCTGACAATACGAGTTTAAACAACTGCTTCCTAATACGAACATACCCGGATGTGCAAATGATAATTTTTTTTTGTTAGCTGAAGAATATATACAAATTGCGTTAAATCATTTTGTTTACTTAATTTTTGTTAAAATTTAAGATTATTGAAATAGTAAGAATACATCATGGCTACTTTTACCGTTAAAATTATTGGATGATGCCCGCTTAGAGATGGGTAACATTGCAAGAGAAAAGATTTTTAAATAATTACAGTTTTAAGTTTTTTATTAGAATAGTAGAAATCAATACGTATAGTAGTAAGAGGAATTAACAGCAATTATTAATTTTAACATCTAAATAATGTAGTTTACACATTTTACAAAATCGTTGCTGTGTTCAGCACAGACTGGTTTGTGGCAGCTATGACATTGCTTTCTGGTTGGACGTCTTTTAGCTCTTTCGTAGCCTATTACACAGTTTCCCTTTTTTTTAAAAGTCCAGTTTTATCCCTTTCTTCCACTGGAAACTTCTGATGAGATGTGGTATGCTCGACATTGTTACCGATGGTGGGTTTAGTTATAGCTTCTATTCCATTCTTTGTGCTGAAATTTCTGTAACAATTGGCATTTATAATCCCCGCTGTATAGATGGCATAGCTAGAATAATGCCCGAATCTTAGAGATGTTTTTGTCGCGAACACGTAGCCTTAGTTAGATAAGGTTGGGTTATTTATGGAATATATTATATCAGCTGCCAAAGCCGCAATATCCACTATATTATAAAAAACGCAAGGGGCTATCAAGTTGTTCTCCTTTTTGTAGTGTACGTGGGTAACCTGGTTGCTTTCCTGTAGACAGGTCGCCGAGCAAGGGGTAGGAAGTTTTGGAGTCGCAAACCCACCAAACTTTGATACCATATTTTGCTGGCTTAGAGGGTATATATTGGGTAAACTTTGTTCCTCCCCGGTAAGGAAAAAGCTGCTCATCAACTGTCACTGCTTCATATGGCTTTAAGTTTTCCTGCATATTTGCATTTACCATCTCAAATATGACTCTAATTGGTGCAGCTTTGTCGGTTTGATTCCGTGCCTGGCGAGTGTCTTCGCTATCGAAACATGTGTATTTGGAAATGTGCCAAAACCTATTTAGGCCCATAGTTGTGCTATATAATGGGTTATTAAACGTGTTCCAAAGGTCGTTGGTGTGCACATAATTTAAAAAAACTCCCAGATATGAATAAAATGTTTCTTCTGATCATTGATACCATACTTTCTTAGCGCCAGGATTATTTTCATTCCATTGCTCAAAATTTTTTCGAGCCTTTTGGATTGTCTCTCTCACGATTAACTCACACATTTCGTTAGAGAAAATTCTTTTAAATGTCTGCAATAAGAATAGGTCTGCAGTTGAGCTTAGTGGTCCACCATTTTGTCGCGTTATATTGCGAGAACCCGCCAAGAGTTTGGTGCATCTCTTATCCACTCAGTTCCATCTCGAGAAAGAAGTGACATACAGCAATTATATTAGAGCTATTCTATCTGAATCTATCTCTGGTGGGGCGCTTTCTTCTTCTGCATCTGTAGCACCTATACCAACAATATTGCACTCATCGTCGTCAACTACCATATTCATCATCACTCTCCAAAACTTCATCCACCAGCAATCCTAGATACTCCTCCCTCTCTTCCGTTGTCAGTTTTCGAAAGTTGATTGAATTCCAAGTGTTTTTTTTTTCTCCGGCATGATCTTGAATAGCAATATGATCATATTAAATTTTAATTAAGCCAATGCGTTCACTTATTCGGTAAGAGAAGGCTTGTTGCTCTGCATATTTTAAAGGCGTTTGACCGAGTGTGGCATAAAGTGATCGAGTCAGAACTATTTGCAAATGGTGTCGGTGGTAACTTTTCTTGGTGGATCACATGTTTCTTTAAGGACAGAAGCATCCAAGTTGTTGTCAACGGAATTTCGTCAAATAAGTATGCCATCAACGCAGAAGTACCGCAGCGTTCAGACCTGTCGCCAACTTTGTATTTGGCTTTTATCATTGACCTTCCTGTCGTTGACTTACAACCCAATTCATTCATTTGAAGGTGAAAGCAGCATTTGTCATTCATATTCTTTCAAAAAACTCCCTGGCTCTTTTGGTGATTGAGAGAAAGAAGCAAAATATGAGTGATACACTTATAAATGAAAAAATTTCTGAGTGGGGCCTTGTTAATAGAGTAGAGTTTGACAAGCGAATGAACTGTCCCGTAGCACGTCTGAAAATTAACGGTGTAGATCTTGTGGAGTCAGATGCTCTCGACGTTCTGGATATATCGATACAGTCAGATCTTCGTTGGAATAATCATATTTTTGATGAGCCGAAAGAAGCGGCCAAATGCCTAGGTTTTTTAGAACGGTGTAAGAAATACTTTACTCCATCTGATCTTCTATATCTATATATATATATCTATACCGCATAAACAAAATAAAGCACAATTCGCACATTTGTGCAGGGGCTTCAAGATCATATTTGGAGCTTCTGAATCGAGTTCAATGTCGTGCGATACATTTGACAGGAGATGAAAATATTTCATCTTCCTTCAACTCTATTGAGCTTATGGGTTCTAGGGAGAAACATGGCCTGACGCCACCAGCTCGTGTGTTTCCCAGGTACCTCTTCCCTCTTTGCCGGAGCTGTAAAATCTTCATTCATATTCAGCATTTTATGAATAACTAAATAACGACAGAAGAATCCATTCAATGAATCCACAATTGATTCATTAATAAAATTTTAAAAAATTGATTAATTGTAAATTTCAAACATTAATTTTTCGTTATTCAGAATAATGATTCGATTTTTTTATTCATAGGAATGCTATTCACAAAGAATGCAAGTCACAAAGAATTTCAGATTTTTCAATTATTCTTTCTTTATTCATTTTTGATTTGTTATTCATTATAAAATTGTTGTGAATTATTCATTTGTTGTTCATTATTCATTTTGTATTCGATATTAATTTATTTATACATTATTCATTTTTTATTCATTATTAATTTTTTTATTCACTTTTCATTTTTTAATCATTATTTATTTGTTATTCATTATTCATTCAAACTGAAGTATTGCATAAAAAGTGAATAATGAATAAAAATTTCATAATTAATAAAAAAAATTAATAAAGAATAAAAAATTAATTATAATTAACAAATGAATAATCACTTAAAAATTAATAATGAATAACAAATGAATAATAAGAAACAAATGAATAACGAAAAAAATTAATATTGAATACAAAAGGAATAATTGAAAATTCTGAAATTCTCTGATATTTGCATTCATTTGTCAATAGCATTCATACGAATAAAAAAATGATTCATTGTCAGAATAACGATAATGAATAATTGAAATGAATAATTATTAAATATTTTTTTTAAATTGAATATGAACTAAAAATTTTATTTGTGAATCAATTTTTCATTCATTGATATAATTCTTATTTCGTAATTCACAGATTCTTCTTTTTGTAAATGAAATCAAATTAAATGCATTGCCTTACAGCTCTACTCGTTTCCCAATAGACCATAGCATTACCGAGATAGTTCATTCTTCGGCCACACAGTAAAATTGTGGAACAATCTCACTGTGAGCATGTTTCCCGGCAGTTTCGAGCTGTGCAAATGTAAAACAATTCTTTACCATCACTACTCTATTTTTTCAGCCTCTAACAACCATCACCCATCTTCCGAATCAACACAATGCTTTCGCATTTATTTGGGGACATCTCCTGAGTGTTAGTTTGGTCTAAAAAAAAAAAAAAAAATAGTGTTTGCAAAAGTTACAAATGAATAACTTGAAAAATGTAGTTGTCCGGTTTTGTTTCGCACAAACTTTTTCTGTATTTTTATACTGGATTTGTTGCGAGACAGAGCACTTTCACACTTCAAAAAATGTCACTTTGGTTCAAAGGGAATTGATTTATCCGGTTTTGTTCTGATGCTCCTTATATATTTAAATTCGTATCTGTTTTAAACATTACCTTGTTTTTTTATTACTCTTTTGCTGCCAAAAACTATGCAAGCATTTATTTTGAATTTGCATAAATTTTTCTCTGTTTGTAAATTTGTGTACAGAAATATAATTTTACATTATTTTTTCTATTAAAACAATGGAAAATTTTCAAAAATCATCAACTTTAACGATGTAGCCATAAAATAGACGATCATCCTACTCAGCCGCTACCCCTTTTCAAACATGTGTACTGCGCCCAGCCAACTAACAACAACAATTGAGCTCAAAACGAAGCAGTATAAATAAATTTTGGCATAGTCAAGCTAAAGGGAAGAACAAACAAATAAACAAAACACACACTCGCACACACACACTCATCCAATCTCCGTAAAAAAATCATAAGCATACATTTAGGCATGTTGTACATGTTGGAAGCTTGCTTGGATGCTGGTTTTTTGGTGCACAAACTTTGTTGTTATTGCTGGTTGCTAGCAAGAGCCTCAAGCTGTTACACCTCATGTTATCAAACAATTGAAATATGAAAATCACACGCACAGAACAACAAAGGAAACAAAAACATTTCTCCTAACTCCACACTTACACTTCCACCCACACTAACAAAGAATAATATAGCGCAAAGCCGGGCAAGAAATGCGCACTGTGGCAATGTTTCTGAGCTGACGAAAGAAAAAACGGAACATTTAAGTAATTTTGATTTACATCGAAAACATTTTAGCAACACAACAGCACAAAAAAAGGAAGTAAACATTGCTAAATTCAATGTGTAAATTTTCGAAAGCGCAAGACTTTAAATTGAAAGAAATGTTAAATCAATTTAAGTAGAGACGCTTTATTTTTCCTGCCTTTGAGCAGGGTGCCAAAATACAATTTTTATATTCAACTAAATAATAGTTTTGAAGTGATTTATTATGGCCAACAACTAAATTATTCAAAAATGTTTATTAAATTAGTTTTTCCCTTTTCAACTATGCATAGTTATTAATTTCTGGCATAACTTTATTTTTCTTTTTTTTTAATTTTTTGAAATTTGTAGGCCAGCTATTTTATTTGTAATTTTTTACGCTATGAGCTGATATGAAGATTTTTTCAATACAAATCTTTTTGTTGGCACATCTGCAGTTCTTGAGATTGTATGAAATTGTAAAATTTCCAACTATTTGATTGTGGAGAGCTTATTTCTTTCACCAGTTTAGTTGTATGCAAATTTGAGGGCTAAGCATCATTAAGAATTTCGAATAAAATAAAATTAAATTTATTAAAAATGAACTAAATAAGCTTATCTCCTTGAAAGCTACATACTACTAACCAGTGCCGTAGATAGCTTTTGGTTTTGGGGATAGGGGTTGGTCCGAAAAAAATTAATAACCTTAAATAATTTTATTTTTGAATATCTTACTACATGGGTGTTTTGTAACGCAGAATATTATGCTTCACAGCCTAACTTTGTTTAAACGTCGAAAGAACTACAATAAACTTAATTTTGTTTTTTTTTTATTTGTAAATTATTAGTAAAATACCAAACGTTATTACAAAATCGTAAATTTTCTATTGTCCTTGGAAAATTAAATAGCTGCCTCAGCATCGCTGGCAGTGTTTCAAGCGGTTGGTTGGTGATTTTTGATGACTCGGTTCAATATGGGGTCATATTTGGAGTCATTCCGACAATAGCGTCTTGAATATTGGCGAATATTGGCTTGACGTAGCCCCAGAAAAAATAGCCTAGGGGTGTCAAGTCGCATGATCGCGGCGGCCAACTGATGAAAGCTCGCCGTGTTCCAAATTTCTCCTTCACCACTTCGAGCGTCGCGTGTCTTGTATGGCATGTAGTGCCGTCTTATTGGAGCCACATCTCGGATAATTGATGTTTTTGAGCTCTAGCCACAGTTAATATCACTCTATACCAGTGATGCACAGCGTTGCTAGAGCTTCCAATACGAGCGCAACATTTTTAGTCTTAGTATGTGCGTACAAGCAGAACATTCAATAAAACCCTTTGCAAATGAGATGTTTACTCCTTGAAGTACAAACAAGAACTGATTCTCTTCAAGCGTCGCAGAACTTCGGTAGCTTCGCACACACGACTTGTATGTGAAAGCCGAGTAACTCCGTGAGGCTCCCGTGTGCATCACTGCTCTATACCGAGAAAAATTGACAGTAACGGGATCTCCTTCCTCATTTCGAAAGAAATAAGGTTCGATGATGCCGAAACCGCACCAAACAGTCAATCTTTGTCGATACATTGATACTTGGTCGACCAATTGCTGATTGTGGTTGCATCAGCACAATATTACACGGAGGTAGGCTCAAATCCAACCGTAAAATAAGCCTATTTGACTCGCAGGTGATGCCCAATTCAAGTGATCGGCGCTGAATGGACATTTCGAAAAAATTTCCAAAAAAAACATAACTGTTCTGGTATGGAGGGTTTATCTCTAACACCTTCTTGGTTACAGGATGTTTCATTAAATTACCTATAGGCATAGGCGGCAGAACCTCATCTCAACGGGGTAACAGTACAACTGGGGGCGCAGAATATTTTTTCACAATAAAAAAACTTGTATTTATTAAAACATTTTTTATGATATTAAAAATGTTATTATGATGAAAAAACATATGAATAAAAGGTTTGTTCATGTACTTTACTAGGAGGGAGAAAGTAAAAGAAGAATTGAAAAAGGTATGTAACAAAGAGAAAAATAGTAAAAAAAGGACGTGAACAGAAAACTAGTAGAAACTTGCAAATTACCCGCTAATCGAATGACTTGAAACCCAGCTTTTTTGAAACCCAAAATTGTGTAAATTCGAGTTTTTTAAAATATTTGAAACTATTAAAATAAATAAAATGGAACCATATAGGTTAAGCGATTTAATTACTGACACCCTCAATTTCGGCATAGTTATTGACAACCTTCCTTTGCGTAATGTTTGCTGTGAATTGAAAGAATGCCAAACATTGTAATGAATATTCTTATACGAGGAATTTAAAGCAAAGCTAGTTTTTGTTGTCATTTTGATAAGAGAAGTATAAAGTAAATAATCAACTACAGTTATATAAACCTGGTTTTGTTTTAGAATTAAATAATTTATGCATGTTGAAATGTATTTTAAGCGAAAATATATTGAAAAATATTTTTTAACGCAAATCTTTTCTTCTCTATCTCTTCTCTAAGTATATAAAAGAGTAAAAGTATATATGTTAGTTACGTAAAAGCTCAAGAACGGCTGAGAGGATTTTAATTAGTTTTTTGTTCATCAACTGCTATGAAACCCGATTGAAAAATTGGCTACACAATTTGTATCACCCCTCCCCCCCTTTTTTTTACCACCAACAAATCAATAAAAATGGTACATTTCAGACGGTTTCGGTTGTATTAGAATTAAATTTGGTAATTTAGTCAAAATAATTCATTTATTAATGAATTGGGTTCAAATCTACAAATTGCTAATGGTGGCCAACAATTATTTAAGCACAAATGTTTCTTTTTCCGTTCATTTAAATAGGAAATCCACAAAAAATGGATTCCTACAAAAAAAATAAATAATAAAATAAATAAATAGCTCGTACTACCACACAAGCCGTTTTGACAAAACTAATTTTATTAGAAAAGAAAATGATTTTAACCGCTTATGTCAAGACGAGCCGTTTTGTTAGATTGAAATATGGGGAATTTTGCAAACTTTGCTTTCGACAAAAGAGTTCTTTCAAAAGAAGCTCTTTTGTCAAAAGGGAATTGTTTAAAATGAGCTTGGACTATATGGATACATGTTATTTTGTCAAATTTCCGTTAATGGCCGTTTTAATATTTTCTTGAATTGTCTTGTAATATTTTTACATTTTTCGAGTTGTTTTGTCAAATTTTATTTGTGGGAAACACTTGAAAGAGGTCAATCAACTCGCACTACAATTTGAAATATTAAACATATACGTTACCTAAGAAAATTGTCTTATCTCTAGAGAAGTTATTTGGTCAAATGTCCATAGATTTGTAACATTTTAATGCACTATGTTAACCTTCGGTTGGACACTACAATCACAAAAGCAAAATAAAAGCTATTCATTTTCTAACATATTATATGTTGTTGCTTGTAACCGTAACTGAAATGGAAAGTGTCATTTTATGATAAATTTTCCAAGGAATTCAATAAAATAATTGAAATGTGCAAAACATTTTATTTTGTTATTGTGAATCCATATTTTCATTACCAATTTATTTTTACCGGGGGTGATGGGAGGGCGACTGCCCCCCACTTCTGGTGATCATAAGAAGCTCGGTCAAAATCCTGTCAAGGGCTGAAATGGCCATTTTGTTTTTTTTTTCAGACAATCGTCTGTACATTTCTTTACTTTGTATGAATTTATTTAAGTCATGCAATGTTTGATCAAAGACAAATTAAATACTTTTATTCCAGTCATATTCTGCACCAGCTATTCAGATTTCTCATAGTTGTCCAATAAGCCGGATGGATTAAGAAGAAGCTATTGGCAACACCAAGCAATCCAACAACAATGCTTACAAAAGCTTACGCAGTTGTAGCTCTTAGCAAATTGTGATAACGTGTGGGAAGGAGGTTATTCTCAGAGGTCTCAGAACCAACAAAGAACTGATTGAAAATGATTTAAAATGCCAGCGGAAAATGCAAAATCAACATACATTCCAACATGCAGATGACATTTATTGGAAGCAAGAGTCGAGTTTGAAACATTGAGTGCATGCAAATAAATAGTCTATCCAGTGCATCCTGAATATGGAATTGAAATGATGAGAAATGTTCGACTGAATATTTAAACATGAATATAAAAATTCAATCAGAAGGATGAACACGACAAGCAACCAAAATGCAGAGTCGCGTCACGTGCGTCAGCGGTACAGCTTGCGGTACGAAAGCAAAAATGCCAGCAACGTAACGTTCGCTTTGTTGTTACTCTGGCAATGCGTTGTGTTTTCCGCCCTTGAACAACATAACATGTTCAGTGTTCCATGTGTTTTATCATTACGTTTGACTCCTCGACCCCAGACATCCTTAGGTATTCATATATTTTGTCAAGTTTTTCCTTTCTGCTGCCTTTAATTTTCAGGTAAGCCACAGCATCATGCAATTTTAAGGTTTTTTGTTTAATTTTTTTTTTCGTTTAGTTCCTTTTAAAAAGGCAGGAATTTTGTGGTTTTCTTTATTCTTCTCATTTCCTTTATATATATTTTTTTTCAGTCGATGCAATATGTTTGTAATGAGAATTATGCTTTCTTTTTGCGCTGTCATATTTATTTACAAATGAGCGAGCAAATATTGCACGACATACCAAAGGATATCAGAGCAACACATCAAAATACTCGTATGTGTGGTGACGTAAGGCGGGGAAAATTATAACAATGCTAACCACAGCAATGCGCTGCTTGCGTTACTGGGATTAAAATTCAGAAAGGTTTTCAGACTGAATAAACATGCTTCAACGCTTCTCTTCCCCACACCCCCTAAGAAAAAAACATACTTGTCATCAAATCTTAACCACAAAATCATTGTTTTAAAATAGACAGAATACAGTGACACAAATTATAAAAAAAGTCAAAATTCTTATATACCACTATATGGAGGTGAAAGTACTACCCCATAAGAGCAAAACCCTTGAGGGGCACGGAAAACGTTTTTTCTGTATTTCTGTAATTCAATTCA
This sequence comes from Coremacera marginata, assembly GCA_914767935.1. NCBI lineage: Eukaryota > Metazoa > Arthropoda > Insecta > Diptera > Sciomyzidae > Coremacera > Coremacera marginata. The sequence continues at coordinate 67,804,031 of OU612045.1, forward strand.
TCAGTTTTTGATCTCTAACTTTATTCTTTTAAAATATAGTTGCGCAGTATTCATTGTTTTGTGTTCCTTTCTGCAAAATTTTAGCCGGACCACTTATTGACTCTAATTTTTGAAAACTAAAAATTTAGTAATGACAACTTTGAATGGGAAAAATAACGTTTTACTTCAAAGAACTTATAAATTGATAAGGCAAAAAGAGATTATTTGTAGAATTTTCAAACAATTTAATTAATGCAAACTTTTTTAAGGAGCGAAGCGTTGGGATGGACCCTTCTTTATTCGTTCGAGTAGGCAACTCATCTGAGTTCATCATCCAAATCTTCACCATCAGAGTTGTCAATGTTTCAATGTAGTATCAAAAAAATAGGAAGTTTTTCCTCGTTACAAGTAAAAAGCTGCGGAAAACTTAACTGACGATTTCTATGAGCTGCAACTTTGGTCCCGGGTGCCAAACGATTTTTAAAATGAAGAAATGAACTGAGTGTTTTGAATTTCCGTTGATGCAGTTCCAGTTTTGAAATAATGACGTCGAGTTCATGTTGTGTCACACTTGGCGTTTTTGAGTAAGAAAATCCAGAAACGTAATTGAAACAACCGTCAGCTGCATTAGCCGTTTGGACCGTGTCAGCTATTGTAATTGAGTCAAGAACTGGATTGGTACATACGAGGGGTGCCTTTTATATTTCGGGATTAGAGAACAAAAACAAATATTAATCATCGAAAATCACTTTATTGTTTTTCAAAATATTCTCCATTAAGATCTGTACACTTTTGCATGCGTTTGAACCAATTGTCGAAGCACTTTTGCCACTCTGATTGAGGTATCTCCAAAACATGCATTCTGAATGCCGCAACCGCTTCTTCGGGCGTCGAAAATCGTTGTCCACGCAGTTTATTCGTCACGGTTGGGAATAAAAAGAAGTCATTCGGTGCCAAGTCAGGACTATACGGCGGATGACCCATCAAATCGATGTTTTGGGTGCTCAAAAATGCAGTTGTTTGAGCCGATGTGTGAGAGCTCGCATTGTCGTGGTGAAGAGTGATCCGTCTTCGGCGGTTGGTTTTCCTGATTTCTTGGAAGACAACTGGCAAACAAATGGTTGTGTACCACTCAGAGTTGACTGTTCTGCGTTGTTCTAGTGGTACGGTTGCGACATGTCCATATTTTCCGAAAAAACATTCGACCATTTGCTTGGAAGTGCTTCGTGCGCGAACAACTTTTGTTGGATTTGGCTCATCTTGAAACACCCATACAGTCGACTGCTGTTTACTTTCGGGCTCATACGCGTAAATCCACGATTCATCACCTTTTACGATGTCATAGACGTGTTTCGAAGCACCGCGATCGTATTTTTTGAGCATTTCCTTCGACCAATCGAGACGAGCCTTTTTTTGAGCGATTGACAAATTGTGTGGGATCCAACGCGAACAAATTTTTTTGACAGTCAAATGATTATGCAATATTGAATGTATGCTGGTACCACTTATGCCTAAGGTTGCCTCAATCTCACGATAGGTAACATGACGATCTTGCAATATCAGTTCGCGCACAGCATCAATGGTTTTCGGAACAACAGCTGATTTCGAACGACCTTCACGAAATTCGTCTTGGAGTGAACTACGACCACGATTGAATTCACCATACCATCGATAAACACTGGTCCTTGATGGAGCTTCATCGCCAAAAATTGAACTAAGTTCATCCATGCACTGTTGCTGTGTTAATTCACGTCGAAAGTTGTAAAAAATAATCGCACGAAAATGTTCACGATTTAATTCCATTTTTAGACCGAGATGAATCTTTTAAGTTACTATAAACAACACAAATAGCGCTCGTATGTCAAAACGTTCTGAGTACGTATAAGCCAACAAATGTCAAACTTTGCGATAGAGCTTTCAGTTGACAGATTGCAACACCAGGGTTGCCAAATCCCGAAATATAAAAGGCACCCTACGTACTTGCACTGGAATTTGGTCTGCGTTAGGCAATGGCAATTGAGCACTTCGAAAGCTAATTTGTGCATTTCGTAAACTGTATTTAGACATGCATAATAATTTGCTGTATCATGCACTCCCGGATCAGTCCATATCATTGGGGTTCCAAAAACCATAGATGTGCGCTTATTTCGTTGTCAGTTCATGTTACACAAACTTAGTCTGGAGCACAATTTACACCCAAAATCACAGATTGCAGAAAAAATGCTTCGTATGCTACTTTAAAATATGCTACTTCAAAATCTTCACTGAAAAACCGCTTAAAACTCGGTTTTTTTTTGGCAATTTATTTTTCCAAATCGGCAAGAAATGAGCAAAAACGTAACAATAATTATTTATATATCTATTACACGAATCCATTTAGCTTTACTAAACTCATGGTATGATAAATATTTTCCAGTTTTGTCACTAAACTTTTTAAAACAATTTAACGTCAGAGTGCACATATACAACGTTGCATCCTTGTTAAAAAATAACCGAAAGCACAAACTAGAGATGGGCGCGTGAGAGATTTTGACTTATAGGACAAGTTGGAGACCAAACACTGATGCGTTGAATTACAGATTAAATTAAATGTGTCAAAAAAATATTTTTCGCTCCTAACTTTTTTAAATCCAGCTAGGATTTTGCTCTTATGAGTTAGTACTTTCACCCCTATATAGTGGTATGTAAGAATTATTTTCAGTGTTTCACTGTGATATGAAAATAGTCGCTTGGTAAAAATATTAATCTTAATAGTTGTTTTGTTTGATGGAACTTAACCCAAACAAAATAATAAAATACCAAACTGTTCCCTGACTACCTACCCCACCACACTCTTCACACGCATAAAGTTAAAGTTAAGTCCTACCCAAGAACTAAACTCGAAGAATAAGAAAGGAAGCAGAAGTAAGTTTTGCCAAGAATCAGACAAGCACAAAAGGATTTTTAAATATTTCTCAAATTTAAAGTTCTTTGCGGAAATTCTTTCATTGCTGGCTTGTTCCACTTTCAACAAAAATCACAAAAGTTATAATAAATTTTTGACGATTATTTGTGCGCTCTGAGGAATGCTTAACAGGATCAAATTGAATACACGAAGCTTAGACAAGAACTTTGGAAATGTTTTTCCATGTCGAACTTGTGCATTTGAATCCGTTATTAATCATACACCGAGAAAATTGAACGCCTTAAAATCAAAGAATAAAAATTATTGTAAAACTGTAACCAATATATCTTTGCCACAAGATAAAGATAGGAAAAGATCGTTGTGATAATGATTTATCCTTTAACTATGCAAGTGCTGCATCATCGAAACAAAAAACTAAATCAATGAAACTATAACGGTGAAGATAAAATATTTACTATAACGATTTAATTCTTTGTTAACAAGGAGTTAAAAAAAAGTATATAAAAACAACTTTTCTTTGTTTTTTTGAAAGTAAGCTTCATTGTTTCAAAGACAAAGTCATTTACTTTAAAGAATGTTTTCTTCAAATTCATATTTGTATACGAATAATAAGAAAATTGTGTACGAGTGCCAACATTGAATAATCCGCCGCATCAGCACTTTATTTTTGGCCCCTGCCAACGAACGATAAAATTAATTGTGCAGTCTTTTTTTTTTTTGTTATATAGAAGCAGTTTCAAGAACTGCAGGGAGTGCAGTGATCTTAGAAAAATGCTAGCAAACATAACCTCATTTGAAAAAGGATGTAAAAAAAACGTAAACAATGAAAGTTTGCAGAAATACGTTTTGGATTCATTTATAATTTGCAGTGCAAAATTTAATCTAACAATCTTTGTTTCTTTGCCGTAACGATGTTTTGTCTTTGGGCACAATCTAACCAATAAAAGTCTTTGTGACAAAGTGCATATTCTTTGGTTTTACGATTTTCCCTGCGTGTAGCATTAAAGGACTACTCCTCGCATTCCCCTTTTCATCGAGAAATATGTACTTACAAGAATGATTAAATTTCTTGTCGAATTTATAGCAGCAGAAACTTTATTGCTACGAAAGTATTTCATACTGCAATAAAAAGTTTGGAAATATTTAAAGATAACAAATTGCACTAACCTGAATTCGGCTGTCCATTACTGTTGGGTCGCGCCGACGGTGCGCCATCGCGTGCCTCTACCTCCAGTGCGTACGCCCCCTTCTTCTCTCTGTCAAATACAGTTTTAGTGAAGATTTCGCCACTCTGCAGATTAATTTCGAAGAATTCTTTGCCCTCGTTACGTGGTGAGTCTACGATGTAGTAGTAAACCTGGAAGAAAATTTTATAAAATTAATAACGAACTCAGCAGAAGCAGGATTAAATGTTCTTAAAAACTATTATTGGTCGATGTGTCCGTTGGTTTATATTGCACAGCTACTGCGTTTTCTACTTATTCATAGATTTATTTTAATTAGTGTAAAAAAAAAACTGAACATATCAAATTAGAAAATTGCCTGCAGGCTGTTGAAGTTTCCAGCAACTGCAAGGACGAAAAACGATATTGAGTTGAGTGTGAACAAATTAAACGACAACATCATGTGTCAGAGTCAGGAAATTGCAGCAAAAGGAAGGAAATTGCGACTGTTGGTAAAAACTGCTTAAAACAGTTGTCGCTATAGACTGCTGCAGTTTGTATGATTTGGTTTGAAAAGTGTAAAAAAATTTCAAGATTGCATCAGGCAGTAAAATTCTTCCCACGAGCAGCATGTTCAAGATTGAACCTTTTAAATTAAAATAATCAAAATATTGATAAAACGAGTTTCAAGTAGCTGCAACTTCGTAATTTCGGATTATTATAAATCATTTTCTATATAGGTATATTTGAATCCTTTAGCATAGCTTAGACCGACAGTAGCTGTGTGATTCACGCCCGTAGCCACGTGGGGTTTTAAGTGTTGAAAAACCCCCTCCTCTTTAAGTTCCAGAAAGTGTAAAAAAAATGAATGCAAATAAGGTTTTTAAAACCAAAACTTGATGATTTCCTTTTTTAGAAAAATTAAGACAATGATTTAAGTTTTCTTGAAGAAGCAAAAGGTAAAATTTTCAATGCAAATTTTAAAAAAGTTCGTTTGAGTAATGAAGAATTTTTTTGGTAAATAGAAAGTTCAACTTTGCCTATAAAGGTCATATTCTTACTTACTTACTTAGGTGGCCGTAACAACCCGTGTCCGGGTTTCATTTAAATGTAAATGTACAATATACTGTTGAAAAAAATATTCAGCGCGAGAGTATGCACACACTTAAAAGGCAAGTATGTAACTGATAAGCATCAATTCTATGCATACTTTCAGTCTGAACATTCTTCAGGACAGTACATTATGGGTAGAAACTAATAATTGCAAAAAAAATAATTACATTTTGAGCAATATTGGATGCAGAGCCCCTTATATATTAAGATGAAAATGGACCAAAATGCAGTGAACCCAGATGAAAAGTGAGAGTCTAATTTTGACTGTCGTTAGATTCGGTTCTATCATGTCGCTACGTTCTCGGTGTCAAGTGTGCAACAAATCGGTAGCTAAAGGCAGTGTAATTTCTTGTTATAACTGCAAAAATACTTTTCATAAATCTTGTGCAAATATAAATGACACTAATATTTTTTGTATTTTAAATGTGCATCCTAACATAGTGTACAATTGCAATGAATGTTTAAATTCTTCATTTAATTTGGGTGCTACCGTGGCTCAGTTGGTCATTGAAGTTAAAGAATTAAAATCAATTATTGATGCTTCAAATTGTGTTAATGCAAAAAACTTAAATAAAACAGTTCTAGCTCCTAAGGAGAATCGGAATCGTTCGCCAATATCAAAGAGTTTATCTAGCTCCGCTGCATCTAATGCTGCTCTTAACGAAGTTCAAACTCATGCTATGCCTTGTCGTGTTGTCACTGCTGGTGGTGTTGCTGTTACCGCGGCTGCTGCTGAAAAAGAGTCAATTTCTCTTTCTACTGTAGATCTTACTTTGTCTGCTTTAGACGCCAATTCTACTTCATCTCTTTCTGCTGCTGATGCTGTTGTTGTTGCCGATAAAACCGGTTTTGATGCTGTTTGAAGCTCATACTGCTCAAGGTTGATTTATAAGGTTGTCGCAAGGGAGAGAGCGAGTACCCATAATTGTCAAATCGAAGTTGACAGCTCATAGAAAATCTACAAGTGCTCTCCTTTATCATCCGTTCTTCTTTCGTAGTCATTCGCAAAATTGGCTGGTTTTGACAATTATGGGTACTGAGAAGAGAGTGCAATCAGCCCTGCGACAACCTTATAAATCAACCTTGATACTGCTAAAGCTCCTGCTTCTATTGCTTTTTCAACTATTTCTAACAATGCTGTCTCTCTGCCTAATGTTCAAAATGAGAATGAAGGATGGACTGAAGTGAGCAGAAAAAATCGAAAAAAGTGCTCGCTTGTTGTTGGGCAAAATGTAAACAACGAGTTAGCAGTATTCGAACGCAAGATATTTTTACATTTATCTTCATTTAAGCCGTCTGTTACAGAAGATAATATTATTGATTTTATTGTAAAAAATACTACAGTTCCTAAACATACTCTTAGCTGCTCAAAACTGGTAAAACGAGATGTGCTGCCGCAATCACTACGTTTCATTAATTTCAAGCTTGGAATTTCAAAAAGCCATTATAATGAAATCGTCGATTCAAAACTATGGCCAGCTGAGGTCAAAATTAAACATTTTCAGTTTTTTCAAAGGCCGTTAATCCAACAATTGTTGCAATAACAAAGTCGCGATCTCTTTTAGAATTTCAATCCATAAAGGCTTACTATCAGAATGTATCCGGTTTGAGAACTAAATCTTTGTCCATTTTTGCTGCCACATGGCAGTGCGATTATGACAGTTTTGTGCTGGTAGAAACATGGCTAAATAATATGTTCAATAATGAATAATTCTTTGACCCCAATCTGTATAATGTTTATCGCAAGGATCGTGATGCATCTGCTACTGGATGTCTTCGTGGTGGTGGTGTTCTTATTGCCGTCAAAAGGAATTTTATTTCTTCGTATGTTGCACTGTTAAATAGTAACAGTGTTATTGACCAAATTTGTGTAAAAATTAAAGGTTCGTCTGAATCCCTTTATATTTGTGTTTCGTACATTCCACCAAATAGTACACTGGAACTTTATAAAGCGCACGTGGATAACATATTATCTTTGTACGCAAACTTTCAACACCAAGAGGATCAGCTAATGGTACTGGGTGATTTAAATCTTCCATCTATTACCTGTAATATTAAATCTGATGATAACAATCTTACGCCATCAAATGTTAAGAGTGATATTGATTTGTATTGTATTGATAATTTTTTAAGTATTGGCCTTATTCAGAGAAATAATTGCTTTAATATGTTAAATAGATTTTTGGATCTGGTTTTTATTACTAACAATTTCAATTATAATGTAACTGAATCCGCCTTTCCAATATCTGCTGCTTATATTCACCATATTCCTCTTTTTATTCAATTTAATTTTTATAACTTTTTTAGTTTGGCTAACTCAAATGGCATGTGTACGAATTTCAATTATAAAGCTTGTAATTTTGAAACTTTAAATAATGCTATTGGCTGTATTGATTGGGATAGTGAGCTTGAACATTTAAATACTTCTTCATCTTTTAATATATTTAAACGTCTAATATCATCTGTGTGTTTGCAACACATTCCTAAATTAAAGCAACGTGTTAGTAAAATTCCTTGGTACACTCAAGGACTAAAGAAATTGAAAAATCTCCGGAACAAATTTTATAAGAAGTTTTTATTAACAAATCAAAATTTATTTTTCCTAAAATACCGGCATTACATGAGGGAGTTTAATTTCTTAGACAAATTCTTATATAAACAATATATATCTGAATTTAAAAGTAATATTAAAACTAATCCAAAAGCTTTTTGGGATTTTATTAAATCTAAGAAGAGTTCGTCTAATATACCTTTATGTATGTTTTTAAACGACATGACTTCAAACAATTCGTCAGATATATTGCGAACATGTTTGCTGATTTCTTTCAGTCGAATTTTGAAAATGTTACTATTAATAATTTTGATTGCGTTGACAACGTACTTCCTGTTATTGACATTGGAGCTATTTCTTTGTCTACTGCTGATGTTTTAAATGGAATCAGTAGTCTGAAACCTTCAACTCGCTTGGATGCCGATGGTCTCTGTTCTATTTTGTTGAAAAATTGTGCGTTGAGCTTAGCTTACCCGTTAACTCTTATTTTTAATAGGTCCTTGCGATCTGGGACTTTTATTGATTGTTGGAAAATAGCTTTTATTACTCCAATCCATAAATCTGGATCTAAACAAAATATTGCGAATTATAGACCAATTTCTAAGCTCACTACTGTCTCTAAACTTTTTGAGTCCTTAATTAAGGAAAAGTTCTTTTTTTCAATAAAGCGCTTTATTTCTCCTTGCCAGCATGGCTTTGTTTCTGGTCGCTCTACTATTTCAAATTTGGTTTTGTTTTCAGAATATTGTATATTTGAATTTGAATTTATTATTATTTAAAAGATTAATTAGTACAGTAAGATTACATAATATCTTTTAACGTACAACAGAGAGATTATTTATCGTCAACAGAAAACATTACATAAGTAAAAAAAGAGAAAAAAAACGAAAATAAAGAAAACAAAATTGCTTAAGACTTATAACTAAATGCCATTATAAAAAAGATTGATTATTATATAATTTAAAACTTATAACTAATTTAAAACTTGTTTAAAACTCATAAAATGAGAAAAAGAGAAAGAAAAAAGAGTTGAGAAAAAGTACAAGTAATAGAATAGAAAAGATATTTGATATTAAGAAAAGAAGGATATAGCAGAAGTCTTAAAATTGTTCGTATTGAAGATGGATTTAATATTTTGAGGTAGTGAGTTCCATAACCTAATGGCCCTAATGAAAAAGAGTCGTTTAGAGTGTAAGCAGGAATATATCGGCAAAATTAAGTTAAAAGTTCTATTGGAAAGCGTAGTTTTTCAAAAAGGTATGATGGAGTCTTGTTAATTATTAGCTTGTGCAGAAATATGCAGTTTCTGGCATTTAAGTAGGGTATTATGCTACAGCCCAGAATTTCCTTGCTTCTATCGGAGATATGCTCAAAACGTTTCAAGTCATATATATATCTCGCCGCATCATTATAAGCAACAAGGATTTTGTGCTCAGAGTGAGAGTCAAGGTTACAGTAAACAAGCTCAGAATAAGTTATCAGTGGAATAATAAGTTGGATAACAAGCCTTTTTTTAGTCAGAGTGGGAGTGTATTTAGAAGACAAACGCAGACATCTAAGTGTAAAATAGATTTGTTTAATAATATTATTGACATGGTCGGTACACGTAAGCTTAGAATTTACAAAAAAACCTAAATTTTTTATTTTGTCGACAAATTGAAGTTGTTTACCGTTCAGGTTAATTACCGGAATTTGGGTAAAGTCAAGTTTATACTTGGCTATTGGGAGAATATATGATTTTTTAACATTAAGGCAGAGATCATTTTCTGAAGCCCACTTAGATATTGCACTTAAGTCTTCATTAGTTCTACAACACAAGTCCTCAATTAGGCCGATTCGGTTAGAAAAATATAATTGAATGTCATCTGCATAGGCATGCATCGTCATATCATTGCACACAGAAAAAATGTCATTAATAAATAAGCTAAAAAGAAGAGGCCCAAGGATAGATCCTTGGGGTACTCCAGCTGCAATTAAAAAGTAGTCAGAAAAGGTGTTGCCAATCTTCACTCTCTGCATTCTACCTTCAAGATAGTTAGCAATTAACGAAGCAGCACTAGCACTAAAACCAAAGAACTGCTTGAGTTTTTTAACTAAAAGAGAATGATTAACGCAGTCAAAGGCTTTAGAAAAGTCAAGTAGACAAAGGAGTGTGATGTTTCCTTTGTCATATTGTATGCGGATATCGTCAAGTATCTTAAGCATTGCTGTCGCACAACTGTGTCCTGCTCGAAAACCCGATTGATATGGTGATAATAGTTTTCGACTTTCTAAGTATTCATTTATTTGTTTTGACATCAGTGATTCACAGATTTTTGAGAACGTACTTAGAATGCTGATCGGTCTAAAATCTTTCATAGCGGATGCTTTAGTGACTTTTGCAATTGGAATGACAGTAGCTCGTTTCCAAGAGTTAGGAAAGCAGGAAAGAGTAAAGCAGTGGTTGATTATATGCGTCAGTGGTTTAATAATATATGGCAAAATAATTTTAATGAATTTTAAGGGAATACCATCGTCACCAATGGCATATGATTTAATTTTCATAACTGTCAAAATAACATCATTCTTATTAACATGACAAAAGGAGAACTGGTCATTAACAAGTAAATTACGAACATTACATTGAGTACTATTATTAAACCCAGACGAGGAATTGGACAGAAAGAAATTATTAAGAGCATCAGGTTCAACCTCACACTTCTGATCCTCTTTACTAAATACCCCCAAAGAACGAATATTTTTCCATAGAACTTTAGAGGGAAGTGAACAGTTCAGTTTGCGGAAAAAGAATTTTTTCTTAGATTGTCTTACAATTGAAACTGCTTGGTTGCGAGCTAGCCTATAACGATCCCAGTTTACATTATTACGATTTTTTTTCCATTTTACATAGGCCAAGTTTCTGGCTTTAATAGCTGATTTGACTAGAGACGTATACCAAGGACAGGACTTGTTAACACCTATCGACGTACGAACAGGAACGAAGTGTTCAAAGGCATAGCTTACATAAGAGACGAGAACATTTAATTTATCATCAACTGATTGAGAAAGCAAACAATCGCCCCAACAGACCTGAGACAAATATTGATCCAACAGATTGTAATCAATAGACTTGTAGTCACGATAAGAAATAGAAACCGGAGTAGAGAGATTACAAGGCTTAAAATTAATACAGCAAAAAAGTAGATCATGATCAGAAATAAATGACATTTGGTCGAAAAGTAATAGTAAAGACACATCAGACAGGATAATGACATCAATAAGACTCGGAGTTACATTAGGAGCGAAGCGAGTTGGAGTCGATGAGTTAATTATGGTCAAACCAGCTGCATTTACTTTATCATAAAAACTATCAGAGACGCTATCCTTAGTTAATAAGTTGACATTGAAATCACCACATATAGAAAAACAGTCAAAGTCAGTAACACGTCTATACAAGTCACAAAAAAACGGTTCAAGACAGAAAGATCTGTTCGGGTTATAGACACAGGAAACAAGCAGTTTTGCACCGTGATTATTGGTCAATTCAATATTTAAATATTCAACATCAGACCCACAAGACTGACTTACAAGTTTTACTTTCAGACATGATTTACAGTAAATAGCAACTCCACCACCCTTTTTGTCAGTTCTGTCATTCCTGAATAGCTTATAGTTACTTATATTAAGATAGTCATTAGGAATGTCAGGATTGAACCACGTCTCAGATACACAAATAACATCAACGCTAGAGTTTTGAAATACATAGCGTATATAGTCTAATTTGGAAGTGTTCAAGCTTCTCGCATTGAAGTGAACAATAGATAAACCTTCACGCTGCTTACATAAGATATCTAACAAAACTTTACGGTTATCATTACCGCCACCAGAAGCATTATAATTCATCACAACAGACACTACACGAACAACAAAAAGCTTCCTTAAAGATAGCCCAGAAGGGAAAGATAAAAAGAGAGAATAAAACCAGAATAAAATAGCATCCGATGAAAAATCTTTTTCTGATGACTTAATATGAGTTTCCTCTTTGAGAACTTCAACTTCAGCTTTTAAGCGAGAGAGATCACGGAGCTCGGCGTCAATTTGAGCAATTTTATTATTAAGTTCAGAGATGCAGCAATTTACTAGATTGGTTTCACACTCAATTTTAGCATTGAACTTAAACTCAAAAGCAGCTAGTTCGTCAGTGAGTTTAGTGTTGATAGCAGCAACTTCACTCTTTAATTTATTGAAATTGTTGGCAAAATTAGTCGTGAAGGTTTTAAAAAGTGTGTCAGTGTGCTGACGTAGACGTTCTTCAGAGAGCCTCAATTCTTCTCTCGTACTTTCTTTAAGGCGCTCTTCTAGAGCTCTGAGCTGTGGGGAGATTAGATCAGCACTGCCGCTACCAAATTTCGGCGTTCCTTCTGCTTTTGCTGTACCTCGACCTTGACGCGTCAACATTGGAGAGGGAGACATTAGCTCAAAACAAATTCAGGAACAAGTGTAAAAGTGTGTGTGGGCAGCAGAGAAAAAACCAAATAGTAAGAAGTAGCACACAAAAGCCAAAGATACCACAACAGCTGTGGTGACGAACAGTGCTAGTAGTCTTGTTGCAGCCTATGAAGAGGTTGTAGTTCAGAGTGTAGCTGACAATATAGAATGCAGCAACGAAGAAACAGCAACGAAAGATCGCGGCGATGAGAAAATGTTGTTTATGTTTTTTGTTTTTGTTTTTAACGATGACGAATAATAAGCAGAGCAAAAGGAGCAAATTCGAGATTTGTAATTAATTAATATATAATGTTTTTTACGTTCAAAGCTTCCGTCATCCAGCCGCCACTGTGCTTTAATGTTGACAAGCACTTGCCCGAACATTTAAGACAAAAATTAATAATTTATAAAGATTTATAAAGAAATTACCGGGCAGAGAAATAAGAGCAACCGTACGGCACGTCTGCCTTCGATGAGATCGCTTTGACTATCCCTGCTTTTATTCAAGGATGTCAGGTGATTGCAATTTATACTTACTTTTCTAAAGCGTTTGATAAAGTCTCTCACATTTTTTTAGTCAAAAAGTTAGAAAAATTGGGGTTTCACTCTAGTTTTTTAAGTTGGCTTGAATTGTATTTAGTAAACAGACAATGTGTAGTGGCTTTTGATAACGTAAAATCTTTTTCTTATTTGGCAACTTCAGGTGTTCCGCAAGGAAGTATCCTAGGGCCACTTCTCTTCGTTTTATTTATTAATGATATTACCTCCATTTTTTCTCATTGTCAATATTTGCTTTACGCTGATGATCTGAAGATTTTTCTAAAAATAAGTAATTTAAATGACATTGCACTTTTGCAGAATGATTTCGATAAGCTATATTATTGGTGCTGTAATAACGGTCTTTATTTAAATCTTAAAAAATGTGTTTTTATGACTTTCTCAAAATCTGTAACTTTCCGTCCGTCCGCCTATCATATTGCTCACTCTCCATTGGCATCCGTTGATCAATACAAGGATTTGGGTGTAGTTTTCGATCGTAAACTTTCTTTTATTCCTCATATTGATTATATTTTACCCAAAGCATATGCCATGCTAGCATTCATCCGAAGAAACAGTGCTTGCTTTTCAGATCCATATACTTTGAAAACTTTGTTTAATTCACTCGTGCGATCCAGATTAGAATATGCAGCAATAATATGGAATCCATTTTATGAGTCTCACAAAATTCGACTGGAACGAATTCAGAAATCGTTCACAAGGTTTGCCTTGCGCTGTTTTTATACTTCTGGCTTACCTCCCTCATATAATACCCGATGTCTTTTGATAGGATTGAAAACTTTGGAGAGTAGAAGAAGTGTTTTGTCCTTGATGTTTGTCTTTGATATTATCAATGGTTTGGTGGATTGCCCTGCACTTTTGGGAAAGATTGATTTCAATGTGCCTTCTAGGATATTAAGAAACTTTGATTCTTTTTACTTGGAAACGCATCGTTCAAATTATGCTGCTAATGCACCAATCAATCGAGCTTTAGTATTGTTTAATTCCATAAATTCTATTCATGATTTAGGTTTTTCTGTCTCAAAAAATTATATGAGATCAATTTAAAATTCAGTTATTTAAACTTAAAATTACTATATGTAAGGCTTTTTATATCTTTTAGTCTGTAAGTAATATTGTTGCATAGACTAATTAGTTTAAATAAATAAATAAAATAAAAAAAAAAAAAAAACAAAGCAGGCCAGCCGATGGAAGGACAGGTCAGGGCAGGTCATAATTTTAGTGCTAACTTTAGATGTATACTTTTTGAAATCTAAGAAACTTCCTCGTTGCTGTTAAGTAAGGTTATGTATCATGTTTGCCAATGCAAAATTTTAGTTAATTTTAACCGATACAAAAAAAAAACAAGGATGCGTTTATGGAGGTTGCATATATTATGATTAAGTTGTTTGAAGCAATAAATAAACTGCCGCGTCGTTTCAAAGCAAGTGTGGCAATGCGAAATTTGGGTGAATTTGAGTCGATTAAAAAACCAACGGTAAATTTTATTTTAGCTATTGTGAACGTTCCATTTTGTGTCGATGTTCTCATTTGGAAAGTTGAGTTCAAAGCAGAAAGATTGATTAAAAAAACAATGTCCAAAAAATCACTTTTTATTAACTTTTTTTCGCATTTGGAGAAATAACTATGAAAACAACAGTTTTTGTTTTAGGATGAGAAAACAATTCTCACAATATTTTAAGAAGCTACATGATTGCAGCATCAATATAACGCGATGAATGCAGCAGAGAAAAGATATCAGCGGGTATGAAGGCGAGCATGTTTGTTGAACTTCCAAGGCATGTTGCCAGCAGGCATACAGCAGATTTTCTTTTTACAACTAGGTAGTGTTCAGTCTGCGTGAAACCGGTTTCCTTAGGCAAGTGAAGTGAGGCAGGCGCCGTGAGGTGCGTGAAAATTAACGTACCCAAAAAGCTGTAGTGACGAGTGGCTGACACGCACACACAAAGGCAAATTTACACGATTCACTATCATTGTTCACTTTGGATGAATCATCCGGTTTGAAAAGTGTAAATTGAGTTTCATCTTTAAAATGAAGATATTGTCATCCACATTAACAGTGAAAGAAGTAGAAGTATTTCCTACTTTTGATGAAAGTGAAAGCAAGTCGTACTTATGTTTTTTTTCTACTTCTTTTTGTAGTTCTAGCAACAATCCTAGAATTATTATTTTAATTCCGTTTTTTATTATTTTAGACGGTAATAGCAATGCCGTAATTAAACGTTAATTAAATAAATTAACCAACGAATAAATTTCATTCAACATCGAATCATCCATCAAATTTTAAATTTACACTTTGAGTAATATAAATTAAAATTTAATTCACTGTCATCATTCAACGATCATTATCATCGTTTTGAGTGAAATGTATATTAAGCCATTTCGTCATATTTTATTTAAGGGCTCGCAAAATTTACCGCACTAAGGAGACATGCTCGTATTTTTGGCGACAAACTTTTTTGTTCTTTGAGATTTCTTAACTTTCCAACTAGTGTACAAACACTTTGTGCTGTGCGAAGTGTATTTTCCGTATAATGGGTTACGTGTAATCACCTTAAATCTTAATATAAGTTATATTTGAACTTTAATAAAAAAAAAAATCAAAAAATTTAAGAAAGCACAATGATGTAATTGTTTTTTTAAATAAATTGCTTTTTCGTTGTTTTGGGAAAACTAAAAGCTTTTTAAAACGATTTCAGCTGATTAATATCCTATTTACTGTAATGAAATTAAAATTTCAGGGATATTTAATTGTTTTCAATCATAATAAAGCCCATATTGTTAAACAAAAAAGGATCCTCGATTCAATTCGCAAATGATTCTCGATTCATCTGAAAAACAGTTTTTCGGTGATACTGCAAAATATTCTAACCATTGTTGCCACGTAAGAGGCTAGATTTAGTCTTTTTTCAATACATCTAGCGGAAAAATTCGGATTTAGCCTCTAAACTTCTTTTTTAGCGTTTCTAAGTTTAATTTAGCCTTTATAAGCCTTTTCCATTATATATTTTTTTTTTAAAATGATAAGAATTTTTACTTACGCTTAGAAAATCAAAGATAAAATTATTCGGATTTCACATCTGCAATCTCGTATGGCAAACATATGGTGGCACAAGCCTATGTGACGCATTGAGAGTTTGAAAATTTGTTGCCAACAAGCCAACCTGTGTGCCACACTCGCAAGCACGGTTCTTAATTAGCGAACTTGTGCAAAAACGGCCGCCGTGTGGAAAACGAGATCGCAGATGTGTAACCCACATTCAGCATTCGCTGGAAACACTTATTACAAAAATATCGATACAAGAGCAGCAGTTGATTGATACAAAGCTTGTCGTTGTATAACATAACTTCGCAAAGTTACACAAAAATGGAAAGATGAATAAAAATTTCTATATCACTTAGAAAATCCGTTTCTAAGCTTAAAAAATATTATTTTATTTGGGTATATCAAGAAAATTTAAGGCAGCACTTCACTTTCACTTCACTTCACAAGAACCTGCACGATTTTGAAGATTATGATAATTTCAATGCAGAATTTGATTTCATAAAATCGATGAATACATGTAATATATATTCTAATTCTTAGATGATGATGAATTTATAAAAATACTAACGTTTATGCCAAAAGTTCAAATACTGGGAAAATAATTTTGGGGCTAATTTTAAATTGATGCAATAAAAACAAAAAATGTGAATTTGTTTAGGGGATTTCACTGCTTTCGTTTTTTGCTATACCTCAGAACATTTAAATATATTTTTAATGGTTATTTGCGCAAAAATTCCTCATTTAAGGTAAGATATTTATGTTTACTTATGCCTTTATATAAGTATTATTATTATTATTATTATTTATTATTAATTTTGGCGTACATTAAGACTGAGTCTTTTATAGTACAGCAAGAGACATAATCATACACCGAGAAAATTGAATGCCTCAAAATCATACAAAAAAAGTTCTTGTAAAAGTGTAACCAAAATATCTTTACCACAACGAAAAAATCGTTGCAATAATGATTTATCCTTTAACTATGCAAGTGCTGCATCATTGAAACAAAAGACGGAAGTTCTTTGAAGCTAAATCAATGAAACAATCTTTGCCGTGAGGATAAAATATTTACTATAACGATTTAATTCTTTGCTAAGAAGGAATTGAAAAAAGTATCTACGAGAACTTAAGTATGTAAGAACTTTTGTTTGTTTTTTTTTTTTTTTTTAGAATAAGCTTCATTGCTTCAAAGACAAAGTCTGTTACTCTAAAGAATGTTTTCTTCAAAATAATATATGTATACGAAGAATAAGAAAATCGTGTGCGAGTGCCAACATTGAATTGTAATTGTAAAAAAACACATGTTAATATTCACACGAAAAGAACAAAAAAAAAAAAAATGTCCTTGCCCGCCGTGCGGAATTGAACTTGGAATTTTCGGTGCCAGTCCATCGCTCTGCCCGCTGATCCAAGCAGCCTTACTAATGTTTGCTGACATAACTTCAGCTATGTTAACAGATGTTGTATTAGCAGATGCAATATGTCATAGTATTCAGTTGATAGCTTACAGCAAAAATCTTTACATAGATTGTTGTGTTATGCTGCAGCATAAGGCGATTTTTTTTTTTGTATATCCGAGCTGAGCAACAACTGTCAAAAACAGATCTGCGTTTCTTTTGTACCTCTGACGCAGCTGTGTTCAATATATGCGTTTCTTTTCATGTCAGGCTTCAACCTGAGTGTTGCTCAGATGCTGTTGACGAGCTCAGAAAATTTTAGCTGAGCACAAAGCAACCGGTAGTTGTTTAAAATCAAAAAATAAAAAAATCGAAATAAAAGAAGCAAGAAATGGCGGGCACCAGTCCAGTAGGTAGTATTTTTATAAAATTTAGTGGATTTTAATGAAATTGACAGCAGAGATACAAAGCAGAGACAAGCTTTCACACAAAATGTTTCATTACCAAATCAGACCAATATTTGTTTGATCTGATGTTGTCAGCTCAGATTATGGTCGGTTTGATCAGTATCTGCTCAGTTCTGTGGTCTGATGTACAAAAGAAAATCGCCTATAGATTCAGTTGTAATTAATATTGAATCAATCACTCTGCGTAAAGAAGGAGCTTGGCTCGATGCGTAGTGTAGTGGCTTCTCAATCGGTGGTATCGGTGGGTGTGGGCTCAAATTCCCACGGCAGGCGAAGGTAAGATTTTTAATTTGATGTTTAGTTTAATATAATTTAATGTTCTTTTGTATAATAAACGCAAGCAGCAAAGAGAAGACGAGAGGGCCATTAATTTTATGAAGCCAATGTACTTAAAATCAAGGACTTAAGTCTTTGCCGTAACGAATAAAAGTCTTTGTGCCAAAGTTCATTTTCTTCGCTTTTACGATTTTTTCTCTGGGTGTAGGAATAAAAACTTAAAACTAACATTGAATTGGAATTATTATAAAAGAAAATCAAATATTAAATTACATAAGTGAAGTTAGTCACAGATAAATCAATAAGAGATTTTATTAAAATAAAATAAAAACTAAACAAATTATTTTATAATTAAAATTAGCAAAACAACTATTTTTGCAAATAAATTAATATAATAACTTATATGTATATAGTAACTTATTATAAAAACGATAATGGGCCTAGATATCAGAGTAAATAGAATTATGAAAATAGCATAAAAAAAGCAATAGATTTACAGATTTAAAGTAATGAAATGATTAAAAATTGCATGTTTGAAACTGGCTCGCGACGTGATTTGTTTTAGTGAGTTAGGTAATGCATTCCAAAGTCTACGGAGCTGATGAAGATGAAGAAGAAAAATTGTAGTTTTTCGAAGAGATAGTGAGGGCTTTGAGAATGCATAAGTTGGTGTAGGAATAATATGTTGCGGATATTTAAGAACTCAAATAAGCCAAAGCCCAATATGCCTTCACTTATTTGAGAAATATGATCAAAGCGATGGATTCCATATACATACATAGCCGCGTTATTAAAAGCTACTAAGAGTTTATGCTGTGATAGTGAATCTAGATGACAATACACAACTTCAGAGAAAGTGATGTGTGGTATAATTAACTGAACGACTAGTCTGCGTCGAGTTTCAAGGGGCGTGAAGTTTGACGAAATCCGTTGGTAACGTAAAGTCCCGTAAATTTTTCCTATGTTATGGTTTATATAGGCAATACAAGTTAAATTAGAGTTGATTATAAAACCAAGGTTTTTAGCTTTAAACACGAATTCAAGTTCCTGGTTACCAATGAACAATGGAGGAATATTAATGAATCACGAGTCACTTCTGGCAATCGGTAAAACTTTAGATTTCAAGTAATAAATACAAAGCAAATTTGCATTAGCCCAGTTATTTAACGAAGGCAAGTCATAGTTCAGCCTATAGGATAAGTCTTCTAAGAGCCCGGGCGGATGAGAAAGATAATGTGTTATGCCATCTGCGTAAGAATGAACAGAAGCATACTTACAAAATGAAAAAAATATCATTAATAAAAATAGAAAAAAGTAGAGGCCCCAGAATAGATCCTTGCGGAACTCCAGCTGTCTCAACTGTTCTAAGAGCCAAATAAGTGTTTCGTACTTTAACCCTTTGCGTTCTCCCTTCCAAGTAGTTATAAATGAGATTTGCAGCGCTATGGCTTAAGTTATATTGTTATTAAAATGTATGTCATATTCGAATTCTATACTAAACTCTAAGCTAAATTCTAAGCAAAAATGCTGAACAAACTATATCTCAAAAACCACGTTTGACCCACAGCAGCCCCACCCCCAATTTTTTAAAGAAAAATCATTTTTTGTGTAGAACCTGATTTTTCATTAACAACATTTTGTGTATTTATTTATATATAAAAAAAAAACTTTGGAAAAATTTAGAAAATAAAAAATCATGTATGCAGTGCAAATGAGGGTTTATTTTCCTACTTTTAATTTTCACTACCATAATGCCTTCACTGTTCTTTTCAAAAAAACGTCGCACTTTCGGAAAAATATTGGCAAAACCCTTGTACTCAAAGTATTCGGAAGTAAACGGGCTTACTTATTTTTACTAGGTTTTGTTATCTGGACATATCTAATATGTGGAAAACACACCTGGCATATAATATGATGCCAAGGACTGCTCTCTATGGTCATCCAAAGATGAGCTTCTGAAACCTTTTTTTCTACAATGTTCCTTACACTGTTGTGTATAAATGCTTGTAGAATCTTTAATTAAGAATGGAGTTAACTCAAATTTGGTTTTTTAGAATAAAGGTACTGACGTGCTTTTCAAATATAAATTTTTCCAATTGCATTTTGCTGGTAAGATACGGGCTCCTTAAGTTGCGCCGTTTTTCAAAATTTGCAAAATTTTTTTTAATTCTCTTGAGCTACTCGTATAACTTTTCCGATTTCTTCTCATTCCTCGAAATACTTCGGATCTGATAACTTCAAACTTTCACCTTAAAGATGAGACAAAAATAATTTGCGAGTAGTTGCGAGAGTTAGAGAAATTCTAATGCAAAGCTGTATCTGTTAAATAAATTAAAAAAAACTTATACCAAAACTATATTGAAACAATGATATGCAGAATCAAGAATTTTTTTTTTTTTTTTAATAAAGAAGTCAGGTTTTTATTAATTTTCGTAAATTAATTGGAGGTTACTATAATTGTAATTGGATTACTGTAATTCTAATTGGAGGTTACTGTAATTGTAATTGGATTATTGTTATTGTAATACGATTACAGTAACCTCCAATTACAATTCCTGTAATGGAATTAAAAATTTCAATTCCTGAGGAATTGAGAACTTCAATTACGAATTAAAATTCCTGTAATGGAATTGACCATTTTTTCCAATTCCATTCCTGAGGAATTGAAACGTTCAATTACCAATTACAATTCCTGTAATGGAATTGACCATTTTTCCCAATAACATTCCTGAGGAATTGAAACGTTCAATTACCAATTACAATTCCTGTAATGGAATTGACCATTTTTTTCCAATTACATACCTGAGGAATTGATATGACTAATTACTAATTCCTTATTCCAAGGAATTGGAATTGAATTGTGGTGAATACTTTTCGACCCAGCTCTGATCATATTCGTGTAATCACCACAATTGTAATTGAGTTTTGGTTTTTTATAAACTCTAAGGGTAGGGGAGGGGTCGCTTTAAGTATCTCTAATATGCAATAATATGCCGCTGTTGCCGGGTACGTTCAGTGCACGGCACTTTGGTTAATCGAAAAATTCATTCAGACAATTCAGACAATGGCAAACCTCAGAGAGTAAAAACTGCTATGAAAAGCTTCTTGAGAACATAAGCCATTCGGAGCCTGCATAAAACTTGTACGTCCGGTTCTCGATCATTTGTGTTCAAAAATTTCACAACACGCAAAAAACATTGATCATTAGAAGCTTGGCCAATGTCCTTTCAAGGTAATATTTATATAATCACCACAATTGTAATTGAGTTTTGGTTTTTTATAAACTCTAAGGGTAGGGGAGGGGTCGCTTTAAGTATCTCTAATATGCAATAATATGCCGCTGTAGCCGGGTACGTTCAATGCACGGCACTTTGGTTAATCGAAAAATTCATTCAGACAATTCAGACAATGGCAAACCTCAGAGAGTAAACACTGCTATGAAAAGCTTCTTGAGAACATAAGCCATTCAGAGCCTGCATAAAACTTGTACGTCCGGTTCTCGATCATTTGTGTTCAAAAATTTCACAACACGCAAAAAACATTGATCATTAGAAGCTTGGCCAAAGTCCTTTCAAGGGCTGAAGTGGACATTTTGTTCATATTTTTTTTATACAAAAACGGAAAGTAAAAGAAAAAAGCTAAGCAATTGCTTTGCGCTCTTTGGCATAGATAAAGCCCGTTGTTGTGATTTTTCGTACGAAATAAATTGAAATTTTTTACAATTGTTTTATATGCAATTATTTCTTATATATGAACAAGTACACAAAAGTTTGTAAATGAAAAACTAGCCTCGATCAAAAAAATGATAATATACTGCTTTTTCTTTAAAAAATTGGGGGGTTCAAACTAGACGGGGAACAGGGGCCGAACCTTCACATGGCAACGTGTCTGACCGCCTCAACCTGGCGAGGCCAGCATTATCCATGTCGAAATCGTCTCAAGTCGACTCAAACCTCCACGTGGTGTTCCCTGGGCAACGGCAAACTGGCATCCGTCAGTTTGACGGCTAATTTGAGCGGTGGGTCGCTCCATAAATCTTAAACATTGGATGGGCGAAGGGTTTAGGTCCCGCCACATTACTACTGCCCAATGAAAACTAAACCAGCCTCGGATAAGAACCCCAATTACGTTGACGACCACCGCAAACGAATAACGGACAATGATTTACGGATATGCACCTGGAATGTCCGAACCCTTTATTGGGAAGGTGCCATTATCCAACTGGCGGAAGCCCTCAAAACAATAAAGGCTGACATCACTGCCATCCAGGAAATGCGATGGAAAGGGCAACGCTGCTCTAAACAAGCACACAGTGATATCTACTACAGCTGCCATGCGGAGAGGCGCGAATTTGGATGTGGATTCGTTGTAAGCCGGAAACAACGCCACCTTGTTTCCCGGTTCACACCTGTGAACGAAAGATTGGCCACGATCCGCATCAAGGCAAAATTTTTCTCCATCAGCCTTATTTGCGCGCACGCCTCGACGGAGGAAAAGGACGAAGCCGTCAAAGACGCTTTCTACACTAGTCTTGAGGATGTATACGACCACCTTCCGGTCCATGACGTGAAAATAGTCCTCGGTGATTTTAATGCGAAAGTCGGTCAGTTCAGTCTTCATGAGACCTCCACGAACAACGGTCTAAGACTGATCGACTTCGCCGCGGCGCGAAAAATGGTAGTTAGTAGCACCAGATTTAAGCACCTCGACATCCACAAGGCCACCTGGCTGTCCCCGGATCAAAAACGCGAAACCAAATTGATCATGTTGTAATAAACGGAAGGCATACCTCTAGTGTTCTAGATGTGCGTACATTTCGGGGGGTCAACATTGACTCCGACCATTATCTTGTTGCAGCCAAGATCCGCATGCGATTATGCAATGCGAAGAACATACGCACAGGAATGCAAGGAAAGCTAGATGTCGCTAAGCTGCAATTACAACGGACTACCGAAGCCTACTCCACTCAACTCTCGGTTAAGCTCAATCAGCCAACCTCTGGACCCGACGACGCCGGCGGACTTTGGGCGCATATATCCCACTCCATGCGCGCTGCCGCTGAAGAAGTCATTGATTTCCGGCGCCCGCAACCTCGGAACCAATGGTATGATCAGGAGTGTCGAATCGCGACTGCAGTAAAAAATGCCGCATATAGAAAAACGCTGCAGTCAGCAGCAACGCGAGCCGTGCGAGAAAACTACCGCGAAAAGTGGAAGGAAGAGAGGCACCTTTTCAGACGCAAGAAAAGAGAGCAGGAAAAGCGTGAGCGTGAGGAACTAGAGGTATACCAGGATAAGAAGGATGCACGAAAATTCTATCAACAGGCTAAGAGTCTAACCCAAGGTTTCAAGCCCGGAGCATCCACTTGTAGAGACGGAAATGGAGTTCTGAATACAGATACGCAGTGTGTGCTGAGATTGTGGAGATGGCACTTCTCCAATTTACTTACTGGCGACGATTCCACCAATGCCGCCCATGGAGAGCTCAGTTCAGTGCCACCAATCAACGACGACGGAGTGAAAGTACCACCACCTAGCCATGAAGAGGTTCGAGTTGCTATCCAACGACTCAAAAACAATAAAGCAGCGGGTGCTGACGGCCTTTCAGCTGAATTGTTTAAAACCGGCGGCGATGAATTGATAAGGCGCATGCATCAGCTCATCAGCAAAATATGGCTAGAAGAAAGCATGCCCGACGATTGGAACCTCAGCGTAATGTGCCCTATACTTAAGAAAGAAGACCCAAAAATCTGCGCAAGTTATAGAGGTATCAGTCTTATTTCCATCGCATATAAGGTTCTCTCAAGCGTACTGTGTGAAAGAATAAAGCCGGTTACAAAAACACTGATTGGACCTTATCAGTGTGGCTTTCGACCTGGTAAGTCCTCCATAGACCAGATTTTCACGCTACGACAAATCCTGGAGAAAACCCACGAAAATCAAATTGACACACACCATCTCTTTGTCGATTTTAAAGTTGCGTTCGATAGCCCGAGAAGGGATTGACTATACGCAACAATGTCTGAGTTCGGTATACCTGCAAAGTTGATTAGACTTTGCAGAATGACGTTGAGCAACACACGCAGCTCCGTCAAGGAAGGAAATGACCTCTCCGAAACTTTCAATACCGAAAGAGGTTTCAGGAAAGGCGATCCACTGTCTTGCGATCTCTTTAACATCATCATGGAGGGGATCGTACGAAAGGCCGGTGTGCATCGTAATGGCACCATTATCTACAAAGGCGGCCAGCTCCTTGCGTACGCTGATGATATTGATATTGTCGGCAGAACCAAGAGAGATGTTACCGCTGCTTTCGCCGCTATCGAAAAGGAATCAGGGCAAAACAAAATATATGCTGTCTACAAACAAGGGAGCTCGGCGTTTAGACTCCCACGTTTCATCCGGCAGCTATAATTTTGAAGTAGTCAAGGAGTTCGTTTACCTTGGCACCGCCATTAATACCAAAAACGAAATCAGCCTGGAGATAAAGCGAAGAACAATAATTGCTAATAGGTGCTACTACGGGCTCAGTAAGCAACTAAGTTCCAGAGCTCTCTCTCGATCGACAAAACTAACACTCTTCAAGACGCTCGTTCTACCTGTGCTACTTTATGGCGCTGAGGCATGGGTAGTTTCGCAAACTGACGCAGCTGCTCTGGGGGTGTTTGAGAGAAAAGTTCTTCGCAAAATCTTCGGTCCTGTTCGAGTCGATGATGACTATCGCATCCGAATGAACCACGAGCTGTATGAGCTCTACGATGACATTGACGTTGTTGGGCGTATAACTGTGCAGCCCAAAATATTTTCTCGAAACACGTATACTTACTCTCTATCATTGTCAACAACCAACTACGAGTGAGTACAGCACAAAACAAAAGCAAAATATTCAAGTACTGTATTCAAAACGGAAGTGTTATTAATATGAATTTTCCTCGCGTACTTGTGCTTGTATGCTAAGTACATGTATATAAGTTAGATTAAATAAAATAATGTGAAAATAATTCATACAAACTTTCAAGAAAATAAAATTAAATATTTTAAACTTCAATACTTTTAACAAAAAGTGAACAAAATAAAACAAAGTAGACTTTTTTAGACATGATTTCTTAACATGATCTTCATATCTATTTCGAGCGGTACAGAAACATCTACTTGGTGTACTTGCTATGTTTTGAAAAGACAATAAAGTAGTCTGCAGAAAAATAGATATGCACCTAATCCAAAGTTGTGTACACACTCTGTTAAGATCCGACCGGATATTGTACAGTACTCGCTTCAGCCTACTGTTTGATTTGAAAGTACTGTACACAAGTTTGAAAGATTCTATAAAATGTGGTACAGTACGAAAGTGTACTCTTTGTTGCAGGCAAAATAAATGTTTTCATGCAGATATCTAGTTCAAACGTTATTTTTGACATATGGTTTGTACAGCATTTTTGCTTAGAATTTAGCTTAGAATTCAAAAATGGCATAAACTTTATTCGAAAATTTTGTTCCGAACAAATTACTCCGCACTAATAAATATATATATATATATATTTTTTTTTTAATTCAAATGAAAAACTAATTGGCCATTTCAGCCCTTGAAAGGACTTTGACCGAGCTACTTACAATCAGTTGTGTTGTGAGTATGGTTAAATGTTTGTGCACAAATGATCGTGAACTGAACTTTCAAGCCTTATGTTGGCTTTGAAAAGCTTCTTGAATTTTGAGCTCAGGTAAACTGCTTATCTCAAACATAAACTACATATCTCAGGGATAAATATGTCTTATACATGTACTTCAAAATACACTTTGATTTGTTTGGTTCACAAGTGACTAAGTGCCTTAAACGAGGGTTCCGTAAAAGCTGAGAGCAAATTTCACAGCATGGTTTTGGGAGCATGCAACAAAAATGATAGGTCGACAAAATTTTAATATTTAGCTTAAATTTCGTGTCAGTACCTTTATCTTAAATCCGGTAAAAATATTTTAAACTTTCTTTTTTACTTCTCCATGTATAAGATTGCAGGAATTTTTTAAGTTTTTCATATTTATAAATGTAACAACTAATCTCTCAAATACGTAGACATTTATAAGCTCTGACTTGCTTTGACTTACTTCAGCCAAAGAGGAAACGTATAAAAAATAAATGGAATCGCTAATTGGCTCGGACACTTTGCTGTTCACAGTGTAGATATGCTGCGGAGAGCCTGATATTTAACTAGTTAGCGCAAAACCAAGTTAATCCAACTCAAGCATTCGTCTCGCAATGCCTCAACCCTTAATGCCATTCATGTTTATAACGGAAATACTTGGTTCATATAAAGGCAGCCCAAGCGGCCTTCATCACAAACGACAGTGAAGTGAATTATGCTGCAGCAAGTAGTCCTTCGCAAGTAATACTGTTTGAGGGTTTCGTAGAGCGTGATGTTATACAGCGTGTTGTTGTAGTGCGCATAACCTTTGGGCAAACTTTCCTTGTACAAGTTTTATTAGCAGGAGTGGAGTGGGTCATTTGGTTGGTCGCACTCAACTGAAAGAAGCCTACTTGAGCATTTTTTTCCGGATTATAATTACGCTTTGTTTTCGAACAATTTTTTGTTTGTTTTCTGCTCATCATCTGCTTCACACCTATTTTTAATCCTGCCTGCTTTGTTTGCATGTCTTATTTTGACATTTATTTGCGAGATATCCACGAAGCAAGCTTTCAAGGACTTGCTAAGGATGATTTAAAAAATTTGAATTTCACGATTCTTCAACTCATTCTTTTTTTCAGCCCACACCCATTGTGTGCCCATATTTATCGGGGTTTTATGCATCGCTGCACAATTTAGCTTTTTTTCGCTTCTACATCTACTTGCACAACATTAACTGCTGGCAGTGGTGCAACCCTTTCTTGTTCCCAGATCTTGTTTGTCAGTACCAGCCACCCATGCTTGTTACACTTACCTGATTATTTGGGAATGTGCCATCCTTGTCAATCGCGTTGACTTGTGTGACTTTCGTGCCAATCGGCTCGCCTTCCAACACCGTCTCTTGTTCACGCTCAGTAAATAGCGGTATTTCATCGTTGACATCCTCGAGCATTATATAAACAGTTGCCTCCGATGCTAACTGCTGAGCGCCATTGTTCTGCAACATTTCAGAAAAACAGAAAAAATTAATTCACTTAATAGCATTTATTACTTGCATAATTAAAAAAACAGAGAAATAAATGATGATGGAGTTATTTTGTTTATTTTGGAGAATATTTTCATTTGCATTTTAATTGAGCGCTTCGAAGAACAACAATCGGGTGTGTTTTTTTTTAATATCAAAATAATCAGCTACGTATTGCACGCTTTATTGATTGGAGTGAAATGTGAAGAGGAGTGGGAGCGGGAAAGCAAAATGCAAATGCGTTTCATGAATTATAATTTTCATATAAGCCAAATTCATTGAACAAGCAATTTATTTCAACACTGAATACATCTAATGATAAATACCTAGAAAATAAATTAACTTTTGAAATTTGAGAGAAATCTCAATAACCATCGACTTAAATCTAACTTATTTAGATATGTGGAATCAGAAAATTTTATATTAAAATTAATTTTTTTTAGGATATTTTTAGGTTATGTTGAAAAAATTTTTTTGAGTTTGAGTGTTTTGAAGTCAATTTTGGGCAATTCCTTAGTGCAACAATAAAATGTACATTTTTTTTTTTTATTTCGTGAACTCACATTGTAGTAATTTTTTAGTGTATAAGCCACGAAATATTGTATAATACTCAATCTTTAATCAACCTAAAAAAGGAAATAAAAAAAGCTTAGTAGTAAAAAAGAGGGGAAAAAATTGGAACAAATACGTCTATCTCTTAATTATCCGTCTTTGATACGATTCATGTATAGTTATAAAGCTATAGTTATGAATTCATAAATGAAACTAAGAAATTAAATCTTTTCTATTTAATTATAATTTCAATTTCAAAAATTATTCAAATCCTATTCAAATTACGCCTACCCTTCTATACAAAGTATCGATAAAAAGTGTCCGAAACAGCGATATAGCTAGAATTAGAACTGCAAAAATATCGATATAAGTATCGATATATCGAGTATTCGATTTTTTGTGCCGACATTGATATTTTATTTTCGATATCAATATATCGAGCATTATTCACATTTGGGAAACAACACAGCGATGGAAATTTTGGTGAGACAGACAAATAACATTTCTGTTGATCATTATATTTAATATAACGAAGATGGTTTTATCTGTGATCCACATATGAAAAGATAAAGATAACAATTTCACCTAATTATTTGAAGTTATTCATGCTCAACTTGAAAAAGCCTTGCATAAAAGTAAATATTAATGCTTTTCTTGAAAAGGGATTTGTAAAAGCTCTGAAAATTTAATTTTCTTGTATAAATTTTTATATAAAGCTTCATTCAATGATACATTTTAATAAGAATTCAAGAATATTTTTACTCAAGCTTATATTTGTTTTAGATAAGCAAGTTCCAGTTTGTGAATGGAAAATATTATCTAAGTATATTATAATATCTTATAATATCTTAGATAGAAGCCACCAAAAATGATACGTTACGTGACAAAAAATAGAAGTGGTTGTTGACTTGGATCACAAAATTAGTAAAATTCTGTAAATTGGCAAGAGTTTTTTTGTATAAAACTTTTTGTAGAAGGATTTGAAATAGTATAAGTTTATTTTCAAAGTAATCAAATTTAAAAACCTTTTCTCGTTTTTTTTTTTTTTTAGTGGGCTTAGTATGAAACGTTACGTGACGTCTTTTTCATTGTAATCCATTTGGGTAATTAAGTAATTAGGTAATTAAGTAATTATGTGATTTAGTTATTAAAACACAAATGTAATATATTCTGCCCCTCCTTGCCTCAACCATTTTTCATTATTTTTAAAGAAAAATTACATTTGTGAAACAGTGCAGACGATTTGATCATCATGGTAAATTAATTTATATTTAAATTGCTTAAATCAATAAAATAAAAACGTTTCTCTAAGATAATATCATTATATAATAAGTTTTTAATAACTTTTAATTTTCGTGTCACGGTGGACTTTTCGGCGGAAATGCCCATATGTTACATAATCATAAAAACATTTTTAGAATTTGGAATGGATTCAGTAAAAAAAAAAATTATATGATTTTATTTTACACTAGCAGGGCCCAGTAGTCCGCGGCATCGCCACGGACGTTCCAACAAATTTACTTTTTTATTTGTGGGCGGTAAAAGGGGGTGTGGCAAATGTTTTTCACGTAAACCATCTCGTTCTCGAAAACAATCTACTGCCAAAATTTCAGCGCAATCGGCCTAGATGCTGTAGAGTCTTAATGATTTCTTAAAAGTTAGCGTATTTATTATGCCACCGCGCCCATTTTTAGTACAGTTGCCGACGGTAAGCATACAAACTTAATTGTCAAATTTCAGTCTTATACCAACAAAACCGTTTGATATAGCATTTTCATTGATTTGTGGGTGGTAAAAGAGGGCGTGAAAACCCATTTTTGGTACAATTGCCGACAGTAACCATACAAACTAAATTATCAAATTTTTCATAAAATCGAAACAGTCGGAAATATTGAATTTTTATTGATTTGTGGGCGGTAAAAGGGGCGTCGTTAAAACTTAGTATGCAATAACCTAATCTAGGACCCAAGTAATACACGTTTTAAGTTTGAGCAAAATCCGCTCAACCGTTTAGATTTGTAGAATGATTTCTTGAAAGTGAGCGTAATGTAGTAGCACTACGGCTATTTTCAGTACAGTTGCCGACGGTAAACATACAAACTTTATTACCAAATTTCAGTCTGATACGACCAAAAACGTCCGAAAATATGATATTTTTTTTTTTTATTTATGGGCGGTAGAAGAGGGTGTGGTAATTATTTTTTTTTTACAAACCATCCTTGGATAAATATCAACAAAATGAAGAAAAGTCCATCCAAATCTGTTGAGCCGTTCATGAGTGTATCGGAATCCAACGAAGACCATTTCATTTTTATTTATATAGATATGACATAATTGAAGACATGAATGAATGAAGGTGATGTGTCGCATTTTCGGATTTTCTGTGTTCTATGCATGGACGAAGGCCTTATGTGCATAAAAACTATTTTAAAACTTAAAACAACCATTCTGCATGCCTTCTATGGTTTAATATCAACGAATTGTTGCTGCCAAAGAATGGAATCGTGAAAAGAAGTAAACAAAGAGCGCAACAACAAGTCTTTGCAGAATTAATGTAGTCAATTTTTGAACTTTTGCTTTGTGCTAAGAAGCAGAAAAACATTGCTTTTTAAATTGAAAAGCACACAACTGCAATTCCGGTTTGGTTTTAGCAGAAGGTGTGCTTATAAGATTTTCAAAGTTAATGGACTGCATAACCCACAGAAGATTACTGATGAGTTGGTGTAGCGACCAACGAAACAGCTGCCTAGTCTAGTTGTGGCGACCTGTTGCTTTATGAATTACTTGGCATAAAGCTCTCATATGTTATTCTTAAAAATTTCTATTTTTAAGAATTACTAAAAACTAAGTAGCAAATAAAAAATGACATATTTTAATTTTCATGTTAAAGCAACCATGTTTGTGGCTATTTTAGAAATAAACTACTTGACAAAATTTGATTAATCCTAGAATGCTAACCTTCCTTTCACTATATGTTATATCACTCGTAAGGAGTGAGTAAATTTTACCTCGGTTAGTTACTCTTTGGGGTTAAATATAAATTTCAGTACAAATGTGAAACTTTGAACTCGATTTCTCGAAACTAAATAATTGCGACATATCACCTTCATTCATTCATGTCTTCAATTATAAAAAAGTATGAAGTCACTGACTTGGACTTTATTGGGATATAATAATGCATAAACCGGATTTTAAAATGGATGTATGAGCAAAAGTATACGAAATTCTCTGTGAAAATCATTAATATTATTCTATTATTTTAAATGTAATATTATTACAAGCAAATAACGGATTTTAAGGGACATTCATAGCAAAACTACTATATAGCATTAAGATCTTGCTTAAAGATTATACAAAAAGAATAAACGGAATGAAATCATTTACTTAGTTAAACAATTTTTATAAATTAAATTAAGCTTAATACAAACATTTTTGTAATATCTTTTACATTCTTTTTCTTTAAATTTCAACCCTTTTCAAACCTTTTTATTCAAACTGCGTATACTCAACGAATTGCGAATTTAAAATCATATATAAATATAATGCATTGCATACAAGAGAAATCCCACTTAGGTGTAAATATTGTACCCGCGCATTTTAAATTTTTTTGTGTCAGGTCAGAAAGATTTTGATATTGCATTGTGATTTTACACTTGCTTAAGCATTTGATTAAGTCAAGAAAATATTTTCAAACAGAATAATTTATTAGTTTAAAAATAAAATTGATGCTAAAATACAGTTTATTTTAAAAAAATTACTTAAATATCGTTGGTTTACTTAAGACCAACAAGTGCTTAAATTCTATTAAATATACATGGCATTTTTAATATTTTATTTGTCATAATATGTCAAATATTCATTTTAATATACCAGTCATGAATATTTTACTTTTTAGAGTTGCACCATATCTGAACATTATGGAACATTTCAATCACACGATTGCTTTCTTAAAAAAATCGAGCATCCATTGACAAATTTACGACATCATTAAATATGTGCTTATACAGGTCTGAATTTCTTATTATATGTTTAAAATCATTAATTATATTGCTTAAAATTGGAAAATTGTGCATTTTTTTGCAACAGTTTTTAGAATTGGGTGGCTTGATAGTCATTTATAAAATTTTACATTTACAAACATATTCTTGAAAATCTACAATTGTTAACCAGTGTTTTTCATATTTCTATGTGTTTGTTGTAATTTTTTGATTTCAAAACAAAATTTGAATCTTAAAAATAATAAATTTTGATAAAAATTGTCAGCTGTTTTTCATATATTGACAATTTCATTGACAAATTTTGTTTTTTGAGCTTCAAATTTTGTCTGAAATCATACATATAGTAATAAGAAAAATATTGGTTTACAATTGTAGATTTTCAAGAATAGGTCTGTTAAGCAGTTACTTAACCAAAAAAGCTAAAATAATGATATTGGCTTTTGTCAAAAATAATAAAAAAGCATTGCATAGCAAAAAATTCCAATATTGTTAAAAAATATTTCTGAACTGATACAACTAGGATGATTTTTTCCTTTGATCCCATCTTTTAAATTATATTGAATATTTTTATGTCATCAAGCATGTGTCAACCCACAGTGTGTCTCAATCTAGCGGGACAATATAAAAAAAAATTGTAAAAAATGTACTTTATTTCTCTAAAATACAGCATCGAATAACAGCTTTTTGTATATTTTTAAATTATTTCTGAGCCTCAAGTAAGCTGTTTTTGTGTTAAACGTGTTGATAATGCGAAGGCAAATATATTAATATTCAATATTATAATAAGCTTAATAAGCTAAATTAATATTGGAGTTTAGGCAAAACATAAAAAAAATTAGGTTGCATTTCCACATATGTAAGCAAATAGATTACATTTTTTACCAAGTTTGAGTCCCTCACGTAGATAAAACATACTAACATGAAGCTGCAACTTTTCCAACTTTTATTTTAAATAATATATTTATTTCTTAAAAACTCTACGAGATCCTATAAAATGACGATTTTAAAATATAATTTTGTGTTTCAAAAAAATTATTTTTAAATATTTAAGAGAGTATTTTTCAGTATAGCCAATTTTATTAACACCCTGCATAAGGAAGAGTATTTCAGATATACACTTACTTCTGAATATTTTTTTATTAGAATGAACAAGCGAATTATTTGCAAAAATTTTAAATTTTGTCCTAATAGTTCGGTTAAATCTTACAATGTGGAACGGTGCAAGTTGCGACAATGTTCAATAAATTTTCACTAAACATATCAGAAAACAGAATTTGAATGGTCATCTTCTTCAAGGAGCATTCCTAAATAATTACAAAATACGTGACCTTTCCACGTTAGTCTTTGGGCCCCCCCTCATTCATATTATTGTTTGTTTATTATTCTTTAGAATCTAAAATATCTCAACCAATTCTCTCCACATCTTTCAGTTATCACGTTTTAAAAATTAGACCATTTATTCAACATAATCATATTTTTCAAAAATTTCTAACCTTTTGTAAGTGCGTTGATCACATATAAAAGTTTTTATTTTTGGTATATATATTATATCTAACCGATGGGAAACAGTTGGGAAACTTTTACTGGGAAAAATAAAATTGCATATTGTTAGTGATACATAAGTAGTTACCAATTCTTATATATATTAATTTAATTTTTTCAATTGAATGTTAAGTTATCGAATTGAGTAATAAAACTGTTGTTTAAATTTCTTAAAATTTAAGTATTAATTGTAAAATGTAGGCTACTCATATGCAAAGCACTACAACCCTTTTTCTATTTACCGTTTTTATTTTAACGATAACAGAAAAAGTGCAAAAAAGCTGTAGAAGTAAGTTGATTGCATGTGCATGACAAAAGACCAAACAACTTACGGGTATTATATTATTAGGAAATATAATACATTTTATACTATTTAAAAAGATTTACAACTTCATTTACAACTTCAACATTTAGATTTACAACTTCAATCTCACAGAAAAAAATTAAATTTAAAAAAAAAAAATATTTTTACTAACTTTCACATTCCCTTTAATACGAAACAATTTCGATATATCAACCTAATTTCTAGCGAAAATAATAGATCTACATAAAATCTGATTTGATTTTAAAAAGCAGCGACCACATATTAATCGAAAAAAAAAGAAAAAACGAAATGGCCATTCAGCCATTCAAAGGTCAAAGGACTTTGACCGAGCTTCTTATGATCAATTGTGTTGTGCGTGTTTTGAAATGTTTAAACGTTTAAATGATCGAGAACTGGAGCTACAAGCTTTATGCCGACTCCGACGTTCTCAAGAAGCTTTTCATGGCAGTTTTTACTCTCTGAGGCTTGCCGTTGTCTGCAGAGAGGTGACGGCCGAACAGAAAAATTAATTCAATTGAAAAACACTTTCTGTGCCAGATGGGAATTTAACCAGGGTTCTCTGGCGTACGGACCACACACTCTACCCACTAACCCACGGTCGCCAAATAGAAAGATTACGTTTGGTTTTTATTTGAGCAAGTATTAATTCCGATTTCAGATAAGTTCTAATGAGTTTTAACTGTCACTTACAGCAATAGTAAGACAAATACGCTACATTATAACAATTTAGGAACTGAAGTTTATAATTGAAAATAAATTGTAATAGTTCAAGTGGACCTTTTTTGCATGCATGGACGACCCTAGGGGCAGGGGAAGCAGACCCACGTTTGTTGCATCATTAGGATGGGCCGCCAATATCTACTTTAACTAAAAAAAGTCTTAGTTTTAAATTGAAATTGAAGGTTTTCATTGCTTTGGCTTATAATAACTTTCACACAGTAATCCACTAAATATAACGTCTGCAATAAACGAATTTTTCCGAAAATGTTTGATTGTCATAATCTTAGGCGATTTACTTTCTATCTTAAAGGCATCGTAAGCCGAAGCAGTTGGGATTTTAAATCAAAATAAAAAATAAAATATGAAAAAATTATAGATACGTAAAAATAAATTTCCAAAACTGTAAAAGAAAGGTATTCAAAAAGAAAGAAAGACTTTAAAAAACTGCATATTCTTACACAATCTGATTTATAAACAAACACCTTATTACTTATTTGAAAAACTTCAATTCTGCAGATCCAACCAATTATATTTTTTATAATATGAAGAAAATTATACCAATTAAAATCAAAAATAAAAATCAATCATTGATCGTTATTTTTCCGATCAAAAATAAAAATCAATCAATGATCATTATTTTTTTAAAATAAAAACCAATCACTGCTCGTTATTTTTTCGATCAAAAATAAAAATTAATCATTGATCATTATTTTTTCGATCAAAAATAAAAATCAATCCTTGATCGATATTTTTTCGATCTAAATAAAAATCAATCTTTGATCGTTACTTTTTCGATCAGATATAAAGTGCGTAGTGTAGTGAACTCTTAATCGGTGTTAGTTGAAAAAAGAAAAATGTCATATGGAGTGTCATTTCACTCAAGCAAATCAGAGAACGCGGCGTAAAAAGCTTTGCTTTAAAAAAAAAAACCAAAACCTGGAAAAAAGTTATATTTTTGAAACATAACTTTTTTTTAAATAATGTATAAATTCACAAATATTTGGTTAATTTATCGCGCAACCAAAAACTGGCAAATAAACATGTAAGACTTAGGTGCTTTAATGAAGAACTTGAAAGTATAAAAACTGCTACAGCATTATATTATATACTAGGTTAATTCTTGTTAATTTTAAGCTTTTTCTCGGTGTAGTCATAAAAATAATATACTTGTAGTATCAGTTATAAAAAGCATTTTTAAAATACTCAAAAAGTTTCCAAACGATTTGAAATGGATACAAATATCCAAATGATTTTTGAATCTTAATGGGAAAGTTAGACAAAGTTAGAAATTATTATAAAAAGTCAGTATTAAAAATAAAATATAAATTTATATTATAAAAAAATTTTTCAATTACATATATTAAACATTTTTTATTGGACATCGATGTTGTTTTTCTTGTAGATTAAATTAATCCAACTCGTATTCACCAGACAAAAATATGCAAGTTTTGTCTGAAACTTATTTTCGATTACTAGTGGCTTTTTCTTTAGTTGTTGACTCCTTATATATTAATCACTGCTTATAACACTTTTTGGCATTACTTTTTGACACTTTTTTCCAGAATTAATCGTAACTTTATTCTTATTTTTCGAAGCCAAGTCATGGAAATAATTTGGCTCAGCCTTGTAAGTACATCTCTTCGTATTTTTTCCCGTAGAATGGCTCATTGTACAAATAATTGGTGATATATTGGTTTTGACAAATTTTTTTTTATTTCTGATTTATCGGTGTTTTATGCTTCATTTACTAAAAATAATTTTAATATTGGATTACAAATAACATAAAAACTGCAACGATTTGTTCCCGCGGTTTTGCGTAAAGTTAAATTATTGCTACTGAACCTATTCTGGTGAATTAAAAATTTCGCTTGTTGTAATGAAGAATTATTTTAAAAAAATAACTGTCGTAGCCGAACGGTTGAGTGCGTATCCCGTAAGAGCCTCCGGTGACCTGTGTTCGAATCCCATCCAAGGCAACGCACAACAAAATTGATTCTACTTAGCGGGGAAAAATTAAATTTACCCAAAAACGTTTTTAATTTACCCAAAAACAAGGACGTTTCTGAACCATTGACGCATTTGCATGAAAGAAATACGTAAATATTTAAAATTTTTCAAACAAGACTAAAAAACGAAACATAAAGCGCCAGCCGCGGACTCGAATCTGGCCTTCCCCGCTTACAAAGCAAACTACTAAACCAGTATGCCACAACTGAACTGAAAAATTTTGGGTTTTAATAACTAATAACAACAAGCTTAGCTAAAATCAAATGAAATTTTCCTTAAGAACAACTAAATACGCAAAAAACAATAGTGTTGTAAGGAAAACATTCGATTTATCCACGTAAATATTTAAACACAATTTATGTGAGGGCGCGGATAATTTTATTATTTTTTATTTCCCTTAGGGCCAGTTTTTCAGTAAGAGTTTAAAGTCTAGTCAAATTAAACCGAGCTTAACTCACCAAAATGGAACGTTTAAAGTCGGTTTAGGCAAAAAAGAACCCCATCATATGCTAATTTAAGCCAATTAACCCTTAACGAATGCTAAAATATCTAGTTAAACCGAGTATAAACGTCCAATTTTGGTGAGTTAGGCTCAATTTAATTTGACTAAAGTTTAAACTCGTACTGAAAAACTGACCCTTGGTGTACCATATTAGTATATTTATTCACATAAGTGATTGCTCTTATTTCTAATTCATCTGTTTATATTTAATTATCCTTTGTACTTTAAAAGATATTAGATCTTAATTGCACTCATTTCTTATCTGAATAAATTGAAATAAAATTGTAGTTACTATATTAAATTTTATGTAGGTCTTAGTCATTGATAAAATTTTTATAATTTTAATTTTGTAAACCGGTGCAAGGAGTGGGTATATTGAATTTTTTTGGAACTGGTCTCTATACACAAAACAAATTTTAGTTATAACAGATTTTAATAACTATGTTTATTACTTTAACTTTTAACTTATTTTACGCTTTCCTTCCATGGAGAGTTTATCTAGCGTTTTTGCAACTTTACCACTACAATTGCAACAAATTGCGTGCTTAATACGTTTTTTATTCCTCAATGCATGAGCGTTGAAATTCAAAATAAGCATTGAAAATGCTTACGTTGCATACAAACTCTGGAGTGCGGATGATAATTTCAGAAGTATTGTTATTTCAGCACCTCTATCAAGTGGCTTGTGACAGTGGCGATTCTGTAAACATTTTTCGAGCTTGTTTATTAATTTTGTTGATTTTTAGCTCTACTAAATGCACAAGCAGCGTACACAAGGCTGTCACCTCTTAAGGGCAGCAATTTAGAGCAGGGTAAAAAAGAATAATATTGAGGTGATGATTTTTATTAGAAGAAATTTGTTGAGAGTTTTAAAATTTTAAAATTTGGTAAAATATGCATTTATGTTTAAATAAAAATGTTTTTTATTTTTCAAAAACAAAGATGGCGCTGGCTACAACGATTGCTGTAAAAGACCTCTTATCGCACTGCGGGCACTCTGCTGGTTCATAGGTTGACCCGAAAAAAAAAAATATTTTTAATTTTAAAACGTAATGAAAATATCTACTATCTGAATGAGACAGAATTTTAAAAAAGGTTTTTTTTTAAATTTATACGTACTTGGAAAAAAATTGCATTTTTTACTTATTTTATGTTTTCAATTTTGAATTAAATGACTTTAACAGACTATTTTAAAAATCAGTTTGATTCAGACTGGTTAAACGTTATTCAAAAATGCCCTCCTAAATATTGTAAGGATCGATGAAGTAGTTTTTTGGCTAGGTTACCCGCAGTTTTGAAAAACGTAGTTTTGTAAAAAACGACTATAAAGTTATTTCTTGCTTACTTAGGTGGCCATAACAACCCGTGCTCGGGTTTCGGCCGACCTCATCAGCTCTCGTCAAGTGCATCTGATTTGCGCGCGCAACTTCTCCAATCGGATACACCAAGTGCGGTTAGGGCTTCCTCGGCCTGGTCTATCCATCGGAGGCATGGTCTTCCTCGTCGTCGTTGACCAGCGACCCTCGCCTAGAGCACCTTTTTCGCTGGAGCTTCGTCGTCCATACGTCGTTCATACGATGGACATGACGTAGTGGCTGCACGGTTATACGCCGAACTACGTCAATGTCTTCGTAGAGCTCATACAGCTCGTGGTTTATTCGGATGCGATAGTCATCGCCGACTCAAACAGGATCGAAGATTTTGCGAAGAACTTTTCTCTCGAACACCACCAGAGCAGTTGCGTCAGTTTGCGAAACTACCCATGCCTCAGCGCCATAAAGAAGCATAGGTAGAAAGAGCGTCTTGTAGAGTGTTAGTTTTGTCGATCGAGAGAGGGCCCTGGAACTTAGTTGCTTACTGAGACCGTAGTAGCACCTATTAGCAATTATTGTTCTTCGTTTTATCTCCAGGCTGACTTCGTTGTCGTTATTAATTGCGGTGCCAAGGTATACAAACTCCTTGACTACTTCAAAGTTATAGCTGCCGGATGAAACGTGGGAGTCTAGACGCCGCGCTCCCGTAGACAGCATATACTTTTTTATACGTTGTTATAAGTTATGCGAAACAAATAATACAAAGACGTTAGACATTCTTCGGAATGTTCTCCTTCTGAAATATACCGGTTTGAGCAGATAAAATAAATGATATAATAAAATATCAGCTATTTACTTGATTTATATATTATATTGAACAGAAGCTTATAACTTTCTTAATATTCAAGATATCTTTATAATAATAAAATAGAAGATATCTTTTTTAATAATTCGAGATTTTCGACTTAAGATTAAAAAAGAAATTGATCCTAAGATGCCTCCAAATGTATCGCCGGCCTTGATCAGTATCTGGTTCACTTCTTCAATGAAATCATGCTATTTTTAGCAATTCTGCGAAAACTTTACAATTAGATCTGTTCCTAAACGTGTTGAGACTAATTTTTATAGCCGCTGTAAGCCGAAAGAGCAGCGCTTTTTAAGCGATAGTTAATTAATAATATTTATTAATGCACGAATTAAATTATATACTTTTAATATTTAAATATTATTATATATTGTTTCTATATAATCACAATGTATTGCCTTTAATTTGTCGTGCTAAGCTTTGATTAATGACTAAGATAATTCATTATCTGAAATGACCAACTGTTACTAGATAACCACCCTGTATCTGAAATGAGTTTTCAATTCATCGATAAATGTCAACCACAAATAACGAAGCACATAACAGAAAAGTCAATACTTAAAAACTCTACAATTACGTACAGTAAAGAAATGGATAGAAACAACAAAAACAACAACTACCTAGAGAGCCAAGTTAATACACATTCTCCAATACCAAAGCAAATAGAATCAAAATCAAGTAAAGTAGGCTGATTTTACAAAGGTTAAAAGGCATCTGAATGTTTGTATACATCTCACACATTTCATGTTTATATATTCCCTGTAGGAAAATCAACTAATTTAAAAGTAGTTGATAAAATAGATTTTTGTCAACCACAACTAGTTGAAATTCTGACTTTTTTCCATAGAACGAACTAACATATTTTGTATGGTGATGTCCGCTAAATAAGTCAATTGACTTTCGTCTGCATATATTTTCAACTACTTGTTAAATTAGTTATATTTAAATTTTTTTTTTAATTACTTTGGAATAACCAATTGAAAACTATTACTGGTGGCCTAAAGTTAATAATATTTGATGAAATAACATGGTTAAATATATATAAACTTGTAATATAATAAAAATGTCAAAATCAGAGTAGTTGCCGCCTTAATATAATTCAAAGTAGTTTATCAACCACTTGTTTTTTAGTAGTATTTCAACTACTTCATATATAATGCAATAAAAACTATTTAGAATTGAAGTGGATTCCGCCTTAATATAATTCAGAGTAGTTCATATACTGGTTTATTTTGAATTAGTTTTTTAATTAGTTGTTTTTAAAAACAAGTTAGTTTGTTCCTATAGGGTTATGTCAATGACTATGTTCCCTATAGGAACAAACTAACTTGTTTTTAAAAACAACTAATTAAAAAACTAATTTAAAATAAACCAGTATATGAACTACTATGTTGACATGTTTTAATTGCAAATTTTTATTAGAATACAAGTTTATATATATTTAACCATGTTATTTCATCAAATATTATGAACTTTAGGCCATCAGTAATAGTTTTCAATTGGTTATTCTAAAGTAATTAAAAAAATAAATTAAATATAACTAATTTAACAAGTAGTTGAAAATATATGCAGACGAAAGTCAATTGACTTATTTAGCGGACATCACCATACAAAATAAGTTAGTTCGTTCTATGGAAAAAAGTCAGAATTTCAACTAGTTGTGGTTGACAAAAAACTACTTTA
This sequence comes from Coremacera marginata, assembly GCA_914767935.1. Lineage (NCBI taxonomy): Eukaryota > Metazoa > Arthropoda > Insecta > Diptera > Sciomyzidae > Coremacera > Coremacera marginata. The sequence continues at coordinate 67,844,600 of OU612045.1, forward strand.
TCAACTACTTTTAAATTAGTTGATTTTCCTACAGGGTTATTATGTCTATTTGTGACCGTGTGTGTTCGTTATACGAGTACACTCTACAAATCCAATAAATTCACAAACAGTAGAGAACAAGCGACAACTGGGTTTTAAATATTTATTTAAGGTTTTCAACATAACAAAAAGGAATTTCCTGAAATACAAATGTTCAATTCCGAACCCTTCAGTTGATGATACTCATGAAGTTTATGTTTAAAGAATTTTATTGAAGGTTTCGTTGGCAATGGTTTCAAAATGAGTACACAAACTGTTGTAAAGACATTTATGTGTGTATTTGATATATACAGAACGACTCCGAGATAACTTCATCATGACGCTAAGGTGGGGTAGTAATAGTAAATTAAGGAGAATTCGCGTAGTACACTTATTTTTTGTTAAATTATTTTTAATTTAAATTTTATAAAAATATAAAGTTAAGTGCAACGGAATGGGGCTCAGCTGCCCTATGATACAGTTCGTTACCCCATTATTTTTTGGCAACTAAATTTTTTTAGGTTTCTAGGCTTTGTTTCTTTTATTTCATTGGAATAAATATTTGAATATATCAAACAACGTTAATAAATTTTGGTAAGTCAAATATCCTAAGGTCTCCTTTAGAGAGCGATGTTTTGTCTGCCAGTATGACAGCTATGTTATTCGGTCGGACTCTTAAATAGAATCTAAATAATAAGCTGAGCAAAGATCATCTGTCAAATTAACAGTAGCGGGAAAAAGTTTTGCCAATTCGAAAAACAAGGTTTTCAAGGTGAAATGAAGGTTCCTTTCAAACTTAGAACTTAAATTAAGTATACGGTTTGGAAAGATCAACTCGAGGATAGCGTAGCTGACAGTATGAAATGGAATACTAATAATTCAAATAATGGCACAAATTTTTTTAATGTAGAAGTAAAATTTAAATTTTTATCAAAGGATTTTATTAAAGGGGAGAATTATATTCAGTTTTTGAAAAAGAATTTTGTTTTTTGTTTTTTTTTTTCTTATTTTTGAAGATAAGCTCCTTGCTCTTTCAGAAAAGTCGCACAACCGACATAAAATACGACACTGTTTCTAACGACGTGTCCAGCGTAAGTACGAGAAATGCGTTGCGTGTGTTGCGGTGCGTTTAATGCGGGCAGATTTTAAAGTCAAACATTTGTTGGTAAATGTATGTGTCCAACGTAGGCGCGATTCTGCGGTAAATGCGTGCGATGCGGGGACGTCGCAACGCAATCATTGTTTAAAATTCAAACTTGTTTGATTTTGCCAGCAATATTGTGCGGACAATACTTGAAAGGAAATGGAAATTTGCGTTTATTTTTTCTATTTTTCAATATTCTTAATCTCAAAAAACTGTTTTCTAATAAAAATAAATCTTATTTGCTGAAACCGAAGTCATTTTGAACCCAATAACAAAATATTTTGTAGCCACCCACAGTAAAGAATTATCGTGGTGTAATTAGACACTTCCGCATTGCCCGCAAATAATTGCAGAACACTCAAAATCGTGCCCGTGCTTATGCTGGACACGGCATAACATTTTTTCTGAGTTTTGCTTGAATTTATTCTAGGAGGAAAAAATGTACTAATTGAAATAATATTTTTAATCACACTGTATTCGAACACCTGACCTCAAGACCTTGAAACGGATTTTCTATCTTGTAAGCTTCATTATCATTGCTCTGGTTAAAAAAAAAAACGAATGTCTTTTTAGCTGCTCTTTTAGCAAGTTTTCACCATATACAAGAACCACATTCAGGGTTTCTTTATTTTTGTTTTTATTATTTTTTTAAATAATGATATAATTAAACAATGCATCTTTAAAATTTCAGTTATTGTTCCCTCTACACTTAATGGTGAGTTTGGTTTTAACCAGAATTCGCGTTTTGTATATTAATGGGTAAAACAAGTTTGAAGAAAGTTAGGTTAGGCTGAAGCGGCTGTCTGCCTTGAGATACACTTACGCCAACAAGGCCCGTTGTGATACCATGGGTTGATGATCATTTCAGTTCCCATGGGTTAAGTTTGAGCTGTTGACAAAGCTATGGATTCGGTAGACCGAATATTCTAAGAGATCATCAAGATCTGTAGAACCATTTACTTAAGTGAAAGTGGCGATTTGTAGCTAGCGCTAGATTCCTCCATCTCTTCATCTCCGCAGCTTCTGCAGAAGTCGTTGTGGAGGCAATTTAATCTTCGTGCATGATTACCTATTAAGCCGTGTTCTGTTAAGACACCTATCATAGTACTCGTACTGATTTAATCCCTTCTCAGGGAAATCAGTTCTTTTGAGCGTTTTGGGGTGATTTTTGGCCAAACCTGACGTGCTATATTGCATGTGCTTCCCGTTAACCAATAGTTGTTTTTTTATAACAAAAAAATATTTGAGGAACCTCAAATAAAAAAAAAATCCAATTGTGTTTGATACCTCGAAACATATGTTAGGATATGGCTTATGGAAGGAAAAATAGCTAAAAATTTAATTAATATTAAGTATAAATTGTTTTTTTTTCTTGCAGAGCTGTCATTGATAGATCATAAATACCATTGTAGACATTCCGATATTGAGAAGATTCCTTTCACATATTTTCTAATCATGGAAGATGGAAGTAAGGAAATTGTAATATGAACAGTGCTGCAATGATTTTTTGAAAAACTAGAGAGAAGTCGTTACAATGTCGCTATGCCTAAACTGGCACTAAGCAGCTGATGAATACCCTATTTTCTATAATTAATTTTTAGCATATTACGATTCGTTTATGTTAAAGAACAGAAAGAATTTTCCGTAAGTGTGGCGGCTGTGGCGCAGTGGGTAGAGGGTGTGGCCCATCCGCCAGAGAACCCTGGTTCAAATGCCACCTGACATAGAAAGTTTTTTCGATTGAATAAATTTTTCTGTCCGGCCGTCACTTCTCTGCAGACAATGGCAAGCGTCAGAGAATAAAAACTGCTATGAAAAGTTTATTGAGAACATAAGCCGTTTGGAATTGGTATAAAACATGTGTGTAGGTCCAGTTCTCGATCATTTTTGTTCAAACATTTCACAGTTTTTTTTTTTTTATTTTCCGTAAGTATTAGATTTAAGCTTATTTATACAACTCAACAAAATAATGGGCAATGATTTTTACAATTAAATAATTTTAGCGTCATGAACTTTGTGTTTTAATTTACAAACTATTTAAAACCTTATACTGAAAAGTGAAGTAAGAATCAAGCACTATTCAAAAATTCTCTTTTTTTTTTGTCGATTACAAAGCCGACTTCGGCAGTCCAATAAGGAATCACCTATACTCCACCATGTCTGAATTTGGTATGCCTGCAAAAATAATCCGTCTATGCAGGATGACACTAAGCAACACCAGCAGCGCAGTTAAAATCAGGTAGGACCTCTCCCCCCTCGCCCCTCCATTGGTTACCCAACGAGGTTTTGGTAACTTTTTTAACCTTGTTATGGAGAAGATTATTAGAGCTACTGACCTGAGACAAAGCGGCACAATATTCTTTAAGAGTGTTATGCTGCTAGCGTATGCTGATGATATTGATATTGGCCATAACACACGCGAAGTCAGTGCAGCATTCTCCAAATAAGAAAAAGAGTCGAGTCGCATGGGTCTTGCAGTAAACGCATATAAGACGAAATATCTGGTGTCAACAAGCAAACAGTCCCAGCGTATTGGCACAAACTTGAAGGACTTTGTCTACATGGAATCCAACATTAACTCCATCAACGACATCAGTATAGAGATAAAACGAAGTATAACTCTTGCCAACAGGCGTTACTTTGGGCTCAGTAGGCAATTTAGAAGCAGAGCCATCTCTCGACAAACAAAAGTCACGCTCTATGAGTCACTAGTCATGCCCGTCTTGTTATATGCAGCACAAACCTGGACATTGAGCAGCTTTGATGAAAAAACTTTGGGAGCGTCCGAGAGAAAGATCATTCGTAAAATCTACGGACCAATCTGCGTCAATGGTGAGTACCGAATGCGATGGAAATATGAGCTGTATGAGCTATACGCCGACATCGACATAGTAAAGCGCATACAAATCGAGCGTCTTCGCTGGCTTGCGCTGTTGAGCGGATGAAGACGATGCTCTAGCGAAGAAAATATTCGATTCGGTACCCAGCGGCGGACAACGCAGAAGAGGACGACCGCATCTCCGTTGGTGGGACCAAGTGGAGGACAACCTGACGAAACTTGGATCATGGAACTGGCGCCAGCAAGCTTAAAACAGAAATGACTGACGCATTGTCTTACAACAGGCGAAACCCGACATACGGTATTAGAAGCCACCTAAGTAAGTATATCCAAATATAATAAACAACAATAACCCGATAACTTCAACAACACGACATGATACGACATTGATGTTGAGTTTACAGGAAAGGGTCAACTCGAAGACATTACTTTCTTATTCCAGCTATCAAAAACCGATAGTTACATTTGTACTACTTCAAGAATAAAGAAATTAGTATAATTTTAACCCTATCCTATCTTTGTTTTTAAAAGAAAAAATTGTCAAAAAACCTTTCAGGAATCAATTTCCTTTTCCCATTCTGTGTTCGAGTAGATACAATACAGGGCTTCTGGCCCAGGTGGAGCGGTGGAGCAAGCCAATGACGTCACTCCGGTACAGCGCCATCTAGTGGGGGCTTTTAGCTCAAATGTGCAAAGGTGTATGGCTTTGCTAAAAGCTATTATGGTGTATGTCTTTGCTAAAAGCTATTATGGTGTATGTCTTTGCTAAAATGTATTAAAAGTAGGCAAGTTTGGTGTATGTCTTTGCTGTAAGCTTTTAAAAATTGGCAAGTTTGGTGTATGTCTTTGCTTTATTTATACTATTAAATTAGCAATTTTGGTGTATGTCTTTGCTGTAAGCTTTTAAAAATTGGCAAGTTTGGTGTATGTCTTTGCTTTATTTATACTTTTAAATTAACAAGTTTGGGGTATGTCTTTGCTTTTAAGCGTTGATCATAATTTTATACATTAAAAGTAGGCAAGTTTGGTGTATGTCTTTGCTGTAAGCTTTTAAAAATTGGCAAGTTTGGTGTATGTCTTTGCTTTATTTATACTTTAAAATTAGCAAGTTTGGTGTATGTCTTTGCTTTAAACTTTTTAAAATTAACAAGTTTGGGGTATTTCTTTGCTTTAAGCGTTGGTCATAATTTTATACGCTACATTATCGGTAGTGGTAGTCAAGCGAGTTCTTATCAGTGTTTGCATGTTTTGTTTTTTTCTTAACCCTCGCATTAGTTATAGCAATGACTCAAAAAATAAATATATATTTATAAGACTTCTAACGTAGACTGCGTGGTGGCATACTTATCAGAGTTCGCATGAGTAAACGAAATACATAGCAACCAGGAAGAGTCAGGAAGTTTCTAGAAGCTTCGAGATATAGAAAAACTTCGAGAACATTTTAGAAGCTGACTTATGTCATTGTATGCCGAAGCGAATGGTGTGAGAGAGAAAGGGAGAGAGAGAATTTGATAGTAAGAGAGAGAAAGGGAGATAGCAAATAGCGCGATCCTATACAAATAATACTTCAGAATCAACCTAACCTTAGCCAATGCCAAGAAGAGACAGGAAGTTTCTAGAAGCTTCGAGATGCAGAAACGTCGAGAACATTTTAGAAGTCGACTTATGTTATTGTATGCCGATGACGTCACCCATACCCATCCTGGTACGGATTTTAATTTTATTTAATTTCAATTTCAATACTAATTTCAAGGTTAAAGTGATAAGAGCCAAGCTTCATAGTAAGCGCACTCATAACCCGCAAGTTCAAGATAAGGCAGCAATGTACAAGTTCAAACATGTTTTTTTGTGTTACTTCTAAAATAAATAAACAATTTTTGCGGTCAAGTGCAAGGGCAAAAAAAGAAGATAAGAATTAAAAGTTGATATGTCAAAAACTAAGCTAAGCTAACCTAAGCTAATATAAGCTAAGGCTGCGTTCATAGTGAACGCCCATAATCGGTTGCTTTTTTATAATGATTCTTGTTGTTGTTGTTCTTACTGTTGCTATTGTTGTTCTTACTGATGTTGTTGTTGTTGTTGTTGTTGTTGTTGTTGTTCTTGTTCTTGTTGTTCTTACTGTTGTTGTTGTTGTTGTTCTTACTCTTGTTGTTGTTGTGGTTGTTGTTGTTGATGAGGCTGTTTTACTAATAAAAATAGGCAATCTAAAGTTACTAAATAAATAGCTAAACTTCTTTAATTACACTACATTTTGAGCCCAATTTGGTCACATCTGTTGATAACCAAGATAAGCTATGGAAGCTACGTCCAATTACGGATCATCTCAAGTCAAATATGTTGAAGAACTATCACCCAACACAACATTTATCTTACGATGACAATGGACGACACGGTTGCAAGCAGTTTTTTTTTTAAAGGTAAACCAATCGGCCAAACGGTTACATGTTAAATTTTGACATATATCAAGGCAAGAACCCCGTTGTACCAATCCATATGATGAACGATTCGGAAAATGTGCAGCACCACTTATAACTATGATCGATGACTTTCAGATGATTTGAAAGGCCTTATTGAATATTTCATTCATATTGAATTATTGTTTGATTGATTATCGATATTGTTATTGATTGATTGATTGATTATCGATCAGTTTAAGCAGGTAGCTGTAGAACAGCACAGATCAGTTTTAGCAGGTAGCTGTTGAACAGTACAGACCAGTTTTAGCAGTTAGCTGCTGAATAGTACAGACCAGTTTTAGTCGGTAGCTGTGGAACAGTACAGACCAGTTTTAGCAGTTGCTGTTGATCAGTAGTTGATTTTGCAGTTATCTGCTAAACTGGTCTGTACTGTTCTACAGCTACCGGCTAAAATGGTCTGTACTGTTCTACATCTACATGCTAAAATGGTCTGTACTGTTCAACAGCTACCGGCTAAAATGGTCTGTACTGTTCAACAGCTAACTGCTAAAACTGGTCTGTACTGTTCAACAGCTACCTGCTAAAACTGATCGATAATCAATCAATCAATCACAATATCGATAATCAATCAAACAATAATTCAATATGAATGAAATATTCAATAAGGCCTTTCAAATCATCTGAAAGTCATCGATCATAGTTATAAGTGGTGCTGCACATTTTCCAAATCGTTCATCATATGGATTGGTACAACGTGGGTTCTTGCCTTGATATATGTCAAAATTTAACATGTAACCGTTTGGCCGATTGGTTTACCTTTAAAAAAAAAACTGCTTGCAACCGTGTCGTCCATTGTCATCGTAAGATAAATGTTGTGTTGGGTGATAGTTCTTCAACATATTTGACTTGAGATGATCCGTAATTGGACGTAGCTTCCATAGCTTATCTTGGTTATCAACAGATGTGACCAAATTGGGCTCAAAATGTAGTGTAATTAAAGAAGTTTAGCTATTTATTTAGTAACTTTAGATTGCCTATTTTTATTAGTAAAACAGCCTCATCAACAACAACAACCACAACAACAACAAGAGTAAGAACAACAACAACAACAACAGTAAGAACAACAAGAACAAGAACAACAACAACAACAACAACATCAGTAAGAACAACAATAGCAACAGTAAGAACAACAACAACAAGAATCATTATAAAAAAGCAACCGATTATGGGCGTTCACTATGAACGCAGCCTTAGCTTATATTAGCTTAGGTTAGCTTAGCTTAGTTTTTGACATATCAACTTTTAATTCTTATCTTCTTTTTTTGCCCTTGCACTTGACCGCAAAAATTGTTTATTTATTTTAGAAGTAACACAAAAAAACATGTTTGAACTTGTACATTGCTGCCTTATCTTGAACTTGCGGGTTATGAGTGCGCTTACTATGAAGCTTGGCTCTTATCACTTTAACCTTGAAATTAGTATTGAAATTGAAATTAAATAAAATTAAAATCCGTACCAGGATGGGTATGGGTGACGTCATCGGCATACAATAACATAAGTCGACTTCTAAAATGTTCTCGACGTTTCTGCATCTCGAAGCTTCTAGAAACTTCCTGTCTCTTCTTGGCATTGGCTAAGGTTAGGTTGATTCTGAAGTATTATTTGTATAGGATCGCGCTATTTGCTATCTCCCTTTCTCTCTCTTACTATCAAATTCTCTCTCTCCCTTTCTCTCTCACACCATTCGCTTCGGCATACAATGACATAAGTCAGCTTCTAAAATGTTCTCGAAGTTTTTCTATATCTCGAAGCTTCTAGAAACTTCCTGACTCTTCCTGGTTGCTATGTATTTCGTTTACTCATGCGAACTCTGATAAGTATGCCACCACGCAGTCTACGTTAGAAGTCTTATAAATATATATTTATTTTTTGAGTCATTGCTATAACTAATGCGAGGGTTAAGAAAAAAACAAAACATGCAAACACTGATAAGAACTCGCTTGACTACCACTACCGATAATGTAGCGTATAAAATTATGACCAACGCTTAAAGCAAAGAAATACCCCAAACTTGTTAATTTTAAAAAGTTTAAAGCAAAGACATACACCAAACTTGCTAATTTTAAAGTATAAATAAAGCAAAGACATACACCAAACTTGCCAATTTTTAAAAGCTTACAGCAAAGACATACACCAAACTTGCCTACTTTTAATGTATAAAATTATGATCAACGCTTAAAAGCAAAGACATACCCCAAACTTGTTAATTTAAAAGTATAAATAAAGCAAAGACATACACCAAACTTGCCAATTTTTAAAAGCTTACAGCAAAGACATACACCAAACTTGCTAATTTAAAAGTATAAATAAAACAAAGACATACACCAAACTTGCCCATTTTTAAAAGCTTACAGCAAAGACATACACCAAACTTGCCTACTTTTAATACATTTTAGCAAAGACATACACCATAATAGCTTTTAGCAAAGACATACACCATAATAGCTTTTAGCAAAGACATACACCTTTGCACATTTGAGCAAAAAGCCCCCACTAGATGGCGCTGTACCGGAGTGACGTCATTGGCTTGCTCCACCGCTCCACCTGGGCCAGAAGCCCTGTATTGTATCTACTTGTTCGCATTGAACAGCGCACCTTACGGTTACAAATCCAACATGCTACCATCTCACCATTGCGTCTTTTGTATTGAAGCGAACAAAATATGAATAAAGCCGAAAGCAGGCGTTGTATATATACTTAGCTTAACATACTTAACTTAGCATCTGACATACTGAAGAAAGTTGTCGCTTTTTTTATCTTCTATTACACCCGAAATAACGTTTCGGGTTCTAACGTTTCTATTTGACGTTTAAACAAATTTAGGCTGTGAAACATGGCATTTGTTGTCATAAAACACTCAGACAACCAGGTTTTTTTTTTTGTTATTCAAAAGAAAATTTTTTAAGATTATTTTTTTACAGACCCTTACCCCCAGAACCAAAAGCTATCTAGATATTTACCTTAAAACCAACTTTTTTGGTTACTTATAATCATATTTTTTGTGTGCTAAAGTGCAAAGCAGGAAAAGTATTGACAAATGTATTTTAGCCTTTGCCACAACTGAATCTATGACAACAAGAGCTTATTTAAAGCCGATGTCAAATAAATTTCACTTCGATTTAAATGGCACCATTTCTAACATTTGTGATTTGTTGCTGTTGTTATTCTCCTAATTGTTGTTACCATTGTTCATTTTGTGATTTAGCGGAAGTCCGCATTGATTGATTGTTTTGATGCATGTATTCAAATGCATCAATGGGGATATGTTTAAGTGTGTATAATTGTATGTGGTAATCAATAAGACAAATAAAAAATATCCTCCGTTTCAGTTCAATAACGAAAATCTTAAACAAAATATATGAGCTATTTTTTTAACGATTTCAGCTTTATCTGTGTATGTGATTGTATGCTTAAATGTTTGTTTAAATAACTAACAACAAAAGTGATTCATGTTGAAATTACAAAAACTTATTTTAATTTATGTAGATGAGTTAGAAGAGAGGCACGTTCTTGAAATTTTCCAATTCAAGCTATTAACATCGTTCGTTTTCTTCAATAACGTCACAATTCAAATAACATAAATTTCTTTATTGAATAAAAACATCTGACATACCTGAGTTTTATTGATTTGGTCTCAATATACTTCTATCGCATTTAATCATTGCGAAAACGGATTGCTTCAATTTTTTTTTTTTCCTTACAATAATTGTGTAAGGATGCATTTATTTTGAAAATAATTATTAATTTAGTGTTATGACAATGTTGTAAAAAATATTAAGTTTTTTTTTTATCCATACAATCTGTTTCCTGAAAAGTCAAGTTATTTGATTCATGGCATTATTGAAGAAAAGGAGCAATATGAAAACGAATGCTTTACATATTAGTGAAGTCGTTTTCGTATGATAAAAAAAAATATTATCCTTAATAAGCTACCTTAAAAGTTTCACAATATTTGAAATAAAAAAAGCATTTAGTAAACAAGTATCGACTAAATGCATAATCAATCAATAATTCAAAAAATATCAGCGGAAAAAATTACTTTTAAATGTTATTGAAAAAGAAAACGACACAATATTTAATAAAATAAAATTTCCAATAAATAACTTAAGCTCAATATTTATTGATGGAACATGTTGAAGACAAAAGTACAATAATCGTTAAGGGCGCCACGGAAGACAAATCTCTCTGTGATAATAATCGATATTTTATAAGCAAGATTTGTGAATATTTTATGTCTTCACACATAAAGAAACGAATAAAATAGTGTGGAAAATTTGAAAGAAAAATAATAATCACAACAGATTGTTGATATATTTATCATCTATTGAAGCTTGTTGTACGTTGGTTGTCAAAGTTTACTTAAGGGCCTACTAAACGGAAAAAACCCTGTATTAAAAGTCTTATATTTAAGCTACGGTTTTTTTAGATAAATTTTATTTTAACATTATAAATATATATGTTTTGAAGAAAAGGAATTCGTAGTTTAGTAATAAAAGTCACTTATGTTCAAAGTGCTTTGTTCTGCTGTACCTTAATTAAAAAAGATATTTATTTAAGGGGAGGCTCACATGAAACTCGGCGAAGAAACTCAATTGTTTTTTTTTACAATTTTCGATAGTTTATGATATGTAGTATATGTTTCTAAAGCAGTTTTGCCGATAACGATTGCATAAAAAAGTTATCGCATAAGAAAGGAACCCATCTTTTTTTATATTTTTACCAAAATTATGAGTATCTGATCAAGAGTATCTCACAAAATATAAGTATCACACACCAATCTTTTGAAATGCACGCCTGTATTCCCTATCATACTGTGGTAAAAATAATTATCTCAGGCACTAACATATGTCGCTAAATTCACTATGTCAAATGTTTTCTCTTTATTTTTTTTTTAACACTTTAGAAGAGTGAAAATATGGAAAAAACGCTACTAAAAATTCGCAAGTCTCAGCTATTTGTTGATATTATAGGTATAAGCTTATACCTATATACAAGTTTTTTATTTTTGATGATATGATGATATGATGATAGGCCCGTAGACAAGGCGGGAGTCTTAGGTGTTCAAACCCCCCTCCCCCCTTAGGGTCCAGAAAGTATAAAGAATTAACACAAATGAGACTAATTCAAAATGTACGTGTATGTATACCTAGAACGAATATAATTTTGTATATTGAAGAAAATTAGCTTGACATTTTTTATGACGTATCTACCCAGCAAACCATAGTTGACGATTAAGTCGAAATTCCGACTAATTCTTCACTATTTTGAGCTGTCTTAAAGAAATCATTACAATTTCATTACACAAATATCGGAACAGTATAACTTTTTATATGAATTTATACAAAATTTTGTTATGCGACAGCTTGTACGACATATTAAAATGCTAACAGAGTAAAATTTCCCTTCTTTCGAACTGTCTGAACGAAATCGTAACTTTTTCGTAACAGTCGCATTACGAAACTCTTTATAAATTCGTATAAAAAGTGAAACTGTTCCGATATCTGCGTAACGAAATTGTTACGATTTCTTGAAGACAGCTCGAAATAGTTATGAATTCGTCGGAATTTCGACAAAGTCGTCAACTATGGTTTGCTGGGTAAGCTTATTAGACCCAAAACTTTTGAAAAAGCATGCATTTGAGTGGGTTTTTTTTTAATTTTTAAAAGTGTAAAAAATATATGAACCACGAAATTTAACACATTATGGCGTACTCCACGTAAAGCGAATCACTAAAAATTTTGACATCTAAAATTTCCAACATGGCGAAAAAATTTAGCCCTGTGCGAAGCCTTTTCCAAATAACAGTTTTCGGAAAATCACCTTAAATCTAAATATAAAAAATTTTTGTAAAACATTTTATACAGTCCAATTTTATAGTGATTTGATGATTTTTTTAATCATGTTACCAAATTTTCATAAAAAAAAAATTAGCAATTACAGTCTTTTAAGCATCAGCATTTTAAAAATTTTTATTTTTATTATATTAAAAAATTAAAAAACAATTTAGAAGTTCAAAAAATTTTGTTTTTAGTGTTTTTAATATGCAAATAATTTATATATAAATCAACAACCGATGAAATTCTTAAATATTCAAAAAAAGTTACTGTTTTTTTTTATAAAAATTTATCTAGCAGAGTAATTATTTTAATATTAACATGAACTTATTTTCATGTGATATATTATATATATCATAAATAAGATATAATAAATTGGGTATAAGATACTGGTGCTGTGCAAAAACCAGTATTCGAATTACGGTTTTTGAAAAATAGTTTCAAATTTAAATGTGACTTTATCGGAGTAGATTCCTCTAATCAAAAAATTTTAATAAAAAAAATATGTATAGTAATTGTTATTGGAAGTGAATCATGAGAAAATGGAACTTTTAAATTTTTAAAGATCTTCAAATATTTTCTTTTGAATTTATTTAAATTGTTTAAATCATTTTCGAGAACAGTAATATTTTAGCCCTAAACGATAACTCGAACTAGGGTTCACACAGGTTCAAATAGTTGTACACAAGCGGGGATCAACAAAAGCGTAAGATAGCCAAAAAGAAATCAATTCTAAAGACTAAATTTTTTTTCACCCGTTTATATGGAATGTCCATAAAAGTTGTGAATACAGCTTCACCAGCTGAACTTATTAAAAAATGATTGCATTTTTCATAGCTGATTTTAATTTTGGTTTTCATAAACTGCAAGGAATCTAACCTATTTTTACCGTTCACATTAATATTGTTGAATTAGTAAAATTTTTGTCACAAACAGTAAAAAGTTTGTGCTAATTTTCGGAATAATACTTTTTAAAAGGAATTAAAAATTCTCAATTTGGACCATTTTTCAACAAACTATAGGCAAAAATCAAAACATTTAGTACTCAAAATTAATTTGTAAAACAAAAAATTAAATAAACTCTTCTCATCTATCTTATGGTCATTTAAAAACAGGCACAAATATTCTTAAAAGAAAACGGATTTGCTTAAAAATTTTCATATTCTTTCTTTCAGTTATTACTGGTATCTGCTTATAGATTTTTTATCAAAAGCCCCCCTAAGGTAAATCCTGGCTACGGGCCTGGTTTGGGTACCTTATTTTTCAACGTCATGTTTGACGGCGTATTGACGTTTTGACACATTCCACTTTAATTCACCAAAAAAAATATTGTTTTTGGTAAACTCAAGGTGTTCGTAAACTCAAGGTGTTCATTTACTTCCTTCTATGAAAAAATTAAATCAGGAACATTACTGTGTTTATCGACCTCTAGATCAGAACCTGCCTTTAATATTATTTTGATTTAGATGAGTTGATTTAAGCATTTTTTTTTTCTTTACTAAATGCACCATCTGGTGCATTTAATAAATTAAATGATCCTGAAAGCCTTTTTATTCCAAAGACCCTTTGATTTGATTTTGACCCAAAGATTTTGTATACAAATTGCGGTGAAACGGGAGCTTACAATTGCTTTTGCAAAGTAAATTTTTTCAATGTCGGTTTTTTAATATTCCGGGACAAATTGTCCGATAACGGGACACGGGACAAGCACTTCAAAAGGATACCGCTAGTTTTGAAACGAAAGCTACTTTTTTCCGACTTATAACTTCGACATAAGGCAAGTTTTTATATATCAGATTTGAAGGGCTCACACTGTACCATTAACAACGATTTTTCATTATCAACTTAGTTCGTGTCATAGAGTGGATAAGACGAGTTTTGAAATGGAATCACTCAATAATTCTTCGTTTTCGCTCTTTGTCCTTTATTTATTTTTTTTTTTTTTTGTTCTATATGCCATAAAAGGACACTTTAGGGATTAAAAAAAATCAACTTTGAACATCATTACTTTCGCTTCAGAATTTTGGTTTTTGTAATTTTTTGGATAAAATAAGCAACCGTGAGTTGTTATTTTTTAGTTTGGATTTTTGGGGATTTTTTTTTTTTTTGTAAAAATAATCAAACTCGACATAATCAAAACGGTGCACCTCTCGGAAAACCTTCATTTCGATCAGGTTATTTTACCTAATCACACAATTTTTTGTGTCAATATTAATTATAGTTTTAGAAAATATTTGTTTCCTATATTTTAAAGAAATACTATCCTATTTGGATGTTTGCTTTTGTTTTTTTAATTAAACCAAAAAAAATAATTGGATTTTTTCGAAAAGTATAACAAAAGACATTTTCGAAAAGTAAAAACTAAGATTTTTCCGAAAAGTGAAAGATTTTTCCAATTCCAATTTCCATGTTGATAACTCATTTTAATTAAAAATTAATTTGAAAACATACTGTTTACCATACATTTTAAAAACAAAGATTAAAAAAAATTCTTATTTTGTTTTTTTTGGTAAAAGAGAGAAGAGCAGACATGAAAATTTTGACAAAAAAAAAATCCCATCCAAGCTGCTGATATGCATAGTTTATTTAAGTATTCACAAATATCTTGAACCTATTGGTGAGTGATATCAAAATCAAAACAACACTTTATTTGACTGTTTATATTCTGACACGACTGCGCGTTTGATCTCCACTTGAAATTGTTGCTTTTTAATCGTTGTAATAGTTAAAAATTCAAAGGAAACTGCTTAGGCGGCAATTCGATATTTGGACGAGAATTATGAGTGAAGTTCAATGCAAGGAAGCGTCAGGTTTAAGCAAGTTTCGTTAAATGATGAAGGAGAAAGATATAACGTAGAAAAGAGAGAAGGAGAAAGAGCACATTGATAAGACCAACATCGAAAACCCTGTGATTTGTCCATACAGCATTTATATACACCGTAAAAAATGTTCGCACAAATACAAACCATTACTATTAAAAATGCATAAAAGTATGTAGTAACTTTCCTACGCCATTATAAACTGCGTAATGACGACAATGATGGCGATGTTAGCATATGTCTGCAAACTAGAAGCGGTCTTCTTTTTTAACTCTTTTCATCAATTTATGCGTTATTTAAGGCAAAGTGGTATTTTTTTTATTTTTATATAAATGATATTTATGTGATTTTGCCGCACTCCTAAAGTGCCGCCCGAGGCGGACCGCCCCTCCCCTACGCTACGCGACTGAGGGGATGGTACTGTTCCCACCAAAAAAATTGGGACATTTGTTTCATATTTTTTTCTGAATATAAAACATTTCAAGAGTATTTTGTAAAAACTTCAAGTAAATTGTGCTAAAACTAACGAAGGTACAGCGGGCAAGTTAGTTTATCTCAAGGTCGATTTTTACACATACATGCCTGACAACGTATGTATAAAAAGAGAAGTACAAGTTAAGAGGGTAGACCCTATAGGAACAAACTAACTTGTTTTTAAAAACAACTAATTAAAAAACTAATTTAAAATAAACTAATGCATGAAGTACTTTGAATTATATTAAGGCGGGATCCACTTCAATTCTAAATAGTTTTTATTGCATTATATATGAAGTAGTTGAAATACTACTTAAAAACAAGTGGTTGATAAACTACTTTGAATTATATTAAGGCGGCAACTACTCTGATTTGGACATGTTTTAATTGCAAATTTTTATTAGATTACAAGTTTATAAATATTTAACCATGTTATTTCAGCAAATATTATTAACTTTAGGCTTCACTAACATTTTCTTTCAAAAAGACATATTTTTTATTTACGACATTCAGCTGCAAGACAGACGTGATAAACACACTTTAAAACTAATAAACTGCCTCTAAACCCTGTGAAACGGTTAAAAATTCTTTATTATTTAAGATACTCAAATTACAAACTGGTACTGTTTAGCAAACATTGCACAATTTGGACTCTGTACGGAAATTGATGCATTGCTTAACCATTCAGCAAACACCTCATCATTTCAATAGTAAAGACGCACGCCTTCCCTACGTAGCGTCGAGTCTGCTCTATCACTTCATTGCGATTGACACTTAAAATAAGCACTAAGCAAAATATCGGTGTGTCCATCGACCAAGATAGATGGTTGCAAAGCGTGGAAAATCCCGCCGACACGCTTGTTTAGCTCATATTTTGAAATGAAGCATCAAAAAGCTGGCTCGTGTTAAATAACAGGCGCAGTATCCACACAATCCCGATCAATTGGATCGGCACCTTCGCTCATGTACCCAGGCGATGGCGTGCCCGTTTTTGTAAACTACTTCAGTGGTAGGCATGCTCACATATAAGCGCAGAGTTCCTCCAGCTTCTGGAACTATCACCTGTTGGAAGCAGAAATAGTCCAATGAAGAAAGGAATAATGAAATTATATCTACCATCGCAGCGTACTACTGTTGCGTTCCTTGAATGTTATTACTAGTCCTTTTTTGAATTAACTGGCAATGAAGCTTGGCATGGATCACTTTTGTATTATTTTAAAATCAATTAAAACACCACAAAGAACGACATTTCACAATTGTCCATTAAAAACTCTGATAACTTTTAACTTTGCTTACATTTTGCTTTCAGATTTTATATTTTAGAATTTATTTGTGTCGAACAGGCATGATTTTTTTGGCATGATTTATGTATTTTTCAAACAGTCAAATAAATGATGTCTTTGATGTATAGAAATTTAAAATTTGTATGCTTTTAAATTCATCTTCAGTAAATGGAATATTAAGTAGTTTTCAATTGGTTATTTTAAAGTAATTAAAAAAAATATAATATAAATTTAACTAGTTTAACAAGTAAATGAAAATATATGCAGACGAAAGTCAATTGACTTATTTAGCGGACATTGCCATACAAAATATGTTAGTTCGTTCTATGGAAAATGTCAGAATTTCAACTAGTGGTGGTTGACAAAAAACTACTTTTTCAACTACTTTTAAATTAGTTAATTTTCCTACGGGGGGATTTTCAAGCAACGCAGGCAAGAGCAAAAAAATGATTTGGACGTCCTGAATGACAGCGTTTTACTGTACGGAGCTGGCATTAATGATTCTGTGTAAGAATACAAAACCCTTTTATTGATTATACCCTTTATTGATTTATTTTATTTTTGAATTTTGATAAAAAAAAATTTAAATCGATTTTCTGGAAAACAACATTTTTGAAGCCGGTGAACATGATGCCGTAAAATCTACTAGACCAATCGTTTTGAAACACTATTTCTACACATAAATCATTAGGTAATAACCGAAGCGTTTTTTTTTCTTTTTTTTTCCTATTTTAAAATAACAAAATAATCTAAATTTTCCAGCGAAAATCGCATTTTTGACTTCAAAACGCTACAAAAAAAAAACATTAAAAAGAAACTCTTAGGTATTACCTCAGAAAACATATAGCCTTTTAAACAAATTTTGAATTTTTTTTCAGATGATTCGCTAACCTCTAATCGTGTTCACCGCAAAACAAGTTTTTTTCGAGGCGCCTCTGGAGAATAGCTGCCACGGATTGATCAATCGATAATTTTTAATTTTTTTTTCCACATATGCTTAAGAAGTCAAACTATAACATGTATATGAAATAAATACACCAGCATTATTCATGTCCCAAAAAAAAAAAAATCATGAAAACATGCCTTTTTTTGGCTTTAAAACAGTACCATCCCCTTAATTTGCTATGTGCTGAAAACTATTTAAATTTATTTTGATATTTTATCAGCATCTACTAGCATTATGAGCTTTAATCCCATTTTCTGGTTTGATAATCATACTGCTCTAAATTAAATTACTGGATAAATATATCATGATTATTTCATAAAAAACAATATTTTATTTACTTATTTCTTTAAATTTATTGCAACATTTATTTGAACGTAATTAAGTTTTATACATAACGGTAATTCCATGTCAAATCGGACGCTTCATCGATAGTACGTCGATAGTACGTCGATAGTACTTAAAAAAAATAGCATATTTTTAAAAATTATTTTTTTGTTAGTTATATTCTGGGATATTAAAAAAATGTATATTTGTGATTCGGAAATTTAATAAAACAACTATATCTTTAAAACCGTTAGTCCTACAAAAAAACGTTCAGGACATATTTTAGAAATCTTGAATTGATATTCTTTGTTGCGTAGTTTTTTACCAACACTTTAATGAACAATTTTACTTTTTTTGGGATACTGAAGGCGCTTCTGATTAAAAGTCTGATTATATTAGCGCCAACCTTAAAAGCTTTTGTATTTATAAAGAAATTAATATTTTTATGATAATAAAACAAATTAGAAAAAAATTCGAATAATAATTTTTCCAATGTAATAATATGTTTAAATAAATTGTCAAATATGACCAAGATATTAAAAGGAAAATTTTAAAATTATTTTTTACTTTGTAGTGATTTTGTAGTCGGTTTTCCACCAGCAAAGTCCTGAACATGTACGACAAAATTCCGGGAAAAAATATGTCATCAAGAAATGCATACAAACATGCTTAACATATATTATGTTTATGTAGATTAAAAAAAAATTACGATGAAAATATGAATAAAATTTTTGTAGAAATACGAATGGAAACTATTTGTAGTATGCATAAACGATTGGGGTTAGTAAAACTTCTTGTAGTGTTTTTAAAATAATTTTTTTTTTGAATTCGCACACTTTGCACATTCAACGAATACACGCTTGTAAAATCTGCATTATATTAATATGTGAAATGTACGAATGTCGTTAGTAAATTTTCAAAGATTTCGTAGCAGTTTTTGTATATTTGAACAATATACAAACGTCATTCGTATATATAAAAAATATATATTTTTTTTCCTAAAATATACAATTTTTTTTTCCTTCGGAGGCTGAAAAGAACAAACAATTTGTGAAATGTAATAAATATTTCGTTCATAACACGATTTTTTTTGAGTGTATGTATATGTACTGGTTTAACAATAATAAACATTAGAGCCCTGCATGAATATATTCATCAAGTGAATATACTCTGATTCTCTGCTGTAGCTGTACGAGACTCACGACAAGCAAGGCTGCAAGCGAATAAATGTAAACAACAGGTCGTGTAGCAACCAGGGATGATATTGGCTTAGTTGTGAAAGGGCCAAAATAATTACGAAAATAGGGCATTTTTGACAAGAATGGGGCCTTTAGTGGTAATTAAATATTAAAGACTTTATTTTTGAATACTCATCCATGATCACAAATATCCAAATAGATTTCGAATGTTTCGGGAAATCAGAGCAATTTGAAGTTTTTCATGTGTTTTTATTTGCTTGCACTGCTTTAACCTAAGCAGCGAAGTTATTTTATTTGACACAAAAATAGCACACTTCAGCATACGATCAGCTCTCAAAATCAAAAATTGTGGGTCAAAGTGATAGAGTTTAATTGTTATTTTAAATAGATTTTATTTCATATAAAGAGGTCCCATTGCACTTTAGAAAAAAGGCTTGTGTATTGATTGCAAAAGTCAAAAATATGCCAAAAAATAATCAATAAAGTTAATTTCTCCAAACAATTTTTTCAATAAGTTAAAAATAAAAATTCCAAAGCATATTATTTTGATTATATGCATAAGAATGTCAGAAATATTTATTCAATTTAACGAAGAGTCTGCGTTAAGACTTTTAAGTAGACGAATCAATGATGATCAATGATAGCAAAACAAAATCAGTTCTACCAAAAAAATATATTCAGGAATGGATGAATTTAATAAAGAATAATTTCAAAAATGTTATACAATTTTGGAGTATAATTAAAATCATATCGAATAAGGACAAAAAATATTCCATCGCAGTTTCCGCAGTCTCCATTTTTTTGAGAAATTTTAAAGTTTTTTAGTAAATACATTCCGAAACTGAAAAATTTTCATTTCGGATGCCATTTTGGGACAGCTGAATTTTTTTTTTTTCAAACTCTGCATTTCTTAAAATGTAAAAGTCGAAAACACTTTTATGTTCGCAAAAAAATGTGTATAATACCGATTTCATTTTTAGTTCTGATATTTTTTTTTAAGAGGAAAAAATCGCTTATATATGCAAATATTTATTTATTGGTGAAAACGCCACGGAAATCGGGTGTATTTTCTTTCTTCGCTTTGGAAATCACACTTTCTCATTCAAATTGGAGCAAGTTCCTGTCTGGAGTCTTTTTATCATTTTTTTTTAAACTTTAAACGCTCATATCTTCTAAATGATACCACTTTTAAAAAAATCTAATAATTTTCGGCTTACCTACACCTTTCTAACCAAGACCTTTCTAATGATATATCAAGTGTTGCTGAAGAGTCAGTTCAAATCAGCTGATCCAACACTGTTTGCTCGACCATTTTTATAAAAGTTGATATTTTTATTAAAAGTTGTTCAATAATTTTCGGATCTTAGAATTGCGCTCAAAAAAAATTTGTTTTTGTTCTACTTTCAAAATGGTGGCCATATTTTCTTTGCTACCTATAGCGATATAGGCGCCTTTAATCTGACACATAAAAAAATCTTATGAAATAGTTTCTTCATAATAAAAAACTCATTATAATTTTTTGTTTAAAACGTGATATTTTGCCACTTTAAGATTTTTAATAGAAAGCAGAGAGTTGCAGTCATTCAAAAGGGCCTAAAATGAATCGAAAGGGCTTCGGAGCTTATCAAATTAAAAAGGGCTCAAAAAAGCCCTAAAAGCCCCCAAATATCATCCCTGGTAGCAACAGGTCGCAACAGCAACAGGCGCAAGAGAATAACTTTTTATTTGTTCTCTGTTCTCTTTTCATTCACTTTTGCACTGAGGTGAGCTTGCGATCTACGCGTTGCTTCAGTTATTTCTCTGAGTACTTAATAAACTATATGAATACTCAGGAATCTGCTGTAGTGACCTGAATAAAAATCAGGTATGTTGGTTTTTTCCCGCAAAAGGCTTTATGTTATTCTTAATGCGTTCTCAGTTTGATGTTGGATAGAAGTGGAATCAAACGGATTTGTTTAAGATAAAAATACATTAATATTAATAAAAATTATTCCATTCTGAATAGATATTGATATAGTGAGTACCATATTTGTGTTATTTTTTGTTGCTTTATTCGCTACCTTCGATACAAAAAACACTAAAACTGTCGAAAATAGTTTATATCGGCCGTAGATGAACTCCTAGAGGGGTCAAATATATGAGCTGGTCCTATTATTTTTTGCTCCTCTACATTTCTTCCGAACACACCTACCCCCTATGTACCACCCTTCTATGACTCCCTATACAATAAACACAAAAGCTGTCGAAAATAATTTATATCGGCCGTAGCTGAACTTCTAGAGGGGTCAAATATATGAGCTGGTCCTATTATATTTTGCTCCTTTACATTTCTCCCCAACATTTCTCCCCAACACACCTACCCCCTATCTACCACCCTGTTTTGGGTACCAATACAAAAAACATACTTTTTGTTCTACGAACGAACGAATAAAAAAATATTCGCTAAATATTCAGGGTATGAGCACTGATTAGTTTGTTATTTTTTATTGCTTTATTTGCTACCTGATGTACCTAGTAAAGAATCGTGCTCTTATTCTCTTTGTTTCTTATACCTGAATAAAACAAAGAGAGTGTAAGATCAGGTATGAGCAAAGCAGAAAAGGTATAGAGGAAATTGTTTATTCTACATATAGCAAGAGAATATATTCAGGGAGGCGAAAAAGCATACTCATGCAGAGCTCTAATAAACATACATTGATGATACATACATAGAGTTCTGCTTTAAGAATATCTAAACAAAAAATTGCAACTCCAACATTTTCATAGATACACACACCGAGTGATGATATAAATAATTATTTTAATTACAGTGGAAGTGTCAGTACGGGCTCATCTAAGCTTTTAAGCCTAAATCATACTAAATCATACTAGCCGAAATTAATAAAACCCTCAAATCTCCGCCGCTGGATTAACTTTGATAAGATTTATGTATGCTTGCAGAGTCTTGCACGAACGATCGTTCGTAGAAAATGTATGTTCCTTCGTTCGTTCGTAGAAAATAGTTGCTCGTTCTTTCGTTCGTAGAACATCGAAATTCAAATTTTGTTCGTTCGTTCTTTCGCAGAATTTTTTCTACGAACGAACAAATGAAAATATTATGTTCCTGGAAGGCTCTGTATGTATGTATGTATGTATGTGAACCCTGTAGGAAAATCAACTAATTTAAAAGTAGTTGATAAAGTAGTTTTTTGTCAACCACAACTAGTTGAAATTCTGACTTTTTCCCATAGAACGAACTAACTTATTTTGTATGGTGATGTCCGCTAAATAAGTCAATTGACTTTCGTCTGATATATTTTCAACTACTTGTTAAATTAGTTATATTTAAATAATTTTTTAATGACTTTAAAACAACCAATTGAAAACTATTACTCATGGCCTAAAGTTAATAATATTTGATGAAATAACATGGTTAAATATATATAAACTTGTAATCTAATAAAAATTTGCAATTAAAACATGTCAAAATCATAGTAGTTGCCGCCTTAATATAATTCAAAGTAGCTCATATACTGGTTTATTTTAAACTAGTTTTTTAATTAGTTGTTTTTAAAAACAAGTTAGTTCGTTCCTATAGGGAACTTGCTTAACAACTACCATAAACATTCATACACAAAAATATGTGCGTTCAGTTCCCTGTAGGAAAATCAACTAATTTAAAAGTAGTTGACAAAGTAGTTTTTTGTCAACCACAACTTGTTGAAAATCTGACTTTTTTCCATAGAACGAACTAACTTATTTTGTATGGTGATGTCCGCTAAATAAGTCAATTGACTGTCGTCTGCATATATTTTCAACTACTTGTTAAATTAGTTGCATTTAAATTATTTTTTTAATTGCTTTAAAATAACCAATTGACAACTATTACTGATGGCCAAAAGTTAATAATATTTAATGAAATAACATGGTTAAATATATATAAGCTTGTAATCTAATAAAAATTTGCAATTAAAACATACCAACATCAGAGTAGTTGCCGCCTTAATATAATTCAAAGTAGTTCATATAGTGGTTTATTTTAAACTAGTTTTTTAATTAGTTGTTTTTAAAAACAAGTTAGTTTGTTACTATAGGGTTGCTTAAACACACATACACATATACAAAATATGTCAGTCCACTTGCTTAAACAACAACAACACACACACACAGAAACTTCGAAAACATTTTAAGATAGAACAATGAAAATTATCGAGAGTGTTTTTTGTTGCGGTCGGAATTTGGTGTAATACTTTTACTTTCTCTTAACATCGATGAACATCGAAAATCGATGATCATCGAACATCCCTACATCAAGCATCCAACATGGTTGAGGGGTTCAGACCAGGCCATACCTAACTAGGCGCTTCTTTCTGGGTTCTCTAGCTATCGGATTCATGTCGAATTTTATTAATTTCTTTTTTATTTTGCGTTTTCACGGTGTTATAAATTTTGTTAGCGTAGCCATACTGACCTTGGAAAACTGTTTCCACACCTACTGAGGAAAAGCTGGTGCACCAACACACCGTGCAGTCTTCCACTTAACATCGTCGTTGACAATCTACGTTTACGTTACACGTAAAAAAATAAATTCTTAGATTTTTAAATGCACGTGAAAATAAAATTTTTTATTAAAAAAATTAAGAATACAAAAAGCTAAACAATAACTTTTGGGCGCTAATAAATTAATTAAAACAATGCTTTAAAATCATACAACATTTCTATTCCATTGTAAATTCATTTGTCGTAATTTACCTTATATATCCTACACATAATTTCCTTTGTTAGTATTTTTCCCACATTATCATAATACAGAAAAGTGACATTGCTAAAATACATTTTACATTCGAGGTCGATGTGATCAATCTCCTTCCCTTACTGTATCTTCCCTTAGTTTATCATGCACCTACCTATATAATTTTATCATGCGGGTGGCATTTCCCTCTCAATATAGTGTTGAACTAGTTTTTGAATAGAGTCTACATAGAAATTTAAAAATTTTTGAGAAAGTATTTTATTACTTTTTGTCAACTTTTCGTTGAGTGGTATTAATTTTCGTCACTTTTGAAAGCAATGTTATTAATAAATCAAGCATGTTACGCCAAAAACCAGTGTTCTTTTCAATTTAATCTGCACAGATTGCAAAGTTAAATGAAATATCTTCATTATTAAATCAAGTCAAGTAATATTTTTGCATTTAATTTATAACTAGCTTCTATAATTCTTTGACTTGACTGCCATTTCAAGTAATTCGAAGGGGGTGGTGGGGGTATGGTGGATAGCCAAAATTCCAATGATTGCTTATGTATCATCGAGTAATTTTTATATATCTATTTTTATAGTAATTTTTTTTACTACAGGAGTAGAAAACTTACCGTCCGGGACGAGACGTGTTAAAAATCAGTGAATATTTGCCAAATAAATTCAAGAGGATTTTATTTAATTTTTTGCTTATTTTTCGACACAATTTATCAATAAGTTGTGCATATTTTTTCTCTTTTATTTAATTTATAATAAGTTGTGTGTATTCTTATATATCTATTTTCAAATGTACAGATTTTATATTTTCGTATATTGTATTGAATTATTAATCGTATGTGTCAATTTGTTATTAAAATGATTTTTATCGCCACAAATTTTCAAATACTTATTTTAGCTGTTATTTTTTATAAGCGCGTTTGATAATAAATGCAATATTTTGGACTTTGTCGTGTGATTTATTATAAATGAATCGATATTTTACTATTTATAACTTCCCATATTAGCTGACTGGTTATAAAATTAAATGAAATTTGTTAGTGTTGGAATAATACCGTAAACATTTTAATATATACATTAGATACATTCAAATCCTACTTTGCGTCTGATTCTCCGTGGCCCCCCTCATATGAAAGGTGCTTGCATAGTTAAAAATGTGTGTTTTGGGCCCTCAAATTTAATGTGAATGAATCTATTTATTTTTATACTGGCATTAAAGCTACAAGAAAATGACAACAAAATTCTATCCTAATGTGAAATTGGTCACTGAATCCGATTTCGTCTCAAATTTGGCAAAAAATTAAGTTTGCGGTCACCAGGAGCAAATAAAAGCGAATATCGTTGATTTCCACTCAGTTATTATTTCAAATCTCTCGATCTGGTAGATAATGATGTTCTTTTCAAAACTAAACACTTTAGTTGTGAAGCCTGCTTAATGTAGATAATACTTAAAGAAATAAGCTTGCAATGGTTTATTATATGAATGTACTTTTTCGATAAATGTGGATTTGCTGCAGAAGTATATCTGCGTAAATTATTAAGAATACTTTTGCTTCTGTTGTATATTTGTAATAGTGTTGTTTTGAAGTGCTCCGTACGGGAAAATCTTCTGATGAGCTTCTACTACTTGAAAAATGATTTGCTTTTCGTCCTCCGACGTAGTTAGTTTCTCATCGAGATTTATGGCCCTCTCTGCAGAATTCTTAACAGCAGAGCGGGGTCGAAAAGTATTCATTACAATTCAATTCCAATTGCTACTACTTATCGAAATAAAAATGTTTGTAATAATTTTACATTACAATTCACATTTATCGAAAAAGTGAATTCATATAATAACCATGCTTCGCTTCAATAAAGTTTGATTTGCAAAATATTTTCTTTAAATACTATCCGCAGGCTTCCTAACTAAAGTGTTTAATTTTGAAAAGAACATCACTATCTGCCAGATTGAGAGATTTGAAATAATAACTGAGTGGAAAAAAATCAACGATATTCGCGTTTATTATCTCCTGTTGACCGCAAACTTAACTTTTTACCAAAATCGGGTACGAAATCGGATTCAGCAACCAATTTTACATTGGGAAAGAAATTTGTTGTAGTTTTCATGTAGCTTAAATGCCAGTATGAAAATTAATAAATTCACATTAACTTTGAAGGCCCGAAAAACACATTTTAGACTGCAGCTCATCCAGTTTATGAAAATTATGGTATTTTTTTGGCGTTTTACTATTTTTATGCAAGCACCTTTCATATGAGGGGGAGCACGGAGAATCAGAAACACTTTAGTAAAAACCATATAAATGTGAATGTATCTAACATACATACTTAAGTGGCACCGCTAAAACGAAAAACGGATTTGATTTATATTTGACAGTTCTTAAAGTAGGAAGTACTTATATTTTAGATTTATGAATAATAAAACCTGAATTATGAAATTAAATAGTTTTATTTCTGTTGTTATTACCGCATATGATCACAACAGTGGCGACGAGGGTCTGGAAATAAAAAAAACTAAATTAACTTGTTTTTCTTTGTTCTTTGCATAACTGATATTTACTTTCAATCAATCTACCTGAAAAATATTTTGTGAGCTGACTTGTTTTTCAGTTATCACAAAGCCAAATATAATTCGATATCACAATATAAATAATTTAATCCTGCTTAAATAACCTTCTCGGAAGAGAAGGAACAAAACATTAAAAAAGTATAGGTCTCGCAGACGTACGATATCTCAGCAGGGTTAAGTTCGTCAAGTACAACTTGCAAGTTTCATGCTTGGAATCGTTTGAATTGCTGGAATCAGGCCCCAAATTATTTTTGAAATTGCTAAGAAAGATAATACAGCTTCAAAACGAAAATTAAGACCGATACCAATCCTGTTGCTAGTACGTCTTCCTTAAATGTGGTTGTAAAACATCAGAAATGATTGATTTGCATGTTTGATATATACTCGCACATTGCTTCGTTCTTTTAAACTAAATTAAGACAGATTTTTAGTCTATAGTGAAAAATTTCGGGCGTTCTATTTAAATTTATTAAAAAAAACTAAAAATATTTTAAGTATCCATTTTTTCACTATATGCTTATTAATATTCATATAATTAACATAACATAACATATCATAACATAACATAGCACAACATAACATAACATAACATAACATAACATAACATAACATAACATAACATAACATAACATAACATAACATAACATAACATAACATAACATAACATAACATAACATAACATAACATAACATAACATAACATAACATAACATAACATAACAACACATAACATAACATAACATAACATAACATAACATAACATAACATAACATAACATAACATAACATAACATAACATAACATAACATAACATAACATAACATAACATAACATAACATAACATAACATAACATAACATAACATAACATAACATAACATAACATAACATAACATAACATAACATAACATAACATAACATAACATAACATAACATAACATAACATAACATAACATAACATAACATAACATAACATAACATAACATAACATATCATAACATAACATAACATAACATAATATAACATAACATAGCACAACATAACATAACATAACATAACATAACATAACATAACATAACATAACATAACATAACATAACATAACATAACATAACATAACATAACATAACATAACATAACATAACATAACATAACATAACAGAGGCTGGTAGAGTGTGGTAGAGCGTGGGGTAGAGAGTGGGGAGAGCTAAAAAATGCCATCTAGTCACGATTTCAACCCTTCTAGTCATCTGAAAAATTAGAATCTTAATTTAACGGAATGACGACTGTTTACAAAAATATTAAAAAACAAAGTTTTTACATGATTTCAGTCTGGGTCATAGAGGGATATATAAAAAAAGGCCCACATGAAATTTTAAGTTAATCGCTGCATTACAACATGCGATATCATGTCAAACGTGTTGAGAAAAGTAGTGTCGAGGAAAACGCGTTTAAAGATTTGAGCAAAGTTACAGGCAGTCAAAGTCATATACTTATATCTACGAACGGGCGCTATACTTATATCTATAGCTTCGTAAATAAGGGTCTAATCCAGAGTTGTAAGTCCCATAGCTCCATTAGCTCACTTACAACAACTTCAACATTGTGTTGATATGAAGTTAGTGTTGTAATTCGAAGAATTGACTTCGTCGGCGTGACAGCAAGAAAAAAATGTACATGCATTGTTGTTCTTTGCTTGCGTCGAAAAAAATTAAGGTTGTGCTGTGTGTACTTTGTTTTTGGTTTTTTTATTTTTTTTCATCACCATCGAAGTTCCAATTCATTTTTTTTTTACACCCCCGGTCTAATCATCGAAAATTTGAAACAAAAAATATAGATTTTTCAAAATTCTACACTAGAATACTGCCTAAAACCACAAAAATTGTTAAATTGACGAATAGAAATACTTCTATATCATTCCTAAATTTCTATTCAGATTCCGGAATCTTTTCCGAAATTTAATCAATAGTAGTTGGTCACATTAGTCATACTGCAATTGCTGCAACAAAGCGGCTTGTGCTGAGCATCAAGCATCGTTATATCGGTGCAATACCTGCACTCTAGAATTGAATAAGAACGAAGCAGCAGCACAAAAATAAATTGTGTACTCTTTTTAATATTTGCATTAAAAAAAAAAATAAAAATACTATATAAGAAAATAGACAAATTTGTTGAAGTTAAAATTCTTTTGTTGAAATTAAAAATAATTTATTCATTCTACACTTCAACTCTTCACTTCAACTTCAACACTTCTACAATCAAAAGTCGACATGAAAACCAATAAAGACACACATGCATTATGATCATATGAAAGAACACTTTGAAGGTCCCTAGGTACCTTGGCAGTTTTTCAACGAAGCCGGAACTGTCACTTACCCGAAGGTTAAGTCGTTCCCGGCAGTTTTCCAGCAAATAATGGACGAAATGCTTGCTGGCATGAAAGGCGCTGTAGCGTATATCGGTGTCATTTTTGTGTCAGGTAAAAACGAAGAAGAACATTACAGAATTCTCAATGAAGTTTTTCGTCGCATTAAACAATATGGTTTTAAAGTACGATTTCCAAAATGTAAATTTTTTGCAACAGAGGTCAAGTACCTTGGCCAAATTGTTAACCAAGTAGGGCTACAGCCTGATCCAGAACGTATATTGGTAATAAATCAAATGCCGGAACCAACAAATATTTCAGAACTGTGTTCTTTTCTTGGAGCTATAAATTTCTATGGTAAATTTATTAAAAAAATGCGACTCCATAGGGGACCGCTTGATGAGCTGCTCAATGCGAATACTAAGTGGCAGTGGACAGCAACTCATCGTACATGTTTCAACAACCTGAAAACAATGATATCATCAAATTTTCTTATAACGCACTATGATCCGGAGAAAGTCATCATTGTAGCAGCAGACGCATATATCTATGGGTTAGGAGCGTGCATTCTTCATGAGTTCTCAGATAGATCAATAAAAGCCATTTGTCATCCATCTCGATGGCTCACTCCCGCTGAAAGAGCATATATATAGTCAACTTGACAAAGAGGGATTAGCGCTAGTCTTTGCCGTTACAAAATTTCATAAAATGGTTTTTGGTAGAACATTTAAATTGCATACCGGCCATAAGCCATTATTAGCAATTGTTGGAAGAAAAAAAGGGAATTGCTATTCATCAAGCTAACCGTCTTCAGCGCTGGGCTATCAAATTATTGGCGTATGATTTCGATATAAATTTTATTTCGACACGTTTTGGTTATGTAGTCGCAGCCATAATATTTGAAAAACAAATCAAACATATTTTATCACAAACCTTACTAAATCTGCCAGTTTCCCATACAATGGTAAAGTTTGAATCTATGATAAAAAAAAATTTTACGCTTAACCAAATAAAAAATCATAAGCCAGCATCATTTTTTAGTCGTAAGGTGTAAGCCTCAGTATCGTTGATTGTGTCGTCATTATGCTAGGTGAACACGTAGTGATTCCACAGGTATATCACAAACGTGTACTGGCATAGCTTCACAAAAGGCATCCGGGCATTGAGAGAACCAAGGCTATTGTATATTTGCCAAATATCGATTCCGATATCAAAACTCTTGTGCAAAATTGTAGCAACGCGCAACAGCTGCAAAAATGCCTACAAAAAGTACATTGCAGCCATGGCCCAGAGCTACAGCACAATAGGAACGATTGCATATTGACTACGATGGACCAATTGATGTTTACTATTTGTTAGTCGTAGTAGGTTTGTTCACAAAATGGCCAGAAGTAGTTGCAACAAAGTTTATTACAGCAGAGCAAGCAATTCAAATTCTCACCGAGATATTTGCTCATTTTGGCGTATCAAAAACATTCTTTGAATACAACGGAACGCAATTTAAAAGTTCACAGTTCGAGCTATTCATGAACAGCAATGCCATTAAACACCTCTGTTCCAGTCCCTATCAAACGGCCAAGCCGAGAGATTTGTTGATACGCTTAAGCGTGCGCTCAGCAAATTGTATAGAGAGGGGACGTTGACTCAAAACTTACAAACATTTTTAAAATATTATAGAACAACACCCCAGCAAACCAAACGACTTCGTTTCGAATTCGAGGAGAAACCGTGATTTGGGATATTTATTTCGAAAACGAAGTTCGCTTTTGATTAGCAACTGAATCCGAGAGCGGGAGAAATGTACACTTCACTCTCGAAACAAAATTTTCAATATATGTAATCACTTACGAAACGAGAATTTAAAAATTCGCAAATCGTTTTCGAATAATTCGTTTTTGAAACTGCGATCTTAAAAATTTTCATTACTACCCGAATCGATAATTTTTGACCTACAATATGCATTGCTTGCAACATTTGGCAGACGGTTCTCGAAATATTGACTCATTAAATAAATTCAGTGCATTTATTTATGAAAATTTCTTACATGAAATTAAGCGTTTAATATCACATCAAGTGCCGGCTTTAACGTAGTTTGCTAAGAGCATCTTTTTCTCTTAAGCCTCATATTGCGGAATTCAAAGAAATGCAAGATCATTATCGAAAAAAAAAACAAAATATATTTTTGGTACTATATACATTTTTCCAACAGTCTTAGCAATATATTTCTTTTGTAATTGTGATATCAGTTAAAAAAAAGGTGGTTATTTTGATGGATACTCTATCTCAATTTGTGAATAAGAACCGTTATTTTTAATCATTTGTAAAAATCTTAAGAACTTCACTAGATAATCTATTTGTTAAGTTATAATTTCAAGTCAATCGGTTGAATATTATCAGAGCTGCAAATTCAATAGTTTGAAGAAGATGTTTTAAAGGAAACGTGTTTAAAGTGTTTACACTGTGTGTAAGTGTGTAAAAAATAATATATATTAAAATTTGGATGATTATTCTTTCTTTACAATTTTGTTGCACAAGTTCAAATTGTCGCTCGAAATGTCATGAATTTGGCTTGCTTTCTGCTTTGTAGATTAACTTTTAAGCAAAAAAGCAGGAAGTTAAACATTACAGAGATTATCAATTAAATAAAATGTTTTACAAATATGTACATGAGTAAATTTATTCTCTCAAAAAACATTTGAAATTCTTTAATTTAGTCAGTTTAAGGTCTACACCCTTCACATGCTTAGATCTAAGCCACCATTCAAACTTATGCTCAAATATTGATAAATTTTTCGTACAAGCATGCACAAAATATACTCATACATCCAATGTAAATAAGTCTTTACATGTGTGCATATTTCAACACTCATGCATATTTAAAGGAAATGCTTAACTTTTTGCAATTAAAAGTTTTCGAATATAAAATAATTATTTGACATGAATGTCGTCTACAGACAGATTGCAGTCATTATTTGTTGTGGTGGGCGTGGCATAAGTGTTGTTTTGAAACCAAAGCAGATGTAGTTCAGAAGTCAAATGCGATTTAGAAGTTTTGTATTTAATTAGTCATAACTAATGGAATTACTTCAACTATTGCAGGCTTTTAATTATTTGAACTGTTTTACTTTCTGTGTGGTATTCCACACAGACACTCAAAAAATGCAATGAAGAATAAAAATCAAATAATCATTGCATGATATAGTCTGGAACTTACCTCTACACGGATGGTCAGGTTATATTCTTTGATGCTTTCGTAGTCCAGTGGATGATTAACTTTAATGTCCGCCCACGTGTCCCCATTATCCGGCCTTTGTTGTAGATAAAATGTATGAAATTTGTTTGTTTGCGCCGTAGACCCAGGCATTAGACGATAGAAAACAGTCGGATTGCCCTCGATACCAGAACTGCAGATATGTTCGGAAATTTTTATGGAGAAAAGATAATGCATTAGTAAAATCATAATGATATTTGGGATTATATGGAGAAAACAATAACAAAATTAAAAGTTAAATTCAAGCTACTTGAATTTATAGAATAATTGCATATACTGCATTTTTCAAAATTTTAAGCATAAAATAGTTGAAGTGATATACAAAATAAAACGTCAAAATAAATTCTGGATTCCTAAGCAATTAATA
This sequence comes from Coremacera marginata, assembly GCA_914767935.1. NCBI lineage: Eukaryota > Metazoa > Arthropoda > Insecta > Diptera > Sciomyzidae > Coremacera > Coremacera marginata. The sequence goes on from OU612045.1 coordinate 67,877,255, forward strand.
CATTCCAAAAATTTTATAAAAAAAAAAATATCAAATCTTGTTGATATAACTGAATGATTTCAGAGGAAGATAAAATAAATATATAAAAAAAAAAATTAATGTAAAGGTTTTTAACTCATTTATTTAACTTTTAGCAATTAAAATTTAGCTTTTTTAACAAATTCAACTTCTTGTAATTCAAATTTAAACTTAACCGGGCAGATACTGCATTTCACTTTCGAGTAAAATGAAAGCAAATAATTGTGTTATAAATGTATAAAATAAAATGTATAAAAATGCATAAAATATATTTATATGTTTTAATTTAATTTAATTTATTTTTTTAAGTTGAATGGAAATATGAATTGGAAAAAAATTTAAACTAAAACCTAACAACTAATATGTAAAACACAAAATATCGAATTCATAGTGATTTGATTTTGCTTTCACTCGGATGTGAAATACTGACCCTGACTAATAATCATCAGAGTTTAAAAGGTAAAAACTTGAATTTGAAGTATATATAGTTGAGTTGGAAGTGAAGAGCTGGTATAATTTATAGAAAAGTTTTTTTAATATAAAAAGGAAAGATCAGAGAACTGATACGAAGTTGAGTATTTAGTGAAGCCTAATTTTTCAGACTAAAATTTTAAGGTTATCTTAAATGCCTTTAGGAAAAAATTTGAAATCCAAAATATTTTACAACTAAATAATTATGAACTTAATATAACATATACTTATATTTTTAAATTAACTTTTGTTTTACAAAAACTTATAACAAACAAATTAAGACTAAAAAAAATTAGAAGTCTTCATTAATATTGTTGATTCGAGCATGCAACACACAATATACAAAAAAAAAAAATATGAAGACTCCTTTAGTGCTACTTTTGTTTTTTATTTTTAGATGTAAATTTCTTTTTTAAATTAAAATATATTCAAAAGATAAATTCTAAGTAAAAGAAATTGATTGGGAAAACAATAATATGGCGTCAAAAATAAAGTTGCCATCATCATAAAATCAATTGCAACATAATAGACTCAATGCAATGATTTGTGTTGGGAAAACATTAAAAAAGGACACTGGCAGGAACATCTGTATGTCTGACAAAATAAAATCAACGCAAAAATTAAATGTTGCCTTGCCAAAGTATAAAAAATTCAAGAAGGTACAACACGAAAAATAAATATTTATTTTAAAAATACTTTATTTTTCAAAGGTAATCGAAACACATTTTTCATGTGCATCGGATATTTTGTGAATATTTTGCGGGAGACATTTTGGTGAGGAAATAATTTTGATGATTTATGTTGTGTATAAGGATGAAATTGTGTTCATATGGCAACCAATAATATTGTTGATGAAGTGGTTAACAGTGTTAAGTATATTGCAAAAAAATTAATCTTGCAAAATTGTTGTTGTGTACATTTTTGCTATAATTTTCAAACGGTAGAGGTGGATGTTCGCTGATTTACTGAATGTGGTATCAATAATTAATGTAAATATATAAGTCGATATAATCAAAGATATTTATGTGAATTTATGAAGATTGTTTTGAATGTTTTGAAAGTGTTTGTTATTATTGCTTGCACGATTTAAATATTTTTACTGTTTCTTATTCAAGTTTATTTAGAACTTAGCAGAATACTGTCTTTTCACAGTGCCAATACATTTAAGTGACCCTACTTAAGAACTACATTTCGTAGTGAAACTTCTTTCTATGTATGTAATAGACTTAATATTAGGTTTACTTTTTAAACTAAACTTAAATTAAAAGATTTTTTTATAACATATATGGAAGATATGGTAAAATTTACTGCATTGTTTGGAGAGTTCAAAATAAAATCGAACTTGGTAAATGTTGACCATCTAAAATTAACCATGAAATTTAAAATACCCAAAACATAGAGATTTCTTTTTCGGAAACGAAACTGTAAAATTAGTTATACCCATAAATATTAATCGAAGTCGTTCTCAAGAGTAAATTGTCTTGGATTCTGCACAGAGACCGAACTGTATAGTACACCATAATCTTAGATCTACTATGGATAGTTCACTATATTCTGACCTCAGAAAGAGACACTGTTTGTTACTACAGGTGTTAAACAGAACTACAATCATATGCAATTCCAATTGTAATAAATCTACTTTAACCACCTCATTTAACGTACTCTTGGATACAACTCTAATCCATAAACCCTAATCCATAAACCCTTGATATTAATTCACCACACTGTTATTGTTTTGAAACAATTATCTATCAAAATATCTATCAAAATTGCTTGTATTCGAAAAAAATTTAAAATTGTGTTTCAAAATATCATAACTATAAAATAAATTACTTGCCATTAAAAAAATGTTTAAGAAATGATTTTAAAATATGTCACCATTAGTTTTTTCATTTTATCGTAAGACTATGACGTAATTTTTCAAGATTATCGAAACGTTTGACTCCAGCTCTAAATGTTGAGTTACACTATCGATGGTCCTGACTATCGAATATACCAAAATATAAATGATTAGTTTCCAACTCCTTCACTACAACAGCCTCTGAATTGGGTCAACATACCAACTCTGTCAAATGAACTACTTTTAAGATTATTATCGTATTCAGTATAAATATTCCCAATCTCACTTTAATTCGGTTCTCAGTTACAAACATGTGAAATATTTTGGTTTTTCTTGCAAAATTCTGAGATAATTGTTGTTTTTAATTCGATTTTTTCACAAGTATTTCATTCGAATGTTTTATTTTCCTATTAAAGAACACAGCCAGCATTCAAAGTGCTAAAAATTAAAACTAAAACTAATATACAAGTCACAAGTGGTGAGAAAAATAGACATAGAATTCATTTCAAACCAAAACAATTCAATTAAACCTACAATTCTTAAGTCATAATTTTACCTGAATTTGAATATGAATAGTTGATATTCATAGAATAAAAATTTCGCGAAATTTCACAAAAAGGAATGTTTTAGTGTTTTTTATTTTTTAAAAGTTTTCTAGTTTTCTAGTGCTTTAAAAGCATTATGCATCATTTAAAATCTAAATTGAAATATTTCTTATGCCTCTTTTTTGTCTCGCAACCACTACATCCAAAATGTGGAAATTTTTTCACAAAATTCTGTCTCTACGTGTGTTATAAGAAGACGCTGGGTTTCGTTCAGACAATCAGATTAAAAAAAAAATTTTTTTGTGGGTCATACCAGTATCTTAAAATTCACCTCATGCATTCAATGCATTTCATAGGATATGTGTGCCTAAGAGCGTTTGACCTGCTTAGACACACACATGTTCACACGCTGACACATGCATGTTCTGACAGAAGAATGAAGACATCACTGCACGTAAACGAACGTGGCTGATGTCCTTATTGAAAGAGCCAATGCAAACGAGGTATAGAATTAGAGAGTTTCTGGTGGACAGCAAGGCCAAAAGCTTAATAGCTGGCACTTAAAAAGTACTGTACACGGCAAAATAATCTTGGAATAAGTTATAATAAATCCTGTATTTTATTAATGATGACACCGAAGCCACATTGCAATTTAACACATTGCAATTTAATTCTAATAAGCCTTCAACAAAAATAAAAAAGAAAATAACCTGCGGGATTTCCAAGCCACAATGTTCAGGTTAGAAGTTACTCTTACAACTAATATATTTAGTCACTTGTAAAAAGAGATGATAAACATACATAAGAACCTAGCATGTATTAAATTTTATTCCACGTTATATTAGGAAAACTTTCCATCTTCCGAAAAATTTGAGCTATAACAAAAAAAGTTTTAAAAGCCCAAGATTTTTGACTGTGTAGTTGTAAGTAGTTGTGATGCAGGTTTAAACGAAATGCATTTAGAACACAGGAGACGATGCCTGGCTGACTGCTGGTCTTCCTCCTAGAAGTGGATGCATAGGTCCATCTCATTGCCTGAAGTGTGCGTATAACTAAACACACTTCGAAGGACACTGGCAGATGCATTAAGCAGACAGCTTCTTAGTTCATTAGTTTCGCAACGAACTTAGAATAAAATAAATACAAATTGGAGAAAGTGTTCAAAAAATTTTAAATATCGGTCGCTTTGCATTTGCTTCCGTTGTTGACTAAAGCCTGAAGTGTCATTAAAATTTATGAATCAAATTAAAGTAATTAAGCAGGTGCGGATGCAAGGCGTATGGGGCTAAAGCGTCCCTCGCTCCCAAAAGTTTAATAATTTAAAATTACTCTTAAAATTATACCATTACTCATAAAATATTTATAAAATTTTCTTTGACAAAGTACCTTCCTAATTGAATGTTTAAAGGTCTTTATTTACTTAACCACTTCAAAATATCTATTATTTTGCACATTCTCAAAGGTGCCAATAAATGTAATAAATAATTTGTATTGCATATAAAGTGAATCGTCTAAACGTTGCTTTGGGCAATCATTGTGAATGTATTGTGTAAAATCGAAGAGTGTTATAAGCGGTTTCTAAAATACAAACCTTAAAAGACTTCAATTTCTAAAAATAATTTAAATCTTAGTGATTGTGTGCCTTAAGCATAATTTTGAGATATGTTTTCCTTGATTTTAAACTTCTTTTTGAAAACAGGCACGCGCTGATGTCCAATTAGAAAATACAGAATATGCGCATCTAATAGTGATAATCACATGATATTAGTCTATTCATAAGCAATCATCATAATTTACGCAACTGCAGGCCTACATTTATTAAGCCAATTCTCAAAATCCGTAGATATTCATCATTTAAGTTGATTATGTTATAAGAACCGAGGTAGACTTATAGTTGAGTTCTGAGGGAATTTGTGGAAAAAAAAATTTTTTTTGCAAATTTTTTATCGGTATTTTGTATTTTTTTTTGTTTTCTGTTAAATATTAATTCAAATTCATGACATTGCAATTTTTGCTCACTTTTGAGTATTGTTATATGATCGAACTCGAACGGGGTCGCTTAATGCTTTGGACAGGCTCTGATCACACATTTATAAAGAAACTAGCTTATACCCGGAGCGCTTCGCTGCGCTTCGCGCTAGTACCCTGAAAAGTGGACGTATAGAGAGGCCACGCCTTTATCCAATTATTTTCAACTATTGATGTGTGTCTGTTTGTTTGATGGTAATTTATTAAGTGTCCACATTTGTATTTACAGTGACTGCCGCTTGGATCAATAGGCGATTCGGATCAATAGGATCAATACAATTTTAATGATTTCTAAGAAAGTGGGTGAAGCTATAGTGCGACCATTTTTGTGAACTTTTCACCACGCTCATTGTCCAATGTCTGCCCCAGTTTTCCGAACACATCAGCAAATAGGGAGAAATTCCATTCTGAGTATCAATGCTCTGTGATTTTTACTTCCAAAGTTATTCGATATAAAAAATTTGGCTTATAAGGGCGGAGCTACACCCCCTTGTCCAATGCCTGCCCAAGTTTTCTACTAAAAAGACATCACCAAGTGGTAACTCCATTCTGAGTTTCAATGTTCTGTGACTTTTACTTCTATAGTTATACGATATCAAAAATTTGGCTTATATGGGCGAAGTCACACCCCCTTGTCCAAGTTTTCGTTTACAAAGACATCACCGAGTGGTAACTGTATTCTGAGTTTCAATGCACTGTGATTTTTACTTCCAATTTAATTTTTAGCTAATCGATATCAAACATTTTTCTGGTATGGGTGGAGCCACACCCCTTCTTCAATGCCCGTCCAAGTTTTCTATTAGAAAGACATAACCAAGTTGTAACTCCGTTTTGGGTTTCACTGTTCTGTGGTTTTTACTTCCAAAGCTATGTGGCTATATGTGCGATTTACACCCCCCTGTCCATTGCCCATCTAAGTTTTCTATTACGAAGACATCACCAAGTGGCAACTCCATTCTGAGTTTCAATGTTTTGTGACTTTTACTTCCATAGCTATTCGATATCAAAAATTTTGCTCATATGGGCGGAGCCACACCGCCTTGTCCAATGCCCGTCCAAGTTTTCCTTTAAAATGAGATCACCAAGTGGCAACTCCATTCTGAATTTCAATGTTCTGTGACTTTTACTGCTATAGCTATTCTGTATCGAAAATGTGACTTCTATGGCTGAAGCCACGTCCGTTTTGCATAGGAGGGTGAAAGGTATTTTACAACCTATTTCCAAACCTACCTACTAAAAATTTTATTAAAATCGGTAGAGTTGTTTCGGAGGAGTTCGGCCACAAGCTTATTGTACATAATAAGTATTTTTTTTATTTTAAAAAAATAATTTTCAGGCTTTAACATGGAGGGTGCTGAAAATGACATTAAAAAAAGACATCCAAAACGGGTCAATGGATAAGGCTTCTCCCATGTATCTGTAACAAAAGAAATCAAATGTTATTTTAAAGTACAGACCATTAATTCGGCATCCACCCTACGCACGACCACCGGGAGGTTTTTTTAAAATTATGGCAAAAGTTGGAGTAAAAAGTTAAAAAAAGAGATCTACGCGAGCCTTTTTGTCTATAAAAAAAAAAAACACAAAATAGTAGGTACTTGAATTTAAGGGGGTTGTTTAAAGAACAAAATTACACAGAAAATGCATTTATATTCATTGAAATTCATCCAATAGATTTTGAGTTATCTATCGAACCGTTTTAAAAAACTAGTTTCGAAGAAATCGCGTTTAAAGTTTTTGCATATATTTTGAAAACTATCGGTTAACAATTACTATTATTTAATCTGCAATGCCAGGTATCGTTTTAGAAACATGTATGTATATTTTCGAAACTATAAAGAACACTTTAAGCAAACAAAAAATTTTTTTTTGAAAAATTTACACGTAAAGGTTTGAAAATTGAAGTTTAAAGCAAATCAAAGAAGAAAAAGTGTGGGGTCAACTCATTGTGTTTTCCCATTTAACTCAATTAGAAGAGAAAAACTGTCATGGGGCTGGAACGTTTAAAATTTTATTAAATTTGTTTAAATGAATTTGAAACCATTCGGCAAGCCTGGATCAGTAGGTGGTATTGAAAAAAAAAAATGAAGAACAGTTGGCATAAGGAAAATATAAATACTTCAAGTTTTTCACCTCGCAACCACATTAAGAGCATTTCTATTGTTGTTGCTATCATGTTTGCAGTTGCTGTTGTAGTCGTTGCTGAGTTTTTTCCCTTAGATTACAGCCAAACATTTATAGTTTCGTTATTGTTGTTTTTTGTACTCTCACAAACAATGCAGGAAATTTCTAAAATAAAAAAATAAAAATACAATCGTATGTTGTTGTTTTATTTTATCATTTTCATTTATTTTGATTTTTTTTTTTCATTTCTTTGTGTGGCAACTAAAAGAAATAGAAAAATCTCATAATGTCCCGGCATGTTGTTCTGCGAAAGTGCTTGCTGCTGATGCTTCTCTTACTGGGCCCGCTTGCCACGTCATCATGCGCACATCCTGTCATAAAACATGTCCGCTTCCCGTTCATGTGCGCTGGGACTCCTATTAGTACCTATACAGAGTCCCGTCAGCAATACTTAGGCGCGCACACAACCTGTCCCCACAAAAATTATTACCATAGCTGCTACAAGTGCGTGCAGGTGGAACTGGGGATGGTGGTAAAGAAGGCGTTTACGTGGTATGCTAAAAAAATACGTACTTAGAGGATAAAATTGCACTAGCATCTAGGTGACTAAAATGTTTTTTTTTATTTTGCATTTGAATGTTGTCTGTCCGCCTAAATGTATCACAGTCTCTATTGTTATATTTTCTATATCTTTCCTATATCATCTTTGCTTTATTTCTTATTTTTTTATTTTTTTTTTTATTACTTCGGCAAATATTCTAAGTGCTGTTAGCAGAAAAAGAAACAAGGGGAAAGGAAAGAAGAAGAAGATAATTGCATAAACGTTCGCAAAAAAAACCGTAGTAGTAAAATCAGCAGCAGAAAGAGAAGAAATTTGAACTGAATGCAGATAGAATAAATAAAATTCATAAATTTTACTTGCATTTGTATTAAATATATTTTATTCTACTGTGCGAAAGTGCAAAGATGTGTGCCTTGGTGGTAGTGTGTGTGTGCAGTGTTACCATGTGTGCGTGTGTGACTCAGGGAGTACATTTTCACTTATGTTAGCTCTACTCAGACATTGTATGGATGAACTAAGGCCCAGTTTCAATTTTTTGAGTAAAAAGTGGACTTTTTTGAATGACAGTATTTCTTTTTTATTTTATTTAACATCGATATAACTTTTTTTTCACTTTTAGTTAAGTGTTAAATAAACGATTTCCTTTTTTTTTTTTTTGCATCAATAGTTATTGTTATACAGCGTGTAAAAGTTGAGGTCGCAAACGTAAGGTCTCTTGCGGCTTGCATGATATCTCCTTTCCAGGGACCAAAAAACAAAAAATCAAAAATGGTTGTTTTTAGGACAGTTTTGCCTTTTGAGTAAACCGACAATAATTTTAATATGAAAAAGAAATATAAAAAAATTCCACATAAATTAAAAAAAAAACCATTATTCGTGCACAAAATCAGACCTTATAAATTATATAAAGAGCAAAAAAAAAATGTATTTTTCTTGATTTTGTAGATTTACTCGAAGCGTATTTAATTTTTAAAAATAATAAAACCAGATTTGAGTTAATCAGACGAATACTTTTCGAATTAGAATGTAAGCCGTTTCAAAAAATGTCATATCGAGAAAAACTCGTTTAAAGTTTTTGTTTACCTTACTTTATGGGCGTTTACTACTCACAAAAACTTAAATATCTCTTAAACGTATATACACATTCTTAAGATGTTTTTCAAAACAATAAAATAAAAACAAATACTTGAAAATTTTTCTAACAAAATTGAAACTGGGACTTAAGGCTACTGTTCCAGGTTGAGGCGTATTTTTAAAGGCGATTTTTAAGGGTTGATTAAAAAAAAAAGCTACTGTAGATATTTATAAAATTTTTTTTATTATTTTAATCAATTATTGAGGAATACAAAACAAATATTTATTTTTAAAACTCATCTACATGTAGACCCACAGGTGGCGTTGCAAATTGACGTCCAAAAAAAAAAAGTACTCTTCCGGTGAGACAAATAAATCCATATTGTGTCATCCGAGAAAAATAGTTTGTGGTTGATTTAAAGACCTAACTCTTGGGATCGGCGTGGCCCGATTTTTAAATTTTTTATTTAAAAAAAAAAATGTTTGGGCTCAAAGTTGAAAACCTGAAAATTTATGGTCAAAATCATTGATTTGTTTTCCTTGTGAATGAAAAAAATCACAATCGGGCCACGGTGATCCCAAAAGGTAGGTCTTTAAATTCACCACAAACCTTTTTTTTCAGATAACCCAGTATGGATTTATTTTGTTTTCTTGAACACTGGGTTAAAATATTAAAAAAAGTTTTTGTAAATATCTGCAGTAGTTTCTTTTAATCAGCCTTTGAAAATCGCCTTTAAAAACACGCTTCAACACGGAACAGTCGCCTTAAATCTCGATGTGAAACGTTGGAAGTCAACAAGTTTGGTTAAATCTAGGACTCTCATTAAGATTTGTCCTCAACCCTTAACCCTGAATGTGCATCGCTATTTTAAACCTGTGTGTGCGCTTTTTTAACTCCAACTAACACCAACTTAACAAGTAACTTGCACCAACTTTAAATGGAACATAGCACAAATATGTAATATAATTCGACTAACTTCGAGTCAACTAATGATATATTGAAGAAAAGTAACAAAAAAAAAACATTATTACAAATAAACGTTTTTAATATATGTAACAAAAATATTGATAACTCCATTTTTGACACTCTTAACGAAATCGTTTTATAACACCGTTGCATAAACTAAAAGAGCTTAGAATCAGGACGTAATTATCCAAGCCCCACAAAGATACATAAAAATACAAAAACAGTTTTTGCCATAAAGATATTTCTAAAAAATTTTATTTCTGTATTTAGGGTGTGTGCGAATTGAACTAAATTCCTACCTAAACTAAATTGAGGTAAAGCAGTTAAGGTTTATTAAGGTTAATTAATGCTAATTACAAATAGGTTAAAGGTTAAGAAATGTCATTATTCTCTTCTCTTAAGAAATATCATTAATTTAGCAAGCATTTAGGTAGCTCGGAATTTTCCTAACTTAATTAAGGAAACACTGCTTTATCGACACAATTTAGATTGGACAGCAATTTAGTTCAATTCGCACACACCCTTAATAGCATTTCTTTCAAACAAAATTTGAATGTACATCATTTGCAACACACCATCAATTTCTTACACTCTGGTGATGCAAACAAAAAAGAATAATCTTTCTATGACAAAAGCCATTAACAGTATAGAATTAGACATTGGCGTGTACGTACCCCAATGTAGGTATTTGGCATACTCCACTAGTGTAGAATCATACGAGGATGGTCCCAGAAGTACCCGACCTGACGTTTAGATAGCGGTTGTTGCTTTAAAAAATTACTATAGTAGAAAGTACTAACCTTATAAAACTTAAATTTCAAGTTTTAAGACGCTGCGTTCTTTAGTATTTGTTTGGCAGCTATCATAAGTGAACACTCTCAATGAATTTGTAAGAATGGGAAAAATTGGTCATCGTTTTGTGATACAATACTTTCATTTGAAAGGTCCAAGTCCAACCAATATACCAACCAAAATACCAAGGCCGAGCAAGATTCTACTCTTGGTAAAATATTGGGTGACAGAATTTAAACCAGCTACTAAGACGACCAAAGTCGGCTAGTCGGCCAAATGAGGTAACCACGTGAGAAATGGTAAATAAAATCCATAAAATGGTACTGGATGACCGTCGGTTGAAAGTGCGTGAGCTAGCAGACATGGTACGCATTTCGAAAAGTGCTGTACATCGCATATTGACTGACAATTTGGATATGAGAAAGCTGTGCGCAAGATTGATGCCGCGTTTGCTCACAATGGAACAAAAACAGCGTCTTGAGAATGTTTGAATTGATTGTTTAGAGAAGTTCCACAGCAATAAAGCAAAGTTATTGCGTTGACTTATAACCATAGATGAAACATGGGTCCATCACTTTACACCTGAGACGAAGGAACAGTCAAAACAATGGACTGAAAAGGGAGAATCGGCTCCAAAAAAGGTGAAGATAGTTCCATCTGGAGGCAAAGTCATGGCGTCAGTTTTTTGGGATGCCCGTGAGATAATTTTCATTGATTATCTTCACCGGAAAACAACCAACAACAACCAATTCGAGTATTATGCGAACTTATTGCAGTGTTTGACTGATGAAATAATGCACCAGTGCACACAGCCACTATTGCTGTGCCCAATATCAATGAATTGAAGTTCGAATTGCGTCCTCACGCACTTTTCTTGTTCCAAACTTGAAAAATGGCTCATCGTTAAAAGATTTGCCAATAATGAAGAGGTGGAATCTGCGGTTGATGACTATTTTGAGCCGCTCGACGGTTCTCACTTCAAACAGGGTATCGAAGCTTTTGAACATCGCTGGGAAAAGTGTTTCGAGCTGAAAGAAGACTATGTTGAAAAATAAAAATAGTTGTGTTTTCTTTGTTAGGTCGGGTACTTTTGGGACAACCCTCGTAGAGTTAAGATATCGCTGAAAACATAAGAAAGTTCATAACATTATAAATTTCTTAATAAAATGCACAAAAATGTGATTTCGAGAAATGTTTAGGAAACTGTCGACTGTTGATACACGAACACACAGCGAAATAGGAACAACAAGCTGAAAAAAAAATCTCGTACGGTCCTTGTTGGTAGAATCAACTAAAGATGCACTCTAATAATTCTTTTAATATATTCGTTTCTAAAGGGTGTTTTTTTAAAGGTGTACAACTTTGTATTGAAATAAAATACTGAAATACTGATATATTGAAATAAATTTTACACTGACAATTTACTTTTTAGAAAGATAATTTTATTCCATTATATCCAAGAACCCCAATTACGTTGACGACCACCGCAAACGAAAAACGGACAATGATTTACGGATATGCACCTGGAATGTCCGGACCCTTTATAGGGAAGGTGCCATTATCCAACTGGCGGAAGCCCTCAAAACAATACAATCTGACATCACCGCCATCCAGGAAATGCGATGGAAAGGGCAAGGCTGCTCTAAACAAGCACACTGCGATATCTACTACAGCTGCCATGCGGAGAAGCGCGAATTCGGATGTGGATTCGTCGTTAGCCGGAAACTACGCCACCTTGTTTCCCGGTTCACACCTGTGAACGAAAGATTGGCCACGATCCGCATCAAGGCAAAATTTTTCTACATAAGCCTTATTTGCGCGCACGCCCCGACGGAGGAAAAGGACGAAGCCGTCAAGGACGCTTTCTACGCTAGTCTTGAGGACGTATATCACCACCTTCCGGTCCATGACGTGAAAATAGTCCTCGGCGATTTTAATGCGAAAGTCGGAAGGGAAGGCATCTTTGGCCCCACTGTCGGTCAGTTCAGTCTTCACAAACAACGGTCTAAGACTGATCGACTTCGCCGCGGCACGAAACATGGTAGTTAGTAGCACCAGATTTAAGCACCTCGACATCCACAAGGCCACCTGGCTGTCCCCGGATCAAAAAACGCGAAACCAAATTGATCATGTTGTAATCGACGGAAGGCATTCCTCTAGTGTTCTAGATGTGCGTACATTTCGGGGGGTCAACATTGACTCCGACCATTATCTTGTTGCAGCCAAGATCCGCATGCGATTATGCAATGCCAAGAACATAGGCACAGGAATGCAACGAAAGCTAGATGTCGCTAAGCTGCAATTACAACGGACTGCCGAAGCCTACTCCGCTCAACTCTCGGTTAAGCTCAACCAACCAACCTCTGGACTCGACGACGCCGGCGGACTTTGGGCGCATATATCCCACTCCATGCGCGCTGCCGCTGAAGAAGTCATTGGTTTCCGGCGCCCGCAACCTCGGAACCAATGGTATGATCAGGAGTGTCGCATTGCGACTGCAGTAAAAAACGCCGCTTATAGAAAAACGCTGCAGTCAGCTGCAACGCGAGCCGTGCGAGAAAACTACCGCGAAAAGAGGAAGGAAGAGAGGCGCCTTTTCACACGCAAGAAAAGCGTGAGCGTGAGGAACTAGAGGTATACCAGGGCAAGAAGGATGCACGAAAATTCTATCAACAGGTTAAGCGTCTAACCCAAGGTTTCAAGCCCGGAGCATCCACTTGTAGAGACGAAAATGGAGATCTGAATACGGATACACAGTGTGTGCTTAGATTGTGGAGACAGCACTTCTCCAATTTACTTAATGGCGACGATTCCACCAATGCCGCCCATCGAGAGCACAGTGCAGTGCCACCAATCGACGATGACGGAGTGGAAGTATCACCACCTAGCCATGAAGAGGTTCGAGTTGCTATCCAACGACTCAAAAACAATAAAGCAGCGGGTGCTGACGGCCTGTCAGCTGAATTGTTTAAAACCGGCGGCGATGAATTGATAAGGCGCATGCATCAGCTCATCAGCAAAATATGGCTAGCAGAAAGCATGCCCGACGATTGGAACCTCAGTGTACTGTGCCCTATACTTAAGAAAGGAGACCCTACAATCTGCGCAAGTTATAGAGGTATCAGTCTTATTTCCATCGCATATAAGGTTCTCTCAAGCGTACTGTGTGAAAGATTAAAGCCAATTACAAAAACACTGATTGGACCTTATCAGTGTGGCTTTCGACCTGGTAAGTCCACCATAGACCAGATTTTCACGCTACGACAAATCCTGGAGAAAACCCACGAAAATCAAATTGGCACACACCATCTCTTTGTCGACTTTAAAGCTGCGTTCGATAGCCCGAGAAGGGATTGCCTATACGCAACAATGTCTGAGTTCGGTATACCTGCAAAGTTGATTAGACTTTGCAGAATGACGTTGAGCAACACACGCAGCTCCGTCAAGGTAGGAAATGACCTCTCCGAAACCTTCAATACCGAAAGAGGTTTCAGGCAAGGCGATCCACTGTCTTGCGATCTCTTCAACATCATCATGGAGGGGATCCATTTTCTATATTTCTATATCCATTTTCTATGGAGGGGAGGGGCACCATTTTCTATAAAGGTGTCCAGCTCCTTGCTAACGCTGATGATATTGATATTGTTGGCAGAACCAAGAGAGATGTTACCGCTGCTTTCGCCGCTATCGAAAAGGAATCAGCCAAAGTGGGTTTGACGATAAATGAGGGTAAAACAAAGTATATGCTGTCTACAAACAAGGGAGCTCGGCGTTTAGACTCCCACGTTTCATCCGGCAGCTATAACTTTGAAGTAGTCAAGGAGTTTGTATACCTTGGCACCGCCATTAATACTAACAACGAAATCAGCCTGGAGATAAAGCGAAGAACAATAATTGCTAATAGGTGCTACTACGGGCTCAGTAAGCAACTAAGTTCCAGAGCCCTCTCTAGATCGACAAAACTAACACTCTACAAGACGCTCGTTCTACCTGTGCTGCTTTATGGCGCTGAGGCATGGGTAGTTTCGCAAACTGACGCAGCCGCTCTGGGGGTGTTCGAGAGAAAAGTTCTTCGCAAAATCTTCGGTCCTGTTCGAGTCGGCGATGACTATCGCATCCGAATGAACCACGAGCTGTATGAGCTCTACGGAGACATTGACGTAGTTCGGCGTATAACTGTGCAGCGACTACGCTGGCTGGGTCATGTCCATCGTATGGACGACGAAGCTCCAGCGAAAAAGGTGCTCGAAGCGAGGGTCGCTGGTCAACGACGACGAGGGAGACCATGCCTCCGATGGATGGACCAGGCTGAGGAAGCCCTAACCGCACTTGGTGTATCCGATTGGAGAAGGCGCGCGCAAAGCAGAGGCGCCTGGCGAGAGCTGATGAGGTCGGTCGAAATCCGGACACGGGTTGTCACGGCCACCTAAGTAAGTAAGTAAGTAATTTTATTCCATAATGGTTTTAATATGATCAGATGTAGCGCATTCTGTAAGTCCAATTTTTCAACCTCTTGTTCAAGCAATGAGGGCTGTATCTCAACAACTTTGTCTTTCACATCGCCCAAAGTTGCTGGTTTTTCGCATTAGCCAAAACGTCATGTAAGCAGTGCGAAACTAATCCAAATGCGTCAAATCGCTCGATCTTGGTGGCTAATTGAATGTTCCATTTCGAGAAATAACGCGTTCGCCAAATGTTTCCTTTAATTATTTGACACGTTGTAAGGCATGTGGCGCCGTCCTGTTGGAAAAAGATGTCTTTAAAAAAAAATCCTATGTGATTGTGGCATGAAATGATCGTTAATCATAGCTCTTTAGTTCTTGCCATTGAGGGTAACGTTCTCGACGGTAAGAGGGAAGAATGTAAAGTGGAATGGAAAGTATTGAATTCCACTCTTTACGCTTTCATACACAGAAGGCATTATATTAACATTTTAATGTTTTCTCCAGAAGTGCTTCCAGAATTTCTGAAAAAGAAGATTTCTTTGAAGCATTCGGTTATCGTTGCTATCAACCGACCAAACTATTTTGTGTAGTGAATTCCTGATTATTACTGAAATCTGACCTTACTAAAATTAGAATTATGTGTTTTTTTTTTTAATTTTAATTAAATTTGAATGCTATTTGAAATACCTTTCAGAAGTCGTTTATTAGAATCAGAGCTGTAAAATCGGCATTCATGTAGAGAATTTTAAGTACAACTGAATAAATACATATGAATATCATTAAATCAATGCAGAATTGATTCATAAAGAAGATTTTTAAGTCACATTCAATTTTAAAAAATTGATTAATTATTCATTTCAATTTTCGTTATTCAGAATAATGAATCAATTTTTTATTCATATGAATGCTATGCACAAAAAAAGCAATTCACAAAGAATTTTAGAAGTTTTAATTAATCTTTCCTTATTCATTATTCATTTTTTATTCATTATTCATTTTTTATTCGTTTGCACCGAAGTCATAAATAAAAAATTAATCATTTGCACCGAAGCCATCAATAAAAAGTTAATCATTTGTACCGAAGCCATGAAAAAAACTTAATCATTTGCACCGAAGCCATGAACAAAAAATTAATCATTTGAACAGAAATTATGAATAAAATATTAATTATGAATACAAAGTGAATAATGAATAAAAGATGAATAATGAAAAAAAAATGAATGATGAAAAACAAGTGAATAATGAATAACAAGTTAATAATGAATAAAAAATGAATAATGAATAAAAAATGATCAATGATTAACAAACGAATAATGAGTATAATTATATGAATATAATTAAGTAGTAATTGTTGCTTGTGTGCCATAATCAAATAAAAAATGTTTCACAAAAATTTTATTATAAACCTTTCTTAACCGAAAAAGTAACTCTGGATCATAAGACTTTTGAATATTAACAATCTGAAAATTAAGACGGAAAGTATTGAAATATAATACAGTATGGCTTAAAATGTAATACATGTTGTATTAAATGTAATATCATGGCTAAATTCAATATCTATTCCAATTGTACTAGTTTTCTGAAACCAACAAAATAACTATTGTATTAAATTTTAAAAAAGAAACAAAAAAGTCATTCCGTACGTATGGAACGAATAAAGAAACACAGCCTTGGTTTCCCTAGTTTTCAACTAATCCATTATCAAATTTTCGAACCAAGGTTGTCTTTGCTGGATAGGTGTAACCAGGAATCGGAAATAAACTCTTTAGAAAAGTATTTTTCTGTTCTTTTTGTTTCTTCTTCAGATCACAAAAAGTATTTTTGTTTTTTTTGTTTTCGCTCTCCGACTCAAACAATAACACAAACCGAAGCAAGCAGAGATGTAGATAAAAGCAAAATGAAATGTTTTGTTTTTGAAATAGAAAACAATTCCCCTCACTGTTGTGCTTTTGAATCGTGGACACAAAAACAATCAAAGTAACGTATTTTTAGCTATCTTATGCAGGTTCCAACGGCAAATGGGCAATACACTTCATCGATGAAAGGCAATACACTCGTAGGCGGTGATGAACACATGTTCGTTTTACTTTCAACTTACTTTTAGAAAACAATGGCTGCTTTATAGGCAGACGGGCTACATTTTCGATTACAAAATATACCAAGGAGTAGTCACGCTTCCTACAACCTCACTTTAAAAGTGTGCGATTTGTAGAGAAACCGTATTCTTTTTTAATTGCAAAGTGTGCTACAAAGTAGTCGATCTTTCTGCAACCTCGCTTCGAAAGTGTAGGAATAGTAAGCAAATCGGCTATATTTTCTTCGTATTATCGGTTTCTTGCTTATTGTTTTCATGAATTTCATCAGCCACCACAATATTTTTGATTGCCATAAACTGTTTTTTTTCTTTTTTTATTAATCGGCGCAAATTTTTTTCTCTGCACCATCTGCGTGCCATACTAACTTTATAATTTAAAAATTTTTTAATCTAAATCCTTTTATATTGTTATTTTTTAATTACTTTAAACCGTTTTAAAGTGATTAACCTTCTTATTCGCGCTTCGATTTGCAACTGAAGTTAACATGACAACCACACATGTGGAAAAATATTGAAAGAATTTAAAGAATGCCCCATATCCAGTGAACAAAGAGAACAAAACGGATAAATAGCAAAAATCACCCAAATACGACTTCATATACAAATTCATACATAAATGGCACAACAAAATTGTACTGCCTGTAGACACACAGGCTACATTTTCGATTACAAAGTATGCAAACAAGTAGTCGAGCTTCCTTTTCCCATATACAAATTCACGCGCAAATTCATATATGAATAACTTAACAAAAGTGTACACTGCCTTTCATATATGAAATATTGGAATGAAATATTGGAAGTTAACGTTATTAAAAAGCAATTTTAATTGTTTACGTCCGTTAAAAAAAAAAACTGCTCAAAACATAAAATTCTTTTTCGAATTTCCGTAGTAAAACGAAGGAGC
Organism: Coremacera marginata; assembly: GCA_914767935.1. Classification (NCBI taxonomy): domain Eukaryota; kingdom Metazoa; phylum Arthropoda; class Insecta; order Diptera; family Sciomyzidae; genus Coremacera; species Coremacera marginata. The sequence goes on from OU612045.1 coordinate 67,895,120, forward strand.
CATTTGTGTTTTTGTGGTTTGTGATCGTGACAACAAAATCTAAATAACGAAATGCATGTTGTGTTCGTATAACACCAACACAATAGTTTTCTTTCTCTCTTTATTTTCTGCTCTCTGTGGTACGTATTTCTGTTTGCAGCAAAGAGCCAAACGTGAGGAAATATTGGAACTGTTTGCTTACGCAGCCAACATTACCAGATGGACGATGGCATGGTATTTTTGACGATTTGAGAACAAAATGCCGATTGAACGATTTAAGATCAGAAACTACGATTTAAGAGCACAAATGACTATGTGCTTATTATTTGTTTATTATTCTTATTATTTTTTGTTTTTGTGTTTACAACACTTTTTGAATTTAAAACTGAAAAGAAAAATTTTTCTACTCACTGTTCAATATTTTTTTTTTTTTTTTTTTTTGTCTAACAACACTATTTTACGAAGAAGTTAAAAATTAAAGAACAAAGTAAAAATCAAACTGATAGAAAGTTCGTTAGTTCGATCCCCACGGGCGGCAGACAAAATATTTTTAGTATTTAATATTAAAGTATTCAATTTTCTTGTTGTAATAAGCGCTAGCAACAAAGAAACCATCAAATTTCCAAGAAAAAATCTGTCGAAAATTTTTCAGATTTCACTCTAAGCAAATCACAGAACGAGGAGTAAAAAGCTCCGCTTCAAAATAAAAATTTTTTATAAATGAAGATTTTTCATTACTTTTTTTGTTTTAAGTACAAATTTAAATCTTCTGTACTGTATGACGATTTAAGGACTTAAATTACTATTTGTTGGGATGGGCAAATGACGCTTTTTAGACCCAAATAACGATTTTTGAAAAGCCTTTTGAGGATTTTAGGCGAAGAGTCTCTGGCAACTCTGTACGCAGCTGTAGGGTTCGTTTTTTCGTAGAGTTTGTTTCCAATATCTGGGTGTAACACCTGAAATCTTTGGTTCAAAGCTTAAAGAGAAATTATATTTTGTGACTAAAACCAAAATCAAATACGGAGAAGGAAGTTCAAAGTTTCTCCTAAATATAGCAAGCCATCCGCTGTGTAGTAGTGTTAAACAAGTTGAATAGCACTGATCATTAAAGACACCCATTGCACTGAGATCTACATTCAAATTTGGAGCCCCATAAGCTCCCTCTTATTTTTTTTAAACGCATTCTTATTTTTTGAAGATTTTGCAGTCTCTTTAAGAGTATGTTTGAAGATAATTGAAATCAAAACAAAAATGAATTTGTATTTTTTTTCAGAGACAGCACTGATACATGCCTTTTGTAAGTTAACTTGTGTATTGTACGAAAACATACGCACGCGTACAATACGACTCTTATTTAAAAATGTCTCTTTTATATTAATCTTTTATATTTTTATTGACACACCTTTTGTTGCTGAACTTCAATCAATTACAATTATTGAAAACATAACATACTGTAATTTTTTTGTAATAAAACTATAATGTTTTTAATATCATCCCCCACAAATATCATATCATTCCAAACAAATATTTTATTCTTAGATCTTACTTACTAGTACTTAAGCTGTATATATTTTCTTAAATTTTTATTTATTCTGTATATGCTATATATAAGTTTTTCATATATTTCTGATTTTCCGTTACTTCGATAAAGAATTCCACAATGTGAGCAGTTCTAAGTTTAAAAGTGCAGCTTTTATTTCAGAATCGCCTGATGCTCTTTCATATATTGTTTAAGTTAAAATTTTTTTGAATCGTTAAGTTTTTCACCAAAAATAATAGTGATTAAAAGCCATTCCGTAGTTTTTTTTTATAATGCAAAAAAAATAAATTTTTGCAAATATGTTGTAATAATAGCACAGTTGTTCTTACCAAACTTCTTAACACACACGCACATCTGCACACGAATTTGTCCCATATAAAGTTGTTACTGTGTTTGTTTGTCATGCAAGCTAAGCACTTAAGGTGCTTTACAGCAAATACAAAAATATTGGTGCGGAGCTCCTCATTATTATGCACTGGTTCTTATACCAAATGGCAATGCCAACATTTTTTGTAAAAAACCGCTATACAGTGACATATTGCATTTGCGGCCATTTTTGTTTTTAACAACATTCTCTTGCCGCATTTCCCTATCCACATACAAGTTCATTGCAAATGTGTTGCATACCTTCAGGCTACAAAAACTGGCGCAAACTACTTAACTCTAGATGCAAAGTCAACCAAAATTGGCTGAATGAGAGTGTGAGAACCAGTGACATGAAGGAGGAGGTGCTAGTGCAATGGATAATAGGTGCAACAATGGTGCATTTCTAAGTGAACCAACTTTTGGTGCTTTCGTTTTTGGGTGATTTTATGTGATGATTATAGAGTGATATTTATAAAGTGTGAAACAAAAAAAAAAAAAATAGAAATAGTTTAAAAACTAAGAGTGTAGCTGTGCAGATGCATTGTTGGTATGAAGGATCAAGTTAAAGAGGAAACTTAATGAGGACTAAGTGCAGCATGGTGCTTGTGGGACGTAAATGTTTTTAAATTAAAAGTAAGGAAAAAATTATAAAAAGAATTTGGGCGTAGATACAGTTGTGCCTGAGTTATGCAAATTAGAACAAAGAAAGGCATGTGTGACAGGAGAGAATGTTTTGAAGTAAAAAAGGATTTCAGAGTGCTTAGAACAACATTCACAAACACATATCAACACAAAGACATATACTACAAATACATTATAAATAAAGAAAAATAGAAAAAATTTAATTTATTGAACCTGTTATTTGTGGTTAAAACAACTACTAAGGAATAAGGTAAAAAAAAATTGCAAAAATATTGATTTCTCGCTTGGATTTCTTTTAATCTTGTTCTTGATATTTGGGTTTTTTTTTTGTTTAAAATGCAACAGACCTGGCTTTGATCGAGACGACCTTGCCGCCCACTGGCATATTTTCCTTGACATAAATTGGCCCATACACGACATGATCCCAAACGGGAGGATTATTTGCACGATCGACCACGTCAATCTGCACCTCTACGGTACGCGACAAGGGCGGATAGCCTTTATCCTGGGCCATCGCCTCAAGCTTGTATGTTTCTCGCTGCATATATCAATAATTGTTTTAATTCAAAAATCGTATGTTTGTTTGATGTTGTTGTTGTTGTTGTTGTTGTTGTTGTTCAAAATGGCATCGCAAAAATCATTCCATTTTGAATAATCAACAATATATATGTTGAACATTAAAGTTGTTGACGCAGTTATTGTTGTCGTTGTTGAAAATTAAAAAACAAGCAAAAAACAAATTGATTTTTTTAATTTATTTTATAAAAAACGTTTGCTATGTAAAAATTTTTTAAACTGAAAACAATAACATTAATAATAGCATTGAAATAAATAAAATGAAACTCATTGAATTGACCAACACCAAATTAGTTGTGGGTACTTTTTACTAAGCTAATTGAAAAAAAATTGTCTGCTTTTAAAATTGTAAGCCACACACACAATTGCATAACTGCTTTTTGTTAAGAATTTACAACATCTGCGCTTCAAAAAAGTCAACAACAAACATAACTCATTCAAAAATAAAATTGTTTTTTCTTAAGTGTAGCAGTGCAAATTATTTCTTTTTTAAAGATATACTTTTTTTTATATCTAATCAAGTACATCGAGATTTTTATCGTAGTTTTTCATGATCGCATTTAACAAGATTTGAGTTTGAAAAATAGCATAAAAAACTTTTTCGTTTGACATTTACATTTAATTTATACTTTACTAAAAAAGTAGATTACTATAAAATATTTTATTATAAGATTATAAGATAAACCAATGAAGTAAAAGTGCAGAAAATGTAAAGTTTTTATATTTCATGGTATTTCAAAATGATTAAGTTACTATTGTCAGCTAGAAGAAAAAAAATAAGTACCTGCTTTTATTAAAACAAATTTGATAAATTAGCAGTTGACATTATATTGGATAATGTAAAAATTTAAATAATTTGGCCCTTTTCTTTAATACATTGTATCAAAAAAGTACCGGGAAATGCTTACTAAAAAAGCCTTTAAAAAATTCTTATTGCCGATAAGTTGGCACAACTGTCCGCTATTCTGATGAGAAGTTATTTATTTTTTTTACAGCGCTCGATTATGTCAATTAATTTCAATTGTTATAATTGTTATTGTTATAATGAATAAAAATATCGAACAAAGAATTTGTCTCCAATTTTGTATTGCTAATAGAATTTCGTGTACCGAATCGCTGAAAATGTTACAGAAGGCTTACAGTGAATCGGATTTATTAAAAACACGTTTATATGAGTAGAAACTTGCTCTGGTTGTCCATCAACGTTATCAAGTGAAGTTTACATCAACAAAGTGAAGGAAATGGTGATGAAAAATCGTCGTTAAGGCTTAAAGTGCGTTACAGCTCGACTAGTCTCGAAAGACCTGCATTTTATTCAAAAAATCAATCGCGTAAAGTTTGCTGAAGACATGTTAGAACGAGTGAGTTCCGACCCTACGTTCACAAAACGCATTATAGCTGGGGATGAGACATAGGTTTATAAGCTTCGGAATGGAGAATTTCAAACGAGCCGAAATCGAAAAAAAAGCCAAAGTCGATCAAAAGTCAAGGTAATGTTGACTGTTTTCTTTGATTACCGTGGTGTTGTGCACATGGAATTATGGCCTGAAGGTCAGACGGCAATGCATTATGCGGCATTTAAGAGAGCAAATTTAATTTGTCGAAAAAGACCAGGTTTGTTGAAAAAAAAAAAAACGTATGTATTTTGCACTACGACAAAGCACCATCTCACAAGGCTATCATTGTGAACGAGTTTCTGGCCAAAAACTCATCAAATATCATCTAACAACTACCGCATTTGCCTCATAAGGCTCCGAAAAACTTTTTTCTCTTTCTAAAACTCGAATTACAACTTTCTGAACAAGCCGATTCTGAAAAATGCGTATGAAAATGGTTTGATGATTTCGAATTAATATTTTGTGTCTAATTGATCAATTTCCTGTGCTTTTTCAGTAGAATATATGTTTGTATTTAGAATTTACTTTAAAAGTTTTTCAAGTTAAGGCATTTTCATCTGATTTTTTATTTTTTTGACTGAATAGCAAAAGTACTTATCTTATTATAAGTATTATTATAAGTACTTATTATACGTACTAAAATTAGTCGTTTAATCGAATACTATTATCAATGTATGCAAACTTTTCACTCTGTCAAATTTGTAAATTTTAATTTTTTTTTTTTTTTTTTTTTTTTTTAATTTTTGGCTTTGACCGATACAACGAACTTGATGGCACTTGTTTATGTGAAAATAAATACCATAGACTGAGGCATAATTTATTGGAGATAAAATTCAAAAATAATTTTATTATACATAACTATTCCTCAAAATTCTAATATTTTGCCAAAATTTGGTTTGGAAATATATGAACTCATAATCGTAAAAATCTTTTAAACTATGAAATTTTTGACGTAGAATTACGTCATTCTCGGAGGTTAGTAGGATGGTTGATTGCGAACAGAAATCGTTTTTATGTCACACTTGGAGCCTTTATAAGTTATATTTACCTTTACAGCCTTTACAGTTATATTTACCGGTTTGATTAATTCTTTTATTTATGGTGGCTGTGTTTACAGTGAACTCACCTCGGAAACTAACACTATATATATAGAATTTGCTAAGCTTTTAACAATTATATTACAAAAAATTTTAAAATGGAGGCAAGTGCATACAAACTAGAATTTTTTTTAACCTTTATTTAAAGGGCATTCCTCAAAAATCTTGAATGACTAATTTCTTTGAAAATGTCATGTTATTTATATATAAATAACTTTATTACTGGTTTTTTTAGTCCAACAACAAGTAATGAAAAATAAAAGAATTCTTGACTAATACATTTATAAAATATAGAGAAATACCATAACTGATGGTAGCTGAATTAATAACGGTAAAAGAAATTTTTTTTTAATATTTTTAACCATTGTCTTTAAATTAGGAAAGTTGCAAAAAAATGCAAAAAGATGGTGACCTGCACAGTTGGCCAATAATTGGTGGAATCGCTTATATATTTCATATTAAAAATATATTTTGTTTGTTAAAATTGAAATTTTCAATTTAATTTAGAATATATTTAAATGCTTTACTGCAGGGAAAATAATACTTTCATATTATTCCGAAATATTTATTTGCATTTATTGAAAATAATTTATTGAATTACATTTATTTTTAGCCAACATAAAAATTAACAAGAACAAGAAATCGATCACCAAATATATCAAGCAAAAAATTCTACTTACGATACTATCGAAAGACTGTCTTTTTTTTAGTATGTACCTACTTCATATTATGCTAACAACTTCATACTATTAATTTAAAACGGAAAAGTATTGTAGTTAAAGCTATGAATTAATAGTTGTTAGCGCTTCTACAAGCTGCAAAACTAGTAAAATTCTATATAAAAAAAAATGGGGTTAAATTATCTATCTACTCCCAATTTAAAAACTTAGACCTCTGTTGGCATTAGAAGTGTTATGGCAACACAACACCTTTCATGTGTGGTAATCTATCATCGTACTTGAAGTTTCAAAGTTAGATAGGAGGTTTCACACCTTTAATGTTCAATATTTTTTTACTGTCTGAGGTTTGCCATTGTCTGCTGTAATGTGATGGCCAAACAGAAAATTAATTCAATTTAAAAAAAACATTCTATGTCAGATCGGATTGGAGCCTTGGTTCTTTCGCATACCGCTATGCACCTTAACCATTATGCCACAGCCGCCACCGACAGCTGAAAGTAGGACTTTTAAAAAGTTTGATAAAAACTAAACATTTTGAAAATTGAGGCATAAAAACCGTGTTGAAGTGGTTTAAAGTGGATATAGTTTTGAGAAATATTTGATTAAATTTTCCGAAAAATAAGTAAATAATTACGAGTGGCATCTGGCGTTTCCTGGTTATAATTAAGTTGGGAAAACTTAGGAAATCCCATTTTTAATTTTTTTTTTAAATTTTTGATTTAACGCAATTAAAAAACATACATTCTTAAAAAAAGTGCCGGGAATGGGTCAGTTAAACACCGAATATTTTTTAATCATAAAAATTTTGTTTTGCCTTCAAAGTAGTCACTTCTGAAATAATACAACAATGCCCAGGAATAATCCAATCATTAAAATATTTTATTCTCTTTAAGTCTTCTATCGACTGAAAACGGATGCATCGAAATGGTAGTTTGAGTTTTGGAAAAAGAAAAATCGAGCTGAGCCATATCAATATGGTGGTTGTTTGATGGTATTTGCTGAGTTTTTGGCAATAAATTCTTTCACAATGATAGCCTTGTGCTCAAATTTCGGAGCAAGTCAAGCTTCAATTCGTTTCATTTGCATTTAAAAATGCAATTTGAATTGCAAAATGAATTTGTTTTAAAAAATAATACGAATTGGTTCGTGAGATACAGACACTTATCGTCAAACTTAAATTATGATTCTCCGTTACCATTTCCTACACTTTATTGATACTAACTTCAGTTGCAGACGTTGCTGGCCGACCAGAGCGAAGCAAGTCTTTCAGCATAACTGAACCTCTTTTTTAATGCACTGTACTACTCATATGAAATTGTTTGTAATATTCTCAATTTCATTAGCAATACAGAATTTGAGACAAGTTCCTCGTCCGATATTTTTATTCATTGTAAATATCGCAAAACACACTTGACAGGAAGTGACTAAATCGGACGCTGAAAACAAACTAAAAAGAATATAGAACAGTTGTGCCAAGTTAACGACAAAAATAATTTTTACAAGCCTTTATTTTGTTCAACGTTCATTTCCCGGTAATATACTAAAGAAAATTTAGATCATAAGAGGCTTGATTTTTAATTGATTTTCATGAATTTTTGAATATATTCGCATTTTTTAACTCTTTCCTTTTTCGATGTCTTCGAAAAATGTTGACTTTGGAATTAATAGCAATAGTCTTATTTTATATTATTTCTACGTATTTTATATTTTCTGCAATTTTACTTGATTTGATAGGTATAGAAATGTAAAAATATATACATATTTTTGTACTTATTGCAACTAGTGGGTAAAATCTTTTCACCAATAGTCACACAACATCTAAGGTTTTTTATTTTTAATTATTTAGATAAAACCTTAAGAAAAAATAATCAATATATATTTAAACTGAGCTAAAACTGAAAATATTATTTATATCAAGTGAAAAGACTTAAATATGCAATATAAAACATAACTAAAAAATTTAACATAATTTGGATTAAGTGCATTTATATATAATACATTTTATATTATAGTAGGGCTATTCACAATCTTGAATATTTGACATTGCAAATTTGTGCAATTGTAAAAATTTGCCAACAATCATGAGCGGTCTTTTTCGGTTTACTTTGACATGCTTGTTGCAAAGAATGAAATTTACAGCTGATTACTTACTGACTCTTTAAGGAATGTTGTAATTGGGTTTCTCCCGTTTAAGTCTTTTTTTTATTATTATTTATTTTCCATATCTTTGTTTTTAGTGACTTTATTTTTTTGACAATCAGCTGTTAGCTTAGAGTTCAGTATTGCATATGTATAGTAAATATAAACTAGTAAATGCATCTCTGCACATCTTGTTAGTGTAGAGTAAAAATATACTCTACCATTTTGCAAATGCTATGATCCAAGACCATTTGCACGTGATTGTGAACAGCCCTATTTAATATTTTGAGAAGCAGTTACGCCAAATAGGATTAACTGAGATTAAAGGAGAGATCATCACATTTGGCTTATCTAATATTTGAATATTTGTTAAATGTATATTCTCGTAAAATATCAGTATCAATCCCTGCTATTGTTAATAAATCTAATACGAATCGCTAGAGCAAAAAACCTGTTAGGTTAAGAAAATATTGGGCTCAGTATAAACCTAAAAATAATAAAATAAAAAGTAAACAGAAAAATTAATATTTTTGTTTGTTTTTTTTTTTAATAAAATTTGATTGCTTTTTCACAATTCAATAAAATTCAATTGTTTTTAACATTTTTATTAAGTTTGTTTTTAGCTATTTTACCTTCTCCAGCATTTCCTAGGTTCAATTAGTTTCGATTTACTGATTACACTGCTCTAGAAAATAATAATAAATGATTGCTCTAAGAGATTTTATAAATTTTTTTTATCAATATAAATATTTTTCGCGATTTTTAAATAAAGTTACCTTGCTTTGGTGGATCTAGGATTGGATTTAATCGACATATTTGTCTGTTATTTTAATTTCTATTGTAAAAAAGATGTGTTCACCTTTTATCTGTACATGATCAAAAATCTTGGACTAAACTTTGGTTCTGTAAAGTATATATGACGACACCTTAACCGCAATACAATTCATTCGACGTCAGATATTGAAAATAAGTATTTTTCTCTCACGAAACTCAATCGTAATAAACGCTTTTAGCGAATTCTTGTTCCCAATTCTTTTGGGTACAGGTTATAAGTTTGTTGATCTAACCATTTATTTATTCAGTCACTTAGAAATAGGAATGATAATCATACATAAAAACCAAACGCTGCATCCTTAAAGTTTTCTAAGGTGTACTCAATTTTATTCTACGTTTTATTAAGAAAAAATTTAATCTTTCGAAGTCTGAATTTTAAAGAAAAAAGTATTAATAACTGCATGATTCCAATGATTGGATTCAAAATTATATTAAATTTTCTCATAAAAATCACAGGGCGAAAAATTTATCCATATTTATAACTCCTTAAAATGGTTCCTCTGGAAATTTTTTATATGCCTTAATGCCTGCTACAAATTGTTTCTAAAATGAGTGCAAATTTAATCGGTATGGAATCAACACTTAAAAATATATTTTTGGAAGCTATCGTCGCGCGCAAATAAATCACGATTTTCTAAAATTCGAAATTGGCGGTCCGATTTTCATGAGATGTAGAGATAAGAAGCGCACATCTATTTTAATATAGTTAAAAAAATATTGACAAATTGGTCAATTCGGGGCCGTAGCCTTTTTAAAAATTAGAAGACAGTAAAGCTGTAATAAAAATTAAAGCTTTTAGGGGGAAAAGAGGGTTTTTGAAATAAATTTCTTTCTAAATATTTTGACCATACGTTTTGCTTTCTTTGATTTTGCGAAGAATTTAAAATACAACATTTTTCGTATAATAATCACAAAAACAATTTAAATTAATTATTACCCTCCATAAAGTTTTAAATTTTAGTATTATTTTAGTGTTTTCTAATTTTGAAAAAAATGGTTGGTTCTGCGAAAATATTTTGCAAGCTACGGCCCTGGGTCAATTTAACCAAATACTAGAGCCTCCAAGGCAAGGTAAATTTTATCCAAAAACCATTGAAACTAAATTCGCATATATTTTGCAAACTGCTCCGCCGATTAGTAAACTGCTCCGCCGAAAAGTTGTCAAGGAAAGTTATGAAATCTCTTGGAGCAGAACCACTGTTGAGCAGTGTAATTTCTCGCGCTACTACCACCACCACCGCTTTCACCAATATCAGCTACTCAATGTTTCCCTGTATAAGTTGTTAGCGAATCTGGGACAAGTGTGCGTGAGTTTAATTGTTAAATATCTTCTAATTGTGAAGTTGGTTAATGTTGGGCAAAGGGAATTTTTAAGCAACTGAAGAAAGAGTTACGCCAAATTCAATTATTTATTTTGGAAGTTGGGATATTGCATCGTATCAATTTGATAAGGAAAAGTAGTTGATAACATTTTCACCACTTAGTCAAAATTCAAAAAACCATCATTTACATTATCCTTGCATAGTGTTATTTTGGCAAGACAAAATCTATTCAATGTCCTGCCACAGCTTTCAGATATTATAGCAAATACAACAACCACCACCACGACAAAAAATACATAGATGCTACCATGTGTGGTGAGTTGTATAGCGTTCTCACAGCACATCACTGTTAACGGGAAATCACAAAAATAATCCCGTACGTGATGCATATGCAAGTTGGTCAAATAGAGAAGAAGATATATATATATAAAGTTAGTACAGCTTATGTTAAAACGTATCAAAAATACTAATATTTACTTATGTTAGATTTATGCAATAGTTTGTTTGGTTAATGCAATCAAAGTTAAAGGATAGCAGCAGGAATTAACTAGCTGCATCCTGTACTAGGCATAGAGGATGATGACTGGATGAGCAAATATACAAACCTTGCCTTCACCGATGTTACAACCGTACCCACTGTTACGTTCTCTCGTATATGAATTGGACCGTAAATACTTTTGTCCCAAATTGGTGGCTTGTTGTTGCGGTCGACTACATCAAGTTCGACATCGACGTCAGCGTATGAAGGTGGGTCACCTTTATCGGAGGCACGCACCCGCAAGCGATAACGGTCTCGCTATTACGTCAAAACGCAATGCATTATATCGTAGGTTTTTATGTTGTGTAACATTAATGACCACAAATGTTTTTCGTTTATCGAAAACATCACGTAACGCAAATTTTACGTGATTTGATTAATGTTCATACAAAGATGGCGTTAATTCGTCAGCGTACATAATTGTTTGTATTTTGTTTTTAACAATATGAAATAAAAAAATCCATTAAAATAATTTTAATACAATAGAAATAAATATACAAAATAAGAAGGTTTTAGTAAAATGATGCCAAAGAAAAATGTTTAAACTCGATTAGAACTATGTAGGTTGAATATCATGATGTGAGGAATGGAAGAATATGTTGAGTGGATGAGGTTGTAACAGGTTAAAATTATGAGGATGCTGTTATTATTTTTTTTTGTTTACTCAAACTATGACCTTGACTGACTCATGGGCTGATTGAGTTATAAAAGCAGATAGGGTGACTAGCTACTTAAATCATTTGTAACTCAACTATCTGTATAAAAAAATCTTTACTAGTTATTCACAATATTCACATCAGAATATCGAAAGACCATACATAAAAGCTTTAGAATTATACAGAAAAGTACAGTTGCGACAAAAAGAATAGCACCAAGGTAGTGCCATAAGTTGTTCGTATTAAAACCTTACATTTTGCACAGTTATTCAAAACTTTGTCATTAAAAATCTTATTTGACAAAGCAATAACTTTCTGAAAAAATGTCATTGTCCGAAAAAATATAACGCGTTTTATTCAATTCCGGTTTTGGCACAGAAATATGTGAAATGAAGCAGCAATAATAAAAGCACTGGTTTAGCTTGTTTCAAAAATAATAACACAGATTTCATAACTTAATTCTTAGGCAATATGATATGATACTCGTTTGCTTGGCGAGCTCGATGTTTTGTTGTTGCTTTCAATATAAAGCTTTCAAAAAGCAGTGAGAATAAGAGCGGATGAACACTTTGAGTACCGAGCAAGATACATATGTTCATTTAAAAATTTTTTTCCTTAGCAAATATATTAGCGATTATGTGACGTGCAAAGCACTGCCCGTCAAACATTTCCAAGAAATGTGTCCAAAAGTCTACCGGAAGCTTACCGTATGTAAACAATTTGATCACAAAGTAACAAATTGTAACAATAAGGTCACAAATGCGGTAAATGTGCTTTAAACGCCCAGTAACATGTGTCCCTGGTGACAATTTACAGACACGGCAATATTAACTCACATGCTCACATGCTCACATGCACGTGTTCATATGTTGCTTTTTATTTTTTCTTTTGCTTGCATCAGATTACTTCTTAAAATGAGATGATGTTCTCAAGTGGTAATGTTCACATTATGGTAACAATTTTGTGATGGTAGCAAAATGTTTGACGGGCTGCAGTCTTGAGAAACGGGAAATAATAAAAATATTGATATCCAAAGGAAATATTTATACGCAGGTGAGGCAAATTGTGGGCTGCTCCAACAAAATAATCCGAAAAGCAGAGTCACGCGGTCGGAAGCACGCAGTTATTTGTAAGTCACTTAATCCGGCAAAGCAAGAAAGAGCCATTTGAGCCTCCGACAGAGTTTAAAAAGGAGTTAAATATTCAAGCTAGTATCAGAACTGTTTATAACCGGCTAAGAGAATATAACCTAAACGCTCGAAGTCAGACAAAAGTCCCTCTCTTAACTAATAGGCATGCCGCTAAGCGTATAAACTTTGGCAAAAGGCATTTGAACTGTCCAGTGCAGAGATGGAGGAATTTTTTTCTGAACGGACGAACGTAAGGTAGTGTGGTATGGTGTCTGAGGATCGTATGAATATGTGAAAAGACCTCCGAACGCAGAATATAAACCGCAATTCACTTTCAAAACAGTTAAGCATGGCGGTTCAAGTATTATGATCTGGGCTTGCTTTTCTTAACATGGAGTTTGTCCTATACATTGGATTAAAATAATGATGAACCAACATTCTTATGTCGAGATTCTTCAGAAGGTGATGCTGCCTTATGCGATGGATGAAATGGGTTGAGTGGGTGTCTTCCAGCAAAACAATGACCCCAAGTACTCGAGCGAAAATTCTTGAACGTGGTTAGTCAATGTTATGGATTAGCCTGTATAGTCGCCAGATCTAAGTCCAATTGAGAATCTTTGAACTGATGTTAAAAAGGCGGCTTATTACATCAAGCTGACAAGCAATGAAGCTCTTTGAAATGCAGTCAAGAATGCATAGAGCCATATTTCAGTGAAGAAGTGCCAGGATTTGGTAGATTCTATGTCAAAGTGGTGTGTACAGCCTCTATTTCCAATAAACACAAGAAAATATTAAATTTAGTTATAAAATATGTAATAAACATTTCAAACATTGTCTTGGCTATTGAATTTAGTATGCTGCTAATATATAAAAATAGTGCTATTTTTTGCCGCTTTATATTGCAAAAAATTTCTTTAACACCACAGAAGTCTTGGTTTTTTGTTCTTGTCATTCATATCTACAAAGGCTAAATAAACATTTCACGACACTAATTTTATTTATTAGGATTGTCGATATAGTTTTTATCCTTCCATAAGGATGGCTCATTATAATGGTGCTATTATTTTTGCCGCAACTGTACGTTCGCAAAAGATTGGAACTGCCAACATAAGATTCGTTATATTGAAAGATTACTGTAAAAGGTTTGAGGCAGATTGTGGTATCGTTTTGAATTTCATAATTACCAAAACGTAAACAAAGAAGATTAAAATTATCTATTACTTCTATTTATAAATCGAATAAAAACTAAAACTCGTTACGAAACTCCACTCATTGGGCCATATAAGAAATAAAAAAAATTACCTAAAAGCTGCGTTAATGCTTAATTTATAGTAAAAAGTGGCTGAACTTAATGAAATATAAATCATGTCATATCGCTGTATTTATTTAATAACGGAAAGATGTCAACTATCGAATATAACGAATTCTCGATTTAAAGAAATTTTAATTTAACAAGTATAATAATGAAAAGAAGTAGAGAAGCAAAAATTGAGTAACTTCGCTTAACAAATTATTAATTTATGCACATCATTTCATACATCAAATGATTGAAAGTTATACCGTAGTACCCGTAGGTAAAAAATTGTCAGTGTTGCTGCTGTAATGCAGAACTGTAAGTGGCATGTGACTCGAGCCTGTTTAGTCTTCTCTGGAGTTATTACTATGTTTTATTTGTCAACGAAACATTATAATACATTCAACTACATTGCAACATCAAATTTCTTGCAAGTAAAAATGATTTTAAAAAAGTATTAGTTTTCATAAAAAAATCATTATTTAATTTTTTTTTTTTTTTTATAAAATATATTTTGGAAGACTGACTGACAGACATTTATTTATTTGTAAAAATTATTGCGAATTTGTTACATTTCGGTGTGTCTGCCTTCGATTTAATGACGGTTTCGGAACAGGGAGAAATTTTTTTCAATTTAAAGCGAGTCTCTCATACTATGTAAGGTACAGTAAGGACATCAGTTTTAAAGCAACTGTTTAAAGCAATAGAATAAAGATGATCTCTGAAAAGTCCCTCTTAAGAATAAATGCACTCCTATTTAATATTTAAAGATTTCATCTTAAATCTAATAAGAATACATTTCTTCTTAAGTTAAAGCGGAATCCTTTTAGGCAAGCCATAAAAGCATTTTCTTAATTTTGTTCTATTTCATGGCTCCTCATAGCTATGTGATGGGACTTTAAATTGGTTTTTAAAATAAATTTGGAAACTGATGTTGATCATGATATTACAATTGTGATTAAGCTTTTTTTAATTTTTATTAATTGTCTGATAATATCCAAAACCTAATATACAATTTGTCTGTTCAACTTAAATCTCTAATATACCTGTTTTTGGTACTTTTTCTAACAATGGCCTTAGGTATTGCGTATTCTGTCCTACCTAGCTTCCTTAATCAATTGCACATAATATATCTACCCATCACTTAATTGTTCTGCTTAGTTTACGAACTTCATTTCTCAAAACATTGTCAGGCTGTCATGTTTCTCTAATATAAATAGTTCGCCACTAATAAATCACTACTACTTCTTATTTTGTCCAACTTAGGAAAAGGAAACTTTTCCTAATAGCACTGTTTATAAATGAGTTTAAGCTGTTTGTAGGTATAAATTCGACCTCTATACAGAAAGGTTTTTATTGCAATATAAGCTATAGTTCTGAGAATAAATAACAAATGAAGGAAAATTCCGAAGACATATTTTGTCGGCTTGAGTTGGACCTTAGTTGAGCCAGAGGTACAAAGGTGCGTAAGGTTAGCTAGGTTTTGATGAAGTTAGGTCAATCGATAGAAAGCATTATGTACTTTAATGAGGACAACATCTAGACAGTGTAGTTATGAGCTATAACAACTCACTTTAAAGGGCTCTTTCGGTACTTACGGGATAGCAACCCTGAACTTGATAAAATTGTAAGAAGCACCCAATAATCACCAGGTCATTGTTGATGTAGTTGGAATATATGTAAGTAACGAAGAAAATTTCAATGTGAGTAACAAACGCTGCTTCGTTATAGTTTAACTATATTTTTAATTTTATTCTATAAAAGATAATCTGTAAACTTGTTAAGAAAATTAAACATAAACAAAAAACACGTAAACTTAAGAATTTCCAAAAAGGTGCAGTTTAAATTAAACATAACGAAACTAGCTTCTTGTAGTTTGTATTTAAGCTATACACTAAACATAAAAAAAATAAAATTTAATACTTGGCCCATACTTTGTACTCTATGGTTAAGCAAAAATGGAGACCTTCAAAATTTTGTAGTCTCGCTAAAAATATCAAAAAATTAGTATTTTTTTTTTTTGGAGTTTGGGAGTATATGTTAGTAATGGAATGAGGAAAGCGGGATTGTTAGTTATTTAGTAAAGAACAAAATGGAAACTAAAAATGAAAACGCAATATTGCAAATTAACTAAAAAATAAATATGGTATAGTCGCCATCTTTCAAAATCTAAACGATGCTCAAAAAATACGTTCATCGTTTAATGGTTCATTATAAAAGAGGTAATTATGAAAGCTTAACCTAAGCTGCATTTAACCCAATAAAAGGTAATGTTTGTGTGAAAAAGAAATGTTTAGTATAAGTTATAATTGTATATAACGGTACTAGCTCTAAGCCGCATAGCCAGGACTAAAAATATGTTTGTTTCTTTCTAAGGAAAGTTTCAAGCTGTTTTTTAATGCATTAGTATGATGCGTTTGTATCCCATTATGTATTTATATATATATATATTACAAAAATGTTTCTTTTTGTTAAAAATGTTAAAAATCAATTTAATTTTTATATCTTATGTACATATTAATAATTGAGTTACAATGTTCATAATTTTGCCGAATTCGATTTTGCATAACTATAAACTAAACAAAAAAAGAAAAGATATATATTGTTTTTATTTTAAGTTTTTTATATAACCTGCGCATTTTTAATATAAAATTAGCATTCAAATCGAAGTCCAGCCAATTTTTTAGCTTATTTAGATTTATTTTTTTTTCAAAAATTTGCACTGCTTACAATGTAACAAAATAATTTTGCATACTTTGCAACCTACAAAGATCTATGAAAACTTATTGTAAGCACAAAAAAATTATAAGAACATTAAAAAAAATATAAATTTCGCGATTTTGCGCAATAAAAAAAGAAAACATATTTACTTAATTTAATTTCAACCTAAAAGGTGCTCTTAAGAAATCAAAATGGTTAAAAACCAAAAATTTTATAAAAAAAAAATTAATTTTACGAAACATCGCAAACGTTCTAAAAAATGAATGGTTTACGAAATAAAGAACCTAATTTAAATATTCAACTGTTCTTAGCAGCCATATTTCGCCTTTTAATTAACGACATTCATTCACTATTTGGAGTACATGGCAATAGTTTCTGGTTGTACACTCCCACGAGTGCTTATTGTAGCGCGCTACTACAGCTGAGCCTACCGCTTTTTTTGTTAGTATTTTCATTATATTTTTGGAAAAATTTAGTCGGTTAAATAAAAATAAAAATAGCTTTAAAATACTTGTTAGTTTAAGAGGAGGGATTTTTTAATGTTTGGCGGGATGAAATCAAAATAATTAACTCAAAAGTAAAATCAAAACGTAGATGCAGAAATGCGGAAATCAAACACTTACGTCAAGCGGCTTTTTGAGCACAATCCAGCCGGACTCGGCTTGAATGTCAAAGTACTCCAAATCATTGGGATTGAAGGGTGCACTTAAACTATATACAATGGCGCCATTATTGTCGGCATCCTCATCGGAAGCAGATACTCGCAATATGTTGGTTCCAATGCTGGCATCTTGTTTGACATTCTCGACATATTTCTGAAAAAAATTATTAATATTATTAATTAATTTATCAAGCTTCTCTGATTTATGTACTTGTCTGTCGAATAAAGGTGGATTGTCGTTTACATCCGTTATTTCAACGGTGAATGAACACACGCCTTCCAAGCTCGGTTCACCCTGATCAGTAGCCTTGACTGTAACAGACACAAATTTGCCATCGTCACCCTCACGGTCAAATACTTTATTTGTTGAGACCTCGCCAGTTTCCTCATCAACAGTGAACTTCGTACCCTTCTGATTTGGTTGCTGCACAATGGAATATTTCACCTGTTAGAAAAAAAGGGGCAAAAAAATATTTTTTAGTTATTTTATAACAGTCATTATATTACGAAAAATTAAATTCAGGCAAAATAAAAATAACAAAACAATCTCAAAAGGTTGAAGATATTTTGAGGGCCTTTTGCCATAAATTTAGAGCTCCTTTTCGAGTGCAGCCTGAATCATGTGGCTCTACTACCCGCCTATGATAGCAAGTGAAAAAAATATCCTATACCCAGGGAAAGAATTGTTAAACCAAAGAAATTGCACTTTGCCTTGAGACTTAGACCTAAAGACTTTTAATGGTTTATTTATGGTTAGATTGTGCCCAAAGACAAAACATTGTTACGGCAAAGACACAAATATTGTTAGGTTCCCAAGAACAATATACTTTAAATCAAAAACTTAAATTCTTGTTGCAAGGATGTACGTCTTTAAAAAACTATGGAAACGTCGTAAAAGTAAAGAAAATGTACTTTGACACAAAGACTTTTATTAGTTACGGCAAAGACGCAGACTGTTAGATTTCCAAAAAAATATACCCTAAGCCAAAGACTTAAGTCCTTGATTTGGCCATTTCAGCCCTTGAAAGGACTTTGACCGAGCTTCATTGGATCAATTGTGTTGTGCGTGATGTGAAACGTTTGAACACAAATGATCGATAACTGGACCTACAAGTATTATACCGACTCCGAACGGCTTATGTTCTCAAGAAGCTTTCCATGGCAGTTTTTTTCTCTGAGGCTTGCCATTGTCTGCAGAGAGGTGACGACCAACAGAAAAATTTATTTAATTGAAAAAACTTTCTGTGTCAGGTGGGAATTGAACCAGGATTCTCTGGCGAATGGACCACACACACTACCCACTATGCCACGGCCGCCAAACTTGATTTTAAGTACATATCTTATTAATTGTAACATTCAAATTGATACAATTTAATGTATACTGAAAGAAACTACGCGGCGAATTTCAAATGAAAGCAAAAAAAATGTTGAGCAAACTTTCTTTATTTACGTTTTTTTTTACATCCTTTTTCATTTGAGGTTATGTTTGCTAGTATTTTTAAAGATCACTGCACACCCTGCAGTTCTTGGAAATGCTTTTATATAACAAAAAGAAAACACTGCACTTGATACAACTGACACGTGATTGCACTTAATATATAACTTTTTCACTTAATTCACTTTTTCACAACTAAAAAGAAAAATTTATACGTTGACAGGGGCAAAAATAAAGCGCTGCTATGGCAGACTATTCAATGTTGGCACTCGCACACAATTTTCTTATTCTTCGTATACAAATATGATTTTGAAGAAAACATTCTTTAACCCTATTCATGTCAGGCTGTGCCTTTGGGCCACTATTCAATTTCAAACCAATATAAATGATTTAAAACTGGTTTTAAAGCAAAATAAGATAAATATATTTTATTGATGGTCACTCTGTTTATGTAATATACAAATATTTTTTTTTGATTTGATACACAATATTCAAAAATAACACTAACTGTTACGTAGAGACTCTGAGACACTATACGACGGCTAACAATAAAAAAAGGACAATTTACTGCTGCCCTTACGGAAAATTGCCGCATTATTTATATTGAATTTTCTTATTTTTTTCCATTTAAATAAATGAATCATCTTTTTATGTATTTTGTATAAGTGTTTCTTAGTCACATATTTTAAATTATTTTCTTTTTTTTCAATAAAATAAATTAACTCTCTACTTATTTTGTATAAGTGTTTCTAAGTCACACCGTGACAGTTTACGTTATTCAAATAGCGTGGCAGGAATAGAGCTAACGCTGCAGCCACACGTGATAGCACTGGCAGGCCAACAAAGAATATGTATTAACTACGAAAATGTTTCGAAATAATCTACAAATCTACGCTGCGGCCACACGTGATAGTAAATGTTCATTTGCAAAATGTCGTCGAAGGCAAAGGTTCGACCACTTTATTATTTCGGCTGCTTTTATTCAGTGATGCTTTATATGCCAACACAGCACGAAACTTAAATGGGATAAAAATGGGGAACTAACTATTTTGTAAAATCTGTAAATCAATATTTAACAAAATGAAATGCAACTTATTCATATGATATTTTATGTGTCAAATAAGGAAAATTAAAATAATTGCATATATTTCACTACAAGACATGAAAGAAAAGTGCATATTTAAAGTTCGAATATTTTAGGGATAAAATACAACACTGTTTCCTTACATCGATTTCGCACTGGCTGTGGTTGTCAAAATTCACTGTCTCAGTAAAAGTTGTTGCCAGTGGACTGCCAGAGATGTCAAAGTGTGAGTGTATTAGTGAAAAGTGAGAGTGTATTGAGTTTTTCGAACTGTTACTGTCTTCGAACTGGCACGTGTGGCTAGGAGGTAAAGTATCAATTTTTGTCCTTGAAAAATTTAATCTTTCTCTCAAAAAATCAAAGGAAAGTTGTTGATTTTACATACTTTTTTCAGTTCCTTGTTAACAAAGAACTAAATCGTTATAGTAAATATTGTATATTCACGGCAAAGATTGTTTCATTGATTTTGCTTCAAAGAAATTCAGTCTTTTGTTTCGATGATGCAGCACTTGCATAGTTAAAGGATAAATCATTATTGCAATGATATTTTCGCTGTGGTAAAGATATGTTATTTTGGTTACAGTTTTACAAAAAATTTTTTCCTTTGATTTTACGGCGTTAAATTTCCTCGGTATATCGATGTAACACCTTTTCGTAGCAATTTATTTGAAATTTATTTCAATATTAGTTAACTCAATTAATTTCTGTAACAGCGAAAGCTTTGCAGTCTTCTAAGTAAACATTCAAGTTTTCCTCACTTCAAATAAAACTTTATCCAATTTAATACCTTTTTACAAAACAAATTAAACTTTTAAGTAATCAAACTTAAAATTTCGTGTCAATATAAAGTATCGAAGTTATAAAAACAATGTGAAAGAACCAATATTTATCAGTTTTTATATGACTTAAGTTCACGGAAATTGACATTTAGTTTTCCTTGGACTAAATTGAGAAAAATGTTTCATTTAAGTACTTTCACATTATATGCCATTACTTGAACCTCCTTGTGTCCTTGTGTCTCTACTCACTTCAGTATTTGACTATAGATGTTTTTCTTATAATCCCGGTTTCATTTCTGTCTATACAAGCGAGCTTTGCGAAAAGTAATAACAAAAAATAGTTTAAACAGACTTATGACTTACTTACTTAGGCGGCCGTAACAACCCGCGTTCGGTTTCGGCCAACCTCATC
Organism: Coremacera marginata; assembly: GCA_914767935.1. Classification (NCBI taxonomy): domain Eukaryota; kingdom Metazoa; phylum Arthropoda; class Insecta; order Diptera; family Sciomyzidae; genus Coremacera; species Coremacera marginata. The sequence continues at coordinate 67,916,405 of OU612045.1, forward strand.
AGCTCGCACGCGCCTTCTCCAATCGGATACACCAGGTGCGGTTAGGGCTTTCTCGGCCGGGTCCATCCATCGGAGGCATTGTCTCACTCGTCGTCGGTGATCAGCGACCCTCGCCTCGAGCAAACTTTTCGCTGGAGTTTCGTTGTCCATACGATGGACATGACCCAGCCAGCGTAGTCGCTGCACAGTTATACGCCGAACTACGTCAATGTCTTCGTAGAGCTCATACAGCTCGTGGTTCATTCGGATGCGATAGTCATTGTCGACTGGAACAGGACCGAATATTTTGGGAAGAACTTTTCTCTCGAACACCCCCAGAGCAGCTGCGTCAGTTTGCGAAACAACCCATGCCTCAGCGCCATAAAGCAGCACAGGTGGAACGAGCGTCTTGTAGTGTGTTAGTTTTATCGACCGAGAGAGGGCTCTGAAACTTAGTTGCTTACTGAGCCCGTAGTAGCACCTATTAGCAATTATTGTTCTTCTCTTTATCTCCAGGCTGATTTCGTTGTTGGTATTAATGGCGGTGCCAAGGTATACAAACTCCTTGACTACTTCAAAGCTATAGCTGCCGGATGAAACGTGGGAGTCTAAACGCCGCGCTCCCTTGTTTGTAGACAGCATATACTTTGTTTTACCCTCGTTTATCGTCAAACCCACTTTGACTGATTCCTTTTCGATAGCGGCGAAAGCAGCAGTAACATCTCTTTTGGTTCTGCTGACAATATCAATATCATCAGCGTACGCAAGGAGCAGGACACCTTTATACAAAATGGTGCCATTACGATGCACACCGGCCTTTCGTGCGATCCCCTCCATGATGATGTTGAAGAGATCGCAAGACAGTGGATCGCAAGACAGTGGATCGCAAGACAGTGGATCGCCTTGTCTGAAACCTCATTCGGTATTAAAGCTTTCGGAGAGGTAATTTCCTACCTTGACGGTTCTGTGTGTGTTGTTCAACGTCATTCTGCAAAGTCTAATCAACTTTGCAGGTATACCGAACTCAGACATTGTTGCGTATAGGCAATTCCTTCTTGGGCTATCGAACGCAACTTTAAAATCGACAAAGAGATGGTGTGTTAATTTGATTTTCGTGGGTTTTCTCCAGGATTTGTCGTAGGATTTGTCGAAAATCTGGTCTATGGTAGACTTAACCGACTTATGCTTATCCTAATTTTTGAAGCAGAGCTTTTTACGCCTCGTTCTGTGATTTGCTTGAGTGAAATTTCAAAAACGACACTTCTTAATTTCGACAGCGTTCTTCTCAGAAATTGATGTTCTTTGATCTTTATGTCTATTATAACAAGAAATTATAACTTCAATATATTAAAAATATTTCTTCGATCCTCCGCGTGGAATTGAACCCGCAACGTTGTGATTAGAAGTTAAAAACACTATCCACAGATCCAAAAACCTCTGTTAAGTACAGTTGTTGATTCAATGTTGCAGGAGGTCACAATAATCTTTTAATAGATAGAGGATTGCGTATTGGCTTTTCTACATATAAAAACATTCCACATAAAATGTTCTACTTGCTACTACTTGCTACAAGATGTCCCCAGAATCGATGTTTTAATAAAGTACAGCTGCATAAAGTTATGCATATGCATATGCAAGCTATGTTGCAGGATATTGAAAAATCTATACATTAAAAGAATTGCTTACAGGCTTTTCTACAAATCCAGCATATTTAGCAGCTATTCAAATATAACATAATTGTTGCTTCTACTTGTTACACACAATATGTCATCAGCATCGACAAAAATTAATAAATGCTTACAAGTGAGTTGAATTAACAATGAATGTAGCACGTAATAAAATAAATAAAATAATAATGAAATGTAATTAAAATTGCTGGTGAAAATATTAACGTGTGTTTTTTAATTTACTTTATCTTATTCTAAATTTTTTAATTTAAAAGCTATTTTATTAAAAACAAAAACACCAAATTATTAAATCTATGAAACTGCAAAAAGCTTCACTTCTCTTGTGTCTAACGACGCACCTGTGTTTTTTTTTTTAATTCAATTTTCGATGGTCTGCTTAATCCAAAAAATGCTATAATTTTTTAAAGTTTTTATGCTTTGCACAAAATTGTTCATGTCGGTTTTATTTTACTCGAAATATCACTTTTTTACAATAATCTGTCATATGAATCGGCAAATCCATTTTTAAATATAGTTTGTGAAATAAATAGAAGGACTGCATAAAATCTGTTTAAATTTTTGAAATCAGCAACCTGTGAAAAGTTTTATAAAAATCGGACAAACAAAAAATGAAATGGCCATTTTAGCCCTTGAAAGGACTTTGACCGAGCTTCTTATGATCAATTGTGTTGTGTGTGTTGTGAAATGTTTCAACACAAATTATCGAGAACTGGGCCTACAAGTTGTATGCCGACTCCGAACGGCTTATGTTCTCAAGAAGCTTTTTTACTCTCTGAGGTTTGCCATTGTCTGCAAAGAGGTGACGGCCGAACTGAAAAATTAATTGAATTGAAAAGACTCTCTGTGTCAGGTGAGATTTGATCCAGGGTCTCTTGCGTATGGGCCACGCACTCTACCCACTGCGCCACGGGTGCCACGTGTCTGATAGAAATCAGACAACTTCTTGTATTTTTGTCCCTTGATGATATGGTACTGTGCATCGGAATCCATATCTTTGAGATATTTCAATAATTTTAGAGCTGTGGCCTCAAACTTTGCTGAACTGTTTAGATATTGCATGCTTTAATTTTTCTTGTACGTTCAAATTGAAGAAATATAATTTTTATTGTAAAAGGCAAATGTGGCTTGTGAACTTGAGAACGCATATATTGTAGTTAGTGGCGTAGATAGCTTTTGGTTCGGGGGGAAACCGTAAAAAATAATTACAATCGAAAAATCCTCATTTGAATACCTGAACCAGGGTTTTTTGTGATGCCGAATGTCAGTTTCACAGCCCAACTTTGCTTAAACGTCGAAGAAGTATGAAAGAAAAGGCTATGGGATGTCAAATATGTATTTAAAGTTACATATGGCTCATTCCAAATAAGGCATTGGGACATTTGGACTACATATTTTGCAAATAAAAAAACAGAGAAACCGACGAACTTGAGAACCTCCTCCTTTTTGAAGTCGGTTAAAAAATGAATTTTATTCAAAAAATATTTTTGGAAAATTATAATTAATTTTTTTCTTCTATAGTAATATTTAGGTCCTTACCGAATATATTTATATTAATATTAAATATGCAATAGATTTCTGGAATCATGCATTAAACGTCAGGCATCGGAACACGGACAACTTTTATTTTGTGAGATAACATTTTGTAACACAAATCTCTGCGTGTTGGATACATTTACAAGTAATATTTTTCCATTAATTTTGTGTAAAGCATTACCCCTCCATAATAAAGCTTTATAATCTTCAGTGTTCAGTTCAATAAAAAAAAAAATATCATCTTTTATCTCGTTTAGCATCGAGACACAAAATTTAAGGCATTGCGACAATTCCGTTTTTTTATGAATAATTCCGAATTATATAATTTTAAAAATTTAAAATTTAAAAATAAAAATTTTAAAAATTTGTTTCATTTTCATCAACGAACGATATAACAAAAAAAGAATTATAAGAGATTCAAAGTAAAAATAAATAAAAAAAAGGGAGTCAATTTAAAAACAATACAAGTTTGCTGGAAAAAATTAAATTATTTTAATTATTTTCTTTTGCGAAACAGATGTCAAGCCAAAAGACTAATTCTGATGAATTTGTTGCTGTAAAATAGTGCAAGGATGCAATATCTTTAATCCATTGAAGGGTTTCCATCTTTTTGCCAAGTTTTCTTTGCTACACTGTACTTTGTCTTTCGGTACCATACTTATTGAAATGCCTTTAACATTATTTGATGCACAGTGATAGAAAACTTAGGCAGATAAGACGGTTTCTGCTCTTGCCTTCACTTGTGTGCTAACAATTCGTTTAATAGTGTCCCCGATGCCGTCCACTGCCCCCTTTCCATGGCACGAAGCAAAAAACTCCATGTTAAATTGACTGTTTTTTGGTGGGGAAGACTTTTTTTGGAATGAGCGATTTGATGATCGATGGTTAAGCGGACAGAAGTGCTCTTTTGACGAAATTGGGTTAACTGCATTTTCCAACTCGTCAAGTTATAATCTATATTGCCGGAAATTATATTAACTCTTCAACGACCAAATGTTCTCATTTTTACCTCGGTTTTCAACCTCGTGTAACATGATACAATTTGAAGAAGCCACATTCTTTGTTATTTGAAAATCGCTCTTTCGAATGGCGTGCAAACAATTTGCAATTTACCCCTAAGTTTTGCAGAAATACCCCAACAAATACAATTTTTTTTTTTGTTTTGTTTTAATCGCGATTTTTCTCGATAATACCGGATCTTGAGTGCATTGAAATGCACGTATAACTTGTTCCCGATGGTTCAACTTTAAAAATATGCATGAGAAATTTTTTTTTTAATTCCTCAAATTAAAAAAATGGCGTCAGACAGCAAATTTTTTGTTTTATTTTTCATTGTTTCTCAATTTTTTTTTTCAATCAATCTAATTCTTTATTAGACATACGCTGAAATTGGTCCAATATATTTCTATTAAACATATACCTCCATAAATGTACTTAAGTCTTTTCGTAAGTCATTTGCAAGATTTTTTAATATATATTTACAATTAATTTTGTTCCGTTTTATTTGCCAATAAGTCCTTAAAGACTACTTTCAACATAATAAAAAACCAGATTACTTTTATCTTCCTTTAAGGGAATAGTTTTTTGCTTCTCCTGAAAACCTAGACTTTTTGACTTACGAGGTTAAGTCAGAGACCAGTCGATATGCTAAGTTAAGTATGTTAAGTATTTATACAACGCCTGCTTTCGGTTTTGTTCTATTTGGTTCGCTTCAAAAGAAGAGAGGCAATGATGCGATGGTACCTTGTTGAACTAGTAGCCGTATGGTGCGCGGTTCAATGCGAGCACGGAGCAGGAAAAGGCAATTGATTCCTAACAGGTTTTTGGCAATTTCTTCTTTTAAATATTTGTAAATAAAAATCATAAATAACAAAAAAAAATAAAACCGCCCGGTCTGTCGCCTGTGCTGTGAGGATCGAACCTACCCGGCAGAAAATTTCATGCCTGATCAGGCTGGAATTCAAGCCTGATAGACATGACCGAAGCCTGACCTTTCTTAGAAAACACCCATGATTTTTTCATACAAGTGTCAATCTCTTCAGACCTGAAATTTTATATTACTTTTTTGAAATTTTTTTTCTGATTTCTTGTCTGAATATCAATTTTTATTTCATATTCAGATATGAAATCCGGCCTGAAATAAAAAAGAATTGATTTTTTGTTCAATTTAATTTTAGGAAGCCTAAATTATATTAAAATTTCAGCCTTGAAATCGGAACTGAATAATGGAGGCATCATTATGTTTAGAAATTAAGTCCTGAATTCCAGTCTGACTATTAAGGGCCAGAGCGAGTTTTCTGCTGGTTGGGTACTAGTCAAATCATCAATTAAAAATTAGTAACAGTAAAAATAAGTAAAAACCAACTGACCCGGAAAGAAAAAATTCACAATCTAGTTCTGAGTTGCATTATTAATAATACTGTAGAAATTATAAAAGGTGGATATAAAAGAATGAAGAATCACGAAATTTCAGTATAATATCTCAAAAACTGAGACAGCTTAAAGCAACACTGTCATTTTGTTGGAATTTACCGGCGAATCGAATGATATCATTAGAATTTGCGAAACTTAACTCTTCAGTTTTCAGCGCTATGCAGTCACAATTTTTTTATTTTTTTTGCAATTTTTGTTTTCACCGCATCCATCGAAGTAGGAGCAGATGATATAGTCAGTGATTAAATTGCTGCGGTCAAAGTAGCAAAAGTCGTAAAATTATTGCTTTTTTAAGCACTGTTTTCATAACTTCAAAGCATATCACTACTTCAACTTGTGCTTTGCGAAAAATCAAACAGCCGCAGCAGAAGCAGAAAACTAGTTTGAATCATGGCAGAATTATAAGGTAGGACCGATTCGCTTAGTGTCCTCACGCGTCAACGAATAGTGCAAAATGAGAATGCCGGCTTATTGTCAAAACAACGAATTTCGTAGAAATTGCAAACGAAGTGAATATAAAATGTTTCCAAGATGTAAACTGTGCTTTCACGTGTATTAAATTTGTGATAATTTGCGTGAAAATATTATAAAAAAAATGTAATATAAACTATAAAATGTGAAAGAAGTCTTTAATTTGCAAGAAAACTTGTAGCAATTTTAACCTAAAAGCAACTGAGAAACGTGAACATAAAGAAACTCGTGATGAACAGCTGATTTTGACAAATAGCAGGCATTTTCTCGGCTGTCTACTTCATTCTTCTATGAGTCGGCCCTACCTTATAATTCTGCCATTATTTGCAAAGTGCTTCGGCAGTCGTCGTTTTGATTGACTGAAACTGTTGAAAAAGTCGAAGCAGCAGCAGTTGTTGAACTTTCGTAAGCCGAAACAGCATCAATTTAACGTCGTAGCAGACTGTTTTGTGCTTATTCTTTATAGCTATTGTACAATTATAATAATAATGCAATTATAAACATAACAAAATGGAAAAAATTCAATAAAGCGAGCGATCAAACAAAAGTAAGAAATAATAAAAAATCATAAGTTCAAAACAGTCTACTATGGCTGTTGAAAAACTGATGCAGGCAATAGACGTCATTATTAGAATGAAATAACATTTGCCTGATTAAAATCTTCACGAGTGAAGATTTCACTCCAGCGTCTGACTGATCAGTGACTGTCTAATACTGCCATTTGGAATATGTAGTATACAAAAAAGTTCTGGGGGTTCACCCTAGTGTCAAAAAAGTTTTTCAAATTCTGACATCATTTTCTAAATCAACAACCCTCTATCTACTTCCATATCTACTACTGTTTAATGCTACCGTTTTCTATTACTACTACTATTTTCTAAATTTTCCTTATTTAAAACCTTGGTCTGGTCCTTATTCAAATCCTTGTCAAGTCCTTATCCAAGTCCTTGCGCAAGTCCTCGTCCAAGTCCACGCCCAAGTCCTTGATCAAATACTTTTACTTATCCTTGACAAAATACTTATCCAAGTACTTTTCCAAGTCCATGTCAAAATTCTTGTCCTTATCCTTGTGAAAATCGTAGATAAAATCCTTGTCCAAGACAACTTGTTTGTTCTATAGTAAACGTGTGTTCAAAGGGTGGTAAGTATGAATTTTATTTTTTATATGCTCAATAACATTCTAATTTAAACCCAATAAGATGCGTAAATATTGATTTGATTTAAATACTAATCGATATTATTTTTTAAACTGACCGGAAAAATATCGATCAACGATTAGTTTTTATTTCTGATCTAAAAAATATCGATCAAAAAATAACTTTTATTTATGACCAGAAAAATAACGAGCACAAAAGGATTTTTATTTCTGATCGAAAAAATTAAAAATAACATTTATTTCTGATCGCAAAAATAACGATAAAAAATAATTGATGTATTTGATCGAAAAAAATCGGTGAGATGATTTTTATTTTAAAAATCATGAAAAAAAATCATGTCAAAAATGGGGTTTCTGACTTCCAAACATCATATTGCTATACTTAATATTATTTCAAAATAACTTTTTATACATGATCTTTTGGTTTAAAAATTAAAAAATAATCGTTATTATAGTAAATTTATTGTTGCAAGAAAATGTTTGAGCAAGCTGATTTAAAATCAATTTTAGTATCCTTTATATAATTAAACGAGAGACTATAAAATAATATAACATAAAATAACAGGTTTTGCTCAGACAGCTCAAAGTCTTAGTTTTTGAGATTTTAAACTGAAATTTCAAGATTCTTCATTCTCTTACCACCACCTTTCATAATTTCTACCGCGTGCATGGTTTAGAAACAATTTTCGACTTTAGTAGAAAATTTAACTTATCTTCTACACATGTCACTATATATCCTGTTGTTGTTGACCAATTAAGAAGAATTAAACACTGAACTAAATTAAATTTTGAGAATTTTCTTGCGAAAAATAATTTTTTGCATTGCACATACATGTGGATCCCCCCCCCCCCCCTAATCCAGGGTGTTATGTTGCACCGTGCCTATTGGATGGTTTGCAGCCAGGGGGTAATACCGGCTGTATGGGAACGGAGACCTCACTGATACCTGGCCGCCTCAGTGAGTAATTGTGGCCTTTCCATGGTATGCGGGGCTCTGGCATGGATGACGTACTTTCCCTAGCTACTCGTGGGACCAAAAATGAACAAGACTAATAAAAATAACAAGGAAGAACGTACAGAGGCGACAACGACAACAACTACTACAGATGAAACGGCAACTGCGACGGAAACTGGCAGGTCTAGCATAGGGCGACCTACTCTGACCAAACAGGACAACACCGACGCGGGTGGGGACTTGGACTCAGCGACTCTGAGGATTCTGGGTACGTTGAGCATTGGAAGTGACACGGAGGAGTCGAGCATCCCTCAAGTCCTTCACAATGTTCCTGACTCAGAGACTGAAGACGAGCTTCTCAACTCCGACTCCGACGCGACGGTCATTGAGGCGGGTAGTGCAGCAGTCCACAGTAGATCTGCTTCGAAAGAAGCGATGCAACGAAAGTTCTACAGGACTGCTTAGAACTATCTGCTGAAATGAAAACCGCAGACCCGACTACTCTTACTTCCAGGGACAAGGCTCTCATCAGGAAGCACACGAAGAGAGTGAAAACTTTTGAACGTCACTATGCCCCCAAAGCATCGACGAACGAAGTTACCACAACTCTGCCTGCTTCCACGGATGAGGGTCTTAGCAAGGCAGGTCCATCCAACTCCAATGACGGGAAAAGCGACAAGCGGGAGAGGAAAATGGGAGATAGAAAGAGGAGGAAGAGAGGCAGGAAGAATAGAGGGGATAGAGCTGAACCGTTCCAATCCAAGGTTGCTATAAGTAACAAACGGGATTGCGGTATAGGTGGAAGCAAGGGAGTGGAAGAAGGGGCAACGACGGTTAAGGCAGGTCTTTCCTACTCCAATGTCGTCAAAAGCGACAAACAGGAGTGTGGAAAAGGCGGAACCAGGGAGAAGGTAAAGCGAGACAAGGTCAACCCAAGGTTACCTCAAACAGGGACCAACCGGGGGTTGACCACGGTTTCGAGAGGAGAACCTCCCTGTACATCTGGTTCCACGGCCAAACGGCAAAGATCTGCGGATGAGGTCGCTGCGAGTTGTTCGAAGCGAAGTAAAGCAGGGGGGAGCTTCGAAAACTCACCAGAGGAGCTACAAGTAGCCATTATAGACGCAACTGACCCAGACGGCTCTATGACGGGGGAAAAATGGCTGCTTGTAGAAAATGAGATCCTTAAAGCTATGATGGCTAGCGTCGAACACGGTGATCCCGACGATTACAAGTTCGACGGTGCTGGTTGGCAACAAGGAGTCAAAGTCGTCGGATGTGGATCGAAGAAATCTCTGGAGTTCCTGACCAAAACTATCGCCAGCATTGGTGAAATTTGGAAGGGAGCTTTACTAAAGGTGATCTCCAAGTCCACGCTTCCGTTTCGCCACAAGGTATCTCTATGGATTCCTCCTCCTGCTTTGCACGAGGATGACTCTATTCAGAGGCGGCGCAGAATAAAGACGCCAAAATTCAGGAGTGGAAGCTGGTCAGGTCGCAGAAGAGTCACGGCAGCGAAGGGAAAATTCTTCTCTTTTCTGTAGACGCTGCTTCCACGGGCTGGCTTAAGGAGCAGTCGGACATGCTCAAATTCGGCCTCGGATCCATTAAGGTGAAGAGGCTGAACCAACAATAGCTGAGAGGAGGAGGAAGCTGCAAGTGATGCAAATCAACCTGCATCACTGTAAGGCAGCGACCGACAACTTGATGCTGTGCATGTCCGAGGTGAATGTAGATGTGGCCCTCATCCAGGAACCTTGGATCACCAACAACAAGATCCAAGGCCTAGGGTCTTAAACAATACAACCTGTTTCACTCTACTAATTAAGGTAAGTTAAGGAGCTGTATACTTGCGAAAAAATCCATTAATATGTTTTTTCTCCCTAGATTCAGCAACGGAGACGTAGTGGCAACCAGCGTAGAAACAAGGTCAGCAAAACTGATCCTTTGCTCTGCATACATGCCCTATGAAGAGGCGAACCCACCAGTGCAAACAGTCCGCGAGTTAGCAGAACATGCTAACACAAGCAGGGCATTCCTGGTCATCGGTTGTGATGCTAACGCCCATCACTCGCAGTGGGGCAGTAAAGACATCAACAAAAGGGGTGAGTCTATTTTTGAATTTATCCTTACCACAGACCTTATTCTATGCAATAGGGGCAATAGGCCAACATTTCAGAATAGAGTCAGGGAAGAGGTAATCGATCTTACTTTAGCTAGTAACTCTGAACAGATTATAGTCGATAACTGGGAGGTGTCACAGAAGGAGTCGTTTTCCAACCACTTTACGATTCTCTTTACTATTGACTACGATCCCCAATTAAAGAAACAGTTTAGGAACCCATTAAAAACTAACTGGGAAAGGTATACAGTCTGGATAAGCAGAAATATTGCAGACCCTGACACAGGAGGTCCGGACCAGCGAATCCCTCCATATCTACGCTAGTGATTGTAGAACACGGACATTTTAGAGAAAACGAACCCTTCTGAAGATGATAGTTAGGCCCATGGGCAGAGTTTCTTGGAAGGTTTCTTTAATAATCCTTAAATAGTGGGAAATGTAATCTTTTTCATTTTATAGAATGTCATAAATCTCTCAAATATTAAGATTTATAACCCAAATAATTTAAAGTGAACATTTTTGTTCCCGATTTTTTTTTTCTTTGTAAAAGTCCTTAAACATGCTATACGTCTTTTATAATTTATCTTACTTGTGACTTCATATACCATAAGGTTTTACCCTAACAACATTATTTTAGAGTAGAGCTAAAGATATTGCATTCTATTTTCCCCTAACAATTCTCAAAACCTAATGGTTAAATATTTTATATCTAAATAATCAGATTTTGAAATTCTAACTATTGCTGCTTGTGAAAGCGTAAATATTGATTTTGAGGTAAAAATAGTTGTTGTCATCGAATAAAGTTAAGGTTGATCTTAAATGAGACAAATCTTACCTGTCCATTGACGCCTTTGTCCTCGTCTGTAGCTTGAACCTTGATCACTGGACTACCATTTGGCGCTCCCTCCTCCACCTTTGGATAGTAGGTGCCACAATCCTTAAACACTGGCTTATTATCATTTACATCGGTAATGAAGACCACGACCACCGCGGTCGAGGTGTGTATGGTCTGATCACCGTTTACACAACATGATCCATCATCCATCGCCGTTACGTTCAACTCGTATTTGTCCCGATCCAATGATATGGCTTTATTGTGCAGCCGTATCACACCCGTTATTTCCTCTATCACAAATTGACCCGAATTTGTACCGCCACCAACGAATCCAAACCGTACATTGTCACCATCCTTGTCGGAAGCTACTACCGTAGTAACGAGCGTATTTGGTCCGGCATTTTCGTCCACATTTGGTGTGTAGACCTGTTGTGAGAACTTTGGCTCCTCATCGTTCTTGTTCTTTGTATAGACGCGCACAGTTGCGGTGCCTGATTTTGATGGTTCACCTTTATCCTTGGCCGTCACAATGAATTCGTAGTATGCATTGTTGTTGTCGGCATCCAACTGCTTATTATTGACTATAATGCCATTCGAGTCAACGGCAAAATGATCATCAGAGACAAGATATTCGATTTCTGCATTGGCACCTGAGTCAGAATCCATTGCTTTGACACGTAGTATACTAGTGCCAAGGGGAATGTCTTCGTCCACATTGTGTGCCTGATAATCGGGTAGCTCAAATTTGGGCGCATTGTCATTGACATCAGTAACACGTATGGTAAGCTGTTCGCAAAGAAAAAAGAAAAAAATAAATTATTAAAAAAGATGAACTGATTTAAAATCACGACTGTCAGAATAACATGTGCTGAAGTGATGAGAAATCGAGTGGGAATAATTGTCGAATACAAATAACTTTATCCACAACTCTGTTAAGAGCTCTAACGCTCCCTCAAGCCTTTTATTCAAGCACACAAATTCACCTTAACTCAGTCTTTATAGAAAATTTACAAATCCAACACAAGTAGACACACACAATTCATCAGACTTACCTCGACTGAGGTGGAGAAACCGCCGGAATCCTCTGTGGCCGTCACAATCAATGAGTAGACATGCGGTTGACGCAAGTCCTCGAAATCCAATTCCTTTGCGAGCTTAACGATGCCCGAAGATGGTCCAATATTGAAGGTACCAGCTCCCTGCCCCTGCGCCTTAAGTGTGTAGCGTATTTCACGATCTGCAAAGGATTTCGCCTTAACAGAAATAATGCTGTGGAGAAAAAGAGACAAGGTTGTAGAAAGAGAAAAGTGAAGTGGCAAAAATGCTATCGAGGTGGCGTAGCTACCGGTTGTCGCAATGTATTTAAGTTGCAAAAAAAAAAAAAGTTATAAAGTTTACAGTAATTTTCTTTTTTTATTCCTGGAATGGCTGGAAGTGACAGATATCCCTCGAAATTTTCTCTTGTATGATTTAACTTCACGCTGTTTGGTTTTCTTTTGCGGCAAGTTACTGTTTATTTATTTATTTGTTATTATTTTATATTACGAAAAATGCCTTCAAAGAAACGTTGTAATGTAAATGAAAATTATTTTGATTGAAAACATTTGCATTTCTGTGTGGATTATTTATTCACGATAAAGAATTAATAAAGGTATGCTTCGAAAGCATTGAAAATCAATTTTAAACTACTTGTGCGTTGTGTAGACTAAATAAATTATCCTTTATTACTACTATGTAGATTTAAAATGTGTTTGGTGTGGATTTTGTATTTTAAGTTTTTCCAAATACTTTTTTTCTTAAGATTAAAGTATTTCAGGCTAAAAATTGATTGAACCCATCATTATCTGCATAGAAAAGAATATGTATTGTGATTGCATAATTGTAAATTTACTTGCCTCGGTTCAAAATTCAAATATTTACATTTGAATTGTAATAAAGTAAAAAAAAAACAAATAGAAAACAATCAGGCAGCAACTGAAACCTTTTATGAAATTAGCAATTCGCTTTAATAAAACAATTCATTTGCTACTGCTGCTTGACATGCAGGTCCTTTGTTTAATAAATTTTAGAAATATCGAAATTTGCATACTATTCAATAATAAAAATGGAGTGTTTGTTTTTTCCCCAACCTCCTAATTCAATTTGTTCTCATAACACAATCAACTCGGTATTGGCAAAAAAAAGGGTTATTTATTTTGTTCACATATGTGCCGAAATACATTCATGGCTGCAGCAGTTCTGGTCATTGACAGATACCATCGCCAGAACATGCTCTGTGATTCTGTTTTTTTTTTTTTATTACTCTCTGTGTCAGTGCATATTTTAAATGAAATATTTAAGCAGTTCTTCTTAAATTACTATTTTATCTATTTTTTTTCGTCTACTTACTCTGAGTCCTTTTTCTGATTTTCTGGTATTTCAGCCTCATAGCTTGGCATATAAAATTGTGGTGCCCGCTTGCCTCCGACAATGGATAGTCGCTCCTCGGGCGTGCTCTGAAAGCGTCGATCATCAACTTTGCCGTTTTGATCCTCAGCCTTGACGTACAAGACATACTCCATATCCAGCTGAAAAAGATCGGTACCGCGTGTTCGTACAACACCCGAGCGTTCATCAACCTCAAAGCGTCCACCGGTACGATCGCGTACTATAAAGTAATGTATATTATGATCCGTGTCCGGGTCTCGTGCCTGTAATGTGAAGACTGGTGTATTTGGTGGAGCATTAAGCTGAACAACAGCCTGCATAGGCAACGGCCGATTGATGAAATATGGTGGTTCATCATTAACATCCTTGACATGAATGATGACGCGTTGATTGTCGGTGTATTTGAGACCAGCTGAAAGAAGAGAGAAGACATAAGAATAAGAGTTGGGAAGTTGCATGTGATTCGGAACAAAATGTAGCTTGTTCAATATGATATAATTAATCAATTATTTCTTTTTAAGTTGAAAAGCAAAATGACTTAACTCAGTTGATAAAAAATTTCGAACAGTTGTCAGCAGTTCTTTTAATAAGTTTCAATATATCTTTGAAAATAAAAAGCGTTCCCAAAAGTTGAGCACTAAAAATCGTTTGAGTTCACCTTGGAAAACTTTTATCCAAACTGAAGCACTCCTGATAGCGGTTTTTATACAGTAGAGGAATGCTTGAGAATTCAAAAAATCAAATGCAGTTTTAGGGAAAAACTTTCAAGCTCCCTGAAAAAGTTATCGTTGAACGGAATATTATTTAATACATTTCAGATGTATGTTATCTTTTGTATTTTTATACGAAAGCTTGGTTATTATGCGTATTTGAGAGCATAAGCCAGAACTAGTTAATGTCTTCACAGGATAATTATTCTTCAAAAACTGTCTATCCTATTAAAAGGTTGTTGGGGCGGTTGGAGTCTGTGACAACTCGATGTATAGTATACGGCAGAGATTCGGAAATATGTTGGATCAAGTCTATATCAAGTAAATGAATCGTTAAGGAACATTTATGTAGATATCACTCAAAATATGCAATGATACCTACTTACACAATAAAGGCTCCTTAACTGCTAATAAATGAGTTTATCATTCTCATTTGGTTCAAAATTTGTTCGGTTAGCTTAGTGCTAGTGCAATGAATAACATTATTCAAAAGTTACTTATTTTGAATTCAAATGACAACGCTCATTATGAGCCGTACTGTAAGAAACTAGAAATGAATTTATTTATGTAGCCATGAATTTCCTTAAACTTATACATAATTCCAATATATTTGGATTGACTTTTAGTTGGAGTTTGAATATTGTAGGTGGGATTAGTACCCCAAGTATACATTAATTGCTGATTGAGCAGTTTTTGTGAATGTCACACTTCAACAACTTCAACTACTGACGTACTGAAAGGTAGCTACATACTTGTATACTAGCTTACTGACATTCACTGCTATTCTTTTGTCGTCGTTTGTTTCTTGGATTCTTTCAGTCTGCTGACTGTATATATAATCCGACACAAGAATGCAAAGACTTCTTTTTAGGGTGCTTATTCTAGAAACATTGCAACCCTCGAAGTCTCCTTTAATAAAGCTAAGCAACAAACAAGGCTCGTTCCAACATGAACTTTTCGACAACAGTTCTTTTGGACACTTTGATAACGTTGCTGCCATCCATCTTGAGGAATTACAAATTGACAAAGTATGTGTATTGCTTGGTTGTTGTCGTAGCCAATATTCTTTTTTTCCATTTTTTTACTTTTAATCATATACAATACGTGGAGCCCCTGTTGTGAATGCAGCCACTCAGGTCGTCACTGCGTCTGTGGATGACTTTCCATTGAAGCATCAAGTTGACAGTTTTAACTGCTGTTTCTGATGATGTCTTATATGAAGGTGATGTGACAGCAACTGTAGAGATGGTGGTGCTGATATCAATGATGATGATGATGGCGCTCCTAACAATGACGCCATAGTGTCTAAGAGCAATGTAAAGCAGGGGAAAATTAAATTCATATACAAATTAAGGCTATGCTTTCATTGTTTGTTTTTGTCGTACAAATCCTGAACGTAGATGTTTAGACGCTCTTTGAGAATTTTTCTTGAAAATGTAAACAAATCCAACAGCAGCAGCGGACCCTCCAGAAAACAATGCACTCCAGGAAACACAGTTGGACTAAGATGGTATCCTAGGTACATCGAAAAAAATAATGTCGATTTTTTATACAAACATTTTTTTGTTAGCTTTTACAAGCAAATCTTGGTAAGAATGACAAAAACTATATATATATGTATATTAGGGTGTCTCAAAAAATTAATACCCAATTCCACCCCTAAATAATGAAATAGAACGGAAAGACAATGCAGAAAATATTTTTTTTTTTTTTCTTATTGAATTCCTGGTTCCACAAATAGCGGTTTTCTATGAAAATCGTGTCTTTTTGTACTGGATCCCATCTAACGGAAAATTTTTTTATAAAAAACACTAAAGATATCGATTCACTATTAAAAAACAACTTATGCAAGCAAATTTTCAGAGAGATCGGACTACATACAAGAGTGTCAGCATAGAAACAAAAAACCATTATTTAACCTATATTCAACTAATTTTGTACTGGAGCCCGTCTTACAGTACATTTTTTTACGAAGAGTAAGAGTACAAGAGTGTCAGCATAGAAACAAAAAAAAACCATTATTTAACCTATATTCAACTTATTTTGTACTGGAGCCCATCTTACAGTACATTTTTTTACAAAAAATAACACAGGTATTGATTAACCATTAAAAAAAAATAATTCATGCAGATTTTTAGAGAGATTGAACTACGTTCAGTAGTGTCAGCATAGAAATAAAAAAACCATTATTTACCATATTTTCGATTACTTTTGTACTGGAGCACATGTTAAGGTACACTTTTTTATAAAAACCCCCATAGATCTCAATTAACCACTCAAAATAACTTATGCATGCTAATTTTTCAAGAGATCAAACACGTACAGTGGTGTCAGCATAAAAATTAAAAAAAAACATTATTTGCAATATTTTCGACTACTTCTGTAATAGAGCACATCTTAAGGTGGACTTTTTTACAAAAACCCCCATAGATCTCAATTAACCTCTTAAAATAACTTATGCATGCAAACTTTCTAAGAGATCAAACATGTACAGTGGTGTCAGCATTAATATTAAAAAACCATTATTTGCAATATTTTCGACTACTTTCGTATCGGAGCCCATCTTAAGGTACAAACTTTTCTAGCCTCGTCTCATATGAAATTATCGATATATCGAAAAAAACTACAATACCATTTATATCATCGAATGGAATCATAAAAAGTAAACAAAGTCGTTGCGACTTATCTGGATATAATAAAACATAAAACTCGTGCGAATATTCTACGTTTAATAAATAGTCTAAATGATGAATTATTTGACATGCTGACCAGCGACAGCGATTTCTTACCAAGCACAATCGCGTTTAGTACCCCACAACAGGCTCATAAACAGCGCCTGCTTCCGGCAAGGTGTTTACCAAACTTTGCATTAGAATGTGATCGATACAAAATTTTTAATCGAGTAGCTGCTGTTTTAGAATCATCGCTTATAAAGAATTTGCCAATGATACCCAATTTTAAACTAAAAGTCGAAAGAACTGGAAAGCCTATAATTATCGATAAAAATAAAGTTGTTCGCGAAAGAGAGGCAAACCAAGAAAAAGTAATGCAGGAAACATTTGTAGTTCTAATATTAAAGTTTTTGTATTCGACGAAAGAAGAGACAAAACCCTTATCCTGGAGAAACGGATGATGGAACGCGCCATCCGCGAATAATCGACGAAACACATTTAACCATTCTAAAGCAGCCATATTCAAAATTCTTGGGCGCTGCCCCAATTCGCGGTAGTTCGACAGCGCCATCCACTACCGAAATTGTTTTGAACTTTTTCAAAACAAAGGATCACAATATATCGGACTTAATTGGTGTTTGTTCTGATGCGAAGTGAAAAACACTGTTTGGAGGTTGATCTGGATAGACCGTTACATTGGTTCATTTGCATGCTACATTTTAATAAATTGGCATTTCACCATTTATTTGGAAAAATTGATTTTTCGTTTACAACTGGACCAGCTACAACAACCGGCAAGATATCCAAAGCAATATAAACGTAGAAAATACGGTGCGTACTAAACAGTTATTCTGTCTACACAAAGTAGGGCATTAAACCTTTTTTAAATTATTTCTCATATACTAACATAGATACTTTTTTTATTTCTATTTATTTCTTTAGATTGCAAATTTTAAAGCGATTCCATTTGTTGAGGGAAGTATGCCACCAAATATCGGAATTACTGTCGAAAGTTCCGATCAAAAATATTTGTTTGATATAGCAATTGCAGTAGCCACAGGCATTTGTTCGACGACTTTAGCTAATAAAAAACCGGGACGCATCCATCACGCGCTAGTTTTGGGCTATTTCGTGTCACAAGCACAACCAACGCAAAACTTACAGGACAATTCCTGTAAACATTGGGGTGTATGTTTCAATGTATTTCAACATTAAATATCAGTATTCAGTCACGCGCGGCAGCATCCACTTCTTTAATTTCTTAAGAAATTCAAGATACTTGCCTTTAAATTATCGGAAAATTGTTGACAATGTTTGTAAAAACAATTGCTACTTTTCGCACCCAGAAAATTTGTTGCTGGCTATGATTTTTGATGACGATGGTAATATACGATCTATGGGCTACACAAAAATTTTGCAAGCACGTGAGAAGTCCGAAGAAGAATTCGGACAAATTCGCACTTATCGTCTTCCAAACATCAGGTTCGATTGCAAAAACTACTACAGCATGATTGATTGGAATTTGTGCTATACCGAACCACCAAACATCCGTAGAATGTCATACGAAAGCATCGAAAAACTTGCAAAGATTGGTGATGCCACTTTGGACAACGAAATAATTGAAACACATTGTCATATTCACGACACGGAAAGGCATGTCAAACTCGCCACAGAATCACCAACCGTGGCTGCTTCGGAGGTACGTCGAGAAGGAATTAGGTTTTCAACTCTGGAGTCACGATCAAAGCGTCCCAAATTTGAAACAAAAAAGATTTTTGTTAAATTGAATTTAAAAAGTATATCCTAATATGACAGCTACTTTGTTAAATTAATTCATTTTGAAATAAACTATATAATGCTTACACATGACTTTTCGTACATTTTTCAAAGCAATCAGTTATAGGCATAGTTACATAATCAACTTCTAGTGTTAAAGCTAAGCTAAGGAAGCTTCAGTGTAAAAGTTGTCAAGAAATCGGAAAACCAAAAAACTGCCTTGCTTGAAATCTCTAAAAATTTGCTTCCATATTTTTTTTTTTGCAAAAGCAAACAATATTTTATGCTGCTTCGAACATAGACAGATCCGGTACTTGTGAAATTTTATAACAGGCAGATCAAGAACTTAAGCTAAACTGAACCCTCATTTAAAGAAAAAATATTCTACATGCCACCACTGTACGTGTTTGATCTCTTGGGAAATTTGCATGCATAAGTTATTTTAAGTGGTTAATTGAGATCTATGAGGGTTTTTGTAAGAACAGGTACCTTAAGATGGGCTCCAGTACAAAAGAAGTCGAAAATATTGCAAATAATGGTTTTTTAATTTTTAATGCTGACACCACTGTACGTGTTTGATCTCTTGGAAAATTTGCATGCATAAGTTGTTTTAAGTGGTTAATTGAGATCTATGGGGGTTTTTGTAAAAAAGTGTACCTTAAGATGAGCTCCAGTACAAAAGTAGTCGAAAATATTGCAAATAATGTTTTTTAATTTTTATGCTGACACCACTGTTCGTGTTTGCTCTCTTGAAAAAATTGCATGCATAAACTATTTGGAGTGGTTAATTGAGATCTATGGGGGGTTTTGTAAAAAAGTGTACCTTAACATGTGCTCCAGTACAAAAGTAATCGAAATTATGGTAAATAATGGTTTCTTTATTTCTATGCTGACACTTCTGAACGTAGTTCGATCTCACTAAAAATCTGCATGAATAAGTTGTTTTTAAGGATAAATCAATCTCTGTGGTGGTTTTTGTAAAAAACTGTACTGTAAGATGGGCTCCGGTACAAAATTAGTTGAATATAATGGATTTTTGTTTCTATGCTGACACTCTTGTACGTAGTCCGATCTCTCTGAAATTTTGCATGCGTAAGTTGTTTTTAATAGTGAATCGATATCTTTAGTATTTTTTATAAAAATTTACCGTTAGATGGGCTCCAGTACACAAAGACACGATTTTCAAAGAAAACCGCTATTTGGGGAACCAGGAATTCAATAAAAAAAAAAAAACAATATAAAAAATATTTTCTGCATTGTCTTTTCGTCCTATTTCAATATTTAGGAATGGAATTGGTTGTTAACTTAGGTTCATACATTTCGATACACCGTTATATATATATATATATATATACACGCCAACCTCTCATATAACACAAAATTTTAAAATAGCTATTTTTTTTTTTTCGGTGGCGGCCGTGGCGTATTGGGTAGAGTGTGTGACTCTTACGCCATAGAACCCAGGTTCGAGCCCTCCATCTGACACAGAAAATTTTTCAATTGAATTAATTTTTCTGTTCGGCCGTCACCTCTCTGCAGACAATGGGAAACCTTAGAGAGTAAAAACTGCCATGAAAAGCTTCTTGAGAACATAAGCCGTTCGGAGTCGGCGTAAAACATGTAGGTCCAGTTCTGGATCATTTGTGTGAAAATATTTCACATCACACACAACACAATTGATCATAAAAAGCTCGGGCAAAGTCCTTTCAAGGGCTGAAATGGCCATTTCGTTTTTTTTTATATTTTTTTCGTATTGAAGTTATATCAAATATTCCGGACTCACTCAAAAATCTGAAATATATATGTAGATTCAAAAAAAATTACCACGCCCACCTCCTATACTTTTTATACGATATTTGCATAGCATTAAGATGGAGTAGTCGTATACCAATAAAATTTGGTATATACATAAGTTGTCATGAACTATATAAGAGAACTTACAAAAAATTTTGCAAATCCGCCTACAAACATGCCTACCTCCCATAAAACACAAAAATTGAAAACGATATTTTTCTTTTTATTGAAGCTATTGATATAGAACAACTCAATGTAGAATATAAAATATATGTGTATATTTAAAAAAAAAATGCCATCCCCACCTCCCATACAAAATTAGCATAGCATCTAAAACTCAGGAACGACTCGTTATAGATCGATTAAGCTTTGTATATAAATATAATTTTTTAATTATTCCTCCTGGAAATGCTAAGTGCCCTTAAACTTAATCATGACCAAATTTTTCCAAAACCTCACGTCAAACATTATAGAAACTATTTTAAAAACAAATGCTTTTAATTCAATAATAAATCCAATTCATCATCGTGAATATCTAATAAAATCTAAATAATATTAATACATCTTTTATTATTATTTTATTTTATTATATCTAGATATACATATTTTTTCTTATTATATAACATTTAGGAATTCCCTTATAAATAAAATAAGAAAAAAAAAGAAGAAGAAAATAAAAATGTTACATATTCTTTATGACAATGTATGCAGTACGCATACGGGTATAAATATGCATTCACTCTTTTGTTCGTTAAAACCAGGTTAGCAGCTATTAGCAGGCAATTTTTTTTTAAAATGCTTACTAAAAGCCTACAGTTAAAGATTTTTGTAGTTAGAAATCGTCGATAAGTGTCGATAACTTAGTTCTGGTCCACCAAACTTTGGAATCTGGGAAAAAAACATGGTCTTAATAAAATTATTAAAAAAAACACAATAATGAAAAAAATATATTAAATATATCAAATATATTAAAAATATTAAATATAAATTAAAACAAATTTATTTCAGATACATCACAATATGGTATATAAAAAGATTTAAGTGAATACAAGCAATTATGTCGGAGCAGTTCCTACCGGAATCCGGCTTAAAATCATGGCTGTTTTTGAGAGGAAAAATTTTGCCGACATTCACTGCTCGTCCACAAAAATTGAGAACACTTATCTCAGATTTTTTTTTAAATATGTTATTGAAACATTTTTAAACTTAAATTTAAAAAAAAGTGAACAAAAATTACATGAAATAAATTATTTAATTCCAATTTTAAGCCACTGTGTGCCTCCAAAAAAAAAAAAAAAATTAAACATTTCTAAAATTAAAACTGAACACTATTCTTTTCTTTTCTTTTTTTATCATATTTTGAAGATGTACAAGAATTTAGAGCAATTTAATAAAAAATTCTCTGAATTTTTCCTACCTAAACTTCAGAAAAATTTAAGAAAACCAACCAAACTACCAAAACCTATTTTTATCCACCCGATTGGACCAAAACGGCAACGCTGTTTGGTACTATGTCACCATGTGGCGTTCACTATATGTATAAATGTTGCCACACCTGCTTTTTACGCCCATCTGAATTTAATCATGGCTGTATGTACCCTAACAGCTCCTCCACAATTTGTTCGACTTCAGCCAAATTTTGCACATATCGCACCATGGGCGTCCACAGGGAGAGCAGGGTGGGTCAGTTGCCCCTATCCATAGAGCTCAGTCAAAAAATTTACATTAGTACATTATATATGTTACATAATCATAAAAAAAATTTTAGAATTTGGAATGAATTTAGTAAAAAAAAAATATTTTCATTTTCGCATTTTCGGATTTTTTGTGTTCTATGCATGGATGAAGGAATTATATGCATAAAAACTATTTTAAAACTTAAAACAACCATATTTATGTCTATTTCTTATAAACTACTTGACAGAGTTTGATTGAATATAAATTTCAGTACAAATTTGAAACTTTGAACTCTATTTTCTCGAAACTAAATAATTTTGACTTATTACCTTCATTTATTTATGTCTTCAATTATAAGAAATTATGAAGTCACTGACTCAATGCATATTATCTAAACTGTGGCAGCGGTGGCGCAGTGGGTATAGTGTGTGGCCCATACGCCAGAGAACCCTGGTTCGAATCCTACCTGGAACAGAAAGTTTTTTCAATTGAATTAATTTTTCTGTTCGGCCGTCACACAGAGGTGCAAAAAGTGAGTTTTTTGACATTTGGCGGTCAAAAATCTATATCTTCTAAGCAAATTAACATTTTTTTAAGCAGTTTTCGGCATATGAAAGAAAAAACTTAGTCCTCTTACAGGAAGTATCAAAACAGTTCCTTAAATTTCATTTGCTATACTTTCTTTTGGGTGGAAAGTTGGTTTTTTTTTTGAAAATGTTTATATATGTAATGCCGTGCAACGCATTGCAGTCGTGGTTCATATCCGCTTTCAATAGTTTTAAAGATGTTCTTTTTTTTATAGAGAAGAAGGCATGCGCCAGGTTTCAAGGCAATATGTCAAAAACTATGGCATTTATGAAGCTTTTACCATATAAAGGGTGGTTAAATTTTAAAGGCTTATATTGAATGTGAACCACACCTAAACATCAAGTTTTTTTCTGCATTTCATTTGACATTTCTCAATTTCAGACTAACTCAATTTGAACCATGGAAAGATACATAATCGAGCAACGCGTTCAAGTTATTCAGGCTTATTATGAAAATGGACGTTCGAATCAAAATGCATATCGTGCACTTCGTGATTTTTTCGGTCAATTTAATCGTCCGAATGTGCGTACAATCGGAAAAATCGTGCAAAAATTTGAGCAAACTGGGTATGTAGGAGATGCGAAAACACCAGTGCATGCTCGTACAGCTCGTACTGCAGAAAATATTGCTACTGTCCGCGATAGTGTGGCTGAAGAGCCGTTCAGCTCAAGTCGTCGTCGTGCCCAACAATTGCACCTCTCACGCTCGTCGTTGATGAACATTATGCATAAAGACTTGAACTTGCACGCTTACAAGGTGGCATTGGCTCAAGAACTAAAGCCTCTTGACCATTTCAAGCGTCGTCAATGGTCAGAATGGTGGCAAGAGGTGGCAACAGTGGATGATCAATTTTCGAAGAAAATCATCTTCAGTGATGAGGCACATTTTCACCTCAGTGGATTCGTCAATGAGCAGAATTGCCGCATTTTGACGAATGATAATCCAAGAGTGATTGTCGAAAAACCAATGCACCCACAAAGAGTTTGCTGCGGCTTATGGGCTTATGGGCTTATGCGGCTTATGGGCTGGCGACATCATAGGGCCGTATTTTTTTCAAAATGGCCGGTCAGGCAGTTACTGTGAATGGTGTTCACTATCGTGTGACGATAACGAACTTTTATGGCCCGAATTGGAAGATATGAATATGGACGATATGTGGTTTCAACAGGACGGTGCCAATTGCCACACAGCTAATGAAACAATGGCTCTTTTGCGCAAAAAATTCAATGGCCTTGATATCTCACGTGGTGACGATGTCAATTGGCCGCCAAGATCATGTGATTTGACACCGTTGAACTTCTTTCTTTGAGGTTATTTGAACAAAAAGGTGTACGTCGATAAGCCAGCAATAATTCAAGAGCTAAAGGATGAGATAATTCGGCACATTAACGGCATAGAACCTCACTTATGCCTCAGCGTCATTGGAAATTTGGACCATCGGATGGAGGTGTGCCGCCGAGGTCGCGGCGTTCATTTGACCGATATTTTGTCCCATACATAATTGAACTATACTAATTTTATAATAATAAAAAGAAATGACAATAATTTCTTAAATAACTTGTGTTTTATTCTAAATCAACATCGGCCCTTAAAATTTAACCACCCTTTAGATGACGCCACCTTGTATGGGAGGTAGACTGGTAAATATATAGCAATTTTTTTTTTGCAACTTAACGATAAGATATGTACTTGCCTTTTGTATGAGAACTTGATTTAATTTCTGCGATTTTCTCTTCTCTATTTTTTGTAATATGGTTTTTTGAAATTTTAAAAAGAAAACAATTTTTAACTATGAAGGTTTTTTTTTATAGAATGTTTTATAGAATTGTTTTAACTTTGTATATGTAGTATTAATAAAAACTATAATTTATTTAAGTATTTTTGATATCAATTTCCTTTAAAAAATCATCAGTTGGTTGAAAAATTAAGTCTCTTGCTTCTCTACTTAAGTGACTATGTGTAATTTTCTTTGAATGTCCGAAACTAGATATAAATGGATCAGATGATACGAGTATCACAAGCTTTGAAAACTTTCGGGTTTCTTTGATATACTACTTTTTGATATAGTGTGGGGATCAGCAAAAAATCTCCTGGCTGTGTTGCCATCGTTGCTGCTGCCAGTTCCAAGCTTCGTGGTATCAACAATGAGTCCCACTTTGCGGAACTCAGTTTAACTATATTTTTTATTTTCTTTACGCATAGTTTTGCATGCAGAATTTTTATTTGTGTCCTTTCCGCCAAATCCCAGGTCATATAAGACTTTGAAAATGTGTGAAAGAACAATTCACTCATCAGTTGAAGGTTCACTTCCATAAGCGCCGCAAATAATGCACGATTGAGTGTATTTCGTGTCAGTTAATACCTGCGTTACCTTACCATCGACCATTGTGAGAAACAATTTATGGTAAATAGTGATATTTTTTCCGTTTAAAATGAAGAAGCAATCTTCCAAAGTGTCAATTTGCATATTAATGGCCACTACTTCTTCCTAAATGATTTACGCAGTTTCAAAGATTGCAATTTAACCTCAGCTGATGTTTTTGTTATATTTCCTTCTTCCATTAGAGGCATGCAGCGGTCTTTCGCAGTTACCATGGTTTGTAATTTGGATAGCAGTGTTCACCGATGGCTATTGTGGAACTTCTCACCTCTTCATATTGCTGTTTTGTTATTCTAGAATTTGTGAAGAGTGCCAATGCTTAAATATGGCAATAAAAACGCATGATCGTGCAAATGTGAACACTTCTGCAAACGATATGCACAGGTTATGCCTGTGTCGCATAAAAATAGTTCAGTTTATATAAGGTTCCTACCTCATTTTGTAAAACAGTGCTCTCCGGCGACGAATGACGGCTATAGTATATTCGGGAAAAAGTTTTGAAATACTTTAAACTTTCTTTAAAATATAACCAAGCTCTGCCGTCGCTCGACGGTGCATAAATTTTCTCAATATTTGTTTAAAAATAGACTAAAAAAATATCTGAAAAAAATTAAATAAAGCATAAATTGTAATAAAATTTATATTTTTTTATAAGGCATGTAATTATTTTTTTTTTTAATTGTTTAAAAATGTTGCATCTTTAAAAAGTCACACGTCTTCAAACTTCAACAAAATATGTAAAAAATTCAAATTCACAAAAAAATGAGAATGGACCTTTTTGTTTTAACGCCGTTCAATACGTTTCCGTTGACCTATGAACCTGAAAATTTGCATGATTCTTAACTAAAGTATGCTTAACAAAACTGCATCATTAGATTTTTGAAACAGTAAAATGTGAAGAAGGGTTTTTGGCCGCCGAATTTTGCCAGTACACCTCTGTACGTCACCCCTCTGTAGAAATCAAAAATTCCAACAAACACATATAGAAAATACTGAAATAGAATGAAATAGAATATGAAAAATACTGGTCAAAATACAACAAACATATAGAAATATGAAAAATACTGGTTAACACTAAGCCAAAAAGCTAAAATAGTGATATTTTCTTTTGCCAAAAATTATAAAAAAGCATTGCATAGCAAAAAATTTCAATGCTGAACTGATACAAGAAAACTGGGATGAATTTTTCCTTTGAGCCCATTTCTCAAAATATATTGAATATTTTTATGTCAGCAAGCATGTGTCAACCCACAGTGTATCTCAATCTAGCGGGCCAAAATAAAAAAAATTGCAAAAAATTAATTTTATATCTCCAAAATACAGCATCGAATAACTGCTTTTTGTGCATTTTTAAATTATTTTTCAGCCTCAAGTCAGCAGTTTTTCTGTTAAACGTATTGATCATGCCAGGGCGTTTAGATTAATATTCAATATTATAAGTAGCTTAATAAGCCAAATTTATATTAAAATTATCTATTGGAATTTAAGCAAAAAATAAAAAAAATTAGGTTTAATTTTGTTAGAATGCCATTTACTTTAACCACATATGTACGTAATTAGATGAAATTGTTTCCCAAGTTTGAAACCCGTAGATAAAACATATATTATGCGGCAAGTTTTTGCAACTTTTATTTTAAATTATAAATTTATTTCTTAAAAACTCTACGACGTCCTACAAAATGACAATACCTCACGATTTTACCTCCCATACAAAGTGACCTTCTTATTAATGCAAAATCTCTTAAAAAGCCACAACAATTAAGGAAATGTCTTGGAATTTTGCACATGAGCTTTGATAATTAATATAAACCATCTCTATAATATTTGCCAAAATCTGATGAAAAGCACGCCTACTTCCCATACGAAGTGGCTTTATTTTAAACTAAAATCTCTTAGAAAACCACAAAAGTTAAAGAAATGTCTTGAAATTTTGCACATGAGCGTTGGTATATAATATGAAACCTACATATCTATGATATTTGGCGAAATCGGACGAAAACCACGCCTACCTCCCATACAAAGTGAGTCATCAAAATAGGAAAACTTTCGTATATATATAAAACTGCATGTCATCGTGTCTGTCGTGGCTAAAGACTTCGGATATACTTTAATTCGGCCGCGGGGGGCTATCTTAACTTCAGTACCCTGCTGAAGCTCCATTCCTTATTATTTTTTGTTAGAATGATCAAGCGAATTATGTTCCACAAATTTTGAAGTTTGTCCTAATAGTTCGGTTAAATCTTACATAGTGGAACGGTGTAATTGCGACAATATTTATTAAATTTTCACCAAACATCTCAGAAACAGAATTTGGGTGGTCATCTTTTTCAAAGAGCATTCCTTAATATTTACCAAATACGTGAACTTTCCTTTACTTCACCCTAGGCAAAGTCCTGCGGACGCCCATGTATCGCACATTAAACACAAAACAGTCACAACTCAACATGTTTAAATTTCTAGGAGAAGCAAAAAAACTACCTAATTTTTGAAGGAACTCCATACAAAACAATGAGACAGAACTTTTTTTTAAAAATTATAGAGAACGAAGACGTGTACAAAATTTTGACAGTCAAAGGAATCATCTCCTTTTTAAAACTACGAATAGTTTTTTGTATAGAATTTTGTATTTAGTGTGCGATATATTCTTTGGTATAATGAGCAGTTTTTAAAATAGAGAAGTGGGCAGAATTAGGTTAGGGGGCGTGTCAATTTAATTCGAATCAAACTCCTACACCATTTCTTCGACTCAACCAAATTTTGCACATATATTCTTTGGTATAATGAGCAGTTTAAGGTCTATAAAAGTAGGTGGTTTTAGGAAAAGGGCGGTGCACTATTTTTCCATGCATTATATACACCCTAAATGCTATACCACCCCAGTCTTCGCCGGGCATTCCATCTAGTTTCAATTATATTTTTATGAATACTTGTCTGTTTTTTTTTTTCTTGTAGAATGAGAAAAGTGTGAGCTAAAATATAACAAATTTATCCATTTAACGAATTTTTTGGAATTATCTGGCTTTCCCAGACAAGTAAAAAATTTTTTTTTTTTAATTTATTTGTGAATAAGCTGTTGGCTGCCAGAAAAAATTTGTAAATTTTTTAAATCATAATCGTAATTAAATTTTTTAAATTAAATCATAATTATGAAATAATATCAAATTACGATTTGCATGTTAATGCAGGTTTTTCTTGGCAAATGTAAACACAAATATGCTGCCGACATTTCAATCAATATTGAAGGAAGTAATTGTGTCAATAGGAGATATAACATCAGAATACATATCTATATATACTAGAATCGCCTATGGCCGAAATTCGACCATATCAAAATCAGTTTTTCTTTTTTTTTTTGCTGAATGCACAATTCATAGTGTTATATGAAGCAAGCAGCCGTGTAATAGTTTTATTTTGACGCTGACGCGGTGGCAAAATTATTTTTTTAAGAGAGAAATTAAGAGAATGCACCAACAACAATAATGATTGTTTTGAAGTGTCTGCGACTCTCTTGCTTTCTACTCATGCTTGTGAATGCTACAACAACGATGTTTAATAGAGCTATGCAGTTATATATTTTATTGTTGCTTCTCATTGTCCCATTGGGAAAAAGGGGTTTTTACATTTTCTTAGTTTTACCTATCTCAATGGCAATATATTCGAAGAAGTATTGTGTTATGCACATCTACTCAAAAATACCTTTCCATCGATATGATTTTTATGTAAATATTTTATTAACACAGGTAAAAAGTGATTACAAACTTTTTTGTTTGCGTATTAATATATAGATAATGACACAGTTTTCCCTTTTACGGAGAGATAAATGGCGGCAGCAACATATTGGCTAATAGGATATCTTTACGACGATGGCGTTGAAAGATTATAGAAGTGCAGAACATGACACAACTTTTATCTGCTAGTGGAATCCCTGGAATCCCTTCTACAAATCATATGTTCACTTATCAGTTTGAAGAGTTTTATTTTTATATATCATAAATAATCTTTTTTTAATGCTTTTAATTTTGAAATTCTTTTTGCATTCACTCACTTTATTCAAGAATTATTCTCTTTGCTTTAATCAAAATTTAGTAAATCTTAAAATATATTGGGTTCCATAAACCTAGCTTCTAAATGTATATTTTGTATTAATTTAAGTATATTTCCAGTAAAATAATACTAGTTTGATGTGTTGAAATATATGATAAATATATTCTTTCCTTATGATTTTTTCGTAGAACAGGATACTGGAATAAATTGGCCGCTACACTCTATTTTGGATCCAACCACACAAAATACCAAAAACTGATAGAATAAGAAATGGCGCCTTGCTTAAAATATTTATGTCTTAAACTTAAAATATCTTTGAAATGCATATCTAAATATAACTATTTTTTTTCGTTCGAAAAGAACAAATTTCTTTCATAATTTTAACAAAATAGTTTTTAACCGAACATAAATTTTTGTTAAAAAAGGATTTATTTAATCATTTTACATTATTAAATCAACAAAAACGTTAAAACAAAATTTTTTCGCAAATAAACTTAAACTAATCAACAAAAATGCCAAAACTGACTTTTTTATCGTTAATGAATGTTTCGTTTAATCAACAAAAGATATGTTTAAAAATATACTATTTTTGTTATTCTTTCAATCACGTTATCAAATCAGACGTTGCGGAATCAAATTTGTTTGGATAACAAGACACTTGGTTGAATAAAAAATAACGAAATTTTTTGTTATGTTTAAATACTTTGGCCCATAATCATAAACAAATAAAAGTCAGCTTTCAATTTAGTGCAATCTATTTGACAACAAATTATATTGAAAAACGGTCAAAAATGCTTACACAAAATATAAAGCCGCCTTTATTTTGTTTATGATTATGGGCCTTTATGTTTAGTTGTACTTTTTGTCAGTATAGAAAAACTGGCAGCATAGAAAATTCTTCATAATAAAACGTTTTGTGATAACTACAATTTCTTAGACCATGGCCTTAGGACTCATCAGTTGTATTTTATATTATTTTTAGACCTCGTTTTTACCTACTCGCACTCTTATTATATATAACGACAAAATATTATATATTGTTTAAGGCATTGTTTAGCCTCTACTAACTTGTGCTGCCTTCTTTACTTCAGGCACATTATTCCACTAATCTCTTTGGAGGTCTAAAACTTTCTTCCTGCTTTCGTTATAATGTATTCACAAGAGCGAAAAAGGAAATGTTCCAACACAAATTTGAATAAGATAGACAGATAGAAACATATTTAAGCTATTTACATTGCGACAAAGAAATAAACAGCAAAAGGAAGTCCATGCCAAGGATACGTGCAGCAACTTGGCTCTTGCCTACGAACAAATCGCACAAAGGGAATTAAAATCCTGCAATTACTTTTCGGCTACCATTGTTTTATAACACTTTTTTTCCCGTTCTCTCTGCTTTGTTGCACAATGGTTTAAATTCAAATAATAAGAAGCATCAACAGCGAGAAATATTGCAGCAATAAAAAGGCTTGGCTCTGCTAACCGTGACAGTCTTCAAAGGGTTGGCAGCTGCATTTCAACACCTATAAATAAAACTAATTGCAAAATTGAATGCAGGATTTTTGCCATGCCTTGCCTTACCTTGTTTTGTAGAAGCAAAGCACTGCTCTGCCCCTTTTTGCACCATGGGCTAAATGCTCCTTTCGTCGTTTTTATAAGATATGAAAGCAAAGGAAAAACCAAAAAAAAGCGATGCGACAAAATTCATTTTTAAAGTCCTTTACACGTCTTCCATCGTTTGCGCTCAAGTAACTTGCACCAACGGTGGGGATTGTTTGCACCGGAGTCGCAGGTTTCCGTTGTAGACGTTTACATATACTTCATCCAGTTCGCACGTTTTGGGGTTCACAGAGCCATAGACAGGGAAAGGTAAACGACAAATAGTCCGTTTGAAATAATTGTGTTACACTGTTGTAAGGTTGTAGAAAATTTCTAACCATTGCTTTTCCAAGTAGGTATTAATTGCCTTTTTTTCAACTCATTGCATTAAAATAACTTGAGTAAAATTTAATAGCTGTCTTATGTTATTTTGTTTGACGTTTCAACCCAGTTTCTTAACCCAAGAATATTCTAAAGCAAACGTAGAAACGTAACAGAAAAAAGTTTTTTTTTGTTCTGTTCACAGAAGGAGCAACAGGAATTAATTTCGAATCTTGTATGCTGGGGGTTGTCATATCATTAGGAACACTTTCATTTCATTTTTGAAGCATTTTTCTACCGTCTATCTAAAAAATAACACAATTCAAGAAAATCAGACTTTAAGTTCCACACATGAGAAGTTTTTGTAAGGTTTGATTGAAAACATAAAAATATTCTGTTATATGTCGGCGTTTTTTTTTTTTTTAAGTGAAACTTTTATAGCCGCATATACAACAGTACGGTGAGCTAGATGGGGGGTAAAAAACCAATGTAACAAAATGGTTCTTATGAAAACAACAGCAATTCACCGCACTAGTTGTGTACAAACGATTTTTGCTTCTACTGAGAATTGAGCACAGTACGCTGTGATCCGCAGTTGGCTGTCCACTGGGCCACGAATGTAAATTTAGTTGCGAAGCACAAACTCATCTTAAATCAACAATCAGTATAGCATGTATAGCTATTAATAGAATGCACAAAAAGTATTGCCAGCTCTTTGTCAACTCTCGCTTTGACTAATGGCACAATAAAAGAAGGTAGATGCATGACTAAGAGCCGAGTGGCAGTACTGTCTAACAAAATAACGCAAAACAACACTAAGTGGTGACTCAGTTTGCCAAGTGACGGAAAATCATTGCCTTGGTTTTGACAATTCTGACACTGTGAAAGAAAGCATCAGTACTATTACTGCGTAGTCACGCTTAATTTTTTGTGTTGCTAATTCTTTTGCAGCAATTTAAATATTACCTACTAAATTTACTTGTTTGTAAAGGTAGAAAAGCATTCAAGTAAAAGTGAATATGAATATGAATATGAATATGAATATGAATATGAATATGAATATGAATATGAATATGAATATGAATATGAATATGAATATGAATATGAATATGAATATGAATATGAATATGAATATGAATATGAATGTGACAAAAAATATTCCTTGCAGTTGGCAGACGGGTATGATTATTCTAATGTTGACCAAATTGTTTTATTTGATTGCTGTTTGTTTCAAAGTTTGCAGGCTAATACTATTTCAATTTAATATATAATAAGGAAATGTTTTTTGTTTATTAGACTGCGAGGAACGACACAACAAAAGTGCAGGGTCAGCTGCAAAAACTAACTAGTACTTCAATCAATCAAAATCGATTACCAGCATTCTACCACTAGATGACCGAAATTTTCCAGAAAATATCTTAAAAATATTTCTGTTCCCTTTTTTCTGCTTTGTTTTGTTTTATTTCGTTGATACACACTAATCAATTTTTGTGATATGAGCTGCTATTTGTTCCGTATATGACTCCAGTGCAGTTTTTATCGTTTTGTGAAGTAAGCCATGCATTGATTGGTTTAGAAACAGCACATGTTGCAATATTAGCGAATGCAACGTTGAATCTAAAATTTGTGTTATTCTTAGATCTGCGATTTTCCATATATCCACATATCCATATTCCATATACAAATCTTCCTTATAATTCAAATATAGTTTTTAACTCACATTTATATCGAAATTAAAAAAAAATGCAAATGGTGCGGCATTTGAACACACAACCTACTGCTTACAAGTTTTTCCATTACCAACTGAGCTCCCAGACTACCTACACTGCTTTGGTCAAAAGTTAAACATCAGAAGGTTATGTTACTAAAATATTGTGCCGAAAATTGCTGCTTTTTTCCCAATATCCAAATCCGAATTGCATGCAAAACAAAATCCAGCTCTTTATATGTTCACGACGCCATCTGGGTGTGAAACTGATTATTTGCACTCTAAATCGTAATCTAAATCCGATTTGGATATTGGAAAAAACGCTTCAAGTCAATTTTTGTGATATTTTTTACTCACAGACATATGTCGCTATTTTCTACATACAGATGAGCAGCTGATGTTCTTTTTAAGCTGAAAGATAAGATAAGCAGTGCGATCTAGTCATTATTATAAGGTCAAGTGTCGCCTACTTTTACAATTGCGGCCACAACACTCAAAAACATAGCATTGGATCAATTGAATTGATCCGATCACTTGCCGGATCATGTGTCGTTTTGCTTTGCTTGCAAATTAGATGTTATGATCCTGATCTTTCATGAAAAAAACGCAGCTAATGTTGGAGTTTCTTCTATTTATATATAGATGTCTGCATCACTTAGGATTAAATATCGTGGCAAATGCAACATAAAATATCGAAAAACGCATCAACATTTTAAACTGTGCAGGCACGGTAAAATAAACCAAAACAAGTATGCGCGGTAGCATAAGTTCAGGGCTTCTAAGCACAAAGCGAAGCTAAAATCGATTAATGACTATTTTGTTTATCCAAACACATTTTTTTTTGTCATCGATCCTATGGAATAAATTGGAAGATGTATACCGTACGAACATACGGGTTTGTTCGTATTTTGTTCGCTTTGACGCAAGGGAGGCACTGGTGCGATAGTAGCACGTTCAACTAGCAGCCGAATTTACGCTGTTCGATGCGAGTACGGAAAGAAAAAAATGCATTAATCCGACACTGCTTTTTCGACAAATTTTTTCTTTTTAATATTTCGAGCCTGGGTACTACTTAAGTCATTAAATTAAAATAATAAATCGTCTTAATAACCAACTGTGCCACGAAAGTACAAAAAAATGGGATTTAATTCTGTACGTGAATATTGAACTCTTCAGTAACTGTCCATAAACGAAAGGTACAATTGATATTTCCCATGAAATCGCCATGTTGAAAATGCCAGTTGGCTTTATGAAAAAAAACATTCCTTGAACTACTACTGGTATGAAGGCAGACTGCTTTTTAACCATTTAGTTGCACTGAAGGAGGGAATGTTAATAAAATTAATAAGCAATCTCCCAGAAATTCCATTTTTGGGTAAAAATTTTACTTCTACCGTGCGTGGCGTCCGCACACATACTTTTTTTTTTAAATATAATAAAAATTTTTAATTAAAAAAAATGCAATTTGTCCATTTCAGCCCTTGAAAAGTCTTTGACCAAGTTTGTTATGACCAATTGTATTATGCGTGCTATTTAATATTTTTACACAAATGATCGCTATGTCGACCTACAAGGTCTATGACTCCGAATGTGCTCATTTTCTGAAGAAACATTAGCTTGCAGTTTTTATTTAAAAGTTGAAAAAAAACAGTTTTTGTTAGATACGCGCCCTTAATCAGTATGCCACTGCCGCCAAACTTATAATAATGAATTAACTTTTCTTAAATCAGTATGGGTGAAGAAACAGTGCTTCCACTCGGCAAATCAGGCAGCGTGAATACAGTAAAGTTTTCTGTGAAATTTTTCGCAGCAACTGAAACGGCAGAAATTGCTCAGACTTAAATTTGGCTCATCGAAATCATCATCGTCACCAACATTCATTTCTGAGCCCAACTCCTGCATAACTTGCCTTATCTGATCGGCAGAAAGTGTTAAAAAATTGAAATTGGATAGATGTTCTTTCTACATATGTTAGGTATAAAAGTAACAACAAAATTGGGATAAAGAAAGACTATATAACAAAAAAAAAAGCCGTAACATGAACTGTGATAGATTTCATACAAGTTATCATAATCTGTCCAAAAATAGACATAGCGTAATGGTATGAAAATCAATTTGCCCTTTCAATTGTTTTTGAAAAAGGGCACTAAAGAAGAATAGCTCTCCCATCAACTCCCGAGAACTGCGCCTTAGTATAGATCTTTGCAGCAATATGATCTTTTATAAATTGCAGTGTATTAAAATTTCAGTGCAAATAGGAAAATAATAGTCAAATAGCAGGCCTACAGACACTGTACGGTTTTGGTTAGGTGATAGAAGTGCAACAACTTTTTTCATGTAATTTTTTCATTTTATCAAAGAACACATTTATAGCTACTCACCAATATCTTTTTAAGGTTTATTGAAGCTCAAAATTTATTTAAAGAAATTTTTTCCTTGTTACATAATTTCGAAAGCACTTGTTTGTCCAATTTCACACAAAATTTTAATATTGACTTATAATTACTTCCGTTGTGCACGGCACAACGTTAACTGGCTGCACTGTTTTTATAAAATGGGGATTTCCCTTTTTACGTTTTACAGAATTTTTTTAAACTTAAGATGTCTACAGACCTACTTGGGTACTAGAGGGTTCTGGGTACTTGGGAACTATAAAGCTACTGCAATATAGCTTTAGTAATACATACTTGATATTGAATCAACAACTGTGCTAAACAGAGGCTTTTGAACGCCTAATTACAACGATGCGAGTTCGAATCCCAGCTGAAGATCGAAAAAATATTTTTAATATATTGAAATTACAATTTCTTGTTATAATAGGCGTAAAGAACAAAGAAGCATCAATTTCTAAGAAAAACGCCTGTCGAAATTAAAAAGTGTTGTTTTTGAGATTTCACTCAATCAAATCACAGAACTAGGCGTAGAAAGCTCCGCTTAAAAAATTGAAGATGGCGTATAGCGTTTTTTTATTTTTATGGATTCAGTGCTGGGGCGAATTCTAGATAAAAATGAGTTTTTGAATTCGTATCCGTTCGCATCGTTTCAAAATGACAAGAATTCGTAAAAATACAAAAAATTTAGGTAGCAACCCATTCCGCAATCTTGAATTTTCGAATTTTGACATCATATTCGAAATAAGCGACTCCCTAAAACTGTTAAATGATGTTTAAAACTTTTAAATATATATTTTATTACGTGGCAGCCCTATTTTGAAAAATTAAATAATTTTGAAATTCTGACAACGGATTCGAATTCAGAGACTCATTTTTTCTTTGGTGTTCGCACTAGCGGCGAATTCGTAAAAAAATTAATGTGATAAAGCAATAATTAATTAATGCAACCCTATCCGCCATCTTTAGTTTTAAAATTCTGACATCATATCAAAATCAGCCACCCATAGGTAGGTGTCAGCCAGCGGCGGATCAACACATAGCGGGGCCTGGGGCTACAATCGACAAGGGGCCTACATAAGGACAGAGCATTTAGCTCGGATCTTTTAATAATCTAAATATTAATGTTTACGCATTTATGTCGCATTACGTCATTAATGTTTATTTTTCTTGCTTTTTTTCTGATTTTTTTTTTTGATTTTGATAGTCAATGTAACCAACTTTGCTTATCGAAGGTTTTCGGATTGGTGGTTAATGTATAAGACAAACACGCGATGGGTATGATTTTCATACCCATAGAGGGCAAACAATTTTTTTTAATATATCATCATTTTGATATAATAGAGGTCTATTTGCGTCTAGCAAGCAAAAAAGAACGTAAATAATAAGGAACCAAAATTTGAAGAAAATGAAAATTTAAGGAAAATGCAAATTTTGTTCCTAGATCAAGAAATGCTTTCAAAAAATCAAATTAGAGAATCCGACAGAAGCGCCTGCGGGGCCCCTGCCAGCTCGGGACCGGGGGCTTCAGCCCCTCTTTGTGCTCACCTGAATCCGCTCCTGGTGGCAGTCCTGTGGTAAGTATTTAGGTGTCAATCCTATTTGTCATCTGAATTTTAAAACTGTTGCATTATATTCGAAATTAGATTCGAAACTGAATTCGAATGCGTGTCCCGGGAACATTTCGAAAAAGTTAAAAAACTGAAACGGTCTGAGGTACCTATACATGAAATTATACTCTCAATAAAAATCGTCACATCGCCGCCTAAAAAGTTTCACTTCAAAAATTTTACCTAAGATTAATATTACTGCTAATATATTGTACACATCCATCAAAATGTGCTCTGAAAGAAATATGAAATAACGGCATTCACTACCGTAGATTGCTCTCTTAACATAAAAATTAAAATAATGTCTATGCAAAAAAATATTAAAATTTCCAGAGCTAGCTTGTAATAAAGCCATTCACAAATTGTAGAGCTACTGACTATGCCCCCCTACCCCTTGCAGTCAAAGAAGTATTTGTTCTTATTAAAAAATTCCTATGTTGCATTAATAATTTTTTGTCAGTATAGAGTCAACAAAAGCAATTTGATTTAAGGTGAAAATTTTTAATCATGTTGACGAAAGTTTTTTTTGCTTATACAAACTGATAAAACCCTTGATCAAGAATGTCACTTTTATATCGTAAATTTGATAAAACAATTTATCAATATGAATATTTTAGAGAATATTTCAGAATATTTTAACAAAAGTATTTTATTATTTCAAGCAATATAACAGCAAAATAATATTTACAGCAGTTGGAAGACCTGTTCAACGGCGACTCTTTTGCTACTTTTGTTCCATGCTTTGCGATAATATTAGCTTTAAGAAAAAAAAATGAATTGGACACTTCAGCCCTTAAATGGAATTTGACAGAGCTTTTAATAATCAATTGTGTTGTGCGTGTTGTGAAATGTTTGAACACAAATTTTCGAGAACTAGACCTACAAGCTTTGCGCCAACTCCGATCGGCTTATGTTCTCAGGAAGCTTTACTTGGCAGTTTTTATTCTCTGAGTTTTGGCATTTTCTGTGAAGAGGTGACTGTGGAACAGAAAAATTATCTGAACTAAGAAAATAGTCTGTGTAAAATTTTATTTGAGCCGCTGTTCTTTGACATACGGGCCACGCGCGATTCCAAAAACACCAATAAACTTGGCAGTTCTATTAGTTAATATCTAGTCGTGCCACGAATCAATATTTTATGTTGTGGTTACAGTTATTGTTGTTGCACTCTTCAAATAATTTTTGTGGTCATGGCTGCTGCAAAACAACCTTCTGTACGATCACTGCACCTTGAGTACTAAAACATCGCCATCGTGTGACCGTTGTACAGCCGAAGTTACAAATTTTTTTTTTGTTTTGCTCTAAGTATCAGGAGGTTTTTCTTTTTTATTAAAATTCTTAAATAGCCTCAAAAATTTAAAAAGAATTCTGAAAAATAAAACATTTTAATATAATAAGGACATTAGTAATCTTAAAACTAATAAGGGAACTCGATCTATCGACATATTTTTTGATTCGCTGAAGTAGTACTCAAGTATACATTTACTTAACTCATAAGATACCTCTCATACAATACTTATCCATGTCTTAAGTATGCTATGCTGCTATGCTTTGGTAGCAGACAAATTGTATTTAAATGATTTATTTTTATGTTAAAAAACAAATTTTCACTGTTATTGCATGAAGTTTTTTCAAAAACATCAGTTACCTTTTTAATTTTTAAGTGTTTAAAATGGCAATAGGAAATTTGATAAAAATACCATTTTTCATGATATAACTACCAAATCATAGCTTCCGGCTTTAAAATGTTTTCCTCGACAACTACTAAACTGGCAACATTCTACCTCTATAACGAGTTCATAAAGATACTTTATTCACTTGCCGCTTAATTGCCAGATTCCATTAACGCAAACATTAAGCCCTCCTGGTGCGCCTAGGAACGTAAACGCAGCTACCTGCGCCTGCCATAAAAATTTGTCAAACTTTTGCTATGGCAGCAGAAAAAACAGTAATACAATTTAAAGCGCCATAAGACCCAGCTGTGAGCACATAAGCTGTTGGTAACATGTACAAGAAACACACAAGCATACATAGAGAACAAACTTTTGCACCGAACAATAACCATAAGTTTCTGACTCAATGTTTAACACGAACAAGACAGAAGGCGGCTTTATGGGCCCAATAAATTTGCATTGGTTCACTTTGGATACCAAGACTACCGTCCCCACCCAGTCAACAAGGAGGAAAGATATCAAATGACACATAAGTAAACAAAAATTGAAAAAAATTTAAGCCGAGTTATCATAAAACCATGACACAACGACAAACAGTAGTTCCACTACAAATCGTTGGTAGCTGCGAATGAGTGATACGCAACAAGCTGCCCATCCAATGTTGCTATCAGATCGTGTTTGGAAATAAAGACATTCACTTTATAGGGTGTCAAATAACAACATCATCAAACAATTTGTTTGCCGAGCCATGACGACGACAACAACAAAAAAACTGAAAGCATGTAGAAACGGGAGTGAAGAAATAGAGAAAAACTGCCGTATTTCGCATATGTTTCAGAAAAAATACCATTAAATTGGTCAGTACCGACCGTTATGTAACTCTAAAACTAGCTTTTTTTTTATTTATTTACAAGATCAAACTTATTTAAAAAAGAACAAGCAAATAAGTCATAAACTGATGAATACTGCTTTAAATACTAAAGAAAATACTTAATAATATATTGAGTCACTTGTTGAAACAATACCGTTTTTGCTTCGAGTGTGTGATACGTTAAAAATTTATGTATGCTCCATCAACTTTGCAACCCACTCTTGCAACTCATACTTTTCATGTTTTGTCGCATGTACAAAATATGAGCCCAACTGAACATCATCGATTTAAAAAATATATAATTTTTGAAGACTTATTGAAGTGTGCATCCAGTTGTAGTCTCAGTTAAATGAATATCTGGGACATGATGGCTGCATCGGAATGCATGCAATGTTTGATATGTGTATGTGTATCAGGCATAAAAATGCAATAAATTTGAAATTTATTGCAAATGTTTTATAAACACATGAATGCAGAATATGTACGATAGGAATATGTGAACAATGTTGGTTAGAAGATTATGTGAGGAGCACAAAGTAGGAGGGTTCAATATTATAATGATAGTACAAATTTGATAAAAAAAGCACTTAAAACTTTCGGATTTTTGGTAAAGTAGCTGGTTTAAAAGTATAGAAAGTAAAGTATAGAAAAAAAGGAAAGTAGTAAAGCTATTTGCCTTTAGCAGTTTATTTTAAAAAGGTGTTTCAAGATGTTATGTAACATCAACAGGAATGTTACTATCTCCATACCTGATGATACCAACCGTACTGGATTTTCCACTACTGTACTGGATTTGAGGTCTAAGTACTGCATTAAACATATACTGGATTTTGTACTGGAATTTAATTTTTTTCAAATATTTATTTGATGACATTGGTTGAGCTACGAATGTTGGACGAGA
Source organism: Coremacera marginata (assembly GCA_914767935.1). NCBI lineage: Eukaryota > Metazoa > Arthropoda > Insecta > Diptera > Sciomyzidae > Coremacera > Coremacera marginata. Next base: position 67,956,715 of record OU612045.1, read on the forward strand.
TATTCTTGTGTTAGAAAATCGGTCAACATTGTTGGCCAAAAAGGTTCATTGAATGTGTCTGCAAACTATTTGGAAGTATTTTAACAGTTTTGCTATGCAAAGAATTACTGCTCGACAGACAAATTGAAGGATTGGTATTCCAACAATAAGCCTAAAGACGACAAGTCAGCCAGCATTGCCACTTTTAAGAACCCAAACTCCTCAAAAATTCCTCAAATTTAATTAAAATTCCTCAAAAAATTTTTATAACAATATTTTAATTAAATAAAAATTTAAGATAAGTATTAGTTTTTAAAATTTAGATGTAGGTATAAGCGCTGCAGTATTGCAAATTACTTTCAATTGTTTTTTTATTTAACCCGCTAACGCCTAGAAGGACTCTTTTTGTTTGAAACTTTCAGCAAAAAAATGTAAACGCAAAATTCGAAAATATTTTAGAAAATACCTTTTCTTACTATTTTCGGATCTTCTCGACACGATGCAATAGTTAAATATCAGATTGGCAACTAAGTAATTGCGGATTTTTTTTTAAGAAAATAAAAGACAATTTTTTTCAAGGAATGACATAACTTTATTCTGTAATGTATTGCCCATTTTGAGCAATGACCTTTTGCCATCTTTCAGGCAGCATCATAATTCCACGTTCATAAAACTTCTGGTTTTATGAAAAAAAAAAAAAGCTGAACCAGGTACGATTTTACATCATCATTATTATTGAAATTTTTACCATTCAAGGAGTTTTGCAAAGATCGAAAAAAAGAAATCAGATGGTGCAAGGTCAGGACTATATGGTGGATCCAACCAAGCTCCAATAATTTTTGCCGAGTGACCAAAGATGTGTGTGGCCTTGCATTGTCATGGTGGAATACAACACCTATTCTATTCGTTAATTCGGGCCGCTTTTCTTCAACTGCATTGTTCAATTTTGTTAGTTGTTCAATGTAGACATCTGATTTGATCGTTCGGTTGGGTGGTAAAAGTTTAAAGTAGACAATTCCTTTGTAATCCCACCAAACTGATAACATAACTTTCTTTTGATGAATATCAGCTTTTGATGTTGTTTGAGCTGGTTCACCTGGCTTGCTCCACGATCTTTTCCGATTGACATTGTTGTAAATAACCCACATTTCATCACCAGTTATCAATCGTTTTAAAAATGGATCATTTTCATTACGTTTCTTTAACAAATCGCAGATGTTAATGCGTTGTGTTAAATGATTTTCTTTCAGTTCATGAGGAACCCATATATAAAGTTTTCGTACATAGCTAAGTTCTTCTCTGCAACCTCACGTGTTGTACTGTGACGATCCGAACCGATTATAGCTTTGATTTGGTCGTCATCAACTTCAACTGGACGACCAGAGCGTTTTTCATCTTTGAGTGAAAAATCACCAGAACGAAATTTGGCAAACCAATTTTGACAGTGCCGTTCTTTAAAAGCTTCGTCACCATAAACAGCACATAACTTTTTGTGAGCTTGCGATGCGTTTTTTCCTTTCCGGAAATAAAAAAGCAAAATATGACGAAAATGTTCGTTTTGATTTTCCATTTTTCAACAGACGCCAAACAGAAACTACACAACCGATCAACAAAATTTTGTTACTGATTGACAGTTGAAGTGCCAACTATCAAATAACAAAATGTGTTTCACATTTTGATTACGTCAGCAAACCTAAAAATTCAACTAAAGCCATCTATGAGTGAAATCCGCAATTACTTAGTTGCCAACCCAGTATTCTCCGAAAATTTGATTTCTAATTTTTTATTAACAATTAAAAAAAAGCAGTTTTTTGGGTGATTTATTTTTTCAATCAAATTTTACAAAGGGAAAGAAATTTTATTTACGTTCGAAAACATAATAAATAATTTATCAAGTTTTTCAAATGTTCCAAGTGTGGTTACTTTCTTTTACGATTTTTCCTCAAAATGGCGGCTCACTTAAAATGTTTTAGTTATTCCATGGGGGCCCTAGAAAAATTTAATAAAAAGTAGACATTTTCTCATGAGATAATAATTTTATTTGGACCCCCCTAGCTATGTCCCACTTCGTCACAAAGTCTTGAATAACCCCTGATGAAACGTAACATTTTTATTTTTTTATAATTGTTTTGATTTTTTTTTTATAATTTAGCAGTTTGTTTTGAAGAAAGCTTAAACACGTTATATTTATTATTAGTTTTATTATTATGGAAATAACATGGAAATTTAATGTTGTTCTATTGTGTTTGACCAACAATTTGATGAAAAATTTTACAATGTGAACAGAGCATATACGTTTATGCTATATACTATAACGTGAAGTTATAATAGCCGTTTTCGATGACTGCTTGAGAGTAAGAATTCCCACTTCAGATCTACAAAAAAAGTAGTTACTTGCTCTTGACCTTTATTTTTTGAAGCTGCTACACTTGTTGAAGGTGTTCAAATGCCTTTTTTAAATAAGCTCGTTTTAGCCATAGTTTTAGCTGTCTTTTTTCGGCTTGTGATCCGTTGGTTCCTTCATGTCACACCTAATTTATAAACAGCCTCTTAGAAAAATAGTAATTTAAATATTTTGGCTTTCTGGTAATTAATTCTGTAATATGTCATCAAAAATTAGAAATTGTAAGTTTTCCTTTTTGGGCCGCTTTTCTGAGAGAAAAAAAAAATCGTTGTCAAAATATTAGCCAGATTTGGAAATCTAAAACCCTCTCACTTCAAAGAAGGTGCTTACGACACTAAGAAAAAATGTTTACAAATCTTCAAAATGACCGAAAAACCTGAAACTTTTTAATCAAATTTTTGAGGTTTTTCAACTATTGCATCGTGTAAGGCCGGGTTGGAGTGTATTTTTACAAATTTTTCCAAGGTCATGCTTACGTTTTTGGGGGACGGTATACATATAGCATTTAATTTCATCATACAAAGATAAAATTTATGCCAAAATATCTAACTTTCGATTTGCACTTCTTTAATAAATCTACAAAATAGCAAAAGAAAAGAAGAAAAATTTACATTTTTCTATGAGAAAAATGCATTGGTGTTTCAGTTGCTGCTGACGTTCTTATGCTTATTACTTTAGTTCGTGCCGAAATCTCGAGCGCAACATCGTGAAGCTTCTCTTGGCTTCTCTTTGCTGCTTGCGTTTATTATAACCAGAACATGAAATTAAATATCAAATTAAAAATCTCACCTTCGCCTGCAGTGGGGATTTGAACCCACACCCACCGATACCATCCACTGAGAAGTCACTGCACTACGCATCGATCCAAACTCCTTCGTTACGCAGAGTGATTGATTCAATATTAATTACAACTGAAGTTTTTTTTCAGCATAACACAATAATTTATTAATAGATTTTTGTTGTATAGCTATCAACAGAATACTGTGGCATACTGCATTTGTTAATACAGCGTCTGTTTACATAGCTGCAGTTATGTCAACAAACATTAGCAAAGCTGTTTGGATAACACAGTCCAACATTTTTGAACACATAATCTTAGGACTCAATTCTGACCATTGCTCCTGAAAGTAGGCCCAAAATGAAGAACTTGTGCATCATTCGTTTTGTCTTCTTGCCTGCCAAAATATTTTTAATATCGATTTGGAGTTAGTAACTATCGTATAGGGGAATTTTTCACGTTTTAGGCTCTTTTGTTTGACATAACTCGAGAACCACTAGTCCGATTTAACTGAAACAAATTTAGAAAAATAAACAATTACAATTCCTCTAATCTGTTCTTATACAGTTTTCCTATGTGTGCAACACTTTCGGGGTTAAAAATGAATGTATGAAGGGAAAAAAGTATTTTTTGCCTAAAAATTTTAATTTTTTTTTTTTTTAAATTCATAAAAAATCCATAATGGAAAAGTGTCAACTTTAATTACTTTCTCGTAAAGTCACAACCTACCATAACAACCTACGAGCAAAATAAGGCATAGATCATGAAAATTGATGCACGCGTTTCTCATTTATTCACAATTAAGTAAATGTATGAATTTCGAGATATGCACAACATTATTTGGAGAAAACATTGACACCTTTTTTATGATTCTGAGAATTAAAAAAAAAGGAATAAACAAAAGGTTATTTGATTTTTATGATTGCGAAGCAATAAACGCTAATGATTCTGAGAATTAAAAAAAAAGGAATAAACAAAAGGTTATTTGATTCTTATAAATAAATAGTATAGCGATGGACTGACTCCAAAAACTCCAAGTTCAATTCCTCGCGGCGGGAAAATAAATTTTTCTTTTCTTTTCTTTTTGTCGATGAAATGTAATAAAATTTACTGGTGTGAATATTAACGTGTGTTTTTTACAATTGCAATTCAATGTTGGCACTCGCACACGATTTTTTTATTCTTCGTATACAGATATGATTTTGAAGAAAACATTCCTTAAAGTAACAGACTTTGTCTTGGAAACAATGAAGCTTATTCTCAAAAAAACAAAGAAAAGTGGTTGATTTTACATACTTTTTTCAATTCCTTGCTAACAAAGAATTAAATCCTTATAGTAAATATTTTATCTTCACGGCAAAGATTGTTTCATTGATTAAGCTTCAAAGAACTTCAGTATTTTGTTTCAATGATGCAGCACTTGCATAGTTGAAGGATAAATCATAATTGCAACGATTTTTTCATAGAGATAAAGAAATTTTGGTAACAGTTTTACAATAACTTTTTTTCTTTGATTTTAAGACGTTCAATTTTCTCGGTGTAGGACTCCAAAATTTCTGGGTTGATCGCGCTGAAATTTTGGCAGTTGATTCTTTTTGAGCACGAGATGGTGAATGGGAAAAAATGTTTTCCACACCTCCTTTCACCACCCACAAATAAAAACTAGTAAGGAATGGAGCTTCAACAGGGTACCGAGGCTAAAGTACCCCCCGCGGCCGTACTGAGGTATAATCGAAATCTGTAGCCGTCTATAAAATGTTTATGTATTATCTCCAAAAATATTTGTGTCATACCCTTAATTTTATTTTACCCAAAGCTGCAACTGCTCATTATGGTAAAATATATATGTGCAAAATTTGATTGGTATGTGGAAATTCATACCAGCGGTGTAAAACAATTTCGTTTATAGTAAAAGTGCCACGCCCTCGTTCAATTCTACCCAATTTGATAGACTACGGAGTGCTCAGTATTCCAAAGAATATGGAAAATTTGGAAGAAGTCGGGCAAAGGCTATATAAGAAGTTCAATTTAAATTAAAGTGGGACGCCAATGTTAATTTCCGCCCAAATTTTTTGAACTTATCACTGCTCACTATTTCAAAAAATATGTTTGCCAAATTTGGTTGAAATCGGAAAAACGGTGTAGAAAGAGTTTGATTACAACTAAAATTGACACGCCATTTGTCCAATCTCACACACTTTTGTAGAGTTAAAACTTCTTGTTATGATAAAGAATATATGTGTAAAATTTGGTTCAAATCGGAGAAACGGTGTAGATGGAAATAGATTAAAAATAAAGTGTCATGCCCCCTGCCAGTACCAACCTCTTTTATAAGCTAAAGACTGATTCTTATGACAAATACTGTGTGTGCAAAATTTGGTTTAAGTCGGACAAACGGTGTAGAGGCAGTGCGGTTAGGCCTTTTCCACACTTGGTCAACGCAACACCAACTCAAGTTGCTAGCCCGTGTATATGTACCGGAACCTTCAGATTAAGCAACTTGCACGCAACAAGTTCTCGACACGTTCTCAACTTGTTCTACGCAACGCGGCTTTCCGTAATTTTCATCGGCGGCTTGTTGCATCAATTTGTTTGTTTTGTGAATTAAATTATTTGTAGTGCAGTACTCTATATATTAATCTTGGTGAATAAGTTAATTAATTAGTTCCTTTCTTCATTAATAGAATCTAGAATAAGAAGAAATAGTTTGCAATATAAATGAGCGAGTGTTAAATATTAAATTAGTGTAAGAAGTTGAAAAACATTAGCAACTTTTTGAAGCAACTCGACTTTTGAAGCAATTCTGAAAGCATTCGGTTTCTAGTTGGATTGCTTTTCAACTTTTTCGCTATTGCGTTGAAGTTGCGTTGGAATTGCGTTGACCAAGTGTGGAAAAGGCCTTAGAGTTAACTTGTCACGCCCCTTGTCCAATCTCACTCTCTTTTGTAGGCTTAAAACTTTGAATATATGTAAGAAATTCGGTTGAAATTAGAAAACGGTGTAGAGGCAGTTCGATTAGAGTTAAATTACCACACGCCCCTTGTGCAATCCCACTCACTTTTGTAGGCTTAAAACTTCTCCTTATATTCTAGAATATATGTAAGAAATTTGGTTGAAATCGAAAAAAACTCTGTAGATGGAGCTGGCTTACCACCAATTTTATCCCAATTTTTAACTTAAGACTGCTTAAATTACCAAAGACAATATTTGAAAAATTTGGTTGATGTCATACACACGGTGTTGAAGAAATTCGATTTAAAGTAAACTGCCACGCCCACTTTCCAAGTCTAAAGACTGCGCATTACACCATATGTGTAGATAGAATATATCGCACACTAAATACAAAACAGTCCCAACTCAAAATTTTTAAATTTCTAGATGAAGCAAAAAAAAACCATTTTATTTTTTAAGGAAGTCCATACAAAGCAAGGAGACAAAACTTTTTTTTTAAACTATTAAGAAAGAAGATGTCTACAAAATTTATTTTTTGTTATATAGTCAAAGTATGTGATCACTATGAATAGTTTAACATTAAAAAGTAAAAATTTGTAAATTTTGAGCTGTGACTGTTTTATATTTATAGAGATTTCACGGTTAAAATGAAGTCACTTTGTATTGGAGGTAGGCGTGGTTTTCATCCGATTTGGGCATTCTCAAACTTGATCGCCATTTTTTAAAAAGGAGATTATGTTTTGAATTTCATCGCGATAGCTTTAAAATTGTGGCTGTAATCGTGTCCACAGACGGACAGACGGACAAATAGACTGACATACGGAAATCGACTCAGGAGGGTTACTGATCAAAAATGTATACACTTTTCTACACCTGCCACGCCTCCTTATTGGCGTTACAACCAAAATGACAAAGTTAATACCATATACCCCTTACGCAGTACGCGTTGGGGTATAAAAATATCGTTGCAGGAGCTTCCGTGGCGAAGCCGCGGACAACTGGGTCCTGCTAGTATATGTATATATTCATGTAAATATTCATATATACCATTGTATCTCAAAAAATTATTCGAATTTTAAAAAAATTCTTTTGGGAGGTGTTTTTTGAAGGTATTTAGAAAACATATATGAAAAAAAATATAAAAAAAAATTGTTTAAACCTTCATGCCTAATTTAACTGTTTTGCTCACGTCTATTTATATATAGATATGTATTTAATTTTACATTTAATGTTTAGAAGCTAACGCTGCCGTTGGAGGTCCTGAAGATTGCAACGCGTTTTTTTTGGTTATATAACTTTAACTATTTTTGACAAGCTATGTTCGCCAAACTAGCTGTACTACTTGTTCTTGATAATTATAACATAAGCTATCGCTTCAATAAAAACAGAAACAACCAGTAATGCCAGACATACGGATTTTTTAATTAAAAATAAAAGATTACGGATTTTATACGGATTTTAGTAAAATACGCATTTTTTACGAATTTTTCTTGTTTTTTTTTTTTTTTATCTAAACATTTATTCAAACACTTTTATGTCACATGTTACAAACTACGTTTTTTATTTTGCCATAAGTAACATTTTTTTTAAGCGCATGAGTCGTCAAATGTGCACCACATGCATGCATGCCAGACGCAAGTAGCAACACTGATCGCGTTACTTGCCAATAATACAGCAACACTGTATTTTACCGTTCTGTTTTTCTTACTTGCTTCTGACGGTAGTTCGTTCTTTTACACTTATAGCTAAGTAACTGCCGCGAAAGCTTGACAAGAAAATTGTGATTATTAAAATAAATTAATGATGACCAGCTCCGACTCTGATTGTTCGGAAAAACTACAAAAGAAGAAAAAAAAGTAAGTAAATTCAAAATTATATTCTACACTTATTAAAAATTTTATAATATGATCATTGCAGCCATTTAAAGAAAGCGTCGTTAAAAAGACTGAGACAACTAGAATCTTTTTAAGCAGTAAATTTCATAAATACCAGGGGCATTACTTTGTAATGCGGTTCGAAAGTCAATTTGCTCGCATTCGAATAAATGGTATTCCATAAACTGAGTTTCGCATTTACACACATGCGAACGAGTTAGAGAGTGTTATTTCACTTTCGGAATGCATTTACCTACATTGCTTTTCGAATCGCATTACAGAGAAAGGCCCCATGAATATTTCCAAAGTTGCTCATTTCTTTGATATTATGTCGAAAAAATTCAAAGTGAATTCAAGGCCTAAAAACGTATGTTCAAAGATGAAACAGAACTCGACGAAACATTTTAAGAAAAAGTTCGCAATTTATCAAATAACAATGGGTCTTTGCAATTTCAACTGATTTTGGACATTTTTGACAGAATCATTGTTCTTCCGCACTCATCAGCAATTTGCGAAAGAATCTTTAGTTCCGGCAACTTAAGCAAAACAAAGCTAATTGTAAGAAACAGACTTATCACAGACACTTAAACTGTTATTCTACACGGTAAGGCTATGAGTGAGTAATGAGCTATGAGTATATGTAAATGATTTCCTATTTATTTAACTATTTTTAATTAAAACGATCTCATGCAAATTTGCAACTATACAGTTGAAAAAAAATGTTAAGCTGATATTTTTGAATAATTAGCTCGTGTTTTGTAATAATAAGGGCACTTAATTAATCGTTGCTGGTTCACTGAAAAAATTACTTTGAAAATGTTTATCAAAAACTCTACAGGAGACAGTTCTCTGTGTTAATAATATTCCTCAGGCAAATATTGAGGGAAAAAAAAAATCTGAGATTGTTTTAAAACTTTTATTCAAACAGAGAAGACACGCTCCTCGATCTTAACAAATTGACTCGGGGGTAGCCTTATAATATTTTTTTCGACAATATTTTCAATAAAGCAATTAAAACAGATTAATAAAAATATAAATTACAAAAAATACGAAATTTTACTAAAAATATCTGACAGTACTGGAAATAACATTCATTGCGTACGAATTTCTAGCCCATAAACAAAATACACATGCAAAAACAATTCTTACCCTATAGGAACAAACTAACTTGTTTTTAAAAACAACTAATTAAAAAACTAGTTTAAAATAAACTTGTATATTAACTACTTTGAATTATATTAAGGCGGCGGCATCCACTGCAATTCTAAACAGTTTTTATTGCATTATATATGAAGTAATTAAAATACAACTTAAAAACAAGTGATTGATAAACTACTTTGAATTATATTAAGGCGGCAACTACTCTGATTTTGACATCTTTTAATTTCAAATTTTTATTAGATTACAAGTTTATATATATTTAACTATGTTATTTCATCAAATATTATTAACTTTAGACCATCAGTAATAGTTTTCAATTGGTTATTTTAAAGTAATTAAAAAAATAATTTAAATATAACTAATTTAACAAGTAGTTGAAGAGATATGCAGACGAAAGTCAATTGACTTATTTAGCGGACATCACCATACAAAATATGTTAGATCGTTCTATGGAAAAAAGTCAGAATTTCAACTAGTTGTGGTTGACAAAAAACTACTTTATCAATTACTTTTTAATTAGTTGATTTTCCTACAGGGTAGTTACAGCACACAGTAGCGATGCTTTCAACATCAGCATTGTCGAGTGAGGGTTCTTTTTTTTTGCATTCGCATGCATTGTTGCTTAAGCGGGCTTGAAAATGTGCTGACCAATGGTCTGTGATCATCGACAGCGGCTGGTGTTGTTGCTGTTTGTATATGTTTTGTTTTTGCATAAGCGCAAACGTAAAGTTGATAGAAAAATCGCAACTGACACTTGATAATTTCGGAACTGACGCTTGTAGATTTTTTTGCATTTCACTCTCGTAAATAACTGGAATAACTTTGCTAAAGAAGCAAACGCTTCAATATTTTTGTAATATTTTGTAAGATTGATCTCTGAATTGAAATCACAAAACACAATATTGTTTAGAACAATTTCTTTAAATTTGTAATTGGGTTAATTCTTTCTTTTTGAATTTTTCTTTATTCACTTTCTAGCCCACTGTTAGATGTTGGAATTGCGTTCAATTTAATTTTTACTATTGTACGGTTCACTTAGAGTGAAATAACGTACTTTGCATATAACGCAAATCAGCACAAGCTGAAATTTTTATTGAGTTAATCAAAATGCCGCATAATTAAATGTTCAATTAAGCTTATGCAAATCATGTGATAAATGCAAATTTCTGATTACATATTTTAATGAATTTGCAATTTTATAATTAAGCTCGTCTAATTCAATATTTGTCATTTACAGTTTCAGTGACTATGAGATTAAAGTTTTGTTGTTTAATTTTACATGTAACGGATGACTTTGACAAAATTTTTTTGAATATTAGAAAAAATGCAAAAGTTACTGTATCATATTTAATTTAACAGCTGGTGCTTTAACGTTTATTATATACTCCATTATAATAAATAATAATAATAAAAAAAAAAATATATTACAACACAATACCCAAAGAAAAGTTAACCTAATTTTAAACAGCTCTGAACTATTTCCGAATTTTAATTCCGGAGAAGAGGCAGTAGATCAAAACTGTTGCTTTTTGCATTAATATTGTTTTTTCGTGAGGTAGTTTTAAACTTGCTTTTATTTGAAGAAAGTCTTCTGTGAAGCTCCGTCTTAATATCTCTCAATAGTGTTTAAGATACAGTTTTAAGCAAATCTTTGAAAGCAAACTTTTCATTCATAACGATATCGTTAAAACATATACAATAGAAGGTATGATAAATACATATCATATAAGTTAGGCTAATACAAGTTAGGCTAATTCATGGGGAAATAAACAGGAAGGCGAATTTCTCAACTAACTCAGTAGAAGTGTAAAGCAAAATAATCTTTTATTTCTTTTCGCCTTCCTTCGCTCATTAATAAGTACTAGAGTACGATAGTGGTCGAAATTCGACCTTGTTGCCAAACCATCCCCAAGTAATGCCGGGTATTCCAGCTAGCATTTTTCTTTAAAAACTATTCGATGCACTCCTTCTCCCTACTCTGATTCATTAAAAAAGAAATCATCAAAGATGGTTGAGAAACACCCTGCATGCCATATCACCCTTTTTCGTCGTTTTAAAAATTCGTCGATGCTTCTCGCTACTCTAATGCATTTAAAAAAAAAAATAATTAAAATCTGTTGAGAAACACAGGAGAAAATGGTACTGAGCTATTTTGCCTTCGCCTATTTATATATAGATGACAGATCAAACCGAAAGACTTAGACATTAATGTCACTTTGCTTATTACACAAGGGCTTATTTAAGCTCCCATTATTATCCAGTCTTCTGATTTACCTTACTCCCACCTACAAATACACTCCTTATAATCTTTAGACAAAAATTCAAAAATTGTTAAACTACTCACGAATTATCCACTATACTAAAAACAAAGGTGTTTAAGTATACAATCTCAAAACCAGATTTAATTACACTAGAAACTAACTTCCTGACTTTTCCAACTGATTGCAAAATAACAATAGAATAGAGCATTACCAAGAAAATTCGTTCTTCAATCGCTCAGCAAGATTGTGGAACAATCTCCCTTAGAGCATGTTCCCCGGCAGTTTCCAGCTATGTAAAATTAAATCAAATCTTCACTGACACTATTCTATCTTTCTATCCTCCAACTAACTATCAGCCGTCTTCAGAATCGACACAATGCTTTCGCATTTATGGGGGCTTCCCCGGAGTGTTGGTAAAGTCCACAAATAAAACAAAAACTGCCGGGGCTTTATTGGAACGAAATTTCCACAACTACGAAGTAAGTTTTATCAACTTTTCCAAAAACAAAACGAAATTTTTTAGAAATGACGATGATTAAATTAACAAGGAGCTATTGCTTGTTTCCTCCACTTGAAGCTCTATAAATATTCTTCATGCTTAAAAGAAGCATTATGAGCTTATCTCTTATTGGCTGGCACACTTTACTTACTCGGAAAAAGGTAAAGAATAGTCGAGAGACGAATAGTCGTAAAGACAAGTCGAATCTTCGATTTTCAGATTGTTTTTCCTCCATCCCCTATTACACAGGCACAAAGAAAACAAAAGTGGTATGTCCTTTAATAACCACATCTGTGTATCGAACTCAAATCGGTTCAGTGGTCTTATATAGTAGAACATTGAAAGGCTGTGGCCGGGACAAATAAAGAAAATTCCGGAATTTTTTATTAATCGTCGCAACAAAAAAAAAATTTGAAAAATATTGTATAAACATAAAACTAAAGCATGAGCAATATGAAAATAAAATAAATGTAAATCACAAGCAATATAATCATAAATAAAAACAAAATAATAAAAAATAAATAGTTCAAAACAATAAAACTAATGTTCCATAAAATTAAAATAACGTATAAATTGGGTAGTAGCATAACAAACCCGGATGGATTATTTTTTTTAGTATTACAAGAGAGGTCGAAATATGAATGTTATTTCCTAGTTTTTGTTGCAACACTCGATTTTAAGACTACATGTAAAGAGTATATATTATTTCGTAATATTTAATCCATGATTTTTGGTCAGTCGATTCGGTGATGGTTATAAGCGGTGGGAAATGAAAAAAAGTCAATTTAGTTTAAAGTGAATTTCTCCGGGCTTCTTTTGCTTTTCCTTAATTAAAAAACATATTTGTTTAACATAGTTTTGATTTTCACGATAGGCCTTAAGCATTTTTTCACCGTCTGGTGTATTTAATTAGTTCTGGAAATTTAGGCAAGATTCGTTATATTTAGCCTTATTAAAAAGTTCAGGTTTAATGAGCCTTGAAGCTCACCTCCAAAAAGCCTTTTACACTGGTCAAGACATGAAATGAGTTTTCAGAGCTTGAAGACAAATTGCGGCAAATTGGGAGATAAAATGGGAGGGTACAGTAGCTTTCGTACAGCTAATTTTTTTCCAATGTAATTTTTTTCAATGTCGGTTTTTTTAATATTCTGAGAAAAGTTGTCCGATAACGGGACACGGGACAAGCACTACAATAACTTGATAATCCCGACGAATTCTTACCACCTGTCAACCCTATACATAGAACGTCATTTACAGTTTTATATAAATCAATGCAAAAAAATTATGGCGCTTTCCCAAACAAATTTTGCTGGCAATAGACTATAGTTTGACACATATTAGGGCATTCATATAGTATTTATTATTGTTTTTATCAAGCAATATTTTAGTTCAAGAATTGAATCACGGCTGAATTGGAGAGGAATACGAATGTAGAAATTTACAATAAATTCAGAAGTATTGAAAATGATTGCAGAGTTATAATTTAAAAAGTTTCTTTTTTTAATAAAATCCAAAATAATCTATGCCTTTATTCTTTGATTGAAATGAATTTTCATATAAATGACACAAATTATTAACACATCAATTGCTTGCTTATCAAACGCTATTGATTTTACTACCTAAATTTTATATTTATTCATACTCTTTTGTTCCTTTGCTTCAAATAAATAAATAAACAACAATTCTGGTTACTTTTATTGGTCATATACGATCCAAATCGATGATTACGATGCGAAAATCATTTATTTTGCAAAATCTCAGTCGATAGCTACACGTTATCACATCGAGTGGAAAATTAATTTCAATGTGTGAGTATCTAGAAATCTACTGACTCTTCACGAATCTGCTCAATTTTGATATCATCCGTGAAAATTCTTTGCAAAATTAGAAATTAATGTGAAAATGCAGCGATGTGTGTGAAGAGTAAAGCAGCTGTTGCGGAAAATATTAGCACAGCACTATAATACGCATCAAGTGGTGCGGTGGCTGCCAAATGCACTAAGTTAGGTTTGGATGTTGGATTCCGCACCCACGATTCTTAATAAATTGACGGTGATAATGTGGTTATCACATGATTTTGCTGTTCAAAGAGCATGAAGTGGCAACATATGTGACCATGAATACCTGCATCTACTATTTAGGTCATAAGGTCATGAAGTAGAAATCATTGCATGACTTGTCGAGCTGTGGAAGAGTGTAGAAGGAGATGTGTATTATATCGGTTTGTATATTCTATTCAATATATTTATTTTTAATATATTTTATCCAACGAAAAAATAGTGAAAAATACTATAAAATAACTGTTAGCATACACAATGGCACAATTAACAAAACCATCTGACCTAACATGCCACCTCCGGCCATTTCCGGTTGCCATTCGCATTCAATTGAGCGCTTTTCACATTTACAGTTCATCTGAGTGCTTGGATTATTTGTGTGGGAGTATGTCTATGGGTGTGAGTTTGTTTGAAAGGGTCCGCAATTGCGCATTTTAATGAGTTTTATAACATTCTGCTACAATGCCAACAACAATAACAACCACTGCTGCTCTCAACAACTTCCCAAAAAACAACTACAATAATGTTAATGCAAGGCAACAATAACAACAAACAACAACCTGACCAACCGACAATTGCCGGCGGCGCCAATGGTTTTATCTGACTCTTGTATGTAGTGTTGACCGGACCAACACTGGTGCGGTCTTCAATGAATTGTTGTGTAGAGGTATTCTGAGCGAATGAGGTTGCATGCTACAAAATATGCGGTTGGGGTTGAACTGGGATGTTGGCTGTTTTGGACAAGCATTGTTAATGTATTGTTACTAAATGCAAATTTGTTAAATGGCGTGTTAAGCAAAATGTAAACAAATGCTAAATGAATTTGAAGAAAATCCAAGGCTTAACAAGGAGTTTTTCCAACAACTTTTTATTTCGAGAATTATAATGTTCAATATTTTTTGTATTGTTTCTAATTAGAACGTAGTAATATTTTAAAGAAAGTTATTTAGACTTATTAAAATAATTCAAGAGTTGTTTTCATAATATTTCCATATATCCATAGTAGTTAATAAATACTATGGAAACTAAGCACTATCAGTTTCAATGGTTAAGAAGTGGTTTACTGAAATACGTTGTGGTTGTACCAGCATAAGTTTCTCCGAACGTTCAGGTCGCACAAAAGAAGCAACTAACAAGGTGGTATTGACAGCAGGATATATTCACACACACGGCGATCATATGTTGTCATTTGCCTGTATATTTTACTTTTATTTTTTTTTTTTTACTTTTTCGTTTTGTACTTTCTACCATTTTTGACAACCAATGTGCGTTAGTTGCTTCATGCAAAAGAAGTAGTCACGCTAGTAGTCGTCGATAAGATACTTGGAATCATATTAGACGATCGGAGAATGAAATCGCGTGGGGTGAATGAGGCTATAGGCATCTCAACTGATCAGGTACATAATATTTTGCATGAATATTCGAACATGAAAACAGTGGTGTAGCTAGGGTAGCCGGAACCCAGGGCTAAAAAAAGGGCTTTTAGCCCAAAAGGGAGGTTATTCTAATCAATATATAAAATCTCTGTACAAAAAATAAAAATTTGTAAATATACTGTTTTTTAGGTTGATTAAACCAAATATTTTTTAGCAAATCAACCGAGAGCGTCCGAAGATTGGATGGCTATATCGAAATATGAAAACCAAAATTAAAAAAAGAAGTGTTTTTAAGCGGTTTTCTCTTTTAGTTGGAGAAAATCATGTAAAGAGCCTTAAAGTTAAAATATTCATGTCTCTCTTATTTTGTAACACACAATTATGAAACTTTGATGGCTTACGTACAATAACTCATTATTCAAAAAAACGTGTTAAAACTTTGGTTACGACATCACACATTTTTTTTTAGGTAGTAGAGTGTTAAATAAAAAGAATCGCTTGTAACTATGTCTTGCATTGAAAAACATTATTTTTCCACACCCCCTTTTCCAATACCCGTGCAAGTTTTCCATTAAAAAGACGTCACCAAATGGTAGCTCCATTCTGAATTTCAGTGTTCTGTGACTTTTACTTCCATAGCTACTCTGTATCGAAAATTTATCTTGTATGGGTTAAGCCACGCCCATTTTGCATAGGAGGGTAAAAAATACTTTACGACCTATTCTCATACCTACCAAATATACAAAAAAAAATTCATTAAAACCGGTCGAGCCGTTTCGGAGGAGATCGGCCACAAACACTGTGACACGAGATTTTTAAGAAGCAGTATTGCCAGAAAAATATATCCAGTAAGGGCTAGAATCTCTTGAAAAAAGGGCTAAATAAAAATGTTGGAGCTAAAAAAAGGGCTAGTTTCAAAATTCATTAATTCAACATGTTATTTAGCTGCTAAGGTAGATTATTTATATATTTTATTTGCTTACAACACGCAATTTTCATTCTATATAAATAGTCTGAGCTTAATGGCAGTATTTTGTAAAACGCAAGCGATCACATGGCAATTCCGTTTTCACCCTCTTTCTCTTCCGGAAGTTTTCTAAAAAAATTTGTTGCTAGACAAAAAACCCCAAGTAAGGTGATCGCTTTCGTTTTACAAAATACGCCCATAAAACTCATACAAACGAAAAAATAAAAAAATGATACATTGCGAATTCATCAATTACACTGTCTTAGAAAAAAAAAAAAAAACATTTCTTGTACATTCAATGCGATTTTTTTTTCCTTATGGACTATGTGTGAAATAAAATTGTATGAATAGGTTTTCGAAATATCATATGAATTTTGGAACTTTTCTTAGTTTTTTTCGGAAGTAGCTTCACATATCAGAACATATCTCGAGTAAGGCCTTTTCCACACTTGGTCAACGCAATTCCAACGCAACTTCAACCCAACAGCGAAAAAGTTGAAAAGCAATGCAACTATGAACCAAATGCTTTCAGGCTTGTTTCAGAAGTCATGCAACATGTGTAAGACATCTGAAAAAGCATTAATAAATGAAATCAGTGACGCAATGCTGATAGTTTGTAATCATATAATAATTCATGTTTTTCGACTTTTTGCGCTAATTTAATATTTAACACTTGCTCATTCATAGTGCAAACTATTTCATCTTTTTCTTGATTCTATTAATGAAAAAAGGAACTAATTAATTAACTTATTCATCTTGATTAATATATATCGAACTGCACTACAAATAATTGAATTCACAAAACAAACGAGCCACCGATGAAAATTGCGGAAAGCCGCGTTCCATTGAACAGGTTGAGAACGTGTCGAGAACATGTTGAGGGCAAGTTCCTTAATTTGAAAGTTCCGGTATAAATACACAGACTAGCAACTTGAGTTGGAGTTGGGTTGACCAAGTGTGGAAAAGGCCTAAGAGTTTTAGAGTTGCACAAGATGCATTTTAAAGGTAATTAAATTTTGAACAATCGTTTAAAGCAGACCTGGGCGCTCCCAAGGTTGATTTATAAGGTTGTCGCAAGGGAAAGAGCGAGTACCCATAATTGTCAAATCGAAGTTGACAGCTCATAGAAAATCTGCAAGTGCTCTCTTTTATCATCCGTTTTTCTTTCGTAGTCATTCGCAAAATTGGCTGGTTTTGACAATTATGGGTACTGAGAAGAGAGGGCGCTCCATTGCTAACTAAGCGCTCTCTGAGCGTAACTTTCACATGCACACAAAGTTCACAATACAAGAGAATATAATTCAGTCGTTCGATGACGGTGATGCTGTGGTGACTTATGTCGCCTTGCGCTGCAAATTGTATGAACTCAGTGTGCGCGATTTGAGAGCGCACCAATACTAACAAGACAATATAAAATGTGACTGTGTTAGAATGCCCAGGCCATGGCGGAATTATAAGTTAGGGCCGAGTCGCTTTGTGCCCTCACGCGTCAACGAATAGTGCAAGCTGAGAATGCCGGCTAGTCGTCATAACGACGAATTTCGTAGAAATTGCAAGCGAAGTAAATATATAATTTTTCCAGGTTGTAAACTGTACTGTCGCGTGTATTAAATTTGTGATAATTTGAGTGAAAGTGTTATAAAAACAATGTAGTAAAATCTATAAAATGTGAAAGAAGTTTTAAATTTGCAAGAAAACTTATAGCAGTTCTAACCTTAAATCAACTGCGAAACGTAAACACAAAGAAACTCGAGATGAACGGCTGATTTTGACAACTAGCCGGCATTTTTTATGCTGTCTACTTCATTCTTCTCCGAGTCGGCCATACCTTATAATTCTGCCATGGCCCAGGCCTGGTTTAAAGCAATATTTTCCAATCCATTTCAAAAATATATGAAAAAACTTGAATTTTTGCCAAAATGAAAAATCTAAAATTCATTCTATCACCTTACAAAAATAGTAAAAAATGTGCTAAAAATTTAAAAAAATTATTTACATATCGATCAGCAAATCGATAAGGAGCAAATCGCTACCTTAATATAGAAAAGCCCTAAGTCATTTCTTTTTACATTATGAAAGAAGAAAAAAACTTGATAAAAAACAAAGTTCTTCAAATTCTGCAGTAAAAGAAAATGGTAACATCATTATATCACATATAGGTTTTAACAAAGAAATTCGTTTACAAAAAATTCGAAACTACGGAACTGTATTTTTTGAAAGTTTTTTTTCTTTTTATGTTGAGCTAGGGCCTTTTGAGATAAAGCTATAAGTAAGCTATAAGCTATAAGAATAAGTTATTGATGCAGAAAATCTGTGAATAAATAAATACCGGAGTTATGAGCAATTGAGTGATGGTATCAAAATTAAATTTTAACTCTGCTTACATTAAAGTTACATTGAAGTTAAATACTGTTTCTTCTTCTTCAGAAGAAGAATTATGATTATTATTACACTCATATATATCTATTTTGGTCTTAAGTTTAAAGAGATCCCTTGTTATTGGGAAATCTTGGCAGCATTTATTTACCCTTTTGAGGCCATTCTTTATGATAAGCACAATTATAACAATTAGAAATTGAACTTTTGTTGTAATCGCTTAATTTGCGAGTTAAGTTCCCATTGATAATTATTATCGTTTTGTCAACTTGAGTTGTCAACACAACAATAAAAACATTTACAAAAAGAGCTAGTAAGGCAAATTTTTGGGGCAATTTCAAAAAAGTGCTAAATCTAGCCCCAAAATGGCAACACTGATAAGAAGATAGATTCATTGCGCTGACATCAATGGTTAATCCATTGGAAATCGTTTCATGAACTATAGGCGCTTTATTCATGGAGCTGGGTAGGATTAAGCATTAACGTGTACTATAAACACAAGAATAAGATTTCTATCGTTCCCTGCTCTCCCTGCGTAGCTTTTGATTCTGGTTATTTTGTTTTGAAAGTGACCTCTTTCAAGGATTTATGTCTTCAATGTAAAAATACAAACTTTCGTACTTTAACTTTTTTTTTCAAAGTTAAACTAAATAACAATTATGTTATTTTGGCTACATTAAACCTCCGTCTGCTCATATTTTTCTAATATTTATATTCACAATGCTCAGTTTCCTGTTCATCTTTTTTTTTCAATTTCGAAAAATGCATTGTGTTTTATTTTGACAGCTTTTTCAAAGTTTCAACGCATAATATTTGGAGACTTAAAAACAATGGGATAAATAATTTCTATGGATTCTCGGGTGTAGGACTTGAGCGAGTGAAAAACACAAAATTCTACTACAGCAAGTGTCCTGCTGGCTTGACCAGGACGAACAAATGGCAGGATATTGCAGCTAAAGGAAGGTTCGAGAGGGTGCGCTTTATTATTATTATTATTTCTATGGCTGCCTGTGTAAATTGCGGATGTTTTTCTTGTGGAAGGAAAATTTAATAGATGCTCGGTAGCTGCTTTGTTGAACAGAATAGTATTTGTTAACGCAACGATTCGTGCAGACTGTATAGAATGAGCAGCTAACGATTTATTTTGTAAATTATTACTGCGGCGCATGTAATGTACGCAGAAACGAAGAGCCTGCCACGATACCAAAACGGAAAACAGCACAGAGTCACTGAAATAAAAAATGGCGCAGTTTTCTGTAGCATATAAAAACCTAACATTAACAAATAAGAAAGGAAACTTTCTCCAGACATTACATAAATTAGAGAAATTTTTAAAACGGAAACACAAGTCAAAAACAACGCATATATTTCAAAACGCAAAAATTCAAATTATTATATTAAATAACTTGAAATGAAGAAAGATGACGCGAGAAAATTTGGGTATATTTATATATATGTATAACGTAGTGGAGTTCACATCAGCTTAGACATATAGCGTTATAACGTTAAATAAGCCAATGAACGACGTGGACTATGCTGTTCGCTGTGTATGCCGAATATATTTGTTTACAACCGGATGCAAAATTTCCGTAATTTACGTTGTTTGATTTTTTTTTTGTATTCATATTTTTTTTATTTTTGGCGTATTTCGCACCACAACAATGAACAAGCTTATGAGTTATAAAGCTTTTATTTTTCACACAAATATTTTTCGCAGTTCGTTCGAAAATACTTTTTTATATAGTGAGAAAACAAAGTCAAATTAAGTCGTTTATGTCGTAAAAAAACAAAATATATAACATTGCAAAAATTTGAATAATAGCCATGAGCAGCATAGCCTACATGGGGACAAAATGGAGTGAGTTTGACTGGTTTGGGGTGGGATGTTCGCGTTAGGACGCATGGATCGTCATACAAAATAAAAAAAAAACATGTTCTTAGAATAATTAAGGTACACATAAAGTAAACAGGTAGGAAATTTTGGTTCACGAAGTAGAATAACACACAGAAGCACTACAGCTCTATAATTTCGAGTCCCAAATTTTTTATATTCAATTCGCGCAATTGTACATTCCTGAAAACTACAACTAACTCGACGTTATAAAATTTCGTAAAAATATTTGCAAGAAACAAACAAAAAGATTAAGGGTATTCACTTTAATGCTGAAGTTTATAAAATTTTTTTTTTTTTTTGGTTTTCGGAAGTTTGCTTAAATTTTATTATTAATTTATTTGATGAAAGCTTATGAAGAAAAGATGTGTTCAGTTATAGTAGGGAAACAATTTAATAAATCTGAGTCAGTGCAAATATGTAAAAGTCAATTAAAAAATAACTTTTTCAAATAGAAATTATTGAAATTCAGTTTAGCCACTTTTTTCAGCATTATTCTTATAAAGCAGCATGTACAGCTCTGTCCATATTCGAAGCGCCCATTTCAAAAAATCGATTGTAGTGCGTCTTGTTGAAACCAGTAGTGCCTGATACGCTTTTGACGAACGATTGGCATGAAAAAATTGTTTTTCATATCGCGATAACGCTCCTGATTGACAGTAACTCTGTGGCCATTATCATCTTCGAAAAAGAACGGCCCAATGAGCATTTTAGCACAAACGCCGCACCAAACAGTGACTTTTGCATCGTGAAGAGGTACCTCTTGAATCTCTTGTGGATTTTCAGTTTCATACAAACGATAAATTGTTTTCTTGGAAGGCGCACTTTTCACTTTATTTATTTTTTTGAAAGCACGTTGAGTTTTCACTATTGACTTGTTTTGTTGAATGTAAATTTCAACAATTTTAGAGCGTTCGCGTGGCGTGTACTGTTCCATTGTAAACATTTGCTTGGAATGACGCTTCAAACGCGGTATGTCATTAGTCGATTTGGCATCACTGCGGAAAGTTACAGTGTTGCCAGATGGGCGCTTCGAATATTGACAGCCCTGTGTACACGACATAGACACAAAGAGTAAACAAAATTATTTGTTTTGATAATGTATCGATTCCGGAAATTTTAGTATTGTAGCAAATGCCCTTATTATATTTGTTTCTTTGGTTGGCTGCACAAAAAGGACGTTAGCAAAGCTAAGAAACAATCTAACGTATATACATCAGTTATTCGCAATAGAAAAAAATGCATCTTAAAATGTTGTACAAAATTCAAAGGAACTATACCGGGTATAGTCATATCACGTAGTGCTGTCTTTATACATGTGCCTTATATGGACCTCTATAACAATTGACAAAGATGGTCAAAACTATTTTCTCCTAAAAATGCAATTTAAAGGCATACGGAATATTTTTTAAAAGCGCTTTACTTATCTCCATTTGTATATATGGGGTTGTTCAAAAAGTCAGTAAGGTTTTTTTATTTACAGTTTAGGTTCACTTATTTTACAATTAAAATCAGCATTAATCATTTGTATTATAACCTCATTATTTCGCGCAGGTAGACTTTTCACATATCTCTGCAAAGAACCTCTCAAGATGCTGTTTGATAAGTTCGATAACTATTTAGTAAGTTATGTTGGGAGCGAAACATATGGTATTCAAAGGGCGCAAGGTCTGGACTGTAGGTGAATTGGGCCCAACATTCCACCCGATCTCGATAAATTTTTGACAAGTCACCAAACTGGTATGCATCCTGGCTCTGTCATGGTGGAAGACCAGCTGCTTCCGATTGACTAGCTCAGGACGTTTCTGTTAGATGTCAACGCTTTATGTCTGTAGTTGCCCCCAGTACAATTCAAATTTTATAGTTCTATTCTGTGGGAGGAGCTTGTAACAGACAAGCTCCTCCCAACTCCACCAGATTAAGAGCATAATATTGTTCCGGCAAATGCCTGATTTTGCTTGGCTCTACGGCGCTTCATCTATCTTTCTTTGACCAGCTTTATTTTCTGTTGACATTGTTTTAGACAATCGACTTTTTGTCACCCGTAATCATACCCTTGAGAATGGATGAGCCCATCGCAAATATGAACTTAATTGACTTTGTGAATTACTTTCAGTTCTTGTGGAACCTAGATGTCTAATTTTTTGATAAAACCAACGGACCTTAAATGGCCATGGACGTTCACTTGCAGTTTTTCAGACTGTCGAATGTTTGTTTGTCTCTTCTACACTAAACGCACTAGATGTTAACCAATATCTTTTGTTGTGTGCATGAGAACAACCGTTAGACAAATGTGCTAACACCAATTGTTGTACATAACGAAGAACATTAAGAGAGAAAATATATACATACGAAAAATATCGCTGTTGCAAAATTATAAACGCACAAGATTTTTTAATAAATCAGAAAAAGGAGATCATTTTCTTTAATTGTTTGCAAAATGCCACGTGCTTAATAGTTAACAGAGCGTGAAAAAGGCTAAATCAGAATATTTTTTTCAGAAAAAAGTCTTTTCGAGAAAAAAGTCACTTGATCGGGAAAAGTGATCGAGTAGAGTGAATTTTTGTAAAAGATAAGGAAAATTATTGTTCGAGAAACAATCAACATGGACGCAAAACACTTCTTGGCAATTATTAAATTCATCGTGTTTTACGAACAAAAAGTATGCGAAAAAAAGACATAATGCGACTTGGATGCTTCTTGAAGTACAATTCGTATTGTTTTAAAGAATTCCGTTAACATATGGTTTTCTTAAATGAAGCCGGCCCCTCGACTAAGCGACAAGCATAAAGAGAAGCATTAACAAGTAGCTCGTAGCATGACGGAACGAAATTGAAACCAGGTAATGTTTTCGTAAAAAGTGTTTGAACATTGATGATTTCTCGAAATTTTTTTTAAGATAATATCTTATGATGAAAAGAAGGATGAACTTGGATGCACCAGATGGCTACGATGGATACTGGCGGGATATATGACATGAACCCCGGTATTTTCCAAAGAAAACTTTCGGTGGCGGGTCACTGATGGTGTGGAGTGCACTCCGTGCACTTGGAAAGAATAGAATATTGTTCCAAGAATGAAACAGTGATGTGTTACCTAAGAATGCGTCATGCATCGCGCGCCATTTGACTTTGGTTTCGAAGCCGTAACATTCCCGTTCTTGAGTGGCCACCACTTTTTATTGATCTCAATATCATGTGGGGGAAAATATGTGGGGCGCTTTGGTTCGCGTGTTTTTTGTGGGAGAAATACCCAACACTCTACGAAAAAAGAGCTGCAACAAGCTATTCAATAAGGCTGGGACGACTTCAGCGAGCAACAATTTTAGAATTTATTTGACTCAATGCCAAACCAATTTTTTGAGGTTATAGAAAATAACGGAAACATAGCCCATTACTAAAATTAACTATAAAACTAAGTATGAAAAAAATGCTTTTTATGAAGTGCGCTTATAATTTTGCAACAGCGATATTTTTTGTATGTATATATTTTCTCTGTCAATGTTGTTGTTGTTGTTTAATATATACAACAATTGATCTTAACACATTTATCTAACTGTAAGAGCAGAAAAATGTTCTCATGCACACAACAAAAGTTATTGGTAAAAATGTAGTACGTTTATAATGTTGGCACGGGGTGTATTGTCTTGCTTTGGTCGTCGTCAACCTACGAGGACCTACCAAAACAAGGAGCATCTTCTGACATCGTCTTTCTGTAAACACATCTTCGTTATAAGCTGGCATTCATTTTTTTTCTGGCTTCACTTGCGTTTTTGTATTTTTTGAAGAAAAAGAGCAAAATATGTCGTATATGCTCATCAAAAATCTCCATTTTTAAAACATGCACACGACTTCCAAAGAAAAGCTGAATTAATTTATTTGATGCTACTGTGATGCTACCAGAAAAAAAAACACACTTTCTTTTTGAACAACCCATTATATCGGGCATGCTCTTCCAGTAGCTCATCTTGCTCGCGTCACCCGCCATACAAATTTTTTTCTATCGTTACGTCGTGTGTTACGTCACAACAAAATTTTTTGAATTCAGTTTTCAAAATTTTAAATTTTATTAAAATTTATTTTATTGTAAAAACGCACCTAATAAAACGAACGAATCACAACCCGAAAAAGACAGTTTAAACTATGTTTAAATCAAGTAAAGTTATAAAAGACATTGGAAACACCTTAACCAAGTGTAGCAGCTTTAAAAAACAGTTTTTGTTTTCTGAACTGACACACATTATTTAAGTTTTATTAATCAGTCAGATACTTATGAATATGTATGAATTTGGCACATGGTGGAAATTGCGGCTTATTGCAAATAGTTATGATATGCAAATGCATACATTGTAATAATGTAGAAAAACATATCAAACACAGCAACACCAAAAACAACAAGTTGCCAAATTGATTTTGATGAATTAAATGAATGACTGAACATGTATTGATTGAAAGCAACAAGGAAATATACTCATGAGAACATGAGTTTGGCATACATCAACTACGTTTTCGTATACTTTTTTTTTAATGTTTTTTCCACGTGTGTGTGCGATTTAATGACGATAGTTTTTCCACAGTCAAATGTTCAATGAACAGCAATAAAACAAGAAAATCACTACGATTTACAACAATTTCATGATTGCGAAACCCGATAAAGTAAGGCAGCAAAGAGTCGGGTGTACTGGCAGTTAAGGCACGTATAATTTAAAGACCTCTAATACATTTTGCGTTCTCTAAAGTATTCTCATTCAATCAGCACTTTCAGTAAAAAAATGTATCAGTAAAATGGGAATATATTCGTGGCAAAAATATTCGTCATTGTACGAATATTTGTAAAATCAACGAAGTATTTGTTTCATTATATCTTTACGAATTCATTTGTGAAGTGTTACTTATGCCTATGATAGTATCCACGAATTAACACGTTTTTAGTACTAATTATATTCGTAAACAAAAATAGAAGAATTCGTATGAGTGCACTGTGCAAATTATTGTGTATATATAAATAATAACATTTGTTAATTTCTCGTACGAATAACTTCGTAAATTCTTTCATTGCTTTCGTTATATTTACTAATGGTATTCATACTATTTACGAAGTAAAACTAATATTAGTAGAAACTAGTAAGGAATGCAGTTTCGGCAGGGTACCGAAGCTAAAATATCCCCCGCAGCCGTACTGAGGTATATCCGAAGTCTTTAGCCGTCTATGAAATGTTTATGTTTTATCTACAAAAATATTTGTGTCATACGCTTCATTTTATTTTACCCTAAGCTGCTACTGCTCATTATACTAAAGAATATACGTGCAAAATTTGATTGGTATGTGGAAATTCATACCAGCGGTTTAAAACAATTTCGTTTGTAGTTAAAATGCCACGCCCTCGTTCAATTCTACCCAATTTGATAGACTACGGAGTGCTCATTATTTCAAAGAATATGGAAAATTTGGAAGAAGTCGGAAGTAAATTAAAGTGAGACGTCCCTGTTAATTTCCGCCCAATTTTTTGAACTTATCACTGCTCATTACTCCAAAGAATGTATTTGGCAAATTTGACTGAAATCAGAAAAACGGTGTAGAAGGAGTTTGATTACAATTAAAATTGACACGCCCCGTGTCCAATCCCACCCACTTTTGTAGACTTGAAACTTCTCGTTATGATAAAGAATATATGTGTAAAATTTGGCTCAAATCGGAGAAACGGTGTAGATGGAAATAGATTAAAAATAAAGTGCCATGCTCCCTGCCCAGTACCGCCCTCTTTTATAAACTAAAGACTGATCCTTATGACAAATAATATGTGTGCAAAGTTTGGTTTAAGTCGGACAAATGGTGTAGAGGCAGTTCGGTTAGAGTTAAATTGACACGTCCCTTGTCCAATCCTACCCACTTTTGTAGGCTTAAAACTTCTCATTATATTGAAGAATATATGTAAGAAATTTGGTTGAAATCGGAAAAACGGTGTAGATGGAGCTGGCTCAAAAATAAAGTTCCACGTCCCCTGTCTAGTACCAACCAATTTTATACCAATTTTTAACTTAAGACTGCTCAAATTACCAAAGACAATATTTGAAAAATTTGGTTAATGTCATACACACGGTGTTGAAGAAAATCGATTTAAAGTGAAATGCCACGCCCACTTTCCAAGTCTTAAGACTGCGCATTACACCATATGTGTATATAGAATATATGTGCAAAATTTGGTATGGGTTGGATAAACGATATGGGTGGAATTTGGAAAATGAAAGTTTTTCTATTTTGATGACGTACCTTTGTATGGGCGGTAGGCGTGGCTTTCATCCGACTTGGCCAAATATCATCGAGATGGTTAATATTATATATCCAAGCTCATGTGGAAAATCAAGATATTTCTATAATTTTTGTGGATTTTTAAAAGATTTTACGTTTAAAAAAAGTCAATTTGTATGGGATATAGGCGTGGTTTTCATCCAATTTTGCCAAATATCATCGAGTTGGTCTACATTAAATATCAAATTTGAAAGTGGAAACTTTCAAGGCCTTAGTTAATTTGAGCAGCTTTTTTAGATTTACGGTTGATATAAAGCCAATTTTTATGGGAGGTAAGCGTAGTTTACGTCCGATTTTTCTAAATTTCATAGTCAAAATTTATATTAAACTATAAAGCGTACGTGCAAAATTTCAAGGCATTTCTATAATTTTTGTGGATTTTGAAGAGATATCACATTTAAAATAAAGTCACTTTGTGTGGGAGGTAAGCGAGGTTTTCATCCGACTTGGCTCATTCTCGAACGTGATCTCCAATTTTTACAAAGAAGCTTATATTTTGAATTTAGTCCCGATAGCTTTAAAATTCCGGCTGTAATCGTGTCCACAGACAGACACACGGAAATATATATATTTTTCTATACCTGCCACGCCTCCTTATTGGCGTTACAATCGGAATGACGAGGTTAATATACCCCTTACGCATTACGCTTTGGGGTATAAAAATTCATTATTAGGTTGACCGTACGCATTATACGTAGAATGTACGAAGTACATATGAGTTGAGTCTAAAAGATTTACAACAATCCTACAATGCTTAGGCTTTTTTTTATATGAAGTTTTGCGCACTATCTCTCTCCAAAATCATTCCAAGATTAATAAAAACGTTCTAGTGGTCTTTTTTGATAAAATATAGACCACTGTGGCTGTTAGTATTAAAATTATATTCGTTCAATATACGAATTAAACTGCATAATGCGCGAATGAATAACAAGAGTTTAAGTAAATATTGCATGTTAATAATATTCGTACAATATATGAATTGCACTGTACAATGTTCGAATTGTTTTAGGAGTGTGCGTAAATGAAACTTTATCATTCGTACAATATTTGTATTATTTTTTAGGAATATACGGTTAAACTTTACGATTAAACAAATCCTATTCGTGGCTGAAAACCACAAATAAAATTCGTACAATGAACGCAGTTTTTAGTATATTTACACGCAAAATTATTTGAGTGTTGACTTCAGTTCGTGTGGCAACCAATTTCCTACATTCTGAATGTCACGCCTAGTGCTTTGCTAGCTCATCTTTTATTTGGCACGAGTCTTCACTGAGGAGGGCCTCTAATTCTTCAACTTTACATTTTTTCACTTGACTGGCGCGCTCTTTAGCCTTGATGTCAAAATCGCCCCTTTAAAAGTGTTCAAACCACTGAAAACACTGTTTTCTATATATAAAATCGTCGTCATAAGCATCCACCGTCAAACTATGACTTTCGGCAGAAGTTTCCTTGGCAAAAGTATCCATGAGGGTATAAAAACTTATGCGAACACAATGTTAGAAAATTGTACAACACTACAGATGGTGCTTTAAAATAACATAGATATATGTCATTGGAGTTTTAGAGCGCATGTTTTAGTATTGCCATCTGTTGTTAAAGTTCGGTTTTCAAAGCGTACACCCAAGGAAGATCCAAAATAATGTGGGCTGAATTTTTTTAAATAGGTAACAAACTCTACAAGATTTATCAATTGCTGTAAATTCGGCCTGGTGGCCTTACCTATTAATTAAAAGTAAGTGCGGTCTGGTCCGTTGCATAGTAGGGAAAATAAACATCAATTAAATCCTGTTTCCCTTACACTGTTATTCATCCAATCATTTTTTTCTATCTATCCAATAATTTTTTCCATCTATTTCTATTTATCTTTTTTATTTGCTTTGCAAAATAGTATATTCGCATGTTATTGATTCTTAGCAACCTGCGGAAAAATTTTTGTCTTAAATTATTCTAGTGAATCTGAAATTGACTTTCTTAATCTAACAAGGTTTTTGATGAATTTGTACACTAGTTTAATCTTTATTGTGCATTCACAACAAAATTCTTTGAACCTTCAGTTTTATTCCCGTATATTTTAGATATATTTTTTCTTTGTTGTCATTTTGTTGATTTATCTAAAGGATTTTCGTTTCCTTACGTATCGCTTGTGAGTAAAAAACTTTCACAATTGACGTGCATCTTCGTGTAACAACAATGTTTGGAGATGGAAGACAACTGTAAATATTGTTTATTGTTGTTAGCATTCTTAGCATCGAAGTTTACTTTTACTATGATTACTAAGTAAACATTTTTTCTTCTCAACTTTTTCAGAAAAGTGCAAACTTAATATTTTAAGTAGCATGAAGAAAACATTCTTCTTTTTATTTAAATAAGCTATATAACTGAGTGGAAATCACGTATGACAAATCTTCGCATCAACACCATTTGCTTGTACAAAAATTTATCTTATATCCTTGTTACCAATACCTTTTTTGACTGTTAGAATCAAAACTAAGTTTATTCCATTCATTGTCTTCGTAACAAAACATGAGATATGGTTAATAAAAGTTTAATCACACAACACTTATAAGTGTTCAGCTCATTGGTTACATGTCAAAAAAATAGTAAAACGGTAAATGCAACCTTGTGCATTTAAGTTTAATCAACAAACCAAAAATAGAAATGAAATTTGTTGAATCTGCGGACATCCTGACAATAAGACCAGTTTGAAAACAAAAGTAAACAAAAAGAAAACAAAAGTAAATAATAGGGAACAAGGGACGAACCTTCACATGGCAACGTGTCTGACTGCCTCAACCTAGCGAGGCCAGCATTATCCATGTCGAAATCGTCACAAGTTGACTCAAACCTACTTGTGGTGTTCGCTGGGCAACGCCAAACTGACATTCGTCAATTTGACGGCTAATTTGAGCGGCGGGTTACCTAGCCTTAAATAGGTTGTGCGTCGAGATTGAAGCCTACCTTTTAAATAATAATATTTCAATGAAAAATACATGAATAGAGATAGAAATGATAGAAAAAACTGATAATAATTTACGAATATGCACCTGGAATATCCGAACTCTTAATTGGGAAGGTGCCTCTATCCAACTGATTGATATCTGGGAAAAATACAATGCTGATATCACTGCAATCCAAGAAATGCGATGGAAGGGACAAGGTTGCTATCGGCAATCATCCTGAGGTATGTACTTCAGCGGCCATGCGAAAAGCACGAATTTGGGTGCGAACTTGTAGTTGGTAAGAGATTACGGCATCACGTCCTGCGATTCACTCCTGTGAACGAACGATTTGTCATAATCCGCATCAAGGATAAATTCTTCATATAGGCCTAATATGTGCTCACGCTCCGCCATAGGACAAGGACGATGAGATCAAAGATACTTTCTACAAGCGCCTTGAAGACGCTTACGAGCGCTGCCCCCGTCACGACATAAAAATTGTGCTTGGTGACTTCAACGCCAAGGTGGGCAAGGAAAACATTTTTGGTCCAACAGTCGATAACGGAATGAGGCTGATTGACTTCGTAGCAGCACGAAACATAGTCGTAAGCAGCACTACATTCAAGCATCTTCATATTCATAAGATTTGCTGTCCCCTGACCAAAAAACGCGCAACCAAATTGATCACGTTTTGATTGACGGAAGGCACTCTTCTAGTATAATAGATGTCCGCACGATCCGTAGTGCTAACATAGACTCGGATCATTATCTTGGCGCAGTTTAGTTCTGTACACATTTGTGCGCAGCAAAGAATGCGTGCAACCCTACACAAAGAAAGCTAGACGTCGACAAGCTGCAATCAAAACGGACTGCCGAAGTGTACTCTGCCCAATCCACAAGTAAGGCGATCCTACTATTTGCGCAAACTACCGTGGGATAAACCTCCTTAATATCACATATAAGGTCCTGTCGAGTGTATTATGTGAAATACTGAAGCCTATCGTAAGCCAACTGATTGGGTCATCAGTGTGGCTTCAGACCTGGAAAATGTACCACCGACCAGATAGATATTCACGCTACGACAAATCTTGGAAAAGACCCTAGATAAACAAATCGACACCCATCATCATTTTGTCGATTAAAAAGCCGCTTTCGAAAGTCACATAAGGATTCACCTATATTCCACAATGTCTGAATTTGGTATACCTGCAAAATGAACCCGTCTATGCAGGATGACACTGAGCAACACCAGCAGCACAGTTCAAATCGGGAAGAACCTCTCCCCCCATTTATTACCAAACGAGGTTTCAGACAAGGTGATTCCTTATCTTTTGATAAGAGACTTTTTTAAACTAATAATAAAGAAAATCATTCGGGCTGCGGATCTGAGGCAAAGCGGCACCATATTTTAAAAGAGTGTTATGCTGCTAGCGTATGCTGATGATATTGATATCATTGGCCATAACTCACGCAAAGTCAGTGCAGCATTCTCCAAATTAGAAAAAGAGTCGAGTGAATGCAGATAAGATAAAATATCTGCTGTCAACAAATAAACAGTCCCAGCGTATTGTCACCCACCTCATTGTTGACAACACCTCCTTCGACCTTGTGAAGGACCTCGTCTACCTGGAATCCACCATTACCTCCAACAATCATATTAGTAGAGAGATTAAACGAAGAATATCTCTTGACAACATGTGTTACTTTGGACTCAGTACGCAATTGAGAAGCAGAGCTCTCTCTCCACGAACAAAAGTCACACTCTATAAGGTTATTTTATTGGTTTCTAAAGAGGCTGTCAAGTCGTTCTACCAGCTGGTAATTTGGTATTACTAGTTCCTAAATATATAAAAAAAATTTATATGTTTCCAAGCTGTAAAATGTACTGTCGCGTGTGTTAAATTTGTGATAATTTGAGTGAAATATTATAAAAACAATTTAATAAAAACTATAAAATGTGGAAGAAGTCTTAAATTTGCAAGAAAACTTGTAACAATTCTAACCCTAAAATCGACTGCGAAACGTGAACATGAAGAAACATAGATGTACAGCTGATTTTGACAACTAACCCGCAATTTCTCTGCCTTCTACTTCATTCTTCTCCGAGTCGGACCTACCTTATAATTCTGTCATGGTTTCTACTAGTTTTCTGTTAACGTAATTTTTCTATTTTTCTCTTTGTGACATTTCTTTTCTCAATTCTTCTTTTACTCTTTCCCTGAAAGTAAAGTACGTAAAAAAAACCTCTTATTGATATTCTTTTCCATACTAAAGACATTTTTAATATAATTAAAAAAAACTGGGGCAGTTGTACTGCTCCCCAGTTGAGATGAGCTTCTGGCGCCTATGCCAACCAGTGGTGATACGTTATAACTTGATAAAAAAAAAATTTTTTTGCTGCTACACTTGTTGAAGTACTAGTTTCAAATGCATTTTATACCTCTGCTCGATTGAAACATAGTTTTAGCTGTTTTTTTAGGTTTGTGTTCCGTTCGTTTTATTATGTGTGTTTATTTATTGATAGAAAATGAAAGCAATATTTAGAATAAAATTAAATTTTAATACAATATTACTTCATGAATTATTTGGCTTAAAGCTCATAAATGGTATTCTTTAAAATTTATATTATTGAGAATTTCAAAAAATAAACATTTAATTTTAATACAATTTAAAATTTTAAAAACTGATTTAAAATTTTTTTTTAATTTAATGAACGACCTCTCCTCCACCATCCCCCCTAACAGAATTACGTAATTAATGAACTGCCCCTTAATTCAATCACTCATGGTAAAAAATACAAACTTTAAAAACTCAATATTAAAATATATTTTGGATTATATTAAATTGAAGAGATGTATTAAAACAAATCCTCAAAAAAATACCAAAACTACAATGAAACTACTACTACAATGAAATAAACTAAAATCGTAACAACGTATATTGGGTAAGGTGCAAATACTTCAATTTTTATTTGAAGAAATGGAGTAGTTTCTGATTACTATTGAAAGACCAACTAATACTTGGCTATGAAATTTGGTTAAAAGAAAAAAATTAATTTAAAACTACCAAAAGTTAAGTCAACATAAAGGACACGAAGCGATGGTGTCGGCTTTCCAGCTTTTCCAGCGCAACTTTCCACTGTAACGATCTGAAAGTATCTGTAGCTCTCAAATTGTTCTTGTCCTAAGATCTAACATTTATAAATAATCTCTCATAAGTTTGATAATACTTACTTACTTAGACGGCGCCTACAACCGTAAGTCGGTTTCCGCCTGTTGTAAGAAATTGCGCCAGCCATTTCTGTTTTGCGCTTGCTGGCGCCAGTTGGAAGCTGCAAGTTTCGTCAGGTTGTCCTCCACTTGGTCCGCTGGGTACCAAATCGAATATTTTCTTCGCTAGAACGTCATCTTCCATCACCTCAATATGACCTAGCCAGCGAAGCGGCTATATTTTTATGCACTTTACTATGTCGATGTCGGCGTATAGCTCATCGTTCCATCGTATTCGGTACTCGCCATTGACGCAGATTGGTCCGTAGATTTTACGAAGGATCTTTCTCTCGAACGCTCCCAAAGTCTTTTCATCAGAGTAGCTCAACGTCCAAGTTTGTGCTGCATATAACAGGACGATTAGTGACTTATAGAGCGTGAATTTTGTTCGTCGAAAGAAGGCTCTGCTTCTCAATTGCCTACTGAGCCCAAAGTAATACCTGTTGGCAAGAGTTATCCTTCGTTTTATCTCACTACTGATATCGTTGGTGGAGTTAATGCTGGAACTGAGGTAGACGAAGTCCTTCACAACCTCGAAGGAAGCAGCTCACGTCAACAGTGACGTCGGTGCCAATGGGACTGTTTGTTGACACCAGATATTTCGTCTTATCTGCGTTTACTGCAAGATCCATGCGACTCGACTCATTTTTAAATTTGGAGAATGCTGCACTGACTTCGCGTGTGTTATGGCAAATGATATCAATATCATCGGCATACGCTAGCAGCACAACACTCTTATAAAAAATTGTGCCGCTTTGTCTCAGATAAGTTTGATAATAGCTTACAATAAAATTCTTGTCGAATTATATTTCTTTATTTGAATTCTAGATAAAATGTCTATCTAAAATAAATGTAAAATTAATAGAAATTCTAGAGACGAACTGAAATAAATAACACTCATAAATGCGTGTTGTTTTTTAAATATCATAATTGTAGATATATTCCAAGCATTTCCTTAGAGCGTTTTACTGTTGTTATGACAACCCATTCTGCGCCTGAATTCTTAACCATAACGAAAGCAACAATAATCGTATGTCTGCAACGAAGATTTATTTTTCCTATTGCACGCTAGAAAATGAAGCACAAAGTCCTTCATTTACACACACAGGCAAATAACAACATCGTGCTTGCCATAACGACAAACATTGTCTGCTACATTAATGTCGGATGAGAAAACACAAAAAAAGCAAAAATATTGGGCTCGCTACTACGTTGGACCCTCACACCTAGCGCCTAAGGCAGTACGACTTTATACTGAGCTCCAACCACGTTGTTGTAACCATGACAGCCGACAAAGCGCTCCAAAGTATGCTGCCAAAAAATCACTCACAAAAACAAGGAAAACACAGACGCAGCAGAAAAAATCGAAAAAAGATGCCGAAGTGAGCTAAGAATAACATTTTACATAATGGCGGCTATAAATAAATGGCATCCAATGGATTTATGGATGTTTGTATTGCAACGGTAGCCAGGACCTCCAGGCAGAGGTGGACAACATAAATACTCCTCAGGAATTGCAAAGGGATGAACGAGAAAAAAAAAGAAATAAACGGACTTTTTTCGAAATGAATATTTAAAATGCAGACTAGGGGAACTCCGTGTACAAGGAAATCTAAAATAATAACAGTAGGTGGCGTAAAAAGTGATTCTTCATAGAGATTCAAAATAATCTGCTTCAAACGGATTTTGTTCTGAAATAAATTTGAGTTTTACTCTTCTAGCTTTGGGTCTTAAGAGGAAACATATGGAAAGTTCTTACAAATTTTCAAAGTAGCAACAACTCAAAATAGACAGACAGTTCATTACTTCATTAAATCCGAAACGTATGTGTGCAACATCTTATGTTGCCATGTTCTAACTGTAGCATCAAATAGCGCAACCTGCCAAGCGATACTTATAGCAAGGACAAAAGTAAAAAGGATTCCACACATGTTTCTACTGTATTCCGCTTAAAATTTTGAATAGAAATAGTTTGCGAGTGTGTGTGTTGTATGCTTGTGCCAATGAGCACATGTGTGATTTACTACCTACCCAACAAACAAAATGATTCAGTAATGTTATCGGTTTCGAATCGCATTCTCGTACATTTCATTCATTAGCAATTATAAATAGTGATTCATTTATAATATAGTGATCGGGAGAAATTCCTCCTTTGTTAACGAATCGTCAAAACCGAAAAAAGCAATTCGTTAACGAGTCACCAAAACTATAACAAGCAAAACATTAAAGAGTCGCCAAGACTAAGAAAGAAATTCTTTAGCGAGTTTCCAAAACTAAAAAAAAGTAATTTGATAACGAATCATATAAATTATTATATGTACGGAAAAACTCTAATTGCTATATAGTAGAATCTGAATATAACGACCTCGCTTATAACGACTAACCGTTTTTAGCGACCACGATGTAAGCTCAAGTTTGGTTTCATAGCTCAATACTAGGACAACATATCCGTTTAGTACGACTCTTTTATAGATAATTCGTCCGGATAGAATGCTGCGGAAACGGTCGATGTGTTTATTCAAACTAACTTTGATGATGATGTTATGAATACTAGGATGTCGCATATTCACAAAGCTGTACGATTTTTTTGCTGTCTTACAATCGAACAAAAATTAATAAAAAAAAAAACTCGAATTACACACATTCCACGTTAGTAACTACATATTTATTTGCATAGAATGCAAAGTTTTATGTTATTGGCAATTTAAATACATATATGTTAATATTAAAAAACAAGCTTAATTTATTCGTCCGTTTTGTGCAACGTCCGGTTAGTACGATGGAGTTTCGCCGGTCCTGGGATGTCGTTATATCCGGATTCTACTGTAATTACAAACTTTAAATTAATTTCAAACTTATCACGTCAAGAATCGATACCACGTCATCTGAATGCTAGTCCGGCACCTTACCCACTCAGCTATTACAGATGCTGAATGTATCTTGCTTAATTTGCTTGATAATAAAAGCCAGCATTCGCGGACATGGGTTCGAACTAGACATCTGCACGAATATATCCGAACACCTCTTAAAGCATTTGCTTGAAATACGTATACTTACACTCTATCATTGTCAACAACCAACTACGAGTGAGTACACTAAAAAACAAAAGTAAAACATTCAAGTACTGTACTCAAAACCGAAATCTTTTCAATATGAAATTTCCTCGCGTACTTGTGCTCGTATACCAAGTACATGTGTATAAGTTAGATTAAATAAAAGAATGTGAAAATAATTCATACAAACCATAAAATGAATAAAAATAAATTTTTTAAACTTCAATACTTCAAAAAAAAAGTGAATAAAAAAACTAAATATAAAGTAGACTTTTTTAGACATGATTTTTTAACTTGATCTTCATATCTATTTCGAGCGGTACAGCAAAATCTACTTGGTGTACTTGCTATGTTTTCAAAAGATAAAGTAGTCTGCAGGAAAATAGCTATGCACACACTCTGGTAAGATCCAACTGGATGTTCTACACAACTCGCTTCAGCCTGTGTTAGATTTCAAAGTACTGTACACAAGTTTGAAATATACTATAAAAAGTGGTACATTACGAAAGTATATACTTTGCTGCAGGCAAAACAAATATATTCATGCATATGTCTAGTTCGAACACCAACTTGGTAAAAAAAATTTTTTTTGTTGTTTGTTTTCGTTATTTAGGTTTTTTTTAAAAGCTTTACAAAAATTCGAAATTATTTCTATTTGTATCATTTATTGGCCAACTTTTTTCCGGCTTCGTTATACATTTGTCAAAACCGAAAAAAGCCATTCGTTAATGAGTCGCCAAAAACTATAAAAAGCAATCGTTAACGAGTCACCAAAACTATAAAAAGCAATCGTTAACGAGTCACCAAAACTATAAAAAGCAATTTGTTAAGGAGAACTTATTCATATGAAAACCTTAAACAAATTATAAGTGGAAATTATTTATATAAAAAATAGGCACGAAATAACATAACAGAAGAAATAATATTTCACAAGATTTTTTTCATATAAAAACTTCACATAAAATTAAAAAAAAAAAAAAAAATTAAAAAAGCAATTCACTTAAATGACGTATTAACAACGCACAGTTAATAAAAAATACTTTTCTTAAAATACTTGTTTTTTTTTTGTTTCAAAACATCTTAAATGGAGTTTAGCAAAGTCATGATTTCAATCGGTGTTTTCTTTAAACATCAAGCCAATCTTTGATGAAGTCGGAATGAAACTATTCGAAAACAGTTAAAAAAACGGTTCATAAGCTTTTCGTTAACGAATCACCACTCGCTACAATGTTTGTTGGGTAGTATTTTATATACAGGCTGAGACCCATATCTTGTTCTGGCATGGGTGTAGCGCGGGTAGGGCAGGGGTGGGTAGTTGCCACTCTGAACAATAGAAAAATAAAAATTTTTATATTAAATTAAAGAGCATAGAATTTACTAATATTTATTTAAGTTTAATTTATTTTGTAATACAAAGTTACGGCTGATACATTTTTTATTTATTTATCAGTCAAATAAGAAAAAAACGTTCCCCCTGAACAAAATCTTGCCTACACATATGGACTCTGGCATTATTATGTATTTCGCTCACCAAATTTATTTCACTAACATAATAGTATATTTTTTAAAAAAATCTATTTTTATCGTTATAACACTATATTTGCAAAATGATTGTAATATGGTTCCAATGTTATTATGACGTCCTACCAATATAAATTCTAACAATATTATTATCTCTGGTTATGACAATCACATTATATTACGGATACAATCAAGGTATTTAGTGAACATTTTTTTCCAAAAAAATGTAAGCAACATGATAAAAATACATTTATAGACACGTTTCGCTTTAATAATTTAAACGTGTTCGATAGCTTAAATTAATTGCGTTGAACTAGCATCATTACAGAGAACTGAATTATATACTCGGCTTGGATAAGAGTCATGCAATAAATTAATTTCTTAGTTCGGTTTAACAATTTCTGTACAAATTTCTCCCAATTTGGATTACTGTAGTCATCAACAGAAATAAAAAGAAAACGAATCTAGCATGATAGCTGAACAATTCTATGGTCCTCTCAGAATATGGTTGTGATAAAAGTATTAAAAATGAGTACTAAATGTGACTTTGAGGGTTACATACATTATTTTGGCAACATACATTATTTTGATAAAAAACTGTTTTAAAACCCTGGCAAATCCCCTTCAAATAATTTTTACGTACGTATATTGATGACTGGAAGATATCTTTTGTTACTTCAATTTTCCAATCTGGTTAATTACCAAAGAATTACAGACCAATCACAAAGCTCACTACAGTGAGCAAAATCTTTGAACACATTGTTTAGAAGAAAAAATATTTTTCGCTATAAAAAGTTATATCTCACCGAATCAACATGGTTTTGTACGAGGACGTTCTACTGTTACAAATTTAGCTTTGTTTACAGATTACTTTATTGCGTCATTAACAGAAGGGTTTTAAGTGGATGTTATTTATACAGTTTTCTCAAAAGCTTCGCTCACTTCTTTCCCATAGTATTTTAATCAAGAACTTTCCAATTTTGGATTTCATTCAGTAATTCGTAAATGGTAAGCCTCTTATCTTTCAAATAGATTAAATTACGTGAAAATTGACAATACTAATTCCAATTCCTTTGTTGCAACTTCTGGTGTTCCACCAGGTAACATTCTAGGTCCGTTATTGTTTTTAATTTTCTTTCTAAAAAAAAGGCATTCTTTTTGCTGATGACTTAAAAATATATCTTAAAGTTCAAAACCCTTTGAATATCTCGAAACTTAAATCTGATTTAAATTCTGTACATAATTGGTGTACAAAAAAATTGTTTAGTTTTAAATATCGGAAAATGTGCTGTAATTTCGTATTCTAAATCTCTCTGTCCTATTATAACGCACAATCATCTAAATAGTTTGAAACTTAATTGGGTGAATATTATTAAGGACCTAGGAATAATATTTGAATCAAAATTTACGTTTATATACCATTTAAATTATATTATCCCTAAAGCCTACAAAATGTTATATTATATCCGTCGTAATAGTCTTAATTTTACGAATCCATATGTGCTTAAGTCTCTTTTAACTTATCCGCTCAAAGTTGGAATATGCATCTTTTATGTGGTGTCCTATTTATTTTTCATATATTATGCGTCTAGAGTGTGTACAAAAATCATTTTTAAGATTTGCTTTGCGTTTCGCATCTTTTGAGGAACCAATTTCATCCTGATGCCATCATGATGCCAGATGTGGTCGCATACACTTGAAGCCTTTACAGAAATGAAGGAATTTATTATCATTATTATTAATTTATGATGTGGTAGTTGGCATTATAGGTTGTCCAACTTTTTTAGGACCAATAAATTTTAATGTGCCATGTAGATTTTTTCGACACTCGGATGTTTTTTTTAGGCACTTGCCGAAAAAACTATGCACTCAATTCGCCTGTTAATAAAACATTAAGTGAACTCAATAATCTATTTAAAACATGTTTTATTGATTTTGATGCTACAAAAGAGTCTTTAAAATGTATATTACGAAAGTTATCTAATGTTAATATACATTGTGTATTTAAGGAATTAAATATTCGCAGTCAGTAAGAATTGTAAGCATTCATTGACTTATTAATTAAATAAGTATGAACAAGTGAACCATCAGAAAGGGTTTCTGGTTTTCAGAAAGCTGCTTGTAGATTTCTAGGAAATTTCATGGAAAGTTATTACATCAAAAATCGTTTCCGTCAACTGCTACGTCGTCACCAGTTACTGCAGGCTGATTAAGTTTTTGTTTGCTGATTTGTCTACACTGAAATAAGTAATTTTTACCAAACAGTAAAATTTAGCCTAGCGGGTTTTCTGCTTATCATTTTTACCATTAAAACTTTTTTCCAAAAAATTATTTTTATATCACTTTTAACATTTCTTCACTCAAAACCGATGCAAACTTTTAACATCACCACCGAAGTTCTTTCGGGCGTAATATATCCTCACTAAGGTTCGGTTCTTATTCTGAACAAGCACCATAATGATTCTACAGTACTTTGTGCAACAAACAAATTGCATGAGCATCCTTTAACACTCTTCAATTGTGCGTTAATTTGAACGCAGTCTTTCCGGCCTAGGCCATTTCATACATATTGCTTTATTTGAATCTCATTCACCTTCCTTTTTGCTGAGTTTGCTGGCTCAAGTGATTTGTCCTGAATTAAGTTCCAATGCTTTTTGTTACATACTGTTTGCTTTCATTAACTCTTCACCAAAAATTTCAAGACTGGGCTATTGTTCTCTTTCTTGCGTTACATAAACTATTGCACTCAATCTCTTTCTCTCTCATTCTCATTCCTACTCCTCCCCGCCTGAACTCAATGACCATAGTTTACACGAACAGTTAACCTCACAGGATATGCGAACTCAGCCACATCCCCTCACATGCGAGTGATTGCGTATATATAGGGTAGTATAGTGTATGCAGGGGCGCAACCAGAATTTTTTTTGAGGGGTTTTATAATTTTTATGCCGGACTTACATATAAAAAAAAAACGTAAATAAAACG
Organism: Coremacera marginata; assembly: GCA_914767935.1. Taxonomy (NCBI): domain Eukaryota; kingdom Metazoa; phylum Arthropoda; class Insecta; order Diptera; family Sciomyzidae; genus Coremacera; species Coremacera marginata. The sequence continues at coordinate 67,997,369 of OU612045.1, forward strand.
GCTATTTTGTAGTGGTTAGTGAGTCCGATTTTTGCACTAATAGTTCCTAGTAAAAACCTCAGCCAGGGCAAACGACATTTTACCATTCAACTTCTTCACCTCGCAATAGTCAATTGCAACATTTGGGAGTAATATTTGCATATGAAAGTGTGGTAAGATTAACAACAAACAATGAATTCCACAACAATGATAACATCCCACTGAACCATAAGCGAAGGTTTTGCGGAAGGTGAGAGTTTTGCGAACGTTTTTGGGTAGAATTTTTTTTTTCAATTTTTGATTCTTCATTTTATCGCTTGAAAGTGCTTGCTATAGAAGATTAAATTCGTGAAAACTTTTCCCATATATAAAATTGTACTTCTTTTACGAAATTTATAGAAAACTTATTTGGAATCGAAAAAGAATAATTTTTTTATCATTTAGTAAAACATTCCTCGTAATAAGCCAATTTTTGTTCATAAATGAGTTCACAAATAAATCATAAATGTTACTTTTTTATATTCATAAATGAGTTAAAAAAGCAAAAATATAAACATAATAGTAAATTAAAATGTTAACCTTCATACAAACGTCATAAAAACCTTTTTCACCAATGCGAATTGATTCTTGCCATAAGAAGGGAGATGGATGTACTGATACATGCATGAAAAAATATTTCCTTTTTCATCCATCAACAAGTCTGTCATAACATTTCAAGACTTCTATCAAAAATTATGATCAAGCCCAAATAGAAAGAAAACCATTACAATATTCCATGCAAAAAGTAATCAAATAACTTCCCCAATTAATAACTTTACTATTTTTATATTTCACGCATAATTTTAAAGTTTGTCAAAGTGAAAAACAATCATGACTTTTCTACTTTGAAATATCAATATCAAAATAGTTCATTAACTCTTAACAATAGTTCTTAACTCACTTCCGAACAAAACAAGGTTCATTTGAGAGGCATTTTAGTCCGATGAATGATACGAAAAAGGTTCATTTATGAGTGCCGAAAATGAACGTTTCTATCCGAAAAGGTTCATAAATGAATTCAAAAACGGCAATTTCGGTTCATTGGGATAACATACGACACGATAATATAAATAAGTTTTTATAAAAGTGTTTTATTTGTATTAAAAAATAATAAAAATTTAAAAAATTGAAAAACTAAAATTCAATTGTTTGCTTTAAATAGAAAAAAAAAATAATAACAGAATTTTTGTTATTAAGATCAACAAGAAAAGCCAAAACTCTATTTTCAAATTCAACGATTTTATCCAAAATAAATTCCACTTATGGTGTCATATCTCTGTACAGATTAAATAATGTGAGACCGTTTAATCTATCTTGCAACATCGTGTTTCTTAAATAAGTTTTGAGTCGGCGAAGTACTGAAAATTATCGATAATTTTCACACGAAGTGTCTGGAAGAGTTACAACGATGGTTGATAAATTAAATACATTAGAGAATATTTCTTTATTACACTGTTCTAAGGCTTCAAACACTGTACTTTTCCAACGTTAGTTTTATTACTAACTTTATACCAAACATTCAGTTCCATTTTAAAATCATCAAAATCTCCTTCCAAATCATCTTAAAAAAAATCAGTTAGTTTTTCAAAAGCAAAAAAGAAACAAAGTAATTACTTCTCTTTTACGAACTGTTTTTATGTTTTCGTAAAATTTTCCACATGATTCCTTATGTACGAAGAAAATAATTATTCTTTTAAAAATCACGAGATTTTTCTTAAGATACATAACCTACAAGGTCGCGGTGCTTAAGGCGGCCACGGTTTTTTGGCGTTCGTTAATTAAATCAATCAATAAATCAAATCAATAAATCAATCAATGTGAAGTGAATGATAGCCCAAAATTATTGTTAGCATACGTTCATTTTCGTTTTTGGGCGTTAGGGCGTGGAGGGTTAAGAGCTATGTTAAACAAATAACTTTTTAAACATGCAAGTGCCATAGACTTACTTTAAGCAAAGACAAAAAAGCAGAATCAACACAACAAATTTAACATTCGCCGGCTTGCTGAGCTTATTCAAACGAAAATATGACGTTTTCACAGACGCTGTGTACTAGATGCATTAAGGGCCTCCGAGAGATTTTTTGAAGAAAAATAGACACATTTTAAAAAAAAATTTTATAATCTGTATATTATTTTAGACCAAAATGTTTTTACATTATTAAAGCATAATTATTGAAGATTTGGTGAAAAAATATTTGTCGATAAGGATGAAAAACAATGCCGCGAAACATCTAAACATTTGCGGTGAGTAAGATATCTGCAGACTGGTTCACCTGACAAAAAACAATTTTTTTCGGCTTAGCAAAGAGTTCTTAGGCGTTTAATCATTCGATTTTTTTTTTATGCATACATTTTAGTATATAACATAAAACGACCTCAATTTTGCACACAAACAATGTAAATTTTCTTTTTACGCCCGCCATTTTGTCAAAAATTAATATTTATTAAAAATCAACGATTAAGCGCCCAAGAACTCTAAAATAATACGAACAAATTTTTTTTAGGTCAACCAGTCTCCAGATATCTTAATCACCGCAAATTTAAGGTATTTCGCGGCATTACATTTTCTACCTTATTGACGAGTATTTTTGGACCAAAATGCCATCCTGGACATATCAAATACATAACCAAACTGTTATCTTCAATAGTTATACTTTAAAAATGTAAAAAAAATTGTGGTCTAAAATAAAATAGAGCCTCAAACAAAACTTTTGAAATGGCGTCTTTTTTTCGAAAAGCTCCCGGCGGACCTTAAGTCGGCACATTTTTAAATTGTGAACCACGAAGCTAAATCGTCACTTTCGAGGCTAAGTCGATAAAAAAGAGGCTAAATCTGGCCACAAAAAGGCTAAAATTGCCACACTTTGGGCACTCAAAGTGTCACACCATGCTCAAATTGAAGAATTGTCAACAATACCCAAGTGGTCAGAATTACAACTAAAAAAATGTAAATACATGTATGATTACTTTTCGTGTTAGTCACTTTAATTGTATCCTATTTTTTTTTTTATTGATACGATAGTTTTGGGGGATGGGGGATTAAGCGTAAAAATTCCCCTTTGGTTGCGCTACTGAGTTTGTGTGATAATGTTTATGTGTCAAAGGCCTAGTGGTGGGCTTGAAGCGGCTCTTATCTTAGCCTAAATTTGAAATGGAAAATAGTTTCAAGATTTTACGTTCGGGCATTTTGACAGTTAATTAAGTAACTCTTTGTTTTTGTTTTCAATTTTTTTTTTCCAACCACCAGCAAGCAACAGGACAAAGTTATTTTTGTTTTCTTACGAATAACTACAATCTGTTAAAATTCTTTAAAGTTTATGGAAAAAAATTAAATTTCATACAAAGGAACTACGTCATTTTTAATGAATATATGCAAAAAGAAATAAAATGCTTATTACAATCATGTACCGAGAGGATCATTGAAAAATTGGGAAAATGCTTGCCATCAGTCCCTACAACGAAACGTTGAAGCAGAAAATGGTTTAACAATTAAATCTGCATCAAACGTAGCTTCAAAGAGGTTGCTTGATTGATTCCTGAAGAAGATATACATATTTTGCTATTTTTTTATTATGAGAACTAAAAAATTTAAAATGATACATTTTTATTATAGCTAACCTCTTCATTTCGTATCACGGACAAGCACACCAACGATCAGCAAGACGCAAGAAGCACAACTTTATTCCATACAAAAATTTATTGCTTCTCGTTTCTAGCTTATCGGTGGCGTGCTTGTTCGTGATACAAAATCAAGGGGTAAGAGTGATTCAATTGAGATAGTAAATATAATAATTCCGTAGGAAAGTGACACAAAATGCACCGCTTAAATTATTTTGAAAGAATTGCGTGGCATAGTTTTAGGCATGTCTTTATTTGTTTGTTCAACTCATCTCACTCAACAAAGCTTACATCATTTTGCATAGAATTTTTTATCGTATATGTATCACATTTTGTATCATAAAAAAGCATACAAACGATAAGCAAGACAGGAGAAGCACTACTTTATTCCATACAAATAATCTATTGCTTCTAGGGTCTAACTTATCGATGGTATGCTTTTTCGTGAAGCAAAATGAATTAGTTAGAGTTGCATAAAAGTAGGTATGACGCTAGCAAACGCGTCGTTCGGGTGAGTGTGATCAGCTCATGAAACAAGTTTTATTAACATTTTTGAGCGATGCTTTCTTTCTGAAGAAAAACGGCCGTAATTTTTGACGACGAAGACCTATTTCATAATAAAATTTAATTAGTTATGAAACTAATTGTAAGAATCTATACTTTTCAAAGAATATGGACCAGAAAACTTTCTGAGGAGGCCAATGGTGGTTTTCTTTAAAGAAGTTTTTTTTCTTCTGAAAATTGCTTAATGAAAAAGACCATTAAAATAATAAAGAGAGATTTTTCAGAAGAATTCGTAATTTTTTGCACAGATCTTAAATAAAAAACTTACACGTGGACTTTGTCGAGAAAATAGTGTCATTGAAGAATTAAAAAAAAGAAAATAAGAATAAAAAGTGTTCGAAAAAAAATAAACTTAATATTTTTTGGGTAGATATGTTGGCTAATTTTTAACAAGCTCAATTTTGGAAGCTTGAATTCGCACAGTATTGCATTTAAGGGGTAATGGAGGAACTCAACAACGTAGTGCCAAATTTGTATTAATTACGAAATACAAAACAAATTTGTAGAGGAAAGCTTCGTATTTCTTTAAAAATACAACCATGTAAGGGAAGATATAACCGGGTCTGGAGGGAAAACTGTTTTGAAAGTATTTTTAAAGGATGCTAAATATATCTCTAGACCACATAAGGGGCTGTTCATAAATTACGTAACATGTTTTTGGTCAATTTTAGACCCCTCCCTTCCCTCCTCCCCTTGTAACGTAACACTGTTTTTTTAAATTTTTATGGTTTTTTTTTTATAATTTAGCAGTTCGTTATGAAAAAAACCATAGAGTACTTTAAATTTATTATAAGTTTTATTATTATGAAAATTAAACGTTGCTCAATTGTGTTTTACCAACAATTGAGGAAACATTTGGCCAGAGCCAAACAAAAATTTAATTTTTTCTGATGTCAACAAGAACACAAACCAGTGACGATACGTTATAACTTCGATGTTCAACAATTGTGAAAACTGTTAGGTTTGGTTTAGGTATATTTGTTTTAGTGTAACAAATTGTTATGTTTGTTTTAGTTTTTCTATAACATTCTGATATTTGCTTTGAATGTGAAGTTATAACAGCTGTTTTCGATCACTGCTTTAGAGTAAGAATTCTCATGTTATTTCATCAAAAAAGCGTTACTTTAGCTCAGTTTGCTGCTCTTACTTGCTCTTGATCTTTGTTTTTTGAAGCCGATACACTTGTTGAAGGTGTTTCAAATGCCTGTTTTTAATTTGCTTGGTTTTGACATAGTTTTAGCTGTCTTTTTCCAGTTTGTAATCGTTCATTTTCTTAGATGCGTTCTTTATTGATAACAAATTAAAGCAAAATTTGCAATAAAATTAAATTTTATTAAAATGTGAAATTTATAAAAATGTATTAAAAAATTTTGTCCTGACGTAACACACGACCGACCGACCTCCTGCATCATGTCACACTTTGTCACAAATGCTCGACCCCCTGCCCCCCTAAGCGCGTTACGTAATTTATGAGCAGCCCCTAACTTATTTTCGACAAATACGTTTTGAGGTTGTTCGTTGTAAATAATAAATATTTTTAAATATTCTTCGATTGTCATAAATTTAATTGGCAGCTGGACGAAACTTTAAAAATATAACTATGTTAGCTTATACCCGGAGTGCATCGCTGCGCTCCGTGCTGATCTCCTGAAAAATGGGCGTATAGTGAGGCCACACCCTTATCCAATTAGTTCTAACTATTGTTGTGTGTCTGTCTGTTTGATAGTAATTTATTAAGTGCCCACGTTTGTATTTACAGAGACTGCCGCTTGGATCAATAGACCCCACATACCTAGCGTAGTATTTCACTATCAAAGCATGTACAATTTTAATAATTTCTAAATAAGTGGGTGTAACAACAGCGTGACTACTCCCATTTTTGTGAAGTTTCCATTTAAACAAAACTACCAAATTTTAGTCTTATACGATGAAAATATGCATAAATAATTTTTTGTATTTATGTTTATTAATTTACCCAGAGCGCGTTGGCACGCCTCAAACAAACAACCTTTATTTGACCCTTTGTTTGACATCACGCTCATAGTCAAATGCACGTCCAGTTTTCTAGTAGCAGAACATCACCAAATACGAGCCCTAACCACAAATAATTGGTATTTTACAAAATAATTTTTTTGGCAATTTATTTAAGTATTAGCTTTAACATTGTTGTGTTGGTTTTATTTTTCTATTTTAGCTCGTTTTTTTTTATTATTAAATTACATAAAAAACTTTATGTTTGAGCATTTTATACATACCAACACTATTGTTTTGGTGAAGCAAAGCACATTTTAAGAATATTAAACAGTACAGTACAGTACAGTACAGTAATAAAAGGTTGAGAACAACTGCAATGTTCTCAAATTTTTTCATTAGTGTGACATTATTAACAGTTAACTATTATTTTGAGAGAGATTACAAAATTGTTGTTTTAAACGCTCAATATGGTGCGTGGAAAACCAATCTGCGAAGAAATTCGCAAAATTATTGTCGAAAAGCATAATGCTGGGAAAAGTTTTGGCCAAATTTCGAAAGATTTAAATTTATCACGATCGTCTGTAGTAAACATTATAAAAAAATACAAATTACATGGATCAATTGAAGCAAATAAAAACAAATGTGGCCGAAGTTCAAAATTGACAAGTCGTGATTTACGAGCATTAGCGACTATTGTGAAGGAAAACAGACGAAGTACAGTTCGAAATTTGGCAGCGATATGGTCAGAAAAGACTGGAAAGTCCGTTGGTCGCGAGTGTACTTGACAAAACATTCATAAGCTCGAGTATGGTTTTTACATTTTATATAACCTGAAATTTCTTATACATTTTTTTTCAGGCCAAAGAAAAACCTTTACTTACTACGTTGCAAAAGAAAAAGCGGTTATTATGGGCTAAAAATAAACGATATTGGGTTCAACGGCAGTGGGATACAATAATATTTAGCGACGAGTCCAAGTTCAATGTGTGCGTTGGCGATTCTAGAAAGAGAGTCATACGAACAAAAAAAGAGGTGTACTACAGAGATTGCTTAAAGCGTACGGCGAAATTTCCAGCGAGTGTTATGGTATGGGGATGCATGTCTTCAAAAGGCGTTGGGGCCATATATTTTATTGAAGGTATCGTTAATGCGCAAAAATACATTGATTTTTTTTTGGAAATCAATTTACTTCCTTCGGTATCTCAAATAAGTTCCTCTGAATAATTTACGTTTCAACAAGACGGTGCGTCTTCCCATACCGCTAGGACAACAAAAAACTGGCTGCAAAATAAAGGTATTAAGGTTCTGGATTGGCCTTCATCCAGTGCAGACCTTAATCCCATCGAATCGCTTTGGGCGATAATGAAACGCCGTTTGCGAAACGATCCACAAAGAACTGTTGACAGCTTAAAACATAAAATTCTGGAAATATGGAACTCAATAACTCCAAATGAGTGCTACGGTCTTGTAAAAACAATGCCAAAATGAATGGAGGCCGTCATTAAAGCCAAAGGCGATGTAACACAATATTTACCTTACATTTTCTAACTGTACCAATTTTTAATGGTCAATTTAAGTTGCGCAATAAAAAAAACTGAATTACAATTCATATTAAAAAATATTTTTTACTCTTCTGCATTGAAATTTTGTTATGTGTTCTAGAAAAAGAAATAATAAACTGTAATAAAAAATTGAAATTCACAAAAAAAAAGAAAATATGCGATAAATTTTTAAACATTTGGTAAACAAACTACTATGTTCAAAAATGCAGCTGTACCAGTTATTTGTGGTTAGGGCTCGTAGTAACCTCCATTTTCAGTTTCAACGCTCTGTGATTTTCACTTCCAAAGCTATTCGATTTCAAAAAGTCGGCTAATATGGGTGGAGCCACACCCCCTTATCCAATGGCCGTTCAAGTCTTCTATTAGAAAGGCATCACCAAGTGGCAACTCCATTCTGAGTTTCGATGTTCTGTGATTTTTACTTCCAAGGCTATTTGATATCAAATATTTTATTTATATGGGTGGAGCCACACCCCCTTGTCCAATGCCCGTCCAAGTGTTTTATTATAAAGACATCACCAAATGGTAACTAAATTCTGCTATACATTCTGCCATACAGCTATTCGATACGAAAACATTGGCTGGGATGGGCGGAACCACACCCCCTGGCCGTCAACTAACTTGTGTGGGAGAAGCCACGCCCGTTTTGCATGGGAGGCTGAAAAGTACTTTACAATCTATTCTCATACCTACCAAATATACGTATACAAAACAAATTTTATTAAAATCTTTGGATGTCGCTATGCGTATGAAAAACTATTTCCCTTTTCATCTATCAAAAAATCTGTCATAGCATTTCAATATTTCTATCAAACATTATGATCACCCCAAATAGAATAAAAACCACGACAAAATTTCATGCAAAAAAGTTATTAAATAACTTCCCCAATCAATAACTTTACTATTTTGATCTTTTACACATAACTTGAAAGTTTGTCAAATTGGAAAACATTCACGACTTTTCACCTTTGAAATATCTATATCAGGTTAATTTTTGAGAGGCATTTTAGTCCGACGAATGATACTAAAAGGTTTAATTTATGAGTGCCCAAAATTAACGTTTCTACCCGAAGAGGTTCATAAATCAATTCGCAAATTGTAATTTTGGTTCACTGGGTAGAATTAAAACAAATTGAAATTCCAAGTGGGGATGTTCTTTAATGTGAATATGCAACAGTAAATTTTTACATATGTTATTAATTACATTAGTTACTATATAATCCATCGCATTATAAGAATTCAAAGTTAAGAAACCGCTATATAAAATCAACGCTGAGTTTTAATTTACAAAAAAAATTCTTAAGTTTCTTCTGGAATAATTTCGATTATTTTTTTATGATAATGTTAAAGAAATTAAAAATTTATCCGATTTTTAACCAAAATGAATCCTGAATAAGTTTCCAGTTTTTTTTTCTTAATTCCTGAACCCAACAGCTACTTTTACCGTGTTTTATTTATTTTTTATTTATTGTGGCTATGTTTACAGAAAACCCATTTCGAAAATGAATGCAATCTATGTAGAATTTTGTCAGCTTTTCAATTAAAATATAAGAAAAAAAAAAAATTAAAAATGAGGGCAAGGGCATAAAAATTAGATTTTATTTTCTAACCTTGCTTTTAAGGGACTTCCTCAAAAATTTTTAACGGGGCACTATTTTTTTCAACAAGGACATATAAAAAGCATAATTACTGTTTTTTTTGTCCAATTCAAAAGATTACAATTTTTCTTAATAAATCTTGGAATAAAATTTAATGTATGTTGGAATACTCTTAGAATGAACCGTTCACTTCTTTTGTTTGTTTATCATTTTTACTTTCAAGTGACTGAATAGACCATTTTTTAAGAACTGAATAGATCAGCAATAAGTTGATAATCTCAACGTAGCGGGTAAGAATCTCGGAGATTTTTTTTGTTAGTTTTGTTGAAACTTTCTAAAGAGTTTATTACGATTTAATAAGTGTGGGAATAAAATTTATATATTTTATATATGATGTCGATTAAAATATAATGTGGTTTTGGTGTCGTTATATGTACACGCAGATAAAAAATATGTTTATATATGTTTGGTTTCAAAAACAAAATATTCAAAGGGAACCACCTAATGATTAAGAACTTTCCTTCAATAGCACTATTTTTCGATATAAGAAGATATTAGTTGTGTCCAACAATAATATAATTGCCTTAGCTAAAAAACTTACGTCTACATTTCTGTTTCTACCCAATAAAAATATATTTGCATCACTGATGAACTCAAAAAGAACAGAACTCTGCAAATTTAAAACAAACAGAACTACTTTCTTTTATGTGTTTCGCCTAGACATACATATATCTGTTTCTTTTGCACTTGCAAGAAAAATAGCGGAACCTTGTTGCTTTATGGGCTTACTTTTAGCAGTTGCCAAGTCTTGGCGTCATTTTAATTTTCAAGCAGCCGCGCCAAACGTGTTTAAAAGTTTAGCTCTTGTGAAAAGTGTTTCTGAAAATGTTTGTTAAAATTAAAAGTGTTTGTGTTTTCAAATTAATGAAATAAAAAACAAAGAAAAGGAAAATAAGGCGGATCAGCAGTAAAAATAGGTGAGTTTTGAAGCAACTAAAGCTTACAAAAATTATTTTAATGTCGGATAAACATAATATGGTTACTTCTCAACATAATTAAATCAGAGAAAAACTTATTTACTGTTTTCTAAACATATTTTGTGTGCTTCAAACCAACAATTATTTCTAAGCAAATATTTTGTAATCACAGTGAAAAACTTTTGGCATTTCTTTTGCTAAAATATGTTTCCAAGTTAATATAGTGTAATCATCGGCAAATATATTATGTTGTTCTTAATTAACGTTTTGAAAATAATTGCTTGACTGCAATTAAATTATGTTTTCTCCAATTAATTTATATTTGTCCGTGAATATTTAATGTTTTTCTTGACTAAATTATATTTCCAAGCAAACAAATAGTAATAGACTAAAAGTGTTCTGAGTCCATTTAGTCCATTTATAATTACAATATATTTATATGAAACCAATTTTCATTAAAACAAATTATATTGTTTTTAAATTCAAACAACAAGTGCTAAAGTAAAATTAAATAATGTTAACATTCATAAAGAAAGAAAGAAGAAGAAAGAAGAAGATATATACATAAAGAAAATTGCATTAATTAATCATATTATATGTGGAACCAATTATGATTACTTGTTTCCCAGAAACATGCAGAAATATATTATACTTCATGCAAATTATGTTTGGGAAGGCCTATTATTTTTCAGCGTGTAGATATATAGTATGTACAATCTAGAATTTACTAGTATTTAGTCCAAGTTTTTCGGCAGTGTAGTAAAAATATAAGTCCAGTTCTTGAGTGATACTAAGATCGACGAAAGAGTCAGTCCAAATGCACTGATTCAAGAAAACGAAAGTTAGTTACTCGACCAATTTTAAAAAAGTTATATTTGAAAGTTGATTCCAACTTACTGCTTTCTATAAAAACAAAGTTTTTACAGTTGCAAGATATCACGTTTTGAACACAAAAATGTAATCATTTTTTTAATGTAAAGGAACTATTTCCTATGCATCTCTAATATGTCAGACCAAAGTGTGCCTTTTATTATGGTTTTTAGGTCATCATTCTATGTTTAATAGGAGCTGAGAAGTATAATGGCAATTCTAATGACAAAAAGTGCATATTTTTGTATTGCCAAAGTTCAAACCACAACAGAAAATTAACGGCTCCTTTATGTACAATTTCTCTTTACCTAACTTTTTATAATAAAACACTTAAGAAAAAACAACAACAAGAAGTTTTCCCTTACGCTCATTTTAAAAGAAAAATGGTTTGTATTTCATTGAAGCAGTGAACCTGTTCTGCTGACGCGGAGTGTATATTTTAACTTTTAACGAAAAAGTAACCCTGAAATATAAGCAGAAATAGTTTTTGTAGGAAAAATATAATTGTTGTACTGCCCTGGGTATTGAAAAATTAGGCCTCATAGAAGCGTTATCAGAAGCAGCTTGGAAGTCATGTGTCTTACCGCCAAAGTAGTAACAAATGCACGCCTTCGTTAGGAGAGACCTAGCTTCATTGCCTATTGGGCTGTAATAAAAAATATTCACTTGATACTTATCAGTGAAACGCTTGCCTTTTTAACCGACTTCTAAAAGTAGGAGGTTCTCAAGTTCGTCGGTTTCTCTGTTTTTTTTTTTTTTTTTGTTAAATGTAAGCGATATGCCTGATTGTCATAATTTTTGGTGAGCAGATAGATATCATAAACATGGAGGTGTCCATCTAAAAAAGTGGGTGGTATTTGAGAAAGCGAAAGAAATACTAGAAAAACACTCTATCTCGAATAATATTGACACTAGCGTACTGCAATTTAGTGTAGGGGTAGAACCTTATATAATCAGACTTTAAAACAGAAGCGCCAACTTCAAAACTTTTTTATTCATAAAGAACGTAATATATTTATCATAATTAAACAAATTAGAAAAAAAACTTAAGAAAATTAAGATTTCCAATGTAATAATATGTTCAAATTAATTATCAAATATGACCAAGAAATTTAAAGGAAAAGTTATTTTAAAATTATTTTTTACTGTGAAGTGATTTCGTAGTCGGTTCATTTTTTTAAAAAGTTTTTATGTATGTGCATTAGAGTGGTCTTTAGTTGTATGGAGCAAAAAATTTTTTTCCGATCTTTAATTACGCACCAGGGTCTTGTTTCTTAACATGACAGAGGTAAACTGTGAAATTTTCAGAAAAAAATTTTCAGAAATTCACGGGAACAAAGTGCTTTTTTCCCAAAAAAAAATCCTAATAACATTTTTATAAGCTTAAACTTTCAAAAAAATGGTAAGCACTTCGTTTTCAATTTAGTATTATTTAAAATGACTCATCTAAGATGAAAATCAGATTAAAATTACTTGAGTTATGATTTTTTACTTTTGGTAAAAAACTAATTTTTTTTGTTCTATTAAAAAAGAAAATCGCAAAAATCTAACTTCAAAAAAAAAAGTGAAATGTCATGAAAATATTTTCTTAGACTATACCTAATACAGATGCAAGAAATGGTGCGATCAAGTGAAATAATTTGGTCATTACGAATTTTTTTTCTAAAACTATGCCTTTTTGTTATTTTCGAGATTGAATATTTTTACGAAAACAATTCCCAAAAACCCAAGATATAAATTTTGAAAAAGGCAAACAAGAACTAAAATAAAAATAGTTTTGAGCTATTTTGAGCAAAAAATTAAAAAAACCAAATCACGGATGAAAAAGTTATAGCTGTTGCAACTTGACTATTTTTTCCAAAACCCATAAAGTGCCTTTTTCTGGAATATCGAACACAGAAAAAATCATAAAAAATCAAAAAACGGAGATTTCTTATTTGGCATGACTTCAATAATTCTTAACCCTAGGAAGTAAGCCCAGGTCTGTACAGACTTTTAGCATATAAAATTGTGTGTAACTTTTTTGTTTTTTGTGTTAGAGACGAATATGTCCATCACTTCCTCAAAGCGGCTGCGGCGAACACAATGAGAACAAAATAAGACTGATTTCTGTGTTTGTTTTGGTTTTATTCGGGTTAATAGCCGAAAAGTGCCGAAAAGAAATGTAGGTCTGTGTAGATCTATAGAAAATTAATATGATTGCAGTGAACATTCGGTTTTTTTGTTTTGCGTGTTAGTGGAGATTTACGCCGGTGTTTGCTTCTGTTCAGTGCATTGTTAGTACTTTAATTGTTCATTCTATTTTTTTTATATACAAAATGGAATTAGCAACCAGATTAGATGAAGTCGATATGATTTAGAACGTAGTGAATCATCCCACCCGATATCAGAATTTATCGAGGCATGAGAGGTTTTATGAGTTGTTGGCAGCTGATGATGACAAGACCGAGGAAATTGATCCATTCGCAGGGGATGATGATGGGGATCCGGATTATGTTCCGCCTGAAGAAGATGATGCTTCCAATGCTGATGCTCATATCGAAATTGAAACTGAGGAGCCATATGATTATGAGGATTTGGGGGAATTAACGGAGTCGCTACAGCTGCAATTGAAGGGTTTGAAGCCGTCGAAATGGATGAGGAGCCACGCTTGGCGAGTTCAACTGAAACACCGGTTAGAAAATTTCTTTCAAAGGATGGCAAGCGGTCAAGCGCTCCGCTGGCCACAGGTAGGCTTCATGCCCATAACTGCACCTCAGTGGGTCGTAAAGGACCGGTTCCACAGATCTTCGAAACCCAATAACAATTTTCAAATCGCTCATGACACCCGAGATCGTCAGCACAATTGTGCATGAAACGAATCGAAAAGTCCAGGAGATATGCCGTTCATGGAATGCCAACAATCCTGATCAGGTACCACGAGCGTGGACGAATACAGTGGATGAAAAAGAAATGTATGCATATTTTGACCTTACAATGTTTGCTGGCATATTTGGTTCAGTGGGGCAGCGACGGAAACCCGATTTAGAAAGCGACGTTGTTTGCGAACCGCTTTAAATTGATTTTAAAATATATTTGTTTTCATAACGGCAACACACAACCAGCTCAGCTAATCAAAAGCAAATCAGCCGTCATCGACGACATATGGAATATGCTTTCGAGAAATTTGGAGTGACAATAGGTTGCGGGTGCACAGATTACAATTAATGAGCAATTGTTTCTCTACCGAGAATGCACGCGCTTCACCCAATACATTCTATATAAACCAGCCAAATACGTCACAAAAATCAGGTGGATGTGTAATGACAAGTCCAATTTACCTCTGAAAGGATTGATATATGTAGGAAAACAGCCGCGTGCTGTCAATCAAGGCGAAAATATTATCCTGCAAAATTCATAAATACGCCTGTTCAGGACGAGCAGTCTATGCCGATAATTTCTTTTCGTCATTCAATTTGGCCACGGTTTTGATAACGAAAAGGTTAGCATATGTAGGCACCATGCGCAAAAACAAAGCCTGCATACCGAAGGAGATGTTGGATCCAAGCCGGAATCTATTCAGCACAATATTCGGATTCCACAATAACAACATCTCGTTATATTCATACGTACCAAAAAAAAAGCATTAGTTCTCATCTCGACCGAATATTACCGTTGCGTCGTCGACTTTTCGAAGCCATCGAAGAAGCCATACCAAATACTCGATTATAAAATGTTTAAGTTCGGAGTGTACACCATGAATCAGATGGTTAGCGGGTGCACTTGTAAACGGGGCACAAAACGATGGCCATTGGCTGAATTATTTGTAAATTGTAATTTGAAATTTTGCATTTATTATATAATTAGTACATAAGAAAGAGTTATTCTTTCGCGTACAATAAAATAGTATACTATATATCTCGAACAAGCATAAAATCATAATGAGAAAGAAACAAAGATATTACATTTATATATAAAAATGACTTAAGTTTAATTCTAAAATCAATTTAAATTAATTAAAATAATGAAATCAACACGAACTTATATATACTGAAGTGAAGTATTAAAGAAAAAATGTGAAACGTAGAAAAGAAAAAAAAAAAGCGAGAAAGTAAAAGAGAAACGAGAATTTAAGAAAAATGTGCAGATATTAATTGCTTGAAGTATTGTGCATTTGAAATAGATTTAAGATACCTCGGCAATGAGTTCCACAGTCTAATGGTGCTTACGAAAAAAAAGTCTTGAGGAGTTCAGATATTTAAAGCGAGGAACTACAAGATTTAAGCTTCTAGATGATAAACAAAACTGAAGTTTAGAATATAGATAGTTTGGAGCTCTTGAGTGTATCAGCTTATGCAGAAATATACAATTTCTTGCTTTTAAATAATTTTCTATATTGCATCCTAGTATACGGTTGCTAAGACCAGTAACATGGCTAAATCTTCTGAGTCCATACACATAACGGGCCGCATAGTTTAACGCTACTTGCAGTTTATGTAACGAATGTGAATCTAGATTACTAAAAACCACTTCAAAATAATTTATAAAAGGCATAATCAACTGTATTACTAGTTTACGGCGAATTTCTGTTGATGTGATCTGAGCAGTCATTCGTAGATTTCTTAAGACAAAGTAGATTTTACTTACAACATAGTTAATATGGTCTACACATGAAAGTGATGTGTTAATCCGATACCCAAGGTTGGTTATTTTTTCAACAGACTTCAGTGGTGTAGTACTTATATATACAGTTGGGATATCTTCATCTGAGTAACGACTTTTTGAAATTGGCAACACAAAGGATTTTAACGGATTTAGTTTTAGCTTGTTACTTAACGCCCACTTATTAATTGAATCTAGGTCTTCATTAACTCTGAAGCAAAGATCTTCGCTGAGACCAATAGGGCGAGACATATAAAGCTGGAGATCATCCGCATATGCATGCATTATTACATTTTTCGGAATGGTAAAGATATCATTAATAAAGATTGCAAAGAGAAGTGGCCCAAGAACTGAGCCCTGTGGCACTCCGCTGTTAAGGTATTTATAATTCGAGTAACTACTGTCAATCTTCACTCTTTGGGATCTTCCATTTAGATAATTTTTAATAAGTTTGACTGCAGTCGAAGAAAAGCTAAAGAATGACTCAAGCTTTGAACATAAAAGATAATGATCTACAGTATCAAATGCTTTGGTAAAATCCAAAAGGCAGAGTAAGGTAAGATGTTCTTTATCAAAGGATATTCGAATGTCGTCTAAGATTTTAGCAACTGCAGTTGAGCAACTATGTCCAGAACGAAAACCAGACTGAAAGGGAGACAGGAGCTTATTAACGCAAAGGTAATGCAAGATCTGATCTGCGATTAGTGACTCACAGACTTTAGAAAGAGATGATAACAAGCTTATAGGCCGAAAGTCAGACGGTTCAGATTCTCTAGGTTTTTTTTGCAATGGGAATAATTGTTGCTACTTTCCACATTTTAGGATAGCATGAGCTGGTAAAGCAGTGGTTAATGATGTGCGTTAACGGACTTAAAATGTAAGGCAAAATTATTTCAAGAAACCTAATATTTATACCATCTTCTCTAAGAGCACTGGATTCAATTCTTAATATAGACCTGGCTACTCCCTTTAACATGTTGGACGTGGTAGGCTTAGCTTCATTTATTATTCATGATAAATTGGGGCATGTCAAGAGGAACGATAGAAGACGTGTCTCCCTAATGGAATTCACAGAACAACTGGTGATCCCTCACATTGTAAGCAGTGCAGGATTAATTCATAGCGGGGAATGGGGCTAAAATCGATACGGGGTCTACTTAAGGACAGAGCACTTAGCTCCGATCTTTTAATAATCTAAATATTAATTTTTACGCATTTATATTAATTTTTCTTTTCCGTTATGCAAAAGCAAAAGAAGTAGTTGAAACATTGGTGTCTGCTATTTTTTTTTTTTTGGCTTGGATAGCTGCTAATGTAACCAACTTTGCTTATCGAAGGTTATTGGATTGGAGGTTAGTGTATAAAACTATCACGCGATTGGGTATGATTGTCATACCTATAAAAGGCAAACACATTTTTTTAATATTGCATCCTTTTGCTATAATAGACGCAAGCAAACAGGAACAAAAATAATAAGAAACAAAATTTAAAGAAAATTAAAATTTTGTTCCTGGATCGAAAAATGCATTCAAAAACACATTAAACATTTCCACAGAAGCGCCTGCGGGATCCCCGCCTGCTCGGGGCCGGGGGCTGCAGCCCCTCTTAGCCCCCACCTAAATCCGCCACTGATTGTAAGAGGTTTTCAACACCTCAAACCAGCCATGGCATCACTCGATGTACAAGTAAGCATTTTATTTATTCATTCAATCAATTGAAATTCTAAAATCAATTATATTCGCAGGTATCTGCAGGCACACCAATAGATGATCGACCAGCCCATGCAGCTTGTTCTTCAACTCGACCATCGTGCTTGCTGTGCTATAAAAACGACAAAAAAACAGCGAAAAACACGATTCCATTGCATGTATTGCACGAGCCCGGTGTGCCAACAGCATTATCATGCCAGATATGCCTGCAACAAAATGCCGTACCTGACGTGTATTCTTTGTCTGATTTCAATAAAATAGGGTAAATTGCCACCTGCAAAACTTAAAAGCATGTCTTTATTGTTCTCAAATCCCCTCTTACTTCTTGGAGCAACCTTGTCTTCTGCCCTAGCTATAAGCACACATAGGTATACATATTGATCTGCACAGACTAAAATGATATAGTTAGCGCCAAAAAATCCCTGATCATCCTAGGGTTAAGAATGTATTTGATTTTCTTTCGCAAAAGTTTGGACTTCCAGGGTTGCCAAAATATTTCTAGGAAAACTAAATCGCAACACTTTATTCCAGAATTACGACTAAAGGCAAATATTAAAAGCAAGTATTTCAAATATTTCAAGCGTTTGAAATTGATCACATTTGGAAATATATCAAAACTAAACAAAACAAAACATTACCTGCATCTGTAAGTTGCTCAAAAAGTGAATTTTTGATTTTTTAAGATGTTTTTATAATTTTTCACTCTTCAACCAGGGCAACGCAATTTTTCTATATATATTTTAGCAACCCTGGAATTTCGAAAATTCCGATATTATTATAAAGTATATCTTTCAGAATCTAGAATCAAAGTAATAAAATTAATTTTCGGATTATCAAATTTACTTAAAATTTTAAAGAATTTTATTTTTTTTCTACATGTTTAATTTTTTAGAATCCCAACTGGCCAAAATGCTTTAGAACAGTATTATAACAAGCTTATAAGAAAAAATGAGAAAAAAATGAGAAAAAATATTACTGCAGCAATTGTAGTAAAATTAAAACGGAACCCTCGTGATAATATTACTCATGCAAGATTTTTTATAAGCTTTGTTATTATAAATAAACTTTGTTATTATATGTGTTTATAAAGCATACCATACTTTAGATTCAGTTATTTATATCAAGCGTTTCTCAAGTACGATTGAGACTTTATTGGGATCTCACTTCTAAGCAAGCTTGATAAAATTGATATTAAGAAAAGCTTAAAACCTACAGTTCATATTAAACTTGTTCTCAAGTACAATTGCGATTCGCTTTATAGATGGCCCGTTGGGATATTTCTAAATAAATAAGTAATGTTATATAAATATGAACACTCCAAAATAATGTTAAATTTTTTAAAATTCAATAAAGCGGCTTTTATACGTATATGATAGTTCACAGATAAAAAATTAGTTTAAATTTCCAGAGTTTTTCAAGCAACAATTGTTAATTTTTTCAATCTTTGAAGTTAAAAAAAAAACTATAAAAGTGTTAAAAGAAAATCGCTTAAAAAAGTTGATTATCAGACTTAAATAACCAGAGTTATGACTTTTTACTTTTGGGAAAAAATCTAATTTTTTTCTTATATAAAAAAAAATCGCCGAAATCCAAATTTAGAAAAAACTCAGTGAAATGTAATGGAAATATTTTTTATAACGGTACCTTATACACAAAACATGGTGCAATTTAGTGAAATTATTTGGTCGTTACGAACTTTTTTGATAGAAGTACGCCGTGGTGGAAATATCGAGTTTAAATATTTTTGCAAATAAGAAATGAACTTAAAATAGTTTTGAGCTATTTTTGCAAAAAATTAAAAAAACTAAAATCGGATAAAAAGTTGTAGCTGTTGAAACTTGACTTTTTTTAAAAAATCCTTAAAGTGTCCTTTTCTGGCATATCAATGCGTCATTCGTTACCTACTTTCGAAAAAAAATAATGACCACTCTAACGCATTGGAGTGAAATTTTTCTTTTGAATACATGAGGATGTTTTGTGACGCCGAATGTGAATTTCACAGCTCAACTTTGCTTAAAAAGTATGAAAGGAGAGGATATGGCATGTCAAATATGTATTTATTTTTACATATGTATCAATAGTTAAGCTCACAGGAGTGATAAGTGGTCTTTTGACGAAAATGGGTTAACTCATTTTCCAACTCGTCAAGTCATAATATATATTGTGTAAAATTACAATATATTACGTGAAATCTCATTAGAAGATATTCAGTACAAGGTTTAAATAACTATTTTGTACTAAAATGTTTGAAATTCAAAAACAAAATCAGTGTTGCTGAACACTGCGCATTTTTCACTAATCACTTTTATCGATTATAAAGCTGCGTTCGATAGCCCGATAAGGGATTGCCTATACTCAACAATGTTGATGTTGAGCAACACATGCAGCTCCGTCAAGGTAGGAATGACCTCTCCGAAACCTTCAATACCGAAAGAGGTTTCAGACAAGGCGTCCACTATCTTGCGATCTCTTCAACATCATCATGGAGGGGATCGTAGGAAAAGCAGGTGTGCACAAAGGTGTCCAGCTTCTTGCGTACGCTGATAATATTGACATTGTTGGCAGAACCAAGAGAGATGTTACCGCTGCATTCACTGCTATCGAAAAGGAATTAACCAAAGTTGGTTCGACGATAAACGAGAGTAAGACAAAGTATGCTGCTGTCTACAAACAGGAGAGCTTTAACTTTTGAAGTAGCCAAGGAGTTCATATACCTTGGCACCGCCATTAACAAGAACAATGACGTCAGCCTGGTGATAAAGCGAAGAACAACAATTGCTAATAAGTACTACTAAAGGCTCAGTAAGCAACTAAGTTCCAGAGCCCACTCTCGATCGACAAAATTAACACTCTACAAGATGCTCGTTCTACTTGTGCTTCTCTATGGCGCTGAGGCATGAGTAGTTTCGCAAACTGACGTAGCTGCTCTGGGGGTGTTCAAGAGAAAAGTTCTTCGCAAAATCTTCAGTCCTCTTCGAGTCGGCGATGATTATCGCATTCGAATGAACAACGAGCTGTATGAGCTCTACGAAGGCATTGACGTAGTTCAGCGTATAGTTGTTCGGCGACTACGCTGACTGGATAATGTTCATCGTATGGAAAACGAAGCTTCAGCGAAAAATGTGCTCGCGGCGACAGTCGTTGATCAACCATGGGAGACCATGCCTTCGATGGATGGACCAGGCCGAGGAAGCTCTAACGTCACTTGGTGTATCCAATTGCAGAAGGCGCGCGCAAAGCAGAGGATTCTAACAACAACAAACACTATAAAACCGCTTTGACCGCTAATTAAGACTTTGTAGGAAAGTGCGTGCCCATGTGAATTGGGCTAATGATCATAAGTAAATAAAGTCAGCCGACGTTGAGTTTTGTTGACTTTCTTTATGAAGAGCTCAACTTTGGTTCCCTTTATTTACCTATGATATTTCAAAATGTTAAGCAGGGGGGAGGGGTAAAAGTCTAACCATTATAAGTTTTTTTTAAATTTTTTGACAATAATACAGGCATTTTTTTTTCTAAAGTCCAGAGGGGGAGGCATGCCCATGCTTATGATAGAAGTGGCCACATACACATACGGACTTATAATTGTGACTGTATTAATCAGTCATATCTAATCGAGTTGCATAAATTTTGCATATGAATATTAAAGGGAAATATGCAATTTTTTATTTGCATATGCACTTTAATTTGCACATGAATTTTTTATGCAA
Source organism: Coremacera marginata (assembly GCA_914767935.1). Lineage (NCBI taxonomy): Eukaryota > Metazoa > Arthropoda > Insecta > Diptera > Sciomyzidae > Coremacera > Coremacera marginata. Next base: position 68,018,610 of record OU612045.1, read on the forward strand.
TATGAAAAAATATATTATGTTTTTCAAGATAGAATTTGTCGGGACGCATATCTGTGTCATCGAAATCATTCAATACAAATATGCAAAACCAAATCTCAAATGTGGAATATAAAAAAATAGTGGTAGCTACTGTTGGATCGTCTTATAAATTATATGTCAAAATTCAGATAGGACACTATTCTTTAGATATTTTGCTAGGTAGTAACGTAATGTCATAGCGTAGATATGAGGGGCTCCGCGGATCCTGTCTCTTCCCCCCTCCCCCCCAGAGCCATGAAAACCATTACCAAATTGATTAAAAAAACCTTTAATTGGTTGATTAATTGATAAATTCATTAAAAAGTTGATTAAAAAAAATTTTGGATAATTTTTCAATTTCTTAAAAAACTAAATTTTCATAACAGCAGTAGTTCTGTTTAAAAACAATCAACACATTACTACAACAACAAAAACCACGATAAAAACAACAACAGCAGCAGGAACCTAGCATAAAAAACCGGGAGCAGAAATTCCTTTGCACGCGTGTCAATTATCAGTAAGGAAAAAACCTTCTCCTCCTTCTCCCCTTTATGGAAGGGTTAATCACCGTTTTATCAAACCCATCATTACTGCGACCAACACTTTACCTAATCTTTCACTACTATAACTGTTTCTGTGTGTGTACAAATGCACTTGTAGTTGTTTTACTACTCCATGGCTTGTTTCATATTTGTTGTTTTTTCCTTATATCGTAGTTTTGATTTTTGTTGTTGTTTTTTTGTGATTGTTTTACTAAAGGTATTTCCACTCCTAACATGCGCTAAGCATTTGCATAAATTTGTACATATAAAGTAGGAAATTTATAAACGCACACAAAGATACGGTAACACAAACACATCTAAATAAATGCAAGCAAAAGAGTAAGTATCGGTGTTAGTGTGAAGTAAGTTTTTGTTTATAAATAAAGCAAATTTGAGCTGATGACTTTTGCTCTTCTCTCATAACGTCTAGAAACTACTCTACTGAGCACCACCTAACACGCAGCAAGTATTTACGACAAAATTTTGAAATGAGATTGTTTTTTCTCTCTTCTGCTCTTTTGCTTTTACTTCATATTCGTACTCAAATTAATACTACTTCTGCAAAAATGCCTGACCATTTACATAGTATGTTTTTTCTCCCGAAATTTTGGCGCATGCTCTCGGTGCATAACAGCACATGTGTTGAAAGTGGATTTTCTACGTGTTTCATTTTCTGTGTTCCTTGGTGAAAATTGTTTCAAGAAGGTTGTTTCAGCAGTGTATTTAAAAAAAAGAAACAAAATTAATTGTTTGGTTTTCAGCTTGTTTTTCATAAAAGATAGGGAGCTAGATTTTTTTCATTTCCTTTTGCCAAACATCGACAAGAAATCGGAAAAACATTCTAAATGGAATACCACAGAAATAATTTAAGAATTCACCTTCCGTGAACGAACAAACCATTTATTAAATTGATTCTATTTGGTTTTTAGAATATCGGAAAAGTTGAACTCGGAAGTTCAATACAATTATTACTGCTGTTCCATATCAAATCGGGCACTATTGTGATACAACTTTTTTTCAAATCTCACAATTCTTTTAACTAATCTCTGATTTTTTTTATTTTCTTATATTATATACGCCGAAAAATGCAAATATGTATATATATACAGAAAAAACGCTGGTGCTTCCTTGAACACACGAAAGAAGCGAAGCTTTTTCGGAGTTTCATAGATTTGATAGTTTTTTTTTTTAATAAATTATTTTTAAATTAAAAAATGAAAAGTTATATAAAGTAACTTAAAAATCACACAAATTCACACTAGTAAATTTATTACATTTCGTTATTCCAACACTGTAAGAATTAATGTAAATCCCTAAAAAAATTTAGGGATCGAACCCTTACCCACTGATTAAGAGTTCATTACACTATCCACCAATACAAAAAGTCTTTTTAACGCAGGGCTGTTGATTCAATTTTAAGTAAAACAGAGCTATGTTGCTGCATAGCAGCATAATCTATTCATAGATAGAGGATTGTGTATTGTGTAAACACCAGCTTCGGTGTTTTTTTTTACGCATTCACATCAACAAAAAACAAAACACACCGATGCTGCTGGCATCTTGTGGTAGTAGGAGCAAGTTTTTGTTAGTTGTTGTAGTATAGCCACTACACGAACCTTTATCTAGTGATAGATTGTGACGACCTACTGCAGCATAGCTTCTATTATATTTGACATTGAATAAACAAGTCTTTCTAACAAAGCTTTGTGACCTGGTGGATAGAGTTAAGAACTTTTAATCAGTACAGTGTTGCGTTTCATACAAGTTAGACAGAGAAAATTATTTTTTTGATTTTATTTTAGTTTTTCATGTTTAAGATAAAGTTAAAAAAAGTATTTCAGAAATTTTGGACAAGTGGGCGTGGCAGCCCACTCAATGATTCGGTTAACAATGCAAAATATTTTTGTAAAGACAAAATTCATTAGTATAATTCATAGTAGCGCTTTCTGACTGTGGTAAATTGCATAACAGACGCTTGTCATACAGAACAAACCATTTAATATGCGATTTCCAAGAAGGTTGCAATTTAGTACCAAACGAAAAAAAAAAAATTATTATGATGTGAAGTAACGAGAAGCCTATTCTTTTTTTATTATAAACATAGACATCAGAGCCTTATGAATATAAAAATTTGAAGGCAGAGACAAAGCTAGTTTTTTTATTTAAATATTTAAAGATATAACATTTTTAGCTTAGAAAAAAATACATTTTTTTAAATATAGGCAAAAAACATATAACTTACAGATTAAATATTTTTGTATGTACAATAAAATTAAAACACATACTATTCTTTTACAACAAATGGTCTACACGTTCTGTCCAACTCTTTTTAACTCGTTTTGAAGTAAAAAAAAAAATTTAAAATTAATATGATGTGAAGTCAAGCCTATACTTTTTTATTATAAAAAAAAAACATCATATTTAAAAATAAAAAAATTTTTAGCACTGAAAATAAAATTCTTTTTATATATAAAAAAAAAGTTGCAAATAATAAATAAATTTATAAACATCATTTTTTGATGTACTAAGAAACTAATAAACATACGAGTAGAGTTTACAACAAGTGGTCTACGGTATTTGGGCAGCTCTTCGTTCGTTCAGGAGTTATGCCATTTTAAAGTAAGTGGAGAAATCGTGATAGAAACAAGCGAAAAAGCTTATTTTCCCATACAAATTTTTGTAACTTCGGAGGAGTCATGCCATTTTAAAGTAAGTGGAAAAATCGTGATAGAAACAAGCGAAAAGCTTATTTTCCCATACAAATTTTTGTAACTTCGGTTCCACAAGAACAATCGTTATGGAATTATGAATGAATGAATCGGTATGGAAGGAAGATATGCCAATCAGTAGCCTTAATTTTAAATTTTGAACGATTCCGTGTCCTCAAACCTGAGTTACAGACTTATCTCCGTCTAACTAGGCCATTCGAAACACTGTGTGGCGGGCCAAAGAATATTTTTAATATTTAATATTAAAGTAATAAATTTACTTGTTGCAATAAGCGCAAGCAACAAAGCAATCTCGAAAAAAATGCATCGGCTTTTTATAATTCAAAAATTACAGGAGCTGTTTGTCTGGCCGTGGACCCTGAAAAAACGGAGACGTCATCGCAAAACTATAATAAACACCTGTTTTTGAAATCTTGAGTTATTGTGAAGCATTTCTGAATAAAAATTCATAGAAGCATATTTCTCCGGTATCTAGAGTGGCCTAACCCCATAATAATATACTACAGTGAAACCCGCTTAAGTACCTCCACCTTAAAGTACCTAACCCGATTTAGTGCCCAAAGTTTTCGGGCATATTTCAAGAAAATGAAAAAATGAAAATATGATGAGTTTTTACCCTCTTAAAGTACGTAACCCGCTTAAGTACCTTAAAATGCTGTAATTTTTAGGTGCGGTGCTTAAACGGGTTCCACTGTATTCAATTTAAGGTATCAAAGCTGTTGAAACATCCGTTCTTGGTCATCGTGTTGCTAATTTTGTTTGCAGCAATTTAAACATTACCTACTAAATGTACTTGTTGCTAAAGGTAGGAAAAGCATGCAAGCGAAAGTGAATATGAATATTAATATGACGAAAAATAAAAAAATCTTTACTTTTAGTTTAAGAGTGCTAAAACTGCCAACTGGGTCTGGTTGGACCACAACGTTATTGTTCTATCAACTTCAACACTCACCTTTACGAAATATTTTAAGCACAAAATCATGTTTGTGCATGCAAGTTTTTTGTTATTGTCGCACAATAAGATCACCGTTATGTAGTTTCTTGTATTTGCAACGAGTGTGAAATACTCACTCAACTATGTTGAGTTAAAACACAAAATCAAGCTTGTGCGTGCAAATTATTTGTTAAATTATTTGAAAAAATAAAATCACCGTTATGTAGTTTGTTGTACTATGCAGCGACCGTGATGACGGTTAAACAATCGGTATAGTATGCAATTAGTTTTCGGTGCGGAAACATTAATGAGTAAGTAGTTTTTTTAAATAAAAATATCAAAATAATATGAAATGGCTTCATAAAAAATGCAGACATGGTTGTTAATAGACCATCTAAATTTCAGCGCCTCACACCTGCTCAAAAGGATTTGCATGAGAAACGAATGATGGCATATATTGCCGAAAGTGACGATTAGGGCAATAATGAACCATTTCTGTGCAGTGATGACGAAAGCAATTATGTTCCATCAGATGTCGGAAGTGATGGTAATGCATCGGACGCGGAATTGGACTTAATTATTGATGAACCAACAGAAGAGTTTGATGATGAGGAGGAATTGACAGCAGAAGTCGATGAGATTGCTCCTCCGCAAGTTGGTGTAATAGTTGGAATACCAGCTGGTACATTGTATTCAACCTGTAATACAAAGCTGCTGTAATTTTGATGTCACAAACACCACCAGCAGGCAGGCCACGATCGCATAATATTCCCGTGCCTACCAGAACGGGACCTGCACGCCAACTTCTGCCAAGCCCTAATACCATTTTCAAGCATATTATAACACCTGAAATGATTGATACAATTATTTGTGAATCCAACCGCACAGTGCAAGAGATATTTTTTGCTTTATACGAAATATCCAACAAATGAAATGAAAGAATGGGAACCAACAATGTTGATACAGTTGATGATAAATTGAACTTCTTTTTGAGCAAATTATCTCATTTATACGACACTCATGTGCCTCTTCGTTCATCCCGAATTATAATACTATACATTTATAATACTAACAATTCTTGCCCATGGTTCACGAATTCCATCAAGCAAGCACTGAAAAAACGGCGTAAGGCTTATAATAGTCAAACGGTCGAAAAAAAATGTCTTTTTCTCGAAGATAAGTACTTCTCTACCGTCAAAGAAGCTGTGGAATAACTTAAAGCAAATTGGAATAGGTAACATTAAAGATGGAGGTTGTTGCTTAGATCCCGATATTCAAAATGCATTTTTCGTATCTAGTCCCTTTGCAGATCCTCCAGAAATGTTTTCTTCCTTGTTCCACAGTTCAGATACAATGAATCTAGCCGTCTTTTTTTCATTAACGCAATAAGACTTTGGAATTCACTGCCAAATAATTTAAAACGCGTTACCAACAAAACAAATTTTAAGCACTTAATTCTTGACTATTTCTCTTAAATTTTCTTTACCTATCTCTTTCTTTAATTACTTACTTCAAATGCTTCACTTTTTCTATTCCTCTATTTAAGTTAAAATAATTTTTTTTTCCTATGGTTATATCCATTCAAAATTTGTAGCTTTGTTATATCCTTTTAAGAGGTTGTTCTCCTAATAATTAAATTTTTGAATTTTTGAATTTTTTAAATTTTTAGTTTTAAATTGTAAGTTTAAAAATTTTTATATTTAAATTTTGAATTTTAAATTTTAAATTTGTATTCTTAATTTTTATTTTGTAACTTTTACTTAGAATATTCTAAATCGTTGCATTTAAAAGAGTCTATCTTGTATGCTAATATAATATCTGAAATAAATATATAGCATATAAACGTTCAAAGTCAACAAACGAAAATGAGATTTATGCCTTTCTTGGTTTGTTGTTATTTGCAGGCGTTTTCAACTATGCCACACAGCCGATTAAGGAGTTGTGGGCACCATATCACCATGATATTTATAAGGCTACAATGTCGTTAAAACGCTTCAAAAGCCTACTGCATCTTATCCGTTTTGACAATGGTAACACCCGACCTTTGGGTAATGTTAATGGCGAACTTGGAATCATCGCATACTCCAGCTGTTAACTTGTGCGTAGATGAACAGCTTTTTCGCTTTCGTGGACGTAACGTTTCACACATTATATTCCATCCAAACCTTCTAAATATGGCATTAAAGTTTGGTGCATATGCGATGCGCAAACAAATTACTCACTTAGAGGTCAAATTTATACAGGCAAACGTGCTGATGGTGTACGAGAAATCAATCAAGTGGAAAGAGTAGTATTGGACTTGACTCGAAAGTATTTTCATTCAGGGTGAACCATATATTGTGACAACTTTTTCACAACATTGAAACTTGCTGAAAATTTGATGCACCAGCGACTTGCTCTTGTTGGCACGGTTGGCTCCAATAAAACATTTGTGCCAACGTCGTTCACAAAATTAAGGACACGCCAAGAGTTCGAAACATTGTTTGGATACCACCGAAATAAATATGCTTTGTGTTCTTATGTTCCTACAATAAATAAAGTCGTTATTTTGTTGTTTACCTAGCATTACACAAGTGACATTTGGAAAAACATAACAGAGCAGGATGAATTCGGTAGAGCTGCAAAACAAAATATTGCCAACAAGCCGAATCAAATCTTGGACTACAACCATAATAAGGCAGCAGTGGATACAATGGATCAGATGGTGTCCGGCTATAGCTGCAATTGTGGAAAATTACGCTGGCCATTGACTATGTTTTTCAACAAGTTAGACATAGCGGGATTGGCCGCATTTATAATGCATAAACAAATGGTGGCAACAAAGCAATTAGAACAGCACCGAAAATTTTTGGTCGAATTAGAAACTTAGGTTGGTAGTTCCGCATATCGAAAACCGAGCTAGTATTTCTCATGCTAGTCGCTGGTATCACGTGAAATATGCAATGCCAAAATTTGGTGTAGCACTTAATTTTTATACCCCAAAGCGTACAGCGTAAGGGGTACATTAACTTTGTCATTCCGTTTGTAACGCCAAGAAGAAGGCGTGGCAGGTATAGAAAAATATATATATTTTTGATCAGCATCACCTCCTGAGTCGATTTCCGTTTGTCCGTCTGTCTGTCTTTCTGTACGTTTGACACGACACGACACGATTACAGCCGCAATGGAAGGAAGATCAAGTTCGAAAATGGGCCAAATCGGATGAAAACCACACCTACCTCCCATACAAAGTGGCTTTATTTAAAAAGTAAAATCTTTTAAGAATCTGCTCAAATTAAAGAAATGTCTTGAAATTTTGCATATAGGCTTTGATATATAATATAGAAGATCACTATGATATTTGGCAAAATCGAATGAAAACCCCGCCTACCTCCCATACAAATTGGCTTTATTTTAAACGTAAAATCTCATCAAAATCTGCAAAAATTAAAGAAATGCTTTAAGATTTTGAACATAAGCTTTGATATTTAATAATAATTTAATGGCAAAATCGTAAGAAAACCAAGCCCACTTTCCATACAAAGGGGCTTTTTTAAACGTAAAATTTCTTAAGAATCCACAAAAATTAAAGAAATGTCTTGAAATTTTGCACATAAGCTTTGATATATAAAATGAACCATTTCTTTGATATATGGCAAAATCGGATCAAAACCACGCCTACCTCCCATTAAAAGTGACGTCATCAAAATAGGGAAACTTTCGTTAAGATATAAAACTGAATGTCATCGTGTATGTCGTGGCTTCGAATATACTTCAATATGGCCGCGGGGAGGTATTTTTACTTCGGTATCTTGCCGAAGCTCCATCCTCACTAGTTTTTATCTTATCGTAACTATATAAAATTCTTTCTAATTCTTTGAACGTTTTATATCCTTCTAGGTACCAACAGAACAAGTAAAAAAAACAGAAGTAGCCCCTTCAACATCATCATCAGTATCCACAACATCGTACCGCCCTTTGTGTGATATATAAAAATCCACCACCAAAACAAGGCGCAAAACGCGATTCCGCTGAGATGAATGCAGCAAAGCGATGTGCCTTCAACACGACAAAGAGGTGAAATCCTATTTTTGTGACAGATGTCAAACGCAGCTCCAGTAGCCATTAAACACAAATATATTTTCCTTTAACTTCTTTCGCAATGAAATTTTTTAAATAACGAAAAATCTAAATATTTTTTGTTAGAGGTAAAAAATGAGCAATATATTTATTTTGAACTTATTTGCTATTTATTATAAGTTTATCGGCATATGTACATGCATTCTATAGCTATAATAAACATATTCAATCAAATCGAAGCACATCGGATCATTCGCCTAGCCATTAGGATACTCAAAAGACCAGAACTCGTTCAGTGAGTCTGGCCATACCCAGTAGGTTGACATAGTGGCATGAGCTTTATTGCCCATCCTAGTGTTAAGGAAATGTTTTTTGCTTATAAGTCTGCTAGGAAAGAAACAACAACAGTGCAGGGTCAGCTTCAAAAAATAGTATTTCAATTAATTAAAGTCGATAAGTTCAAATATTGCCAGCATATCTACCACTAGATGACTGAAATTTTCCAGAAAATATCTTAAATATATTCTTGTTCCCTTTTTTCTGCATTGTTTAGCTTTATTTCGTTGATACGCACTTATTAATTTTTATGATATGAGATGCTATTTGTACCATATATGACTTCAGTGCAGTTTTTTATAGTTTTTCGAAGTAAGCCTTGCGTTAATTGATTTAAAAACAGCACATGCTGCAAAATTAACGAATGCAACGTTGAATCTAAAATTTGATTTATTCTTAGATCTGTGAATTTCCATATAAATACCAAATATTCCATATAATTCAAATGTAGTTTTTCACTCACATTTATATCGAAATTAAAAAAAAAGCACAGGTGCGTCGTTGGACACACGACAGAAGCTAAGCTTGATAGCTTTATAATTTTTTCTTTTTAATAAATTAACTTTTAAATTCAAAAATTTAAAATAACGTAAACTAAATTACATATATACACAAAACATACTTACTTCTTATTTTTTATTGTTGAATGTCAAATTTCCACGCCAATTACATATACGGGCATATAATGCCAGCGACTCTCCATTTGAACTCTCCACACATGGTTGTGAACTAGGCTGCACTGAACAAATTTTTTCCTTCAACAGCGTACTACCTAGCGAAAAAGAATTCCGCTGCCTGTTCGCTGTCAAAAAACTCAATGTACTTCTTAAGGGAATTTTGTTTTCGTTTTTACAACAAATTTGCTTCTAGTTGCTACATGATGTCACCAGCATCGGTATTTTGTGGCTACACTGCATTGATCGATATGGCAGTGCTAGTGTATTGGTTGGAATGAACGAAAAAGAGAGAAGACAATGGATAGAGACGAAAAGCAGTCGTGTTTTTTAACTGCTGGCTTCCGCACTTTATCATTTTTTTAATAAACTTCCATTGGATTGAATGTAATAATTGTTTAAGTTTCTTTTATAATAAAGTGTTTTATATTGTAGTGGAAACACGTCTACAGTTTTCCTTTGCGCGTTCATATCAAGAAAAAACAAAACACACCGATGCTGGTGACATCTTATTGGCATAAGCCAATACATAATCCTCTATCTATTGATAGATTGTAACGATCTGCTGCAGCATAGCTTCTGTTATACTTAACAATAAATCCACAAACATTTCTGATATAGCTTGGTGGCATGCTGGATAGTGTATATGCCTCGTGATCAACTGGTTGCGAGTTCGAATCCCCACGGGGGTAGAGAATTATTTTTAGTATTACAGAATTTAATTTTTTGTTGTAATAAGCGCAAGCAATAAGAAACTATAAAATTCTAAGAAAAAATCTGTCGAAAATTTTTCAGATTTCACTCCAAGCAAATCACAGTACGGGGAGTAAAAAGCTTCGCTTCAAAAATCGCATGGTGGGGTATTTGAACACACAACCTACTGTTTACAAGTTCTTCCATTGCCAACTGAGCTCCGAGACTACCTTCACTACTTTGGTCAAAACTTAAGTATCAGAAGGTTATGTTACTAAAATATTGTGCCGAAAATTAACTTCATCATTAGCTGAGTTTTTTCCAACATCAAACTCCGATTTGCATGTAAAACAAAATCCAGCTCATTATATGTTCACAGTGCCATCTAGTTGTGAAACTGACTATTTGCACTCTAAATCGTAATCTAAATCCAATTTGGATGTTGGAGAAAATGCGACTATTGATTGAAACGCTTCAAATCAAATATTGTGATAATTTTTACTCACAGAGAAATGTTGCTATTTTCTGCATACAGATAAACAGCTGATGTTGCTTTTAAGCTCAAAGATAAGATAAGCAGCGCCATCTAGTCATCATCAAAAAGTCAAATGTCGCCAACTTTTACAGTTACAACCACAACACTTAAAAACATAGAATTGGATCAATTGAATTGATTGACAAAAAACGCTGCTAATGTTAGAGTTTCTTCTATAGATATATATATGTTTGCATCACTTAGAATTAAATATCGTGGCAAATCCAACATAATATACGATGCTTTCTTGTAACGAAAAACGCATTAATATTTTAAACTCCGTAGGCACGGTAAAATAAACCAAAACAAGTATGCGCGGTAGCATAATGTCAGCGTTTCCAACCACAAAGCGAAGTTATAATCGATTAATGACTATTTTGGATTAACAATTCATTTTTTTTTTTTGTTATCAATCCTATGGAATAAATTGGAAGATGTATACTATGCTGGCTTTCGTTTTTGTTCGCTTTGATGCAAGGGAGGCAATGGTGCAATGGTAGCACGTTCAACTTGCAACCGAGTTGTACGCGGTTCGATGCGAGTACGTAAAGGGAAAAATTAATTATTCCGACACAGGTTTTTCGAAAAATTGTCTCTTTTAAATATTTCGAACCTGAGTACTACATAAGTCATCAAGTACTCAAAATAATAAATCCTCTCGATAACCAACTGTGTCACGAAAGTTAAAAACAACTGCGATCTAATTCTGTGTGTGAATATTGAACTTTTCAGTAACTTTCCAAAAACAAAAGGTACAATTGATATATCCCATTATATTGCCATGTTGAAAATACTACGCTCAGAAAAAAATTTCTCGGAATATAAGGAAAACAGCATCATATTTAGAAAAAATTGGTCTAGAGAAAGAAATATTAATAAGCTTCCATTAAAAAGAGAAATATTATCTCATCAATAAACCTACCTTCTCTTTAACAGAAGAATATTTCTTTATAACATGTTCAACCGTATTCTTTATTGTGTAAATTTTCCCGAAAACAGAAATATTTATCTAATTTTAATAAATCTTTTGTTTAAATTGCGTTTATAGTTTCTCACAAAGGAAAAAACACTTTCTTCAAAAGAGAGATATATTTTTTTTAATATTGGTGCGTTAATTTTTTTCTCTAAAACAGTGAAATATATCTGGAACTACGATTAAAAATTTATTTTATCTGTCTTAAGACCGTTTCGAGTGTGTATTTTTTAATAAAAAGCAAAAAATTATAGTAAGAATCTTTTGACTTTAAAATTTAAAAAATTTATTTTTGATTTTACTATGGGCAACAATAGGAGGCAACATTTTTCTGATATTCTACAATAAGATAATATCTTATGATGCCTTCGACAGTACGACAACTCTTTTCACTATGTTATTTTGGATTGAAAATTAAAAAAAAACATTATTATTTACAATCTTTGATTTACTGAAGTTACACTCCTTTTTTATTTTTGTGAAAAATTTGCTTTAACTCAATTCAACGCAAAGTAAAAGTATTAATATTGTATTGTGATTCGGTTGGAAAAATATTAGTAAAAATAATAGAGGTACAGGTAGAATAATTGTTGTTCCATTACTTTTCAGGAACCCTAATTAATATTCCAGAAATTTCATGTGAGAAATGATTTTATAAATACATCCAAAGAATCAATGGCTATAAACAACATCATTAAAAATCCCTTTGAAGGAAAAATCGTTATATTATGTAGAATATGCAACACTTACTTTTCACAACATCATTCACTCCCCTGTAGGAAAATTAACTAATTTATAAGTAGTTGATAAAGTAGTTTTTTGTCAACCACAACTAGTTGGAATTCTGACTTTTTTCCATAGAACGAACTAACATATTTTGTATGGTGATGTCCGCTAAATAAGTCAATTGACTTTCGTCTGCATATATTTTCAACTACTTGTTAAATTAGTTATATTTAAATTTTTTTTTAATTACTTTAAAATAACCAATTGAAAACTATTACTGATGGCCTAAAGTTAATAATATTTGATGAAATTACATGGTTAAATATATATAAACTTGTAATCTAATAAAAATTTGCAACTAAAACATGTCAAAATCAGAGTAGTTGCCGCCTTAATATAATTCATGGTAGTTTATCAATCACTTGTTTTTAAGTAGTATTTCAATTACTTCATATATAATGCAATAAAAACTATTTAGAATTGAAGTGGATGCCGCCTTAACATAATTCAAAGTAGTTCATATACTGGTTTATTTTAAATTAGTTGTTTTTAAAAACAAGTTAGTTTGTTCCTATAGGGTCGCTCTCACGCTTTCTACTTCTTTTTCCGTACCTACTTCACTTTAAGAAAAATACATCGTTTTTAAAGAAGAAGACTTTTTTATTTTTCAGAAAGGATTTGTTTTTATTAAAAAAATATTTCGCATAGTGAATTGATTATCAACAATAGAGAAAATTTTTCATTTACTATAAATTTTTCTCTAAAAATGAGAATATTTTAGTGCGAGAAAAATACTTATCATTATCAGAGACATGAAATATTTTAATTTCTACAAAAGTTGAAAAATTTCATCGAATATGTGAATTTATTCTAATTGAAGAACAATTTATTTGATGTAGTACTACTATTGAAAATAGAGAAATTTTTTATCACAAAAACATAGGTGTTTTTTTTCTGAGTGTAGTTGGCTTTATAAAAAAAGACATTCCTTGAATTACTACTGGTATGAAGGCAGACTGCTTTTTAACGATTTGGTTGCTCTGAAGGAAGGAATGTTAATAAAATAAATTATCAATCTTCCCAGATATTCCATTTTTGGGTAAAGTTTCACTTCTACCGTGCGTGGCGGCCACACACATCTATTTTTTTTTCAAAGAATGCCTTAAATAACAACACGAGTTATCAATGCGAAAGCATGCACACAATTAAAAGCTTGAAATGTACTGAGAGTAAGAGAATGATTGGAGAAATATAATCTTTCCTTTTTCTTGCATGGTCCCACAGACAAAGTGTACCAGTTAAGGGTAAATAAATAACAAATACTGGTTGTGATTTTGCATTTAATTTTATTACATATTTTAGTGGCGGCCGTAGCGCAGTGGGTAGAGTGCGTGGCCCATACGCCAGAGAGCCCTGGTTCAATTCCGACCTGACACAAAACGTTTCTTCAATTGAATTAATTTTTCTGTTCTGCACTCACCTCTCTGCAGTTAATGACAAACCTTAGATAGTAAAACTGCCATGAAAAGCTTCTCGAGAACATAAGCCGTTCGGAGACGGCATAAAGCATGTAGGTCCAGTTCTCAATCATTTGTGTTCAAACATTTCACTACACAATTGTATCATAAGAAGCTCGATTAAAGTCCTTCCAAGGGCTGAAATGGCCATTTCGTTGTTTGTTTTTGTATAGAAGGTAAGCTTAGGTTCGTATGGTTTAGACGGCTACCCGGCTCGCACACTTAGGCCATTGAAGGATATAAGCGAAACCATACGATTTAAATCGCATTTAATCTGTTGTTAAAAGAGTCCTGTCTTCATTGAAGCAATTTGTTTTCATTCAAACAAACTCACACCACGCCCGGCCATCGAGCGGTGGGAGATAACCTTGTTACCTGTACAACGTGCAGTATAACCCGATGCTGTGACTCAGAAGATCGGATCTGTCTCGGTTTTTCTAGGGATGCTTACCGGCTACTGCTTAACAGAAGCACACGCTCTTCGTTTAGGTTTCGAAACACACTTTGGCCACTGTTCTGTGCTAAGTAGAAGGAGACTGGCTACCCTTAATCAACCCTTCCCTAACTTCTTTGCCGCATTCTCAATCATCGTTCTCCTTATAGCCAGTTCGTCACCTTTGCAGTTTTCTTCTATGTGACGGTGCCCAGATGAGGTTGAAGAACATAAAACATTTAACTACGCTTCACTATCTAATATCATATTTTGAATAAAAAATTTGGTCAAATAAAAATTTACACAAATTTATGACCTCTTTGTGACACTTTTCGCAAAACCTCCACATTCACATTCCGCTTAATTCAGCAATTAGTGTTCCAACGCATTTGGGAACAAATAAATAAATTCTTAATAATCACAAAAACAAGAGCAACAACAACGCAAATAACAACTGCAGTGACCTCATATGGCAGGGAAATATTAATATTTATAAAAAAGAAATTGAAAACATTTTTGATGTCATGAACTTGTCTATCAAACTGCTGGTCAGACATGCAGACCATTGATGCCAAAGATGTTCACCATGTTGCAACAATAATAATGAAAATGTAAAGAATAACATGTGGGGGTGCTCCATCCATCTGTTCAGCGAACATTCATATGTATTTACCCTGTAGGAAAATCAACTAATTTAAAAGTACTTAATAAAGTAGTTTTTTGTCAACCACAACTAGTTGAAATTCTGACTTTTTTCCATAGAACGAACTAACATATTTTGTATGGTGATGTCCGCTAAATAAGTCAATTGACTTTCGTCTGCATATATTTTCAACTACTTGTTAAACTAGTTATATATACATTATTTTTTTAATTACTTTAAAATAACCCATTGGAAACTATTACTGATGGCCTAAAGTTAATAATATTTGATGAAATAACATGGTTAAATATATATAAACTTGTAATCTAATAAAAATTTGCAATTAAAACATGTCAAAATCAGAGTAGTTGCCGCCTTAATATAATTCATGGTAGTTTATCAATCACTTGTTTTTAGGTAGTATTTCAATTACTTCATGTATAATTCAATAAAAACTATTTAGAATTGAAGTAGATGCCGCCTTAATATAATTCAAAGTAGTTCATATACTGATTTATTTTAAGTTAGTTTTTTAATTAGTTGTTTTTAAAAACAAGTTAGTTTGTTCCTATAGGGTATCTATACTTGTGTCCGTATTTCTGTCTATCATTCTTTGCTCTTTAGCTAAGCAATCCGCTGTTTGTGTATGGATAATGTTGTGTGTGTATGTTTGTGAGTGAGAGTTTTGCAGTATTGTTTATTTATTGTTGTTTTTCAAGAAAACACCAAAACACTCTGGATTCAGAATCAATTATCTTTTGCCGCCAGTCTGTATTAAAATAATTTTAATCATTCTTTTAATGTATGTTTAATTTTTTTCAACTTCCGGATCTGTGTTGAACGAGTTAAATAGCTGAACATATTCAACTTCATGCAGATTTTAAGAATCATGTTGAGAATCGTAGACAATGAAATCATAATAAAACAAACCACTTGGAAGGGAGGTTATGTTGAAAATGTGGTGTTTTATTAAAATCCTTTTTCATAAATGAGCAAAACCAAAAATTATAATATAGTTCACTCAGAACCTTTAGAAAAACATCATAAATTGTCCTCAAAATTTACTCACCATTATGTCCGGTATTTGTTATGATGACCCAGAAATCGATGGTCTTCTCTGGGCCCAACTCTTCATAGTCCCACTTCTTTTTAACACGCACAGCACCATTTGTCTCCACCGTCACCCACGGATTATCATCACGTATTTTAAATGTTTCCTTATCTGTCTCTTTCTCCAGCTGAAACACGGACTTGCCTTCGGTATCGCCATCAGCTTCTGTGAATTCAATGCGCTTGGTGGGACGTACGGCACGCGTGACCCGACGTTTCTCTCGATGGTGCGAATGTTCATTAACAGCATCATGCTCAAGATGCTGCATTATAAAGGAGACTGGCTCAGGAGCTAAAAATTCAATAAGAACCTTAGCAGGTTTTTCGCTCACAAGACTTGGGTAGCGCAAGTCATGAGCTTCAACTTCGATCAGTATTTCTGGGTGTTGAGGTTCACCGGCTAGCATAATCTCACCAGTTTGGGGCACAATAATTACTATATTACTGGATGCAGTGAGACGATAGGCAACCTTATCCCCATCCGCATCGGTGGCCTCTACCTTGCCGAGTATTGAGAAACGTTTCCAGGCTGTGGTTGAGTTACCATCCAGGTTAGTGGCTTTTTGACCAGCAAAGGCAAATTTATAGTCCGTGGCTTTGAAGATGGGACGATTATCGTTCTCATCTAGAACAGTGACGACTATTTTGGAAACAGTTTTGTCGATTTCATCCAAGTCTGATGCTTGTATGGAGAGATCGTAATGCGACTTTTGTTCACGATCCAAAGGACGATTAGTTACCAGCCAGACCCCAGAGACATCGTCGACATCCACAATGAGCGAAGTAGTGCTTAAATCACCATCTCTATTCAGCTTACGGCCCTGCAGTGCAAAAGCTTGATCCTCATTGCCACCTATTATGGTGTAACGCACCTTTTTTGGGGTCATATCTTCCTCAAGTATATCGCCGCTAAAGGCCTGCATCAACGGTATACCACGAACACGTGTGCCTGCTGGCCGATTCTCGCGCACTTCGCCGGAGGCATCCAAAACGGCACCTGCAAACCGCAGCATGTCATTGCGATGCATAACGAACAACTGAAGGTTGTGCGTGTTCGTTGCATTGGGCGTCTCTTCGACCACTACCAAGTTCACCGGACGATTGACCAGCGGCGAGATGTCGGACGTGGTCATAACAACGCCATCTTCTAAAACAGTAAAATACTTAGAATAGTCGCCATCCAACATATGGTAGGCACCAGCTTGAGCTGCGCTATAGGACGCATTGGAGACCGGCACTGTTTTGAACTTCTTGATACTGAAACCCGGATAGGTGTCGTGGGGCAGAACTAATGACATATCGTTGGCGCCATTGCTACCTGCTAACATGCGTGCGGCATTGGCAGCTGAAAGACCACCACTGTGAACGGTATTTTTTTCCGTTCCGAAAGCCACACTCGGTGGTACATGACACGCGAGTAAAACCGATAACGTACCGAATAAAAACGCGACACGACGATGACACAATTCGACTTTAGATGAGCTCACGAACGATTGCGATGAGTTTTTACAAGAGAGTACACACCCGAACGTAAAATTAGTTCCCTGGTGGCGCCGCTGCTTTTGGGGTCGATCACGTGCCGCCATTGTGGCACACGTTTGGTGTTTGTTTGAGCTTAGGAAGCGCTGCGATAGGAATTGACTTTACTTGTTTAGTTTTATTAAACACTTGTTTGCAAAATGTACAATTTTTTGCGTTTAAATTGAGCGAAATTCCTGGCAGTTAATGCATTTTGCTGCTGTGATTTAGAGCGTTGTTTTACGGAAAGTTAAGATCTGCAAAGAGAAAAAACAAGATAAAATGTTAGTAATAGTTGAATATAAAAGAGTTATTTCAAAACTTTATTTTATGTTAATATATAGATTTTTCTTATTATTAATTGTGTAGGTAAATTTCTCCAGAAACTAGTTTATATTTTGCCACAATATTCACCTGAAATGATATTGCATTGGTTGTAAAAGAGCAAAATAAATACAAAATTAGGACCTTTTTGACGTCAACTAAATCTTATTACTTTTAAGAATCTTATAAATAAGAATCTTATAAGAATTTACCGTTTAAATTAACACCTAATTTTGTGTTTTGTTTAGCTTTAGCTGTTTAAGCTTAAGCAGGTAAGTTTCTTTGGTCACAAAAATATCACGGTTTAGTTTAAAGGACCAGATCTCCATTTTGAATTAAAACTTGCGGGTGGAAGCTTAAATGTTTCTTTTAAAAAGATTTTACTTCATGCTAGAGGTCCTCAGTTTTGATAAAGAAATCTATAAGTACTAGAAAAATTAAAAACAAGAATGTCGGAATTTTTATAACCAAAATTTTTTTTTATTTATTCCTGGATGTGTCTTTTTATAAATAATAAAAAAAATATCTGGATTTATTAAATTTTTTATCAACTTGATTTTGGGAACCAAGATTTTGCCTATAATTTTTTGCGAAATGCTCCAAATTGAGAATATCTCATATGTTTTTTAAAAAATATTGTTGCAAAAATTACCACAAAAAGTAAAAATTCCCTTCACAAAATATCGCAAATACGAAAATGTAACCATAAAGCAAAAACCAACTAAGAAGAAAAATATTATACAAAAGTAATTTATTTCAAAATAAATATTTAATTTTTTTAACCTGATAAAAAAATATAAAAACTTTCAAACGGGTTTTTGCAGTTTCTTACATCCAAATTAAATTGAACAATGAATATTTAAAATTTTTTGAATCCGTTATGGGTTCAGAATAAAAATTACTGGGGCATTTCACATAAAGAGGGCAACCAAGAATTGTATAATTTAGATTTTGTGTTTTATTTGCTATCTTACACCACTATTGGTCCCTAGCTTCTGTACAAGACTTTGGCCCGGTGCGAAGTGTAGTTCTAGTTTCGTAAAAATGTAAAAAGTCTAAGTATGACTTTTTCGAAAACGATTTTGTCAAATTGGAATTTTTTTATTATCTTTTTTTACTTTCGTGCTGATTTATTGGGTTCTGGTTCGCACTTTTATATTTAAGCACCTGCAGCTCTGAAATTTTCACTGATGACAGCTTTTTAAATACCTTTGCTGGTATCAAAAATGGACAGCAAGCCACGCCTAATTTCCGTATGGGCTGATGTGTAATATAGGGTGTTTGGTAAACATATGTTTTACGTGGTTAAACGGAACTCTAGGGATCTCTGTGGTAAAAGTTGTACAAGAAACCACTCCTCCAATTTTCAAAAACAACTTTTGCACTCACAAAATGTTGGGTCACTCATTACAAGATTTTCAGCTCTTTGGGTGGCATCCATTGGATCAAGTGGAACCTATCAAGAAAAATTTTATTCAAAGAGTCTACTAAGCCCAAGAAATTGAAATGACCCAACTAGATCTAAAAATATTGGTATTGGAACCTTAATACCCAAATAGTACGTATTTAACAAAAAATCTCAGATTTTACCCAAGGAGTCCAACAGAACCTAAAAAAGTTCCAATGACACAACTAGAACCATAAATAATTCATATGAAACCTAGACCTTTGTACACAGCCTTCAGAAATCATAAGAGTTACAATGGACTCTACTGGGAGCTAACTACTTCTACTAACTAGCTACATTTTCTCTTCACTGCTCAGATTTCATTCCTGCCTTTCATTTTCGTGAGCGGCTCATGAGCTGCCTCATGAACATTAAAAGTATCATTTATGTTCTAGTTCACGAGCGCGTACGTTTTGGTAGGCACGTTATGAGAACTCGTTTAAAAGTCTCGCCAAAACATACGCGCTCGTGGACGCGCTCGTAGAGAGGAATAAAATATTTTCTAGGGTACACGTCTGCGAGCGCGTACAATTTATTGTGTACCTTTTTGAAAAGTACGCTCCAAAGGTTACGCGAGCGGACCCCGAATACCCCTAATGTTTATAAGTCGTCTTTAACGCTTTGTTTTTTTGCAGCAGACTTAAAAAATAACTTCTTAATGTATTTGCCTTTAGCTTGCATGATGAACGTACATTTTCCCACCACACGTTGTACAAACCCACATTTTGAAAATGGTAGGTGCCTAGAATAAAACATACCAAACATTAAACTTCCGCAAAGTTCCGCAAACTCTATTAGTAATTCTTTGTTTAAAATTCTTCGCCCCACATTAGTTGGCACACTCATTTTATCTAGGTGTTTCAAAGAAGTTCTAGCTCTCCAAGATTGAAATATTTTTTTATGTCCTCATTTAAGTTTCTCGTTTTCCTTTTTTTTCTAAAACATTTATATACATATCGAAAATACATACCATAAGCTTAAATCTCCATTCTTTAGTTTTTTTAATACAGCTTCAAATAATACCACAATTTAGTTTTATTTGTAACAAAAAATTCAATAATTTACATTGGAAAATTTTAATCGCTCACAAACCTCGCTAACAAAAGGAACGGTACATCGTAAAAGGAAAGCAAATATCATTATTTTGCTTCGGTTTGAGTTTCTACTTTGCAAAAAATGTTTTGTTAACCTTCTTTTCGATTCCTGAAAAACAAGGTTAATGCCAGTAAATCGCACTATTTTCCGCATTGTGCTTTAGACAAAATAAAAAATTCACTTTTCCAAAACTCTGGGGTGATGGAGTACTTTGAAAAAACGAAAAATTCACTTTTCCAAAATTCTGAGATGATGGAATGCTTTGAAATAATAAAAAATAGTTTCCAAAATTCTGAGATGATAACATTTTTTGACTATTTTTCTTGTAATCAGCACACGAAAATCTAGTAGAAACACTATTTGTACTCTTAAAAGGTAATTCGCCCTCGGTCTGTGTAATTAAAATAGATATTTTTCAAATTACGACGTTTCTTAAATATCTAAAAATAATGAAAAATAATGTCAAAAATATCGAATTAAACTATGAAATAAATTTTTTAAATTTTTTGTAAGTATATTATAAGTCGGTCGTCGACTTTTCAATGTTCTCTATGTTCTTATACCGCGTTCTTTTCATGGTTAAATGCAATTTGACGAATAGATAGAAGTCACAAGGATCCATATCAGGTGAGCATGATGAATGATTGATTGTTGAAATGCCGTGCTTGTTAAAAAAATCCGTGGCTAGTGTTGAACGGCGAGACTTCGCTCTATCGTGCAATAAACGCCAGCTTCCATTTTCACGATACTCCGGCCGTAAACGACAAATAAAAAAACCAACAAATGCTTGATAAAACCAAGATATAACGCACATTAACCGTTGGACCTGGTGGAACGATTATTTCCTTCGAATCATAGAAACAAATCATAATTTTTTCCACTTCCGACTTTTTCCAGAGAGGTTTTCTTGGGATTTGGTTGACCGGGCACCTTTCATTCCGCACTTTGGCGCTTAGAAAACACAACACCTCGTCGTCATTTACGATGGAGTTCAAGAAATTGTTGTCCTATTTCTAGTTTAAAAAAAAACTAAATATTCGTTATATGTTACATGCTCATATTCCGACCGGCAAGAGAATGCCAATGAAATATGTCTCTTTTGAACTCAGAAAATAGCGCCATTAGTTTTTGATATTTTTAAAACGGAGTACTATTTATGTAACCATAGCTATATACAGCAGAACTTATTTACTGAGATCGATTAAAAATAACTTTAATAAAAATTTTTAACTTGATGATAAGCTGCACAAATGTTGTTTATATACAATACATAAAGCATTAAATTTTTTCTCTTAAGAAATTGCGGCTATTTTTTCAGCCAAATTTCTCAAAAGTGTTTAAAATAAAGTTGAATAATGCATCGATGCCTTTGAAATTGGAAAAATCACAAAAAGCCCTTCACATATCCCTGGTATTAACTCATATTTAATATATTTTGAGAAGTCCAGCATTTTTGCAGCAATGGTGTATAGGTAAGAGTAGAAAATAACTTCTTGTAACTTCTTGAGCTCCTGACAGGAAAACCAACTAAAAGCAGAAAGTAATCCGTAACTGCTGGACCTCTAAAACAGTCAGAACTATGAAACTATTGTTCATTAGGAAGGTAGAAAAGCTAGTGCCCTTATTGGCAGGAAAGTGGTGTTTGACTTTAATTTTATAATTATAATTACGAAATGTTTCTTAATATTATTTCACAGTTAGTTGTTCTTAATAAATGTTGGTGCTGTGAGTTTGGCTTCTTCTCTGTTTATAAATGTTTATAAATAAGGTTTAAGTTACCTTCATCAAGCATAAGGCATATAAAAAAAAGCAGCAACTAAAACAAAACAAGTTCAATAATCATGCATGTCATATCAATTATTACGGAATTAAAGCATCATTAAAATCGATTTTTGACATTTAACCGCCCCGCTGTCTAGCTCCGCCCCACACTGTATCTTCCGGTATGCTAGATGTTGAAAGACTATTTTACATTTTTATGACAGCTAGCTAAAAAAATTCAGTGACCGTCCATTTGACTGACAGAGCACGTGGTTCAACAACAACAAATAATGTAAATGAAGTTTTAAAACGGGAGAGAAACAACGCAATAACGTATATTTTCTATTGACAGTTCATAAATTTAGCCAACAGATTCGTTAATCACGAAAAGCAAAACGAGTTCCACACCATCAGTCTTCGCTCTCGATTAAAATCTTAATAAACATTTTTGATGAAATTATAGTGATTTCTATGTAATTTTATGTAAAAATTAAGCGTGATCACAGCTGGTGGTCAATGCCGAGTAGAATTTCGATGACGTTATGGATATGGATAGCCAATGGTTGTTCAATATTAGTAGCACTACTTTAAGCGGCATATTAAGATGCTGTTAAAACACCAACGCAGGAGTTTATAATTATTTTCAGTAATTTATAATGAAACCTATTAATTTATTTATATTACAAGCCTTTTAAGTGCTCATAAGACTTATAAAAAATAAATATATAAATAACTGGTCGTTAAATTCGGCCAAAGTTTTCCTGGTGCTGACTCGTTTTGTCACAAATAAATATTTTATAACAATGATAGAAGTTACTATATCAACATATTTAAAAATGCTAAGAGTGATTTTGATTTACAGAGGATATGTGAGACACCAACGAGGGTACAATAATTACGTTTTAATATATCGATATTGTTGTTGTCTATGGATGTAATAAAAACACTAAAGCAAGAAACAATGAAAAAAGATAACGAAAAATATCTTTTTAGCAAGTTTGTACACATTTTCTTTGAATAGTATCGTAATATCGTAGGGATATTTTGCCACATGCCGAGAAATATTGAGTCTTTGATTAATACTTGAAAAATGTTGGTAAAATTTTATATTTATGAAACATGCTTATCAAAAATATGCACTAGTCAGGCCAGCAGCCAAGAGGTGATTTTGGGGGTTAGGATCGAGAAAGTATGAAAAATTAATACAAATAAGACTATGAAAATCAAAACGTGTTTTTTTTCAAGAAAAACTGAGATAAGGAGCTGTTCATAAATTACGTAACGCTTTTAGGGGGTGGGGGCGGTTAAAAATTTGTGACGAAGTGTGACATGGGGGGGGGGGGGGAGGTCGTGCGTTATGCCACAACATTTTTTATTTCAGGAAAAAAAATTTTTAAAATTTTTAATTTTATTTTAATTTTTTTTTAATTTAGGTTTCTTGTAAATAAAAGAACGCACCTAATAAAACGAACGGCAAAAGTAACGGTTTTTTTTTTGAGCTGAAGTGGAAATTCTTACTCTAAAGCAGCCATCGAAAACAGCTGTTATAACTTCAAATTTTAAAGCGACCATCAAAGTGTTATAAGAAAAACTAAAACGAACAACAATTTTCACGTTTATATATTTTATATTTTGATATTTTTCACAATTGTCGAACATCCAATTTATAACGTATCGTACCTGGTTTATATTAGGTCAGAAGAGCTTTAACTTTTATTTAGCTTTAGCCACATGGTCAAATTTTTCATGAAATTGTTGGTTAATCACAATAGAACAATGTGAATTTCCATGTTTCTAT
The DNA here is from genome assembly GCA_914767935.1 of Coremacera marginata. Lineage (NCBI taxonomy): Eukaryota > Metazoa > Arthropoda > Insecta > Diptera > Sciomyzidae > Coremacera > Coremacera marginata. The sequence goes on from OU612045.1 coordinate 68,042,475, forward strand.
GCTTTTTTCAAAACAAACTGCTTATTTATAAAAAAAATCCCAAAAAGTTGAAAAAAATAAAAGCGTGACGTTACATCTGGGGGCCGGTTTCACGACTTTTTGACAAAATATTTAAAAGTGTTTTAAAATTCGCAAAAAACATGTTACGTAATTTATAAACAGCCCCTAATGATGTAAATTTACTTGAATATGCAAAAGTTTCAACATTTTCACTCAATTAACATACCCGAAAAAATATATATTTGAAATTATACCTCGAACGAATATAATTTTATTAACTGATGCATTTTTTATTAATACATTTTTTATGCAATTTCTAAGTCTATAAGTGCCTAAACCTTTGAGAAAGCATTCGTTAAAATGAATTTTTTTTTTTAATTTTGAAGAGCTGAATGATGCAAAAAATACATGAGCCACAAAATTAAACATATTTTTAGGGTATTCTACGTAAAGCGGATAACGAAAAAAATTTCTCAGTAAATAAAACAGTTTCAAAACATTTAATACATGCCAGTTCTAAGGGAATTTGATGAGTTCTTCATAAGAAAAATTAACAACTTCAAAATTTTCATAAAAAACTTAAGTACCTATTTTCAAACTTTTTTTAAAATTATTTTATATTGAAGTTAAAAAATTAAAAAGCCATATCAAAATTCAAAAAGTCTTATTTTAGTTCTCTTTTTTAATTTGTTAATAATTAAAATAAAAATAAACGACTAAATAAATTCTTGCTGTAATTTTTTTGGGCCAATTTCATTCTTGCTGTTTAATACATTTTATAAAAATGTATCCACCTGAGTAATGGTTTTCAAGAAAGGAGCTATTTTGATGTGATAACTCAAATAAGGTATTCGGTGTTAGATATTGGCTCTGTGTGTTTTTGTATTTGCTGTAAAATTATCCAAAATTTAAATATCATATAAATATATTTGGGCAATGCCAAATCAGAACTAAATGCCATATCGCCAAAATTAAAGCATTGGGTGTTATGACATTCGATTTTGCTGTTGTGACCTTTTCTTCCTTAAATTTGGGCGATATGCCATGGTTTGGGCGTTGTGACTTTTCTTGCTTCGGGCCTTATGACATTGAGCGTAACAATATGACAAACGCCACAGAGCCCAAAGTCATAATGCAACATTTCGTACAAGGGAAACTTTTGAGCAAATCTTGCGTAATTGGACTTATAGCATTTAAAATGAAATGAAGCCGATTCGGATTTATTTCTCTGCAGAATCCATCCATAGATGTTTGTAGTGATTTAAAAAATCTTTCCGATGATAGTCGCTGCAAGCTTCGTTTCATTTGTGAATAAACTAAATTCTTAGTAGCGCTCTGATTGCTGCAATATATAAATATAATGCTTTGTGTAGAACTGCATAAATTAAGTTATTATGACATTGAAAATTTAAATTTGAAAGGCCAAATATTAGTCATATTTCCCAAAAATATTCGGAATGTCATAACACCCAAACTTTTCCTTTGTGTGATATGACATTCTATTTGGGCACTGTGACTATATTTGTTCTTAGATTTGGGCGTTGTGACATCTTTTTGGGCTTTCTTGTCTTGATTTGGGCTTTCTGACATTGGGCGATATGATGACGTGTTGGGCTTTATGACATATGGTTCTTCTCCCAAAGAAATATGTTTTAAGGCCCAATGCAAAGCCATATGGCCCAAGTTCGCACAAATTTTACAACAACAAATTATACAGATCTTTTTTGGCGTTGTAACATTTATTGCTGTGGGCCTTATGACATTAGGCGATATGACACCACACCTGACTTTTATCGGAGACGATTCCTCTGTTCAAAAATTTTCTAAAACAATATAATGTCAAAATCATAATATAAAATTCTTATGAGAAAATTAAACAGTTCAATTTTTAAAACTTTAAAAATATTTTCTTGTGATTATAATTTAAATAATGAACCTTCACACAGGTCCAAGTACTTGTTTTTGGTTCTCCCATTTTTATCTGAAATGTCTCATAAGTTCTGAATCAAGCTTCAAACGGTGAACTTATTAAAAAGGATTTAATTTTTTATAGTTTATTTTAATATTAAAGCTCTTATCACCTCTCTTATGGTCACTTAAAAAACAGGCACATTCACGAATGATTTTAAAAGAAAACGATTTTGCTTGGAAAAATTTCCATATTTCAATTTTTAATTTTTTGCTGGTATCTGCTTTTATAGATTTTTTTTTTTTTATCAAAGCCCTTTTAAGGAAAATCCTGGCTACGGTTCTGGCACGAGTTGTATTATTTTTACCTGTATTCTATCACAATTCGATCAATCTATCACTTTAAAAAAGTTCTCATGAATGTCATCTTTGTTATAATTCGGAAGCTGTTTTGACGATGCCAATAATAATTATCGTATTAAACATTTTGGAAAAATTAATTCAATTGAAAAAACATTCTGTATCAGATGAGATTCGAGCCAGGGTTCTTTCGCATACCAGCCAACGCTGAAAATGCTGAAGGCTAAAAAAGGTTTGAGAAACGCTCGGAAAAGTTTATAGACTTAAAAGGAGATCACATTGAAAAATATAAAAAAACACACCTATAATAATTCGATTTTCATTATTTTACCCTCGTAGTTTGTGAAATAATAAAAAGCCAAAAAATTGACCTTAATTTCAACAATGTTTAATTTCTCGACCTCAAAATTGTCGATTTGTTCAACATTGGTGCTAACGACATATAATAGAAAAAAATTTTTATAAATTAATCACCTTATTTTCCCATTGCTAGATAATAAACTACAACGTAAGAGAGAATAATAAAATAAAACTCATTTTTCATCGTTCAATTATGTTAAGCACACACGCATACACTCAAACACACATGAGTTTTGTTAATGACCTAGCACCCCATTGATGTGCATCTAAACAGGACAGCAGCTGCTTGTTGTTATTGTTCGTTCCTTATTCAAAACCCTCAACACGATCTCGCCACGGTTCATTGCCATTTGGTACCCCAGCGAGTTGTTGGCATTGTTAGTTCAAAAGGCATATCGTGAATATTTTTTATGTTCCACGTATGTGCATATCAAGTAACCGTATCAAGCAACCGTTGAGTTTCAAAAGTGTGAAAAAAACTATACAATTGGCAAGTAGTACATAACTGCTTTTTTCTTTTTGATCATTAGCCATTAGCCAACAAATCAATAGATTCATAAAATTAACCGAAATTTTGACTACAGTACTTTTCGCTTAAAGCTAAAATGGTTTGTTTTAAACGAAGTTCGCTTTACAACATTAGATTGGGTCGAAAAACAAAGTTTTAAAAGTGCACCCCTTATTTTAAAGATGACCTTGACACAACTCCGATAACAAAAAAATAATTTTTTTTTGGACCCCCGGAAAAACCGCCAAAATGGCCACTTTCCATAACTTATACATTTTATGTCCGATTGTAGAAAATGATATACCGCTAAAAAGGTCTTAAGTAATACTACATTTTCCCTCAAAGCTTTTGGACTTCTGGAGATATAGTCAACTGGTAAGCCCTGTTACCTCGATTTACCCCCCCCTGAACGCAATTATTTATCATAACATTAAGCTTCTAAAATTTGTTCACATTTTGTCCAAAAAGGAATTAATTTGGCTTTGAAAGAAAAATGTTGTAGCAGTTCCAAATTGTAGTGTGTATAAAACTTTATTTATAAAATTTCTTAAAAAAAAGAGGTTTTTATTATTGTTTCTTTAATTTTGTTTTTAAAACATAACAGTGATTCAAGTGTCCCAAAAAATCACAGGCTATGTAATTATATACCAATAGTTACTAAAGACCTTCATGAGTTATGGCAGCGTGCAAGCATTCCGATAGTAGAAAAAAAAAAACGTCTCGGAGGTACATAAATGGTTTGATACCTGAACATTACGATGTACAAAAGCATCTGTACAAATACGATAAAGTGGAATGATAAAATATTGTAAATTATATTAAATTTTGGCGAGAATCAAGAACATTGTATCGTTCCCGGCTTTCCAGTTTGGCAAAAATATGACCTAACCGCTTCTTATCCGTAACAGAAAGTGCAGATTCACTCACTACGTGAACAAAACGTTCGGTTCTTTGTGTATAGCATGGAAATTCTGTAAAAGTTTTTGAATAATGTTATGAGTGAAATACGAGTAAGTAAAATTGCAGGCAAAGAGGTTCCGTATTCTTGAACTCATCCCAATCGATCATTTGAACGTACGAGTGACTATCAAATTTTATTATGCCACGTTTTGGCAATCGAAAAACACAGAGCATTGAGGGAGGATCTTGGCGAGCTGCTGTAATTTTTTCATACGCATTTGATCGAATATCATGTTCGGGATCTGTTATCATTGCCAACAACACATATTCTGGATGGAAGTAGTAGGCATTGTTCTCTATAGTTGGGCGGTAAAGTAATTGAACATCAGTAGGTAACTGATGCATCCAGCATAAGTACTTAAACATGTGACGACTTCCATGAATAGCTTGTGGCTGATTCTTTACCAGAAACCAAAATGGTGCATAAACTTTCGCTATAAACTCTACAAGATGGCGTAATTTAGAAGATGTGGTTGTTTTTGTTACATAAAGTCGAAGTATCCTCGATGCGGTTGTTAACCAGCGAGCATTGCTAACAGGTCCAGGTTTCTTACAAGCTAACCGATCAGCGCACTCACCAATATTGATAGCTACAACTATGTCAAATAGATAACGCTGGCAGTCGCGTATTTTAAAATTTTCAATAATGTTTGGCATAACACCCATTGAGACTGATTCAAAACTATCTGCAACCTGAAAAGATGTTTATTCTTTTTTATAAATGGGTGAATAATTAATGAAAAAAGATTTACTGGATAATTTTCACAAGACACAATTTCAGCCCCTAAGGCTCCTGACCAAATTCCACGTCTCCTTTGCTTGCCAGCGAAATTTATTAGTAACCTTCTAAGAAGTAACTCATTAAATTGAAATAGACACACATTCCACTGCAACGATTGTTGCAAATATCGTTAAAAGCATGCATCAACTCCTGTGTTGTGTCCAGTATTGACAGCAGTGCCATTACACCACTAAACACCTTACTTAACACATCTACAATTGCTTTTTGGATTCCTTCTCCAGTGCCCGCAGTTGGGGTGGCATAGCTAACAAATTTAGAGTTAGGCTCTTTTAATATTGTGACGTGTTCTTTTATTTGTCTGTATGTTCTGACTTTGCCATGAACTATTTTTTTTTTCAATATGAAGTCTCTTTTTCCATCGTATGAAATGCACTTTAGGAGTGCATTGTTTGTTGTTGTTTGTCTGATCTAAATTTTTAGCGCTTTCTTAAAATTTTGTTTTTGTCGATAATAAAAATACTCGGTCATCGAAATACTCTACAATTGCCAGCCACATCAGCATAAAAACCTTTCCTAGCTTTTGCCGCAATTGAAATGTGTAAATATTTAATAAGCGTGGTTGCGAGCAATGATCCAAAACGATCTGAAGTATCCGTCCGATCCAAAGCCAAAGAATAATGTCTGAGCGAAATGTCCAATACTTTTAATTTTTCGACGGTATTGCTCGAAATTTCTTTATAATTTTCCTCGCAGTCATCATTATCACTAAAGCAAGGAATGTATTCAGTGGAATACAGAGATGTTTGTGGCATGGCAACACAACATCAGCTATATCAACATCTTCATCTTGCTCCTGTGCATTTTCAAGGGACAACAACCTTGGTTCACATTGATCAACAAAAAAATGTTGATCAAATGTTTCTTGTTTTTTCTTCTATCGGAAGGTTTGCACGCTGCCAAAACTCATGAAGAACTTTTATAACTATTGGTATATTATTACATAGTTTATGATTTTTTGGGACACTTGAATCACCGATTTGTTTTAAAAACAACAAATGTTTAATAACTTCGCGTTTCGTAGGTAATTAAAATTTATTGATTTTTACTTTTTTCGAAGAACATTTGTCACGCACTCGAGAACTTGTTTGACAATAAACTAAAAAGGTTTCATTTAAGACGGGACATGACATTCGCGGGAGAGAAAACAGACCTTGTTTTAAAAATTCATAACTCAGTCAAAAACAAACATTTTTACAAAATTTTTTTTTATTATTGTAGAGAATTGAACAAATTACAAGAAAAAAAATTGTTTACTCTAACATGGTTTTATAGAGCTCCAAACTGGCGGCAGAGAAAAAAACGGGGCCTCGGGGTTGCAGCGCTGGGAGTTGCAAAAATTGTCCGATCTGGAAAAAAATGACTTTTTTAATTCTTAACAAAATTGGTTATCGTATGACATCAGCTTTTTTCAGCAATTTTTTCAATTTTTGGTGATGTTCCAAATTTGAAAGTGTGTTTTTTCGAAAAAAATATTGACTTTAAAAATTCATAAAATATCGAAAAAGAATTTTAAAAAACGCTGGTGTCATACGATAACCAATTTTGTTAAGATTTAAAAAAGTCATTTTTTTCCAGATCGGACAATTTTTGCGTCCGTATACGATAGCGAATCAAGTTTAAAAAATAGAAAAAAAAAAACCAATTTCGTCAAAAAATTAACCCGCTAGTGCTGCAACCAGTACGAAAAACACGGTTTCGAGATAAACGTGTTCAAAGTTTGTGAACAAAGAAAAAAAAGGTTACCTTCAATCTGTCATGCCTGCTTCGTACTGTATGCCTTCGTTATCTGTGTTGTGCTGTTTCTTATAGTTTTTTGCAATCGTTTAGCAATTCGGGCTTCACCCTTCACCCTTCAAGGAGGTACGAAATAACAACCACCAAAAGTCAGGTAGCAAGTAAAACAAGTATATACCAGCTGCCGTACGTAGGTAGCGCAAAAATTAAAAATGCGCTCTCACTAATCCGGCTGTTACTTTTGAACCCGTAGGAATTTCTCCATTTTTCTTAGAATCTTAAGAATATTTACTAAAATACAAAATTATTAAAAAAAATTTGGTTTCAAAAAACTGCCAATGTCATGTAATCCCTTAAAAAAAAAGACACAGTTTCGATCGTATCGTAAGTGTGGACGTAGAATTTTTGTTTGATATATTTGTTGATGAATTTGTTATTTTTAATTTTTATGCTGGTATAAAATAAGCATATAAATGGAGTTCAATCCTACTATGTATTTATTATAAACATTATATATATATATATTAGGGTGTCCCTTATATCGGTGAAAATTTTATTTTTTAAAATATCGAAAGGCTTACCCCTTATTATTTTACAACTACTTAACTATACTTAAATACAAAATATTATTTTCCTGCGTTAATATTTACCCGTGCCGACAGGGCTCGGAAGTTTTTTAAAATAGCTAATATAAAGCGAGTTCTGTTTTGTAGCTAAATCAGTAGAAATATTCGTATTTTTCAAAAAATTTATTAAAAACCAGTTAAATTCATACTCATTTATAGAAAAAATATGAAAATTTAGAATCTATCTAGGATATTTGCGTTTAAGGGTATCTTTTTTACAATCGGGATACAGTTTTCTGTGCTCTTGCACATAGCATAACAAAAATTGTTTTTGTTCTTCTTCTGCAGTTATTAAACCATGAAAATCTTGCGTTAGTTTATCTGCTCTTTCAGCTATATCATTGACTGCTTTTAAAGAAATAACCTTCATTTTTGCATCCACAAACGCAGCGTCTTCTTTCCACATAGAAACGTCTTTTTGGAGGAAACTGCTATCAATTTTCAATCGCGAAAACACATTCTTACTCTTGACGGACACGAAATCACTCAATGATTTTCCTGCAACAAAGATTAATGTTATTATCAATATACAATGAATATTTTAAAAAATATTTAGGTTTTCCACAACTCTAAATACGCAGTTGTATCGTTGTATTCGTATTCGTGTCGGATTGACATTTTTGTTGTTTTCTATTTGAAAGATAAAGCAAACGCAGGAACTAAAGTATCAGTTTGTTTTTCTTTCAAACAGAAAACAACGATTATGACAATATGACAAGAACGTGAATACAACGATACGACTGCGTACTTCAAGTTGTGAAAAACCTAATTTCATAGTTGTAAAGTTTAAAATACGACTTTATTAGTAATACGTGTAGTAAGTATAACATAAGTAGCAAGTAAAAGGTGAGTTTAATATGTGACTATATGCAAAACTAAGTTTTTTATCACTCACCGTACAAAGAATCAAATAATTCTCCTTTTGATGGCACGTATCTCTTCCCAATATCGTATCTGGAACTCTCTTTTTGTAAATTTACTACAATACTCTCCTTGATTTGGTCACTAACTTCGTCATCAAATAGTGACAATGCCGCAATTTCTTCAGACAAGTACCAAAGATGTTGGGAAAACTTGCTTAAGGCTGCATTGGAGATTGATTGGTCCACAGTTTCGTAATCTTTTAGGGCCTTTAAAAAGCACAAATCTTGATTTGGTGCCTTCACTGCCAAACTGCACCCGAGCCAGGGTTTCACATACATAGCCGCAATGAAAAGACAAACATCTTGTAAAGCTCGTTTGTCCTTAGCGCTCATTTTAAACTGGGACTGCAGCAAACAAATTTTTAAGGAGTAAATAGCTTTAGCCATCCATCTGGCTTGGTGCATCGCTCCAGGAGGTTTGATCTTAAATTTTCTTTCTTTATCGCCTCCTAGAAAAATAATAGAAAGTTCGACCAGTTTTCGATAATCGTCACGTATAATGGCTTTTTGCAATTCCTGATTATAAAACGTTATCAAACCTTGAATTGTTGTATGACAGAATTGTTTATTGACGAAGTCAGTGTATGTTTCGATAGCAGTAGAATTAATGTTTTTCCAGTTGTCTCTAAACCTTCTGAACAGAGGAATATCGGGGCTGTTTGCGACTTCATGGATTTTTTCTTCAAACACACTTCTTAAGACCAATTCATAAACGTGATGCCGGCAGGCAAAGAGTAGCAACTCTCTTTCTAGTTTTTGTTCCAAAAGCACGCAAGCTCCATTCAAACGCCTTGTATTAGATGCAGTTCACACACATTATTTGCACTTTACTGTTCAGGTTCCAATCAAAAAGGGCCTTTGAAACAGCTTCAGCTTGATTTTGGCCAGAAGAACTCTCTAGTTTTGGTACAGCAAGTAGTTGTTCCTTTTCTTCAAATGAAACCAGAATCGGCAAGCGTTCTTCCTTAGAACTTCTCACATTTAGTCCTGGTAATAATTTCCCATCCCAATGAACAGTCACTATTTCTGGCATGTTGTTTTGAAAATCGGATTTTATGGATTCCGCTCTATCCTTTCTACTTTGCGTTCGAATGCGCTGAATAGAAGATTTGTTGATTGGGAAATCATCACAACTGAGATTTAGGGCTTCTACCACAGCCTGAAGTATATAAACAGAATCCCTTATGCTTAATTGACATCTATCCAAAGCTGCAACTAACTTAGGCGTGATAAAGTCTTTCCTTCCTCTTTTATAAGTATTCGCAGAACTCGCGATGTCGACAGATTGAGATGTCGACGGCAAAGGTTCATCCAGGCTTTCATCAGAGCTGGGATAAAGTGTAGTAAGAGACGTCGACATGCCCTCTGGAGATAGTTGTTTGAGTCTTTGTTTCTCTTCATTTAGTTTTCTTTGTCGTATCCTTTCTTCGTTCTCGGCCAATTTTTTGTCCACACCCACTAAACAGCCCGGACGTCCTGGCTCTCTTTGTTTTTGTAAAAACATTCTGTCTTCCTCTATTTTCATACGCTCCAAGGCATTAGCTATATCAAGCTATATGAAATAAATTATCCAAATTATTTTGGAACTCTTCCTCACGGCGCTTATACAAATCCTGTGTCTTTTTTGAGTTTTTTTGTAGCTCTCGCCAAGCTTGATGAAGGTCCACTAGCTTCTTCACACAGTTATATACAGCTCTTGTAGGTATTCTAGCTTTTTCCCAGAATATAATACACTCTCGAACAACAAGATTTGCGCTTTCACTAACAGTCAAATTGACTTCGCGAATATTAAAAAATAGAACCGCAAGAACTTGGCGGTTAGACGGTAACTTTGCACCTGTTATTTGATGGCTTAAGCCACCAATCAAGAAAATATTTTTTCTATCACTTCTTAACTCCACTGCCATACTTGCAATAGAAAACAATACGCGTTAATTAGTTGAAAATAAAAACACAACTGACCAAAACCGGCATGCGAAAAGCAAACATGCGACGTGGCTTCCACCCAACATGCATAAACATGTTTCGATGCATGTTGGCACAGGTTGCCATTCTCCAAATGAGCAGAAAATTAGTTTTAGTGTGTTTTAGGGGCATATGAACGTAATTAGGGCCTAAGCCTCAACAAATTAAAACATTAAAAAATAAGGGACACACTAATATATATATATATCTATCTATATATATACATAAAATTGTAAAAAAAAAAATCTGTACATGAAATATTTTTTTGAAATTCCTTTTGCTCTGGACGTTTTGAATGACGCTGAGTCCGAAAACCCCATTTTTAAAATTTTTGTCTGTCTGTCTGTCTGTTAAAGCATCACGCGAAAACCACTGGATGGATTTAAATAAAACTTGGCATCTAGGTTCCTTATATCCCCGGTCAACATATAGGCTACTTTTTATCCAGTAAAAAATGTTAGACCCGGCAGGGGCGCTGCGATCGAATTCCAGGCATTCGTTTTTTCAGCTTATCTTCGAAACCGTTCATCCGATTTGCATGAAAATTTGTATGTAGAGGTTCTCAGATACGCTGAGTTTTTTTGATTTATCTACTCTCTTCCATCTCGAACACCAGAGGGTGCTGTAGTACAAATATTTTGAAAAACCTCGATAAACTCCTAAGCCGTGCATCCGATTTGCATGAAAATTGGAATATAGGGGTTTTATGATACGGTGAGTGTTTTGGATTTATCTTTTTGTGCTATCTTGAACACCAGAGGGCGCTGTAGTATAAATATTTTAAAAAACGTCGAAAAACTCTTAAGCCATTTATCCGATTTACATGATAATTGGTATATAGAGGTTTTCGGATACGGTGAGTTTTCATGACTTATCGACTCTGTTCTATCTTGAACACCAGAGGGCGCTGTAGTATAAATATTTTAAAAAACGTCAAAAAACTTCCAAGTCGGTCATACGATTTGCATGAAAGTTGGTATATAGATGATATCGGAAACGTTTTTATGATTCATAAACTAGGTTCTATCTTGAACACAAGAGGGCGCTGTAGCACAAATATTTTAAAAAAGTCGAAAAAGTCCAAAACCGCTCATCTGATTTGCATGAAATTTTGTATGTAGAGGTTCTCGGACACGTTGATTTTTTTGACTTATCTACTCTATTCTCTTTCGAACACCAGAGTGCGCTGTAGTACAAATATTTTGAAAACCTCGAAAAACTCCTAAGCCTTACATCCGAATTGATGAAAATTCGAAAATAGGAGTTTTCTGATACGATGAGTGTTTTGGACTTATTTTTATTGTGTGCTATCTTGAAATCCAGAGGGCGCTTTAGCACAAATCTTAGGAAATCTTGGAAAACCCCAAAACTGCTCATCCGATTTGGATGAAAATTTGTAAATAGCGATTTTTGAGTACGGCAAGGGTTTTGGTGCTATCTTTTTTGCTCTTTCTCGAAACTAGAGGGCTCTGTTGTCCAATTTCTACGTGTGTATATTATTAAACTGTTCCTTAACGGCTGCACTGATTTTGATGAAATTTTTTGTGTGTGTTTAAGTGGATCCCTGGATGGTTCAGATTCGCAATTGGACCCAGTAGGTGGCGTTGCGACCGGGTTCCACGAATTTTGTTATTATAGTTTATCTCCGAAACGATAAATCCGATTTACATTAAAATTTGTATTTAGGGTTTTTCGGGTACGGTAGTTTTTATTATTTATATATTTTGATCTATATTGAACACCAGAGGGCACTGCAGTACAAATGTTTTAAGCATCTCGAAAAACTTCTAGCTGTGCATCCGATTTGCGTGAACATTTGTACATAGGAGTTTTCGGATATTGTGGTTATCTTGGACTTTTTTCTCTACTCTATCTTAAACACCAGACGGTAGTACAAGAAATCGTGAAAAGTTTCACTAAAGAAATCGTGAAACATTCAAAAATCCGATTTAGATAAACATTTGTATATCAGATATATAAGAATTGATTATCGAGTATAGAAAGGGCTTTGGCGTTATTTTTTATTCTATTTCGAAAACCAGAGGTTTTGTACAAATACCGCAAAAAACTTAAAACAACTCATCCGATACGTATTATTTTTATTAGTGGTTTTCGGGTCCGGTGAGTCTTTTGGCGCTATGTATTTTGCTATATCTTGAACCCCAGATTGCGCTGTACTACAAAATATAGTAAGGCGTAGCAAAGCGCAAAGGGTGATAATTATCTTTTTTTCTCTTTATGTGTATTTATATTACACTTTCTTTTTTCGCAAATCAGGACAGCTGATACCGAATTCTGTGGTATTTGAGTACGCATCAACACATGCGCAAGTCAGTTGCGTCGTAAGTTGGCGTTGTTTTGAATTGTTGTCCAAAAAATCGTTTTTGCTCTGATTTTTTTCAAAAATGTAAAACTTGCAATATACAACTTGAAAATATTTTATTGCAAGCGATCAGCGGCACGCACACTCAAATCACGATTTCCCTAACTTTTTCTCATAATTTTCAGATGTTGAAGCTACATTTTGTTCAGTACCAATCAACCAAAGTTACTGGTTTGAAAGTTGCACACAATATCCCTTCTAAAGTTTGTGAAAAGTTTTTTCAAATCGACGAATGAAATCGAAAATTATTTATATCAACTCCCGAGTTCAGCCGGGTATTCAGCTAGTATATATATAAAATTGTAAAAAAATATAATCTGTACATGAACTATTTTTTTAAAATTCTTTTTGCGATGGACATTTTGAACGACGCTGAGTTCGAAAATCGCATTTTTGAAATTTTTGTCTGTCTGTCTGTCTGTCTGTTAAAGCATCACGCGAAAACCACTGGATGGATTTCAATGAAACTTGATATCTAGGATCCTTATATCCCTGGTCATAATATAGGCTACTTTTTATTCCGTAAAAAAAGTTGGACCCGTTGGGGGGCGCTGCGATCGGGTTCCAGGCATTCTTTTTTTTAGCTTATCACCCAAACCGTTGATACGATTTGCATGAAAATTTGTATGTAGAGGTTTTCGAATACGGTGAATTTTTATAACTTATCTGCTCTGTTCTACTTTGAATACCAGAGGGCGCTGTAGTACAAATATTTTAAAAAACTTCGAAAAACTTCTAAGCCCTTTATCCGATTTGAATGAAAATTGGTATATACAGATTTTCGGATATGGTGAGTTTTTATGACTTACAAACTCTGTTCTATCTTGAACACCAGAGGTCACTGTAGTACAAATATTTTAAAAAACGTCGAAAAAGTCAAAAACCGTTCATCCGATTTGCATGAAAATTTGTATGTAGAGGTTTTCGGATACGTTAGGCTTTAATGACTTATCTACTCGGTTCTATCTTTAATACCAGAGGGCGCTGCAGTACAAATCTTTAAAAAAAGTCGAAAAACTCCTAAGCCGTTCATTCGATTTGAATGAAAATTTGTGTGTAGAGGTTTTCGAATACGGTAACATTTTATGACTTATCTACTCGGTTCGATCTTGAACACCAGAGGGCGCTATAGTACAATTATTTTGAAAAAGGCGAAAAACTCCTAAGCCGTTTATCCGAATACATGTATTATGCATATATACATACATAATATGTATACATTATATGTATATATACATGGGCGTAGCGGCAGTTTTTCCCCCTGATATGGATATGTATATGTAAATGCATGTTTATATGAAACATATATACATATATAAACATATCCATGGGCGCAGCGAGGCTAAAGAAGAGAAGGGCAGTTGCCTCCCTGACATGTATATACATGTTTATATTATACATATATACGTAAACATGGGCGTAGTGAGGGTGGGCCAGAGGATGGAAGTTGTCCCCCTTATATGTGTATTATATATACAAGTATTATTATGCATAACTACATATATAAACATATAATAATATACATGGGCGTAGCGAAGGTAGGGCAGAGGAGGGCAGTTGTCCCCTTATATGTATATGTTTATACGTATATATTATACATATATACACACATAAGCACATATACATGTACAGGGGCGAAGCGAGGGTAGGGCAGATGTCCCCCTTGATATGTATATGTTTATACATGTATATATTATACACATATAAACATATATACATATACATATACATGGGCTTAGTAACGGTAGGGCAGGACATTGAAGATGCCCCCTGATATGTATATGTGTATACAAGTTTATGCTATACATATATATATATATATATAGATATATATGCATATAGATGGAGTTAAAGAAGTTTTACTTCAGTCGTGTGGTCTAAAGCACACTCTTATTTTTTAATGTGCTTCCTTGAACACCGGAGGGCGCTGTAGTACAAATCTCTTAGGAAATGGTAAACCACTTCAAACCTGCTCATCTGATTAGGATGAAAATTTTGTTTATAGGATTCTCGAGTATTGCAAGGGCTTGGCGGTATTTTTTTTTTTGTCCGCAAACCAGAGGGAGCTATTGCACAAATACTGCAAAAAAAAGCTCCAAACCACTCATCCGATAAGTATGATTTTCATAAGAGGTTTTCGGGTGCGGTAAGATTTTTGCGCTATGTATTTTGCTATACCTATATTGAACACCAGACTGCGTGGTACTACAAAATACAGTAAGCGTTGCAAAGCGCAAAGGGTAATATATCTTCTTTTCTTCTTTATGTGTATTTATATTCAAGATTCTTATTTTCGCATATCAGGATAACTGATGCCAAATTCTGTTGTATTTGAGTTCTCATCAACACATGCGCAAGTTCGTTGCGTCGTACGATGGCGTTGTTTTGACATTTCAATTTCAATTTCCATTGCTTATTTAATTGTTTTCCAGTAAAAAAAGACTTACAAAATAATGGCAAAAAATTAAGAAAAATAAATGCCAAAAACGTGGTAAAAATTAAAGGTACGTAAAAATAACGTATGAAGGAATTCTTGATCATAAAAATATCTGCAAATATGACCTAAGCTCACATTGGTTAAGCTAATCTCTAACGAACAGGCTACAACTTGCATTTTTCAATTTAATGTATGTAAATATTTAGTACATATTTACTTTAGTACATATTTATTTAAAATTTGAAAATATACTTTTGCAAGTAATTACGATCATACACATTACGATTTTCCTAACTTTTTATGATGATTTTTAAGTGTTGAATCTACATTTTGCTTATTTCGCTGAAGTTACCAGTTTGAAAGATGCACACAAAATTCCTTCAATAGTTTGTGAAAGGTTTTTTCAAATCGACGAATGAATTAAAAAATTATTTATATCAACTCCCGAGTAAAGCCGGGTATCCAGCTAGTATTATATATAAAATAACTGATATTTTGACATCAATTTTATCTTTGTACGATGAATATTAAAGGCTGTAATATAACCCTAAAGTGTCCCCCAAAAAACGTTAACATGGCCTTGAAAAATTTTTTGAAAATATCCCTATACAAACCGCGCTGTAAGACGCAATTCTCCGTCAAAAATGTTGTGATTGCAGGTTATGCTAGGCAAACTTGTTAGTTTAGCTGTTATTGTTGGAAGCATTGGCCCTTAGTAATAGAAACGTAAAAACTCACTTCTAAACTCAAACTTAGTTAGGTGATTCTAAGCTACTTTTAAGATTTCATTGTAATAAAACAAATCTAACAAAAGTCGACTTCAGTGCTTCTACTGTGAACTGATCTTAAATTTTATGTCTGAACGTACCCTTTGTTCGGTTTGCTTAACAGCTGATTTTACTATTTGCTTATTTTTTAAACACAAAGCAAAATAAATGGAAGCCGCTATAAAAGTAAGTTTTTTCTAAAAACTTTTCGCAGTAAGTTTATTTATAAAATATAGTATATCTACCTGTAGTTTGTTTTAAATTTTACATCATTGTAGAATAAAGCGTTTGAACGGCTTTTGTAGTTTTTCCTTGCACTTGTGCTTCTGGCATCATTTATTATTTCTAGATCCCGAAATATTTCATCGTCCATATTCACTACAATTGTTTCAAATGTCAATTTAAAATTGACTTAGAATCAGGCGACCCACAACTAGATGTTTTCTAACTGAGAAGTGACTTTTTTGTTATTATTACTACCGATTGAAAGCTAAAGTCGAGTTTAAGAAAGATTCGACTTAGAATTTCTTTATTACTAAGGGCCATTGATTGTGTTCATTCTCTAACTTTCACTCCACTCATTATGTATGATTGTAAGAAACAACAATAAAAAACTATTAGTTTTAAGAAATTTTATAAAGAAAGTTTAATACTACAATTTGGAACTGCTACAATATTTTTGTTTCAAGGCCAAATATGTAAACAAATTTGATGATAAAGCTGTAAACAAATTTTTTAACAAAGTTTAATGTTATGATAAAAAAAATTGTGTTCAGGGGGGTTAATTGAGGCTACAGGGCTTACCAGTTGAATATAATTTCAAAAATCCAAAAGCTCTGAAGGAGAAATGTAGTACTAGTTAAAACCTTTTTGACGGTATATCATTTTCTAAAATCGGACATAAAATGCATAAGTTATGGAAAAAATACCATTTTGGCGGTTTTCCCGGGGGTGAAAAAAATTTTTTGTTTTTAAAGTTGTTTCGAGCTCATCTTTAAAATAAGGGGTGCACTTTTCAAACTTTTTTTTTTGTATGGAGACCTACCCACTCTAGTGCACATGCATGTATTAACTTCTTTGTTAATTTATTAAAAACCATTTTGCGATATTTTAAGAAAAAAAAGTTATTTCTCAAAATAATCAGTTATTTTTGTTTGCTTAGTACCAATATGATTTTCATTTATATACACTTCCACTTGCGCCAAGTGGTCAAGATTTATTGTGGAGTGTCGCGAGACTAAAAAAAAGTTCTATAGCTTACGCTACACATTGCATCCAGGGCAGTTGTGACTCAGATTGGTACTTTTTGATTCGTTTTATGCGCATGCATGCTAATAAAGTTCGTTGTAACCGAATTATTAATTCGTACTACTAATTAGAATTAAAGCGCGTACTTTTGAAATTGGTTCGGTTTAGGCGAAAGTTTGTTTTAAACGGGTTCGTTATAAACGAAAAGAACTGTACTTCGTTGATAATTTGCCTTTGACGTCAGTGCTCTTTCACTCTCTACAACCCGATCGATACTCTATAAAGTTGTTTTAATCCAATTAAAAAAGTTTTTATGGATAATATTTTAGTATATTTCAAAACTTGCACGTCAAATGCAAACCACGAACGTGTATTTGCTGATGAGTTTGGTGTGTGTGTGTGTGTGTGTGTGTGTGCAGTACACTTCAGTCAAGGCAAATGCGTCTCTTATAGCCACATATGCATGAAACGTCCAGCTAAGCGCATAAAACTTTTACTTGCGCTCATCTGGTTTGTTTTCCGTCATTTCTTGTCACAAATGCGTATTTACCAAATGTGCACAAATTTGTGACAAAAAGTGAAAAACAGTTGCCATAACAGCAAGTTCTTAAAAAGTACTTAACTTTCAAACAGACAATATTGAAATAATTGGAAATAAGACACGAGAAAATTTGATTCTTGTAATTGTTGGTGTTGGTCGTTAGAAGTTAGGTGAAAAAAAAATTCCGAAAATCAATTTACAAAATGCAATATAATTCTCATAAAACTATAGTCTCATACAGTGTCATAGATAGCGTTCAATTTATCAAAGTCAGATATGAAATCCGGCCTGAAATAAAAGAGGGTTGATTTGTTGTTAAATGTTATTTTAGAATACGGGTCTGTAGTTGTTTTCATTTTATATATATAAGTCATATGCAAGCAAAATTTGATTTTATGATTTTAAAAAAAATTGATAAACAAAAATTGAAAACAACAATCAATACAATATTTCAACAATTCAACAATTTCAACAATTTCAGCCTAGAAATCTGAACTGAATAATGAAGGCTTGATTATGTTTAGAAATTCAGTCCTGAAATCCAGTCTGACTATTAGAGGCCTGAGCAAGTTTTCTATTGGGTAGGTAATAGTCTAATCATCAAATAAAAATATGTTGGCCTCTTAACCCATTTTCTACCGCTGGTCGTTTATCCAATTAGTAAAATGACTCATCATACAAATTTGCAGATCACCGTTTCTGTACATGGAATTTGATTATTTTTGAAGCGAAGCTTTTTTACGCCTCGTTCTGTGATTTGCTTGAGTAAAATCTCAAAAACGGCACATTTTTTTCGACAGCGTTTTTCCTAAAAATTGATGTTTCTTTGTCCTTTGCTTCTATTATAAAAAGAAATTGTAATTTCAATATATTGAAAATATATCTTCGATCCTCCGTGTGGAATTGAACCCGCACCGTTGTGGTTAGGAGTTCAAAACACTATCCATTGATCCAAAAGCTTCTGTTAAAGACAGTTGTTGATTCAATATCAAGTATACATTAAAAAGATAGCTTATTGGCTTTTCTACATATTTCGCAGCTTTCCAAATAAAACAAAAATGTTGCTTCTACGTGTTACATACAAGATGTCATCAACATCAGCAAAAACTAACAAATGTCCACAAAAAAAAAAAAAAACGAAATGGCCATCTCAGGAAGGACTAGAAAGGACTGTGACCGAGCTTATTATGATCAGTCGTGTTGTGTGTGATGTGAAATGCTTGCACACAAATGATCGAGAACTGGGCCTACATGTTTTATTGGCTTTATGTTGCCATTGGCTGCAGAGAAGTGACGGCCGAACAGAAAAATTGATTCAATTGAAAAAATTTTCTGTGTCAGATCGAGGATTCGAACCTGGGTTCTCTGGCGTAAGAGTCACACACTCTACCCACTACGCCACGGCCACCACAACAAATGTCCACAAGTGAGTTTAAATAACAATGAATGTAGCACGAAATAAAATGAATAAAATAATAATGTAATGTAATAAAATGTTCTGGTGTGAATATTAACGTGTGTTTTTTAATTTACTTTATGCTATTTTCAATTATTTAATTTAAAAGCTATTTTATTTAAAAAAAAGTTACTAAGTTATTAATATCTGCAAAAAACTTCGCTTCTCTCGTGTGTCCAAAGACGCACCAGTGTTAACATTAACTTAAATAAAAATCTTTAGGATTGCAAGCTATCTCCACTACAAATTTGCAGTAAATTAATCAAGTCCTGCGTGGTTGGCAGCAATAAAATTATCGAAAATATTAATAAAAATAGGACACACCTTGATTACAAATTAGTTTTATTGTTACTATGAAGGAATAATTTTAATCTTTCTTAGTTTTTTTAATATATCACTAGATACATGCAAGCCCAAAAAAAAAATGTAAGCTTCGAAATATTTTGTTTTTGTGATAAAAAAAGTAATGCATAAAGAATTCTTAGTTTTTTTAGATAAATTACTATTTTCGTTCAAAAGTTCCCCGAAGTTCCCCAAGCTATCGAAAATGTAGACATGACAAAATAATCTTTGGGATATCTACTTTTATAAAAATTCCCTCAAAAAACCTCAAATTCGAAAATTTTATATAAAATCTTCTAATTTCGTAGACAATGCAATGAAGTTTCAGCGTATACGCAAAAATATGTAAATATACTCTATTAGAAAATTCCGCAGTTCGCCTATTTTTAAGAAATCATTAAGACTGCAAAACTTCTGGGCCGATTATCCTGAAATTTTAGAAGTAGATTATTTTCGAGCAAGAGATGGTTACGAAAAAAAATGTTTGCGACATCCCCTTTCACCGCCTACAAATAAAAAAAGTATGGCTGCTGGAACGTCCGTGGCAAAGCTGCTGACAACTGGGTCCTGCCAGTAAAACTATAAAAAACAAATAATAAATCAAAATAAAATAAAAACGAAAAAACAAACAAAAAACAATAAAGCTATAAGAACAATAAAAAAACATTAAAAAAAAAAATAAAAAACATAAACTAAAAATTAAAAAATGGGGTCTGTTAAATCCTGTCACCTCCTCGTGGTAGACCCAGGAAAATACACTGGATTTTGTAGGCTATTGACAGAAATCTTTTTATCCATATAAATACAGACGAGTTTAAGATTATCAAGTTGAACCTGCCGCAAGGCTTAAGCAACTTGGGTTATCTAAAACCTAGGGTAATAGTTCATGAAACAGACAACCATGAACTTTGTGTTGTACCACAACACGGACCCGTTTATGTTTTAAAACAAGTAAAACATACGGGGCATCCGGTGTGGCAACACGAACATGGAAGCTGCTTCACAAACACAAACACAAAGCATCACCCAGTGCCCTGCTGATTAGGAGCATTATGTAATGAATTACATACTGCCCGTAATAGCAGTACCAGTTTAGACTTCCGTAGCGACGTACTTCCATCCATCTACTGGTGGAGACGAGACCTACCCAATCTCTTGCATATTAAGACAGATATGCCAGCCCGGTCATACCATTGCGTGACCCCGCCGGTCAATCTAGACCTATGTAGCATTCACACAACCACAACCAGTACGAGACTCCCCGAAGGGCCAGCCCACGACAGTCATCTGGGCAACTCGATCCCGTCAAATGAGGATCCACAACATCCCCGCAAAAAGACCAAGAATACACAAATGCAATTACGAAAAAGTGCATTCTTATACATGAATGAGCACTTAAGGGCTAGTCTAAAAATTTGCAGTCGCCGACTCAGTTGGAAATTATTGCACATGACTGGTACCTACTCTGGAGGATCTTTGCAATTGCCACTCTTACTCTGGCCGTTCGGATTTCAAAATCCAGACATAGAGTATTGGCCATTGTTCTCAGGGACTGCTGTGCTCAGTATGAGAACCCTTAGTTATCACAACCAATGTCAACACTTCCCTCAGTGACTGCCGTGCCTGTTTGAGGGTGCTAGTCAAACTCTTGACAAGCAACACTTCGAAAAGCAGAAGAGTTGACACTTTTATGCACGCATGCCAACACTTCACAACCATTTTTTCCAGCCGAATTAAGGTCTCCATGCGGTGGATAGATACCGCCTCTCGTTCTGTGTTTTGCTTGACGGAAATCGGCAACAACACAAATTTGTCTTTTATCAAAACACCGCTTTTTTCTAAGAATAAATGACTTCACGGGCTTTTCTTGCTGCTTGACGTCTATTATAAGAAGAACATTAAATTAAATACAAATACAAAAATTTTACCTTCGCATGCCGTTGAGATTCGAACCGACAACCAACCGATACCACTGTGTATGACGTTACTACGCTACGCATTGAGCCAAACTCCTTCGTTACGCGGAGAGATTTATTCAATATTAATTACAACTGAAGCTATGCTGCAGCATAACACAATAATCTATTAAAAGATTTTTATTGTATGGTTATCAACAGAATACTGCGACATACTGCATCTGTTAATACAGCATCTGTTAACATAGCTGCACTAATGTCAGCAAATAGTAGCAAGGCTGCTTGGATCAGTGGGTAGAGCGATGGACTGGCACTAAAAGTTCCAGGTTTGATTCCGCACGGCGGGCAAAGAATTTTTTTTTTCTTTTCGTTTTGTTGATGAAATGTAACAAAATTTACTGGTATGAATATTACTGGTAGAAATTATCAAATCTATTCAGAAAATAGATCAAAAATATGCTTAAGCCATCCATGATAGTTGTTTTTAAATTTTGTATTTTTGGATTTTGGGCTTAGGTGAATCAAATCTTTTTTTTTTGGCAAGGTGTTGAAGTATGTGCTTTCAAAGCAATGTATTAAACAATAAATTGCTTAGGTGAATAAGCATAAGTTTATAATTCCCATACAATTCTCTTTACCCAAGCCGACTTAGGTGATTTACCTTTTGTTTCTTTTCTCTGTGTATAAGATGACATATTCTTACTGCTATGCAAATTGTGTATTAAAAGTGTGGGAGGTGGGCGTGGAAATTTTTTTTAATCCACACATGCATTTCATATTTTGAGTGAATAATTTTAATATACTTCAATACGGAAAAAATTAAAATGCTTAAAATTTTTGTTTTATATGGGAGGTAGGCGTGGTTGCGGGCAGATTAGCAAATATTTTTGTCTGTGATCTTATATAGCCGATTTCTACTTATATAGCAGTAAATTTCTGCCCATAATTTTTAGAGTGTATTCCCAGTGCAACGGCGGGCAATTTCAACTTTATGGTAAACTCATTCTGCTGAAAATGTTGAAAATAACCACTTTCTTAAAAAAATTTTTAAAAAAATGTTTGTCCAACCAAACCTGTTAAAAGGCTCTTTTAACTGATTAGTAATCACTTCAATAAATGTCCAATACTTTGACGGATACTCTATTGGTGCAAGGAAGTGCTGGAAGGATAGCGCGAGGACGATTCAAAATACGTCTACGACAACGTAACAGGTAAAGAATCCCCCTTATGAGCCCAAAAAAAAGCAGCAATACACTGTTTGGGTTTTTTAAAGTGAGAAAAACACAACAAAAATTATCCGCGAGCGAAGCACATCCAAAAAAAAAGGTCGCAAGTGACACTGAGTCAACCATTTATTTGCCAGACGTCTGTGGAAAATTCAGGAAAATCATCTTAGCTGCCAATAATATTGAGTTTCTTAAATATATATTTTTATACCGTCGTCAATTGGCTTGTCAATTCAAATTAAGTGGAAGTGTTGCCTTTATGGTTACTTTAATGATCAATATCTTAATTCAAAATTAAACCTCCAACAAATGAGATACAAATCAATACATGCCGTTTATGAATAAGATTCAAATATTCATGGTTACCAAATCTATTTACTAATTTTCGTTGTCATTATTGATCGTTGCCAGCTGTGTATCTTGAAAATCTACTCGAGACAACGTGGAACGTCGTTGATATCAATTTCAGCAACAGCAAAACAACAACTCGTTTATTTTTGACTCACATCTGCAGCCAAATCAAATTCGATCAACGTCCACTTTGGCTGTAGCGGTAGCTTCAGCTAATTAAGTTTTAAGTATGTGGATCCCACATTTAAAATTAATTGTATCTGTGTAGCTGCCAAATTCTAAGCTACGCATTTATCTTGGCTCTGCATCTTTTTGTTTAACGCATCTAATGAATTTATTAATTAAATATTTATCTTGTTTGCCATAAATCAACTACACGTATTTCTCTGTGCATTCAATGGAATATCAATCTTTAAACGTATAGTCCAAAAGGGCTTTAAAGGAAACGTTTTTTGGATTTTGTTATTGTTTATCTCTTTCAAGTGTAAAATTTCATTAAAACACTTTAGTCCGATATTCATTTTAAGTGCCATAAAAACCAGTATCTAAATTAAAACAATGAAAAGCATCGGAATTTTTACTAACCAGAAAACAGGCAACAACAATAAAATAGAAATCTTCAGGTATTTATCGGGCACGTCGGCAGCTAACGACTTCTACTCGTTGAAATAGATTTGATAATAATTATATTCATTGGATATCTATGCAAATTAGTTTTTGATTTATATCAAGATATACTGAATAACCGACGAAAGGGACCATAATACTGCTTTAACCTGGCAGTGAAACTAGGTTAAGAGCAATTAGTTGAAAGTGCCACACTTAAATATAAAATTTATCTAACAAATTTCGACACATTTCATTAAAATTTGATCGGAAGGAACGATTAAGAAAAGTGTTTTTGACTTTTAATGGCAGGATCACTTTAAATTGAACAAAACTCGTGCTTTATGACAAATAGCTAGTGACGTTATTTGCTTTGATCTTTCAAAAGCTAACAATTAAACCATTCTGGCTCACTTTAACAGCTTACCATGGCTTGCAGCGGATTATTTATTTTAAGCCATTTTAATTACGTGTTTTGTTTAAAGTTTCATAAAAAATAGTCTTTAATGGATCTAATCCTATTACCGATTCGTCAAACTTTTAAAGTATTATCAACATTTTGCTTGCTTCTACTATTTTATATTATTATTTGTTTATGAAAACGATACATTAATTTAAAATGTAAAATTATAGTTATGAATAAATTAACAACTATGTCGGCATGATCAGTTTTATTGTCATGAAAAACGTTTTATTAAGCTTAGATTAGAATTATTGATTATTTATTCAATAAATAATAGCAGATTTGAAGTCGTTGAGTCGGTTTGGCAAGGCTTTCATAAAAAGTTTATTAATTTCCAGTGGAACTAAGAGTCATGGAGGCTTCAAATTTCATTGCCAACAGACTGCACTGTAACAAATTTGCAACAGATTTCCTACAATTGTTGCTGGCGACTTATTTCATACAATAATTGTACTTCACAATGACTATTAAAAAACTGGCCTACTAATAAAATTTATTATCGAAATTAATTTTTTGTTTTTCAAAATATTCTCCATGAGGATCAATATACTTTTGCATGCATGTGAAATAATTTTGGTAGCATTTTTTCTGATATTTACTCTGATTGTTTCTTCAATTGATTCTTCGGGATCGAAAATCGTTAACTACATAATTTTTTTTCTATTTCTGGGAATAAAAAGTCAAAAGGGGCTAGGAATGCCAGATTTCGAGAGTGGGACATTATCGGGACAATTAAAGAAAATACCGGGATTTTAAGAATCAAGGCGGGACATTTTTTAAGCAAGAAAAAGAAACACTTTAAAACTAAAGACATGTTTTATTAAATGAATATGAATATGTACTTATATTAAAAGCTTACCTCATTTGATCACATTTGGTATTAAATTTAGATTGTTTCAAACCTATGTCAAAATACTTTAAAAACTATAACACATTATTTTTAAATGATCATTTAGCTTCTGACAAATTTTATCAGGTACTTTTGTGGTTGGAAGTAAGTTAAAGCAATGCATTAAATTTTTTTTTTTTAGTATATAAAAGTTTAAGGTTAAGTCCAACTTAATACAGGCAAAACAACTAAAATCAAATTAGCGTAAAAGAGAAACACTTTTTTCACTACTTGCATCCAGTTTTGAACCATTTATCCAAGTAAGATTGTTTCATTAATATTTTATCGTTGCTTGCTATAGTTTGAGTTAAAGTGATTTTATGACCAAACCAATGTGCTGTTCAAATTCAAAAACTATTTTATCCAGGGACTCAAAATAAAAATTATTTTCTTTGGAGAAGTCAAAAAGATTACAAAATTTGAGATTTATTATTACAAAAAAACGCATAACCATTGTCAACAATAATGTTTTTTTGGTTGTCCATAACCATTATTGTAACCAAAACGTTTATTTGGTTCCTAATAACCATTATCGCAACCAATATGTTTTTTTGGTTGCTCATAACCATTATCGAAATCAAAATGTTTTTTTTTGGTTGCCCATCACTATTATCGCAACCAGAATGTTTTTGGTTGCCCATAACCTTTACAGAAACCTTATCTTTATACCCCAACGCGTACTGCGTAAAGGGTATATTTACTTTGTCATTCCGTTTGTAACGCCAAGAAGGAGGCGTGGCATGTATAGGCATGTATAAAGAAATGTCTTGAAATTTTGCATATAGGCTTTGATGTATAACAAAACTATCACCATGATATTTGGCAAAGTCGAATGAAAACCACGCCTACCTCCCATACAAATTGGCTTAATTATAAACGTAAAATCTCTTCAAAATCTGCAAAAATTAAAGAAATGTTTTAAAATTTTGCACATAAGCTTTGATATTTAATATAAACCATCTGCATGATATATGGAAAAATCGGATGAAAACCACGCCCACTTCCCATACAAAGTGGCTTTATTTTAAACGTAAAATCTCTTAAAAATCCACAAAATTTAATGAAATGTCTTGAAATTTTGCACATTAGCTTTGCTATATAATATGAATCATACCTATGATATATGGCAAAATCGGATCAAAACCACGCCTACCTCCCATACAAAATGACGTCCATCAAAATAGGAAAACTTTCGTTAATATATAAAACTGAATATCATCGTGTATGTCGTGGCTAAAGACTTCGAATATACTTCAATATGGCCGCGGGGGTATTTCAGCTTCGGTACCCTGCCGAAGCTCCATCCTTACTAGTTTTTTTTTTTTTTTTTTTGTTACTTATAGCCTTTATTTGCAAAAGAACTTTTTATTTTTTTTTCTTATCCAACCAAGCACTGTTAACAGTTATGGCGATATCTCTCCAAATTGGCGGTTTTAACAACCATTTTGTTGAGGGAACTTTTGCTTTGACAAGATAATGAAAAATTGGCGGTTTCTATATTTTATTTGCAGAATTTTGGCGGAACACCCTGAAAGAAGGCGAAAAAAAGCAAACAACTTTTCAGCCTTTAATTTCTTTTCAGCCTTTAAAAAAAATATTTTGGTTGCGATAATGGTTAGGGCAAAAAAAAAAAATTTTGTTTGCGATAATGGTCAAAGGCAACCAGCAGCAAAAAGAGTTGACAAATTAAAAGTATCTGAGATTTTTTTTTAAATTGGTCATAACTGCTATGTTCCTGATTTTATCAGTTATCATTTTATCAGTTTTTTGATGTTTTGAGATAATTGATAAAAACAAAACGGTTTTTCTTAATTTCTATAATTTTTGCCTCACTACTTTTTATGTTTATTTAAATCTTTTCTCTTAAATGCTGATGTAAAGTATAAACTTCACGAATTTTTCATTTTTTTTTTTTTTATTATGGATTTCTTTACAAGGGGTTTTTCCGAAATCGGCTTTTTGAGGCTAGTGACCATTTTTATTGAAAATTGTAAATCTGATCTGGATGAGATTTTGTGAATTCGTTGTATTTTTGGGTCTTTGTGCACTAAATTTCTAGCATTCAAAACGAGGAACTCTTTTGCAAACCCATTTCATTTATGAAATGTTCAATATGTATATTTTCAAGGTTGAAGTGTTAAGGATCAGTGCCTGTTTGACCCAAAAATACGGATGCATAATTTTACAGAAAAGTGGTCACTGGTCTCAAAAAATCGACTTCGGGAGATTTTCTTGGAGAGTAGAAAAAAACTTTAAACGCCTTTTTTTTTGCATAAAATGTGCATTTTGAATCAAATAAAAATTGAATATTTGGCCAATTTGCCGTAAATAATGTATTTTGAATTTGAATAACACAAATAAACGTACAATTTATTGCAAAATGTACATCGCGTTTGATTTTGTGGCATTATTTAACCCTTGAATACTTATTTTCGCCTGTCAGGCGCAGAAAATAGCTTTTTTCGCCACTGAATGAAAAATGTGTTACTTTTACATAAATATATATTTTAAAAATTAAAAATATGTACACATTCTTTTGTTTTTTTTTAAAACCAACATTTAATTAAAAGGCCTTTATTTTTTGTTTCAGTAAATAAAATTTTTAGAGAGGAAAAAAATGTGTTTTTTATTAAAGTAGCCTCACAGGCGAAGATTAGTATTTAAGGGTATAAATTTATGCTTAGTATTCTAGGGTTAATGAACAATACTTAAGTGAATTCAAAAATGGTTTGGAACTAGAACAGTTATCTTCATAATTTAATCTCATACCTAGTTCAGCCTCAATCAAACCAAAAGTCATTCGGTTGCTATTTTTTTAACGGAAATTAATTAGAAGTTGAAAAACTTTTTTACAATATGTATTTCTTGAAGGAAATAAAAATACAAATGACATTAGTGTTTTAATTCACATAGTTCCTGTGTTGAGTTCCTAAAGAAATGCGGCCATATATTATCATATGTCACATTTTTCATGCGGTTTTAAGTGCATTTCCCTTTTCTTTGGCAAATTCCGGGCATTTAGGACAAGTACTCTTGACACCATTTGGAAAACGGAAAAAAGTGGCCAATTCAGGCCAAATACGGTTGATGACACATCAATTCGATTTTTTGGTTTGTCAAAAATGTTTTTTATTTGAGCAAATGTGTAAGATCTCGCACTGTCATGAATCATGATGCAGAATAATTCGCCTCTTCATCGACTTTCCCCGAATATCTCCGATGATTTGTGGCAAACAAATGGTCGTGTACCATTTAAAATAGAATGTCCTACGTTGCTCTAATTTCACTCTCGTCATATGACCGGCTTTTATAGGATTTAGCTCGTCTTGGAAGACACATACAGTCGATTGGTATATTGTTTCGGGCTCATATGCATAAATCCATGATTCCCATTGGTCTAGAGTCTAGAGTGTATGGCCCATACGCCAGAGAATCCTGGGTCGAATCCCACCTGACGCAGAAAGTTTTTTCAATTTAATTAATGTTTCTGTTCGGCCGTCACCTCTCTGCAGACTATGGCAATCCTTAGAGAGTAAAAACTGCCATGAAAAGCTTCTTGAGAACATAAGCCGTTCGGAGTCGGCATAAAGCTGGTTGGTCCAGTTTTCGATCATTTGTGTTTAAACATTTCACAACACACACAACAAAATTGATCATAAGAAGCATGGTCAAAGTCCTTTTTAAGGGCTGAAATGTCGATTTCGTTTTTTTTTTCGATGGTGAAATATCTTATTGATGCTTGCCATACTAATACCTAAAGAATCCTCAATCTCACGGTATGTCACATGACTATCTTGGTTTATCAGTTCACACACATCATCGATGTATTTTGACACAACAGCCGATTTTGGACAACCTACACGGCCACGTACTAATTTTTTTCAAATATGAATCGAAACATGAATCGAAAAGAAATTAAATTAAAACGAAAAAAGTTCCATGAGGAAGCAAGCAGTGAAATTTTAATACGTCATCACCCTTGAATTGTTTTGTTTCTTCGCTCATTGTTAGCAACTCGGCTCATTGTTAGCAACTAAGTAATAAAACTCGGCTCTCCACTTTCCTTACTTCTCAAAAATCGCTACACGATTCTATAAATGTAGCTTACGCTACGCACTCAGGGAATTATTGAATTTAATATACGGCAACCATGGAAAAGTTGAGGCTTTAAAAGCGATACTAGAGTTATTATTTACGAAAAGAGGTTGCCTTGACCGAAAGTTAATTGCGAGAACTTTATGAGAGCTCTAATAACCGTAATTGAAGCTGCAATGATCACAAAAAAAACCAAATAATTTCTCTGAGTCTTTCGAAAATAAGAGCTATAACCACAGTTGTGATACTGTCAGTATTATGGGAACTACCACTTCTGTTCAATTATTGCGTCTAGGGCAACTTCAATTTGGCTATAATACCCTCAATACTGTTTTCACGCTTTCGCTGAGGTTACTAAAACTACAAAGAGTCAACTTCAAGTTTTGTCATTGCAGATTTCCTGTTGAAAAAGTGAAAAAAATCTGAAATTATTATTATTTTTAATTTTATAAAGCGAAGTGAATTAAATAAAAAACGCAGTCAGTACAAAAAAATTTGATATGCTATAAATTAATCGGGAGACATCAATGTGGAAGAACTCACTCTCGAGTGCACCAGGCTTGCGAGAAAATAAGAAAATAGAAAGTATACAAAGTATTCATATTAGTAACTTGCTGTGAAGATTTTTTTGAATAATTAAACTTTTAGAAAAATTAAAAAATTATTATTAGTTTTATTAAGCCAATGAAATTATAAAATTGGTTATAATCTCAAAATCAGAATCTGACAAAGTCGACATTACGATTTAAGGCAGCCGCAAAAAGCGTTGTCACAGCCTCTACAATTCGGATATTAAAACCAAATTCCTCTCACAATTGAAAGTTTCAGCAAGTCCGTGTGAGGTTGTCAAGCCTCCACAATTCGGCTATCAAGGCCGAGCTCCTCTCATCATTGAATGTTGTAACAACTTGTTGTCCTCAAACATGTTGAAGATGCAATGTTTTGAAAGCATCGCCAGTTTCGTGAGTGCAGAATCATGATGTTTGTGCTAATTTTAATGCTATTGTTGTGTTGCCTTTGAGTTTGTATGCTCAAGTACACAAACATTAGAGTCGCATATGCTACATAACGTTAGTCTAATTTTCTCTACATCTAAACTACACTACCTTAACCTATGCTATGTTAGCGTTTTTCGTTCACTGCAAAACTGCGTAGCCTGTTATATTTTCCAGTTATAAACATACATATTAAGGTGTCTTAAAAAAATGTTTCATTTGTAGCCATCTAAAAATTAACCTTGATGTGTTTTATAATGATTCCTGAAATATTTTGGCAATAACGAATGTTTTTCGTAAATCTGTTGGCTAGGGTAATAATGGCAAAAAAAAATGCCATTAATTATTGGCCTGAAAAAGTTCTTCCAATCTGCATCAAAAATTTTAAAAAATTTTCAATCGGATTAGAGATAATATGGTTTTTCAAGCAATAAAGGTTCATTTTAAGAGGGGTACGCATGGAACTTTTTTTTTAATCCATACAAGTCGAAGCATATGTTCCAAATTTCTAAACATTTATTGTAATCATCTCTCAATTAATTTTTATAGTGTAACCAAGATGAATTCATATTGCATGGTTTTGGTTTTTGTTCTTTTTTTTTATTAGCGCAACATGAATTTCAGCAATTAAGTTTCCCTACAATAAACCAGTTACATTTTGATGAAATCACTCTTGGTGTGTAAATATATCCTGGCACGCTTCAATTCAGGTAGCAGCCTTTCTGGTGCACACCTGGATCTTTTTTCGTATTGTTCCAACTGCTGTGCCTATAGTTTTTGCTGTCAAAATAGTTGGTATTGTTAAAGATTAAATAATTTTTTCTTATTTCGATACCGAGTCCCCTTTTATGTTTTTGTTTAGAACAAGATTAAGGTAGGTGCGTGCGTTTTAGACGCCACACATTTAAAATTTACTGGTGGTGTTGTATTCCATGTTTCCTTTATAGCTCGGACAATAGTAACAATAGAGCTGATGACGCAATAATTATTTGTGTGCGGTGCTATTTAGGCACATGAAAAAGACGTGCAGTTGAACGATCTATGAAATCTGATTCAAGTTGATAAGCCGATACAATTTTTATTATTTTTTGGTTATATTTAACCATATCATCTAAATTTTGTCAAAAAAGAGGACCTTCTTTACAAATTTTGCCAAAAAATTAGGTTTTTCTATTTCAAAAGGAGGATAAAAGAAGGATCAATATTTAGAGAACTAAATGCGAAATACATTGTCAATTCCAAGTGAATTTCTTCAAATTCATCTTTTTTCAATTGCTTGCTCGTCGCTGGCTTCATTATGTTTCAATTTTGATGAGATTTGGCGAAGCATATTCGGTTGCAATTTGATGAACGAATAGAATTTAACGCACGAAATATTCAAATTCACTTTAGTTGTCAGAATGGCCTTTAGTGTGCTGTCTTGTAATTGCGTTTTCTCTGTCGTCTACATCTTATTCATCATAGTAGAAACTCTTTCAGCAGAAGCAATTAAACCGGGCAGCCATAGAATGTACTCAATTATTTTACCTATTTCCTTGTCGTCTCAATTTTCCGTATTCAAATGAGTGGATATTACATCACATCGCTACTCCACTGGAATCTTCTCGTTTTTCCATTATTGAATTTTACTTTGCGAACAATAGTTTTTGAGGAAGACCAACTCCATGTGCAATTTTGCTCATTCAAATTGAAACAATGTCGTCAAAAAGTCTTCAAAAATGAGTGTCAAAGAGTAAAATCAAATACATGTCAATTAAATTTACATAAATACGCTCAATGTGTTCGGGCTATTATGATATAATAATATAATATATTATATAGTGGCAATATTATAATATTTATGTTAATATATTTATAATATTATATTAAGAATATAATAGAAATATTTATATATTCTTAATATTATATTATTAATATTACAATATATTATAATAAAACGATAATTATCGGCGAAAATTTTGTGTTATTTGGATATAAATTTGGATATGAAAGGAGGAAAACGAGGATTCAAGGCGAAATAGGAGGTTCTGAGTATTTCGAAATTTTTGGCTTAACAAGGAAGATGATCTTCCCAAAAGGAGGATAGATGGATTGGTTAATTATATCTTTAGTAGGTTTTCACGATTAATAACAGTAGTTGTCATCATATTACTGACAAAACTAGAGAAATTGAATATCGATATATTCTGTATCTTAACATATTAAACGCTGTTCAGCTCCAAAATAAACGTTAATTTTTAACATTTCTATAAAAAAAAATTACATAAAATCTTTATAAATTCAATATAAACTTGGTATATAGCAACTTCAAACGAAGATAACCCTTGTTTTATCTATTGTTGGAAAAGTCGACAACACGTTATTATTTTATTATAAGCTCATACTCTGAACACGAATTTACAATGAAACCAATACTCTGGAGAACAAAAAAAAACTTATCGGTAAAAAATTAAAAAGCTAACTTCTATCAGGTTCAGAATTAAAAATTGGTTTCTTATTGAAGTTTTTAACTATGAAGTCATCTTTAGTTCTCTTTTACCAAGGCAAGGGTCTTGCTTTATCTTCTACTTAAATAGTTGTTGTAAAAAGCAGTTGTAGTTATGAATCGGATAGCAAAATGAAGAAAGTATTTCTGTCTAAAAGTATTTTACAACTTCTTGTGATTATGATAAATCTGATAAAAATGTTTTTTATGAAAAATTTATATATTTTATATTATATTTTTGATATTTGCAAAAAATACTCTCCTTAATATCCTTATCCTTAGCATATCTTTTTTATCAATATGTTGAATCAAGTCTATGGGCAGAAACAAATAGGACATCCTTTTCTTTATGAAAGGCTTCTTTGGCAAATAGCTTTAATATATTATGTATTTTTCATCATGTGGTGGCCTAATGGCTAAAGTTCTAACACGAAAAACTTTATCAATAGAAATAATTTTTGTGGTCGGTCGTCACCTCTCTGCTGATTATGTTTTTTTTTTTATGACGTATGGTAGATAATATTTTTTTTTTTCAAAAATATCTATTTAATTTTTTTTTTTTTTTATTTTTTTAAGAAAATTATTTTCTTAACAAAAAGGAAATTCACAATAAAATATCTCATAAACTTTTCTCGTTATGCCCTACAAAAAGTTAATTTTTCCTTTTGTTGTTATAAAATTCTGAGCAATCAAAAATAGTTGGTGCAAATAGGCACAAGTGTGTCATTCAGTGTAACTGATATGTCAGTTAAGGGCTAAGTATAAAAAAAGGTTAACTAAAATTTCTCGTAATAACTCAAATAATATTGAATTGTAGTATGAGAAACTTGCTTTATCGATCAATAGACACGCCTCTCGACTGCACGTCAAGAAAATCATATTGAAAAGTCACAACAACTTGTATAGACTCAATTGCTAGCTGAACAATCGAAAAGAGCAAATTTTAGATATCTTACCTTTCAACCACCACCTCTACCCACCATCTTCCTTTTCCCAGGCAACTATTTCAAACAATCTTATCGCATCATTCGCTGCTACTCCTTGAGCCAAGAGCAAATATTTACTTTCTGTACAGCATGATTGCCACATTCAGCCAGTGTTGCATGTGAAACGCAAAGCAAAAACAACTCGAACAAATTACTTAATCGTGATGAAAGATCGTTAGTGTGGAAGCCAGTCACACTGCCTGTATTTGGGGTAGGCACACCGCCAGACCACAAGGTATGAGCTCTAAATGATTGCCCTCTAAATAGTTGTAATTTTGATAGGCAGCAGTAAATAAATTCGCTGTTAAAGGGGAGAGAACTACCTAGCCATGTTTTTAATCAAAAAATGGTAATTAAAGTGCTGCTGCTGCTGCAGCTCAAAACTTGCAGCAAACACTTGGTTATTTTCGAAGTTCTTGGAACTTGCTTTAACCTCATCGTCCTGCATGTGGAGTTATTTTAAGCACGCGCTTTTAATAAAAGGCAGTGCCGCCTCTTCAAAGTCGTGTCCAACACCTGAACAAAAACAAAAAAAAAAAACGAAATCCGAAAATGTATTAAATAACCTCAAAACAATGATGGGCGCCACAATAGCAAGCGTTGATTTCGAATAAAACAGCGAAAACAACAACTTAAACACGCATTTAATTACAGATACATGGACGGACGGACACGAACATACATGATAACATACCGCCCGTTTAACACTTAATTTGTATCTAGTTTTTATGCATTTTACTGAAGGTTGAAGCTGAACGATCAGCAGCTCTTGCATCAGTTGCTGTGGTTTTTATCGACCATAAGCTACTAGGTAGTAGCGAACATTTCTTATTTTTTTGTACCTCTGTTTTTAGCGCCCTTTTTCTGAAGAGTTTTTTTTTCCATTTTAATATCGAATGCAACAAAATTAATTTTTTAATGCAAACGTTAACCGCTTGAGGGCAGTTCAGTGTGAAGGGGGAAAGGGGCGAAAGTGACAACTAGTTGACAAAATAAATAATGAAAAAACAATAAATTTTTGGTTGTTTTTAAAATTTTTCCTACCTTTTTTACTGATTTAATATTCTTGAAGGATATATAAAACAGATCAAAACAGTGGTCAGAAAGTAGATTCTACGTGACTGAAAAGCTCAAAAAAAAAAAAATACTATGGAAGAGTTATAATATAAATAACAGGGCAAATATCGAGTTATAACTATATTCTGTTATATATTATTATTATTAAATATTTTATCTGGTGAATCCAAGAAAGCTGGTGATTTCTTGGTTCAAGACAAGAAAAAATTCGTATGAGGGGGGAGGGGTCTATTCTCATACTCTTATTAGCTACAAAGTTAATTAAAATTTCACGATTTTGATTTACATTATTGTTTTTAGCAGGAAAACTGACTAAAAAAAACTTATTTTAAGATCTCATTACCGTCTTTTTAACGGTATATCAACGATCCCCACCGCCTAACTGTTCCCAAGATGTGCCCGTGTGAAAATGAAATCAATAGATTAAATTTGAAAAATTTAAAAACCAAAAACTAAAAATATAAAACTTTAAAAACTAATAAATTTAAAATTTGAGTGCAAATTTCCCAGAATTTGGTGTAATATATTAGATTTTTTTTCAACCAATTTTAGAAAAAGTCCAAGGATAATTGTTATTTATCAAAATTGATTGTAATAACCAATTTATCAAAGTGTTTTTTTAGTTGCCCATAACCAATATCGCAACTAACATATTTTTTTGGTTGCCAATAACCATAACAGCAACCTAATTTTTTTTTTTGGTTATCCATAGCCATTATCGCAATTGAAACTAAAAACCTACTTATACTAATTTTTTCTTGTCTTGACCCAAGTAATCACCAAATTTTAGATTAACCTCGCTATCCGATTCATATTATACCTATATTCTTATTATATGTTTTTATTATTTCGAACTCAACAATATTGCTTGTACAAGAAAATATAACTCATTTAGTCATCACTTTTTGCATCCATACATTCCCTAAAAAAATTTCATAAATAAATAATGAACGAAATATAATAAGGGTTTTTCCTACTTGATATTCTAGCGTAACTTCGTATTTTTTTTTTATTAATTTTAAGAAAAGTTTTCAACATTTCAATTACTAATTTTTCCTAGAACACTAGGGAATATGTTGCCCGAAATTGCGAAACGGTCTTTTGGTAATGTCTTTAATTTCTTATATAATTTTCAATAACCATGCCTGGCGCTATCGAGGAAAGAGTAGAAGCATATTTCTAGACAAGGGCGTAGTGAGAGGATGAAGGGGTAGCTACTCCCTATAGACATCAAAATCAATTGATTAAAAACAAAAGTATCAATCAATTAAAACAAAAGTATTGTAAAAAATTCTACAAGTGATGCGATTTGATATCAACATATATTCTTAGTACAAAAATATTCATTAAAAACTATATCTATACAAGATTTTAACTTAAAATTCATGTTATCCACTTTAAATTCAACCTATGACAGGAATAGATTTATTTATAGGAATAGATTTAGCTTATAACATAAAATAGCTATTAATGCTACCTTTTTCTATAATTTGGTGTGAAGTCATGGAGTGTACCCAAAATGACTCGACTATTTAACCTGTAAATCGAATAAAATAAAACTTATATGAATCTTAAACACACCCAACGTACTGAAAAAATCGTGTTCTTTTACAAAGAAATGAAGCTATGAAAATAATTTGAAAGAACCAATATATATCCTTTTATATTACCTTTAGTTCACGGCTATTCCTTCCTCTTAAATCAATTGAAAAGGTTTAATTTTAGTGCTTTCACTAAGATTAATGAAGGGTACTACATTAACCTTACTTGTGTCTACTTCAATATTTTACTTCAATATTTCTTCATGGCTACCTGTTTTCTTTTCTGGCTGTACAAAACTGTTTTACAAAAACAAATCATAAAAGTAATGTTTTACCAGATTTTTTGATAAGTATTTTTAACGGTTAAGTTAATACAAAAATGTTGGTCCTTTGGACAAAAATTTGCTGTCGAATTTATTTTACTTCAAATATAGTGTTCAATTAGTTAAATAATGATTTCAAATTATAGCACGAAAACCGAATATAATAAGGGTTAGTTTTAATATTTTTTAATTTTGTATCCTTTATCGTCTTGTCACACTGATAAATATTTTGTTAATCTAAGAAGTAGTCGAATATCAAACAACGCAGTTTGCCATCTCGAACAAAACAAAATCAGCAAAAAAAAAACAAAATCTTTATGGACTGATTCTACAGTCAATGGGAAAGAAAGCTAAATCAGAATAAGCGCAGTCATGAAGAAATTATGCTACTTACACCCGCCTCCGAGCTTTCAACTGAAGTTTTTGGTGAATTAGAATCTGTATCAACTTCATCTTTTAGTCCTGAAATCCTACACTAAATAAAAACTTATATATTTATATAACATTCCTCCCACACCTTACTGGCTGATATCCTGACTACGCTCATATTCTTTCACATTGTTTTTTTAAGTAGATAATGCTTCTTAAACATGATTTTTCAATACAGTAATTATTGGGACGTCTCGTATTTAAACGCTTTAAATGTCCCTCTGGGACAAGATGTACCGTATTTTCAACAATTTTGTGATGTATCTATAGCACTGGCTCACAAATTTAAAAATTATTTTCGCCAATCAAACGACATAAAATATAAGGTGTTTCAAAAAAAATTTTTTTTTTCGAATTCCATAGTTGCTCAACCTATATTTGAAAGCTTAAAGGGTAAAGTATTTTTGAGATTTTTTTCAGATTTCTTGGAAGAGGTTTAGAGTTCTGAAAAACTGCGAAAGGGAAAATAGTTTAAATAATTATTTTTTCGCTCAAAACACTCAAAAATTAATATAAATCGTGCTAATGGAAATTTTATTGTAATCCAGTGAAATTTAAAAAAGACGTAACTTTGTATGTATTTGCTTGTGTAAAAGCCGATGTTTTCGTACAGTAAACAAAAACGCTTTGTGTGGTTATAAATATCGAAAGATAGAAATTATTTCAATTTTTTTATTTCTATACCTAGATCTTGTTCACCCAGACTAAAATATCACTTTCAAAATAAAAATATATTCAGATTATCCAATCCTGCAAAATCTAAAATTTTTATTGTTATAATTCCATTTCTGTAGTTATGTTTTTATAAAAAATATGTCTGAATAACTCATAAAATTATTTAATAGAAATACCTAACCATAAGTACACATAAACGGCTTCATACATTATTTTTTAACGTCTTAAAAGTATGATAAAGTCGATTTCTTTTTCTCAAAAAATTCCTTTCACTATGCTGAAAAACATATTATTTTATCCGCAAAATACTTAAATATTGTACAGCTATTGAGGAGTGCAATCTGCTTGCAAACAATTTATATTTTTTGTATTTATGACATCCGTGAAGTTTGAAAGCGTGAACAATAAAAAACACATATCGATATGAGGGGTATAGATTCAATAATCAGATACGTTTTGGGGAGACATTTTTACCAAATAACCTTTTATTCCTTAAAAACACTGCATTTTTTATACCATTTTGGTTCGAAACTCATCAAATCCAACAGTCTTAATTTCAAAACTGACCAAGATCAATTATATAAAAATTGGGCGGTTTGAAATGAAACCATTCTTTTCCAAAAATTCGGAACAGAAACAATAAAATTGCATATTTTATTTACTATAAATTTTTATTTCTCGTGTTCGAACTATCTCGCTTCGTGTGAAATTACTTTCTTTCCCTATATTACTGTTGCCTACAAAAATTATTTGGCCATTCAAACAATATTTAAGAAATCATTTATAAATACAATTTTCTTAGATCATTGGAAATTATTGATATGTGTTGTAACTATAAATAGATTATTCAAGTTTCAAATTAACTTTTTAGTAATAACTATAGCAAATAATCGATTTTAGTTATGATAAAATATATAATTTCAAAATTCATTAAGTCCATTTTTATTTAATCAAAACTGAATCCAGCATAGTTAAGTTTCGAAAATAGCCATATCACTATAATGGGTTTCAAAACGTCCAAGTAAAAACAATTTTTTTTTTCAATAAATCTGTCATTTGCCAAAAAATTTGTTATAAACATTTTTTTTTTTTGCAAGTTCGCAGCCGTTAATCAATTATTATTATATTTTTTTAAATAAAATACAATTCACCTCTTCCCATGCTTCAGTTTATTTAAAAAAAAAAAAATGGAAAGTGGACTTTGCCGTTTTTGAATCTGAGCTCTTCAAATGATTAAAATCAGTTCAGGAGAACATTACGCATATATAATAAGTTGTACGCAGTGACTTGAAAGAGTCCTCTAAAGAGCCTAGTAAAATATTTTTTATCGAATAAACAATAACTTTTTAATTGTTAACTTAATAATTAAATAACTTAATAATTGACCAGTTTATTTTGCAAAGAGTTTGGTTTTGTCCCGTTTTACTGAAATAAAAATCTAGCATTGCTACTTTTCATACATATGTATGTATATTAGGGTGAACCTTATTCCTAAGAAAAATAATCTTTTTCTTTTAATTTCACGGGGCAATACATTATTTGAATAAATACCATAAAAAACTAGTACATTTTTTTTTAATTTTTAAATGATATTTAGAGGGGTCGCTACCAAAGCACATTGGTACAAATGGCAGCAAAAAGTGGCAAAAACTACAAGCCAACCTCGTATCTACATAAAATCAGGTATTGGGGTCGATTAACACGAATCTGGAGACAAAATTATGTGAAAAAGCAAACCTATGTGAAATTTTTCTGACGTAATTTTAAACCTTTAAGCCTGAGTTTCCGCAGCTATAAAAAAATACGTGTAGCTTAGATTTTTGTCCTCTATCACATAACCGAAACTCATTCAAATCAGCGAATGACACCAAGGAACGTTTTCTTGCGAGAGGGCTGAACTTTGACTGCTGGTAGCGACCTCTAAATAAATAAAAAAAAATTGAAACAAAATAATCTCCTTCCTTTTTAGATGTGTGTACATATATAATCGAATAATGACATGTCGCAATAATAATTCAAAAAATAAGGACCACCCCAATGTATATACATGGTACATACATAATAAAGAGAAATTAATGCAACCTCCCGAAAAATGAGTGGGTAATAAATATTCAAACAGTTCATATTCTTCGTGCTTACTTTCCAAACAGAACTCTCGTATAAGATACCAAATTAAAGGACAAACTGAATAATAAAAATTGGCTGGCATCATTAAAATGTGTACATAAGGGTCGTTCTTTAGCATGATCTCTCGAACACTCTAACTTGTTTTTGATGTCACTTAAGTTCCCAAAGGGCACCCGCAGAATACATGCTACTAGCTAGCATGCTCAACAGTGAAGTCTGCTAATATATTCTATAACTTGAGTGTGTTTGTATTATTGTCTTGAGAAAATTGCGCTCACTTGAAAGCCTCAAGATGAGACACACAGTGGCTGCACCCGAATTACGCATCCCAAGCTATATAAATGAAGATTCGGCTCTGCTGTGTGCGCCGCTCGAAATTTTGATTCTAGAACTATGCCTTCACTATGCAGCATCATTGACCAACCAACCAACATTTGCCAAGTGAATCGCCTCATGGCTGCGATCAACCGTGCAAACACAACTTCATCTCAATTGGTGATCTGGATAAACAAATGAGAAAAAAAAACCTAAAACAAATGCAATGGATTTGAATGAAATCTTTTGTTCCAATTAAACTCTTTGCACATATTTGGTAGATTACGTAGACTCACCCGCATCCCGCTGTCGACGGCTCTAGTATAAGCTGTGGTAGACGCAGCAATGGCACGCATTGAGACCTACTAAAAATGCATTTAATTGTTATTACAGCTAATAAATTTTAATTGCCTTCAATTAAAGCAGCATTTCATGACTCAAGTTACACTGGTGAAAAATTGAGTTGAACTTATGATGTGGAATGTTGAAATGCAAACTTAAGTTGTTAAGGTTGAATGGAATATAAAGTCTATTTCTAACAAAGCGGAAAAATTATATCAAACAAATTGTCTGAACTCTAAATATTTTTCTTTACTGATTGGGATTCTTGTGGATTGGCTTGGACTCTCATGAACAGTTTGTAATATCGATGGCCATACGTTAACATCTCGTAACTGACAAATCATAAATTTTACAGGAGAAGCAAAATACTTAACTCATAATTAAACTTATATATAATGAAGAATATAATTTATTAATATAAATTTAAATACGTAGGGTGCCTTTTATATTTCGGGACTTGGCAACCCTGGTGTTGCAATCTGTCAACTGAAAGCTCTATCGCAAAGTTTGACATTTGTTGTCTTATACGTACTCAGAACGTTTTGGCATACGAGCGCTATTTGTGTTGTTTATAGTAACTTAAAAGATTCATCTCGGTCTAAAAATGGAATTAAATCGTGAACATTTTCGTGCGATTATTTTTTACAACTTTCGACATGAATTAACACAGCAACAGTGCATGGATGAACTTAATTCAATTTTTGGCGATGAAGCTCCATCAAGGACCAGTGTTTATCGATGGTATGGTGAATTCAATCGTGGTCGTAGTTCACTCCAAGACGAATTTCGTGAAGGTCGTCCGAAATCAGCTGTTGTTCCGAAAACCATTGATGCTGTGCGCGAACTGATATTGCAAGATCGTCATGTTACCTATCGTGAGATTGAGGCAACCTTAGGCATAAGTGGGACCAGCATACATTCAATATTGCATAAACATTTGACTGTCAAAAAAATTTGTTCGCGTTGGATCCCACACAATTTGTCAATCGCTCAAAAAAAGGCTCGTGTCGATTGGTCGAAGGAAATGCTCAAAAAATACGATCGCGGTGCTTCGAAACACGTCTATGACATCGTGACAGGTGATGAATCGTGGATTTACGCGTATGAGCCCGAAAGTAAACAGCAGTCGACTGTATGGGTGTTTCAAGATGAGCCAAATCCAACAAAAGTTGTTCGCGCACGAAGCACTTCCAAGCAAATGGTCGCCTGTTTTTTCGGAAAATATGGACATGTTGCAACCGTACCACTAGAACAACGCAGAACAGTCAACTCTGAGTGGTACACAACCATTTGTTTGCCAGTTGTCTTCCAAGAAATCAGGAAAACCAACCGCCGAAGACGGATCACTCTTCACCACGACAATGCGAGCTCTCACACATCGGCTCAAACAACTGCATTTTTGAGCACCCAAAACATCGATTTGATGGGTCATCCGCCGTATAGTCCTGACTTGGCACCGAATGACTTCTTTTTATTCCCAACCGTGAAGAATAAACTGCGTGGACAACGATTTTCGATGCCCAAAGAAGCGGTTGCGGCATTCAGAATGCATGTTTTGGAGATACCTCAATCAGAGTGGCAAAAGTGCTTCGACAATTGGTTCAAACGCATGCAAAAGTGTATAGATCTTAATGGAGAATATTTTGAAAAACAATAAAGTGATTTTCGATGATTAATATTTGTTTTTGTTCTCTAATCCCGAAATATAAAAGGCACCCCTCGTATTAATAAATAATTATTTTTGAAAAGGGAGAAAAAAAATTTTATAGAATATGATAGCAATTCGGGCTATCCTTTGGTAAAGGAACTTTGCCGTACCTGAGAAACCCAACACATTAAATTGTGTGGAAAAAAAAACGGCTAAGAAGTTGTCCGCTATTTTTTAAGAGATTGTGCTCTACAGCGCTCTTCGATAGAAATAGAGCAGGAAAAATAAGTCTTAAACACTCACCACACCTGAATATGCAAATTGTCATGTAAATTGAATGATCGATTTAACAATATGACAGTATGTATTACATTCATACCCGTATAAAAAATAAGTCGGCAAACAATTGCTTTTTATATACCTATACAAAAACAACTAATGAACGTAAAACAAAAACAAAACTATGTTGTTTTACTATCGAGAATTGGCTTGCTGGGAATACCCTGAACGTGACCCTGAACAATGTTTACATTTGTGATGCGAAATATAAAGTGCGTGGATGAACACATGGATGAAACATGGTTACACCACTAACACCGAAATCGGCACATCGAGCAAAAAAATGAGTTGGACCAATTGGAAGTGCTCCTAGGCGGCCAAAGACCCAACAATCGTTCAGCCAGTTATTTTTTGGGATTCTCACGGCATATTATTAATCGACTATATTATCGACAGCATTACATTGTGGAAATGCTGTGAAATTTTGCTTTCAAAAGTCTACACTCAGAAAAAAACATCCTAAAATCAGAGAAATTTTACTAAATTTTGAAGAATCTTTTACTCGTTTTAGCGCCAAAGAATTTTTTTATATTAAAGTGAAATTTTTTATTGAAAAAAAAACAAAATTATTTTTGAAATAAAAAGGAGTATTAAGAATAAAAAAAAGTAAGAAAGAGTTTATTATAATTATTATTATTATTATTTTGTATTCAGTTTTAATGTTACCATCGCGGGATTTGAACCTTGGCAGCTCGTGTGCCAGTCTGTCGATTTTCCTACGCACCATCTCAGCTATTATCGAATAGTGGCGTATTTATTAAAAAAAAAAAAACTACGTCGACAGAGCGTTTGTTCCAATATTCAATAACATGCGAATAGACATGCAAAAACATTTATTTTGCAGCCGCTCACACCTCCGATGAGTAAAGGGTTGTTTTTTTTTTTTTGTTTTCATTAAAATTAAAAAAACAAGCCGATAAAAATAGAAAGAAAAACTATGCTGTCATCAGGTTTCGAACCCACTTGCGACAATATCGTGGGTCTGAAGCTCTATGCTGTAGGCTATAGAACTGTTGTCGACAAGTAAGTAAAGAATCAATAAGTCAATCTAGCTATTTTTCTCTTACACGACAGCATATATTTTAAAGAAAATTTGATTTTTAAACTAAAATTCTTAGTTTCTTCAGACAAATGTCAATATTTTTGTTCTAAATATAAATTTACTTATGACTAAGGAAATTTTAAATCTTCAAAATAAAAACTGGTGGTTTTTGATTTTCAAATTATTTTTTTTCTGAGTGTACTAGGATCTAGGATCAAAGTGGG
The DNA here is from genome assembly GCA_914767935.1 of Coremacera marginata. NCBI lineage: Eukaryota > Metazoa > Arthropoda > Insecta > Diptera > Sciomyzidae > Coremacera > Coremacera marginata. Next base: position 68,085,889 of record OU612045.1, read on the forward strand.
TTTGACGATAAATGAGGGTAAAACAAAGTATATGCTGTCTACAAACAAGAGAGCGCAGCGTTTAGACTCCCACGTTTCATCCAGCAGCTATAACTTTGAAGTTGTCAAGGAGTTCGTTTACCTTGGCACCGCCATTAATACCAAAAACGAAATCAGCCTGGAGATTAAACGAAGAACAATAATTGCTAATAGGTGCTACTCTCTCGATCGACAAAACTAACACTCTACAAGACGCTCGTTCTACCTGTGCTGCTTTATGGCGCTGAGGCATGGGTAGTTTCGCAAACTGACGCAGCCGCTCTGGGGGTGTTTGAGAGAAAAGTTCTTCGCAAAATCTTCGGTCCTGTTCGAGTCGGCGATGAATATCGCATCCGAATGAACCACGAGCTGTATGAGCTCTACGATGACATTGACGTAGTTCCGCGTATAACTGTGCAGCGACTACGCTGGATGGGTCATGTCCATCGTATAGACGACGAAGCTCCAGCGAAAAAGGTGCTCGAAGCGAGGGTCGCTGGTCAACGACGACGAGGGAGACCATGCCTCCGATGAATGAACCAGGCTGAGGAAGCCCTAACAACTTGCACTTGGTGTATCCGATTGGAGAAGGCGCACGTAAAGTAGAGGCGCCTGGCGAGAGCTGATGAGGTCGGCCGAAACCCGGACACGGGTTGTTACGTCTAAGTAAGTAAGTAAGTAAGTACTAGGATCTGACGCTGCGGGGTGAAAATATAGGCCAAAACAAAAAAACTATATGGCTTAGTTTGTTCAAAAAGCATCAAAATATAGTTTGTTGAAGTTGGCTCATATTTTCAAGAAACGGATATTTTAATTTTGCACCTTGAGACAGTTTTTCAGAACATCGATTTATGTGGTTTTTCCAATATATCTAGTAAGCAAACTGAGTGTTATTGCATCTGGTGGGGTTTTGTTTGTCTTGTCAATATCTACAACTTTCAACAACATATCAGTCCTTTTGGATGCATTTTCAGCAAGCTAGAGCACAAAATTCTCAAAAAAAGTGAAATTTTTCGCCTTTTATGTTATTCGGATCAATATAAATCACCCGAGTGATGGATTAATGCACAGATTTTGACTTCTAACTTATAGCCGAGCTCCTTACGAACATTTTGATATACTATATGTGACATACTTCATTAATGTTTCATAACACAAAAATATCGTTTTTAGAGCAAAATATTAATAGATATTCTCATTTCTTATTTATATAAGCAGGGCCTGCCCGAATGTGGGTGCAATGAGTGCGGCGCACCCAGGCGCGAGCTTCTGGAGGGCACTCAAGTGCGATTTTATTAGAATAAAGCTTTTGTTAGAATAAGGGAGCGCTTGTTTTTTAATTCAGAAAATTAATGTAAGCACAAGAGCGCTGAAGAATAAATATTATATCAATTTTTCATTATATTTATATCTGAAAAATTGAAATGTCCATATATAAGAAAACATCTATGATTCTGCCATTGTTGCAGTACATGTGCAACGAAAGCAATATCAAAATCTGAGTTGCCAGCTCACAATGGCAAAAACTAGATAAAAATTGCTTCAAAAATGGCTTAAAATGGCTAAATTAGCAACCCCGATCCAAATATTCAAAGACAATTCTTAGAAAAATATTGTTAACAGAAACAGCAAAGAGAGGAACGAAGAGAGAATACAATTCGACAGTCAGTGTGCGTTACTGTCTGACCAGAATCATGTCATTGTCGTGTCGAATTACGAAATTTGTTGAAATTGGTTGCCTGTATTTAGGCCTGTAATTCGGCGACCTGTATTTTTGCTAGTGGCAAACAATCACTCTCAAAACTCAAAACAAAAAAAGGTACCTTCGCAATTCTGTGAAAAACGAATGGCAGAACAACTTGGCTGTTATTTCCATCCAGCATGAAATTGCCGAAACGGTAAACCAATGATGTAAAAGATGATTTCGCAAGCCAAAAAGTCAGAAAAAAAAGCATTTCATGCATAAATATTTCATTTTCATTTTCAAATATATCTTGCGTTTCATCATTGGATTTAAAGAGCGCAGAATAGAATCTCGCACACGGGCACCGAAAGCGCTCGGACAGGCACTGTTGATAAGTATATGTTTTTCAATAGTTAATAGTTAAGTAAGTAGAAATGTTTGAAAAATAAAAAATTTGAATGAATTTAATCGACCCGAAGCCGTTTTGCAGACGGCTGTGGATTTGTGCTCGATCATTGTGCTCGCTGACAATATCTTGGTCATCGCTGTCATCATCAAAAAGATCGGTTAGCTCGTCCAAACGATATTCTGATGATCATTGATGTCTTCCTCTTAGTCTTGTTTTTCAAAGGCTTTTTATACCACCAACATATTTCAGCGAGTAGAGCATCTGGAGATTTCTTTCCTGTGTACCTGCGGCAATGATAAATTTCAATGTTTTAAATTTTGCGATCATCGTGTTGTTGATAGTGGAAAAGAAATTGAAAAGAAAAATAGGCATGTTGCAGTTTTACCATTTATCAAACGGCAATGTAGATTGATGATGGCGTTCGCCTTACTCATCCGATTCAGTTGGCAACTGTTGGGCAATATGTTCGAGATGGTGATGCACGATATGAGTTTTATATAACATATTCACTCCAATTTTGTCGAACTCTGACAGCATTTTTGCAACAATCGCCTTGTAGTTTTCAGCACTAGTTTTGCCCAAAATTCCGCTGATAACTAATTCGATTGCAAGCCATGCAACTTTTTCCTTGCACACCAGAGCCTCATAAAAATTTGTACGACTAATTAATTTCCGTATGTCGGAACCATTAAAAACACCTTCCTCTAATTTTGCTTTGGTGAGTCTTGGAAAAATCTCTTTTAAAATTTTAATGTGGAGCAATTGCAACAATATTTTCCATTTGGAAACGAGACTGTAATGCTGCTTATTATCATTTGCAGTTTCAACAGTTTTTACCTTCACCGTATAATAAATCCCAGTCAAAAGCGTGAATCCCACTTTGAACTTGTTTTGAATATTTTCAGATTAAAAAACATTAAAAATTAGAACTAGTAAAAGTTTTCCAAAACAAATTTGAAATTGATTTTATCCTCACATGACAAATTAATTCGTGCAATCAGGTTTCTTACACTACAAAGAGGTGAAAGAGTTACCAATTATCCCTTTAAACGAAGATATATTCTATGTCTCTGCACATTTGCCGAAACGGAAATAAAAATCGATATAAACTGCAACACTGAGTAAAAAAAGTGAGTGGCAAAAGTCGATGCTCTGGCGGGTTAATGTCCTCTAGACATTGTGGTTCCATTCACGCCAAGCGTATGCATTTCTCTTTAGCATGAGTGTGTGTGTGTGTGTATGATTGTATGACTGCATATGAAACAAAAGTATAGCAACTTCATCGGCAAAACTCATCCTTCCTCTGCACGATTATTTTGTTTCTTTATCTAGAATAAAATAATACAGAACTTGGAAAAATTCATTGACGACATGTCTGAGGTGGTGCAAATAGGGTAAAATTTGCCGGATGCAGAGGGTGCAGCGTAATGTGAGGGCTGCCAAACAAATGTGATGATTTTTTTTTGCTTTCTTCTCTTCCAGTTCTTTGCTTGGTCATTTCATTGAATGCTGACAAGGTATATACTATTATTGTGTGTTTTAATGAAAAAAAAAAATAACTTTTTTAATTTGACAGCTCAATATATTGCTAAAGTGGGGGAAAAAATTGAAAAATCAAATTGGAATTTTATTCGTTGGAAATTTGTAACAAAAACGGATAGGAAAATAATACCTGCAAGTTGGCTTGTTGGACAAAGAACGAATTTAATTTAACATTATCAGCTGTAGGTCATTGCTGCTGTAATGCTTTCATAGAAATACTCTAAGAACTGATTATAAGATCACTATAATGTACACCCGATGCCAAAAATATTTAAATATTTGTCTGCTGCCAAGAAATTAAAATCTACACGCAAATTTAAATAAATACATTTTTTAATATATTAAACGTTCATTTGTATTTAGTAATTAAAAATAATTTAAACTAATAATGACGTCTTATTTTCCCATAACTTTATAAAAATTTAAAGAACACTTTCGTTGAAATAGTGGGTGGAAACTTTTTTTGGCGTCGGGTGTATGTTGTGAAATTTAACGCATATATTGGCAATTTTGAAAAAAAGGTGCTACACGGCTGGTTTTTCCAATCATGGTGTAAGAAACAAGGTGATTTTTTACCGCTTTCACAAACAATTTTTAATATATCGGTTATGTATAACAGCGGATGGTAAATTTCAGCAAAATAAATTTTGTGAATTTTGAGTTTTTTGTAAATTTTATAATATACTAGCTTAACCCGGCGCGCTTCGCTTCGCTCCACGCTAATCTCCTAAAAAGTAGGCGTATAGTGAAGCCACGCCTTTATAAAATTATTTTCAACTATTGTTGTATGTCTGTTTGTTTGATAGTAATTTAATAAGTGTCCACATGTGTATCCGCTTGGATCAATAAACCCTACATACCAAGCGTGATATATCACTACCAAAACATGTACAATTTTAATGATTTCAAAAAAGTGGGTGTAGTATAGTGCTACAACTCCCATTTTTTGTGGACCTTCCATTTAAAAACAAATTACCGAATTTTGGTCTCATACGATCAAATCATCAGATATGTATGTAGAAGTTTTGGCTTAAGTCTACTTTAATGAACCCGCTGAATTTCAAGGGGCTGCTTGGTCCATAGGGGGGGGGATAGTGGTCTTTTTTTCAATACCATTATAATTTCAAAACCATTATACAATTATAATTCTGCCACGCCTTGTATGAAACAACTTACTGAAATTTAAGCGGATTCATTAAATTAGACGTGGTCCGAAGTTTTTTAATTAATTTTTTTACTGCCCCTTTATTTGACACCAAGCTCACTGTCCCATCCCTGTCCCAGTTTTCCGGTAGCAGGACATCACCAAATAGTAAGAACCTCCATTCTGAGCTTGAATGTTCTGTGATTTTTACTTACAAAGCTATTCGGTATTAAAAATTTGGCTTAAAAGGGCGGAGCCACACCCCCTTGTCCAATACACGCCCAAGTTTTTTATTAGAAAGACATCACCAAGTGGTAACTCCATTCTAAGTTTCAATATGCTGTGACTTTTACTTCCATGGCTATTCGTTATCAAAAATTTGGCTCATATGGACGGAGCTAAGCCCCCTTGTCCAATATCCGTCCGAGTATTCTGCAAGAAAGACAGCACCAAGTGGTAATATCATTCTGAGTTTCAATGTTCTGTGACTTTTACTTCCATAGCAATTTGATATCAAAAGTTTGGCTTATATGGGTGGAGCCACACCCCTTGCCCAATGCCCTTCCAAGTCTTCTTTTAAAAAGATATAACCAAGTGGTAACTCCGTTCTGAGTTTCAGTGTTCTGTGGTTTGTTCTTCCATAGCTATTCGATATCAAAAATTTGGCTTGTATGGGCGGAGCCACGCGCGTTTTCCATAGTAGGGTGAAATGTACTTTACAACCTATTCTCATATCTACCAAATATACAAAAAATCTGCAGAGCCGTTTCGGAGGAGTTCGACCACAAACATTGTGACACGAGATTTTTATATATTAGATTTAATATGAATTTGCACAAACTATGGGAAAACAATAACAAACTAATAAGACACTGTGCACTGTGTAATGTGCGCCGCAATGGCGCCACCCATTGAATGACTGCGTCAATGGGCGGATAGTTGCCTAGATAGCGCTTTCACATAGATAGTCGCTGTCGTTGCAGTATATAACACTTAATTATCAAATTATTACACATTTAATTTGCTACGACTTCACAATTTTTTAATTATTAAAACTTATATTTTTCGAGCTCTTGGTCTATGTTGCTTTTTTGATAGTCTTCTGTATGATTAATATTCTATGCAGATTGTGCTTGTTGTTGTTGGTTGTTTTCTTCAAAAAAGCAACATAGACCTAGAGCTCGAAAAATATAAGTCTTAATAATTGAAAAATTAGTAGATAAATAATATAGAACACATAACATAAAGACTTATGAAATCGTCGGATTTATTTCAAAATAAGGGAAAAAATAAAGATTTGGCACTAAGAAGTTGAGAGAACTAAGCAGTTGTTCTCTCCCTGTCAGAATTTTTTGACAAGTCTGGGGAAATTTAAAGAATGGTGAAAGATTCGCTACCACCTGGTTTTTTTACACCATATTTCCAATTTAGCCAAAATAAAAGGTTTTTTTTAATCCTCTACTGTTTATCTTTTTCCTAGTTCAGCGTTTTTACTCTTTGAGAGTCAATTAAAAATTTGTTGCTAAGATAATTTTCACAACAACGCTTTTGGGCTTATTTCTTAGCAGATGCATAACATAGGGAATGATATTTGGAGGATTTAGGGCTTTTTTGGGTTCTTTTCAAAGGCCAAAAGTATAAATTTAAGGTCCTTTTGAGAAATTCTACCGAAAATTTTATCGATGTACAAATCAAAAATTATAAATCAATTTGAACAAATACTTTGAAAAACCATCTAAACGAAAAATGATCAGAAAAAAATTAGTGAAAAATTAAAAAACGAATTCATTCATGACACCGAATATTTAATGCAAATAAAAAATTTAGGTAAAATACCCATTTTTTCACTTTATCAAAATCTCTCGTCATAAAGGGTTTTGCTTTCAAATTAAAAATAATGTTTGTGTAGACGACTACGATGACAAGGAAATGATTGTAAGATCTCTTTGATTAATAAAATAAATAGAAATATCTGCAGAAAGAAAGACATTATTTATTGATAATTATGAAAAAATATGACAGCCGCGTGGCGAAAGGCGCGATGGTCGGGGGCGATCCATCATGAAAGTTTAGTCAACAAATGCTAAGTTTTTAAAAAACATATTAATCGAGTGATGATAATAATTATAATTATCATTCCACTTGTAATCAATGTGAACTATCACTCAAAAACAAAAAGCGAAATTTCCTCCAAAAAATGTACAAAATCGCCCAATTTTTTGAGCAACTTTTCGTATGAAAATTAACCCAATTTGCTTATATGGAGGAATTTTGGGTGATTTTCCGTTTTAGTTTTATAATAGTCGTATTTATTATTATTTATATTTTATTTAAAGGCTAGTTTTGTCATAAATAGCCATATCAAACACATAAATAGCATAATTTTTAGTAATCTCAACAACAAGTTAAGTTTGTTTCCCAAGTTTAGCTTAGATGATAGGTGGGAGCCCTATAAGCCTAAATTGGCAATACCTTAAAATAAAAATTAATCCATTTTATTATCAATTGTGATTAGCACTCGAACTCTACGCTAAGGCTGCCGACTAAAACCTGTCTGCTAACCTGTCCGCATAGGTGTTCGCTTTGTAGCAGCCTAAGAAAATGAGGCCAGTCCAGCTCCTGTTGAACATTTTTGGTGGCAAATTCATTAATAATAATAAAAATTATATATTGAAAAATTGCAGGTCTTTAATGAAACTATTTGAGACATGTCTCAATTCAGCCATGCTTCATTATATTATTTTTACAGGAGTGGATTTTTTCTGCTCCATTTCATCCCGATTCATTGATTCGTTTTCTTACAAGTCTTAAGGCCAGCATTACATGAAATCGAGGTTCAAAAATAAACATTTCTCAAGAGTTAAGTATTGAAGGGATTTATTTGAAAGTTTGAGGGCATATTGAGGCATGTATTAAGAATACAAAAAATTTTTTATGACTAAAAAAGTGAAATGTGTATATATTAGTTATAGTGTAGAGTGTAAAGACAGATCTCAGAATTGGCGTGCATCCTAGCGTCGACGTTAGTCCTATGAAACAAATCGAAAACATTTTTTATATTTACATTACATTCTCTTGGATATGCCAGAACCAGATTTTCGAAATGTTTTTTTTTTTTTAAATGGCGTTAAAAAATAGTACCGTAAATTTTTTGAAAAGACAACTAAACATTTTTTTCATAAATTTTTTTTTTTTTTTTGTTTTCTAAAATCACTCTCTGACATATTTGCGGCAATATACGTATTGTCAAGTATATGCAAGCAAAATTTCGAAATGATTGGTTAAAATATGTTTGAGTTACGCTGCTCGTCATTTACAAAAATGCAGTTTTGAGAAAAAAATGTTGAAAGTTCCGATAAAGAAAAATTGTTAATTTTTTGTAACTTGTCAACTCCGTAACTTAAACTGCAATTCCGGCGCCATATGTTACATTATAATTCTGCCATGCACAAACCTATATATATACATACTTAGTAATAGATTAAGTTTACAGCTAGAGAAGAAGTATACGGCTTTAAAATTTTTACAAATTATTTTCAAGATGTTTCTGAATCAATTTATAGATGCTTCAAAATTTTGACCACAAAAAAATGTTCATGCATTAACGCAGAGTCTGCATTTAAATCAGAGATTGGAAACAAACTGAACGAAAAAACCAACCCTACAGCAAGGTTCATTAATACAGGTTCAAGGTTGATTTATAAGGTTGTCGCAGGGCTGATCGCACTCTCTTCTCAGTACCCATAATTGTCAAAACCAGCCAATTTTGCGAATGACTACGAAAGAAAAACGGATGATAAAAGAAAGCACTTGCAGATTTTCTATGAGCTGTCAACTTCGATTTGACAATTATGGGTACTCGCTCTCTCCCTTGCGACAACCTTATAAATCAACCTTGTAAGTCACTTAAAACAAGCTCGGTCGAACTGTCCGAATGGATAAAAGGAAATCAAGAAAAAAAAAACCAGAATCTGTACAATTTTTAGCTAACAGCTACTTTGACAGTTCGAGCATAGGCAGAAAAAGAGTGCTTTTCTCTCAAGTGACTTAACCTATATTAATGAACATTGCCCTACAGCTGCGTAAGAAAACAGTTTCACTATCTCTTTACGTTTGGCTCTTTGATACAAATAGAAATGTGTACCAAAGAGAGCTGAAAATAAAAAGAGGAAGAAAACTATTTTGTTGGTGTTATACGAACACATGTATTTTGATTTTTTGATTTTGTTGTCACGATCGCAAACACAACAAGAAACAAACGTTTCTTTACTACGGAAATTCTAAAAGAATTATAAGTTTTGAGTAGTTTCTTTTTTTTAAACGAATGTAAACAATTAAAACTCTTTAGTTATTTTTAAGTTAAATATAATTGATAAGAACAATTTTTTTCATTAAAAGTAAATAATAAAGAATATAAAAAAGGCAACACTAAAGAATTCATTGTTTAGGCTAAAAATAACACGTAAGTGTAATTATTTCAAGTTATTCAAATGAATTCTAAATTGGACGGAGAAACCCTCCTTCGTTGATCCGAAAATATATATTTAAACGATGAGAATAATCGCAGTCTGTAATTCAGTATACTTAGTTTCTTTAAATTGCAACAAAAAATATTTCCGACTTTTGTCCGCAGCCGCGACACTGTGTGCCGTCAGCAACATGCAAAGGATCGCTAAAGATATTTTTCTTTCGTTGTTTTTGTGTCCGCGATTTAAAAGCATAACAGTGAGAGGAAGTGTTTTCTACAAGGTTGATTTATAAGGTTGTCGCAGGGCTGATCGCACTCTCTTCTCAGTACCCATAATTGTCAAAACCAGCCAATTTTGCGAATGACTGCGAAAGAAAAACGGATGATAATAGAGAGCACTTGCAGATTTTCTATGAGCTGTTAACTTCGATTTGATAATTATGGGCACTCGCTCTCTCCCTTGCGACAACCTTATAAATCAACCTTGGTTTTCTACTTCAAAAACAAAACATAGCATTTTGCTTTTCTCTCCATCTCTGCTTGCTTCGGTTTGTGTTACTGTTTGGATCGGAGAGCGAAAACAAAAAAAAAAAAACAAAAATACTTGTTGTGGTCTTAAGAAAAAACAAAAAGAACACAAAAATACTTTTTTTTTGAGTTTGTTTGCGATGCTTGATTTAAATGCTAATTAATTTCTCAGTTTCTACGAATGCACTTTGATCTTAACAATAGTGCAATAGTAACAGCAACACTTAAAACTGTCCAAATTAGTTCTTCTATTCTATACTCCTGTTAATTAACAATAAACTTGGCCAAACAATAATAAGCCAATGCAAGTTCCTAGCATTTTGTATAAACATTCCGAAAACATTTATAAAATGCTTAACATATTTCGGGCTCTTATGGAGTCAATATTCGGAATCAGGCCAGTATGTCCTAGCAGTAAGGGAAACACGCTAATATAAGACTCTTTTAAAGATTCAGAAAACTTACTGAAAGCTTACTATTATGTACAAAATCCATACAATTTTTTCTTTTGGAAGTAGAAAATACATCATTAAAGATAACATTTAGGCTATGCACAGTTTAAGTACGCAGGCCTGTTTAATTTACAATTTGTTATTTTTACGCCAACTTCAGTAAGCGTATTTTTCTTTGTTGTTGTTTTGCATGCAAACACAAATACGAAAACACGTGCAAATAAAAGTAGCCCTTGGATCTGTTTTTTGTGTCTCGTATTTTTATGCCTTATCTACAGCATGTATAACAGCGTTGCAAAATCATTGAATACGGCAAACACATACTGAGGAGCTCACAGTTTCAAAAATAATAAATGCTATAAATACGCTTTGTTAATATACGTTTAAGCTGTGAATAGCCTAATTTTATTTAATGGAACTTAGATATTCTCTTCATCCAATACGCTTTGTTAACGCATTTCAAGAATCTCCTGATATTCTCCTCACTGCCACCTTAAATAAATTTATTTATCCTTAAATGCAACTATGTTGGTAATGACTGTAATTTGGTGAATTCAATTGTGTATTTTATACAAATTCGAACCTATGCTATTTTAAGATAATAATCCTCTTCTGATAGTATAACAACAGGTTTTAACCACCAAGTTGGCACTGTGGGAATTTTTACGCCTCATTAAAGCCGGTTTTTTTCTTTTATTTCTAGCTCATTCTTTGTGTGTTCACAAAGCGCATCTTCAACTCCAACATCAACATCAACATCATCGTCAACTCAAGGTAAACCAATAATAATTGACTTGTGAGACTTTTGTTTCTTTTTGTAAGTCTCATACCAAGGCGGTGTTCTTGTTAAATACAATCATCCGAATTATTCTGCTCTAAGCATATCCAGGTTTTCACGTTTAACCCATTGAAACCTCGATGCAGTCAGAACCACGTTGCACACATTATGGAAGCTCTACGGCTGGATAAAAACAAAAAAACAATGAACATCAACATATAACAATTTTCGTGGTTCACAAGAGCTATTGCATTGAACACTGGGCCAGCCATGTATTGTGTGGATCGAAAGGGGTCGGCAGAGTGTTACGCCGGGCCACAGTGGGTCGTGTCTACATGAAGGTGAGCTCAGCCACAAAAAAGGTCTTATCGATTTCTTTGGATTGCGGTTAGCATGAATGCATTTATTGTGGTTGTCAGTGATGCTCATTTACTGTGCTGAACCTCACAGTGACATATGGAGAATAGGAACTAACTTCTACTGAGCTGAGTGAATGGAATTCTTTTATAAAGGCAGACACTGTTGAACGTCGAGGTTCACTTGTTAAAAGTGGTTTATTGGGTGCAGCGGTAAATGTGGTTGAAAGTATGGATATGATGCAAGTCCAACAACAAACATTACACAGTAGGATTCATATTGAAATAAAGGAATTCTATGAATGTCGCAACATAGTTAATAGCATTCATTCTTCAGTCGTTTTAAGAGCTTATAATTTGTGCAGTCATAATCACGATATGTAGATCGTGTCAAGAAACGGAATCTGTTCGCACGTAAATTGATTAAGATTTCGGTTTTCGATTGTTTAGTCTTGCAAAATTCAGCAGGGAATAAAAAGATGTTAATGAATAACAATTTCAGCAAGGTTGCGTAGAGGGTGCGTAAAGCCTAAGATAGTGCGTAAGTAAACAAACGTTAAACGATTGTTTAAGAAAATCTATTGAATAAGGCTGTCATGTTTTACAGCACAAAAATAACTGAATGACTTTATTATGATTGGTAAAATCTACTTGAACTTCTACACCGAGAAAAAAGCAATAATTAAATTATCTAAATCGGCTTGAGTAGAGAGAATTGTATAGGATTTATAAACTTAAGCTTATTCACCCAAGCAATTTATTGTTTAATACACTGCTTTGAAAGCACATACTTTGTTACCTGAAAAAAAAATATTTGATTCACCTAAGCCTAAAATTCAAAACTACAAAATTTAAAAAAAAAGCAATATGATAGATGACTGAAGCATAGTCTTGAGCTATTTTCTGCAAAAAAAAAAAGAAGTGAATAGTTGGGCACACGAGAGAGCGAATTAGCTTTTTCGCAGTTTCAGAGATTTAGTAGTTGAATGGTTTTTTTTTTTGTAATAAAATAACTTTTAAGTTCAAAAATTCAAAGTAACATAAGTAAATTAAAAAACACACGTTAATATTCAGACCAGTAAATTTTATTACATATCATTATTTTTTTATTCAATGTTACATTCATTGTTATTTCAACGCACTTGTGGGCAATTGTTAATTTTTCCTTCGCACTATGCAAAAACCAAACAAAAGCATGTGCTAAAAACAACACGAACGCGTTCACATCAACAAAATAAAAGAAAAAAAAAATATTTCTTTGCCCGCCGTGGGAATCGATCTTGGACGCTTCGATTCATAATCCATCGCTCTGCCCACCAATTCAAACAGCCTTGTTACGCACGGTCATTGATTTAATATTTGATATAGCTGCAGCCATGTTAACGGATGCTATATCAACAGTTGCAGTATATCACAATAATCTGTTGATAGCCATACAACAAAAATCAATTAATAGATTATTGTGCTGTGCTGCAGCGCAGCTTCAGTTGTAATTAATATTGAAGCAATGACTCTGCGTAACCAAGGAGTTTGGGTCGATGGGAATTGTAGTGAACTCTTAATCAGTGGGTGTGGATTCAATCCCCACGGCGGGCGAAGAAGGAATGATTTTTATATTAAATAAAAAATAAATATCTAAGAAAAACAACGGTGTCCCAAAAAGAAAAGTGTCGTGTCGATTTCATTCAAGAAAATCACAGAACAATGCGAAAAAAGCTTCGGTCAAAAAAAAAAAAAAAAAAAATAAATAAATAAAAAACAAAACTCGGGAAAAAGTTATTGTTGTTGAAACTTAACTGTTTTTTTTAAATATTGCATAAATTACCAAATATTTAGTTTATTTATAGCCGAAATAAAAATTGTCAAGTTAACATGTAAAACTGAGGCGATTTAATGAAGAAATTGGGAGGCTGATAACTGCCAAGGCAAGCTTATAAATTATACTAGGTTTTTTGTTAATTTATCATAAGATTTTTCTGTGTAGTTAAATAAAAGAATGTGGTTGAAAATAATACATACAGGTGCAATTAATGAAGCCAGGCCCTTAAACTAGTATGAGTTATGAGCGTTGCGGAACGGTGGTCGCCAATTTCTATGATATCACGCAAAAGAATTTTGAATTTCAGAAAAAGTCGATTTTTGAGTTTTTAGTTTTTACTTTTGGAACACAACCCAAAGACTGGCTTTAGCACAAGGCCAAAATTTTTTTTAAAAATTTGTCTTTTTAAATTTCTTAGAATATGTTTTTTGAAAACAACTTTTTTAAAAAAGAGGCATAAGTGTCTTTGAAAAACATTCATAACATTCATGTTTGCCTAGGGAATCAAACTGTGATAACACCTAGGGATGGATTGAAATGATGAATTGCAAGGCGAAAAAAATAATTGAAATTAATTGCAAGCATTTAATCGATTAATAGACATTTTCGACTATTTTTGCTTATATTTTAACCCATCGTAAATGAACATATTCTTGTCACACCGCCAATGAACTGGGTGTGACACACACCCGAGAAAAATATAAATCTAGAAAATAAACACAATACACAAAAGAAATTTTTTTTAACTTTTTATATTAAGTTAATAATATATTAATTTAAAAACAATTGCTCGCGATCAACAGGTGCACTAATATAAGGTGCACTAAATAAGTCGCAAATTGGCATGGTAAAAACAACTCGGATATCAAACACTCATGTTTACTGACAATGGGTTAAATAAAGAATAAAATCTTGCTTCCAATGTTTTTGATTTATTGATTATACATACCATACAATATATGTATATATGAATTCAGTAAATATTTTTGGTTTAAATGAGTCTGTAGAAAAAGTAATTTAGAAAAGTTTTTGGTTGACAGTCTGCTTCGGCTTTCCGAAGCTATTGTACCTGCTTTAGAAAATAGACGTACCGCGGGTGCTAATGTACCAATCAAATGCGAATACATGTTAGGCAGCAAGTAAAGTTTCGAATAAGCTTCCTTCACTTCTTCCCATGCTTCAACGATGTTCCGTTTCAAGTCTAAAAATTGACAATTCAAATAAAAGCTCAGCTCGCCTTGGGAAGTGTTTCATCATTCTTCTTTCGTCTTTTATTATGAACTAAAGATTTATGAAGCCACCATACGTCAAAATAATTTCCTAAGATTCATTGTATAATCATGTGTTAAACAAAAGTAATTTCGAAATTAATCAATTGCAATTAATCGATTAATTGTTGCATTAATCGAAACAGAATTTTCAAGACAATTAAATCGATTATTGCCTGCCCTGCTTGCCTTACCTACTTATACCAAATATCACTGATATTATATAGAAATATTGGCTTTTTGTCAGTTTTTTCCAATTGTACTCTTGCGGGCATCTAAATGTTAATATTTTTGGATGAAGATTTTGTGGTATATTTTGAGGATTCAATGAAAGTGAATGAATCAAAGTGGATGAAATCAAATCTTCTTTTGGTTAATCTCCTTAACTCTGGTATGACGAAGAAAACAACACGAACTTCTTATGTAAGACAAACAATAGATTAAATCTCTTTTTTTTTCTCTGTGCTGAAGAATTTTAATAAAGCGGAAATTTACGCTTTAAATTTAAAAAAGATTAACCAAAGCAAAATAAATAAACATATTTTGATTTCTTGCTTGACCTAAGTTTTTAATGCGAATCTGATCTGGTAATCGTGCGACACAGAGCTAAAGTGAAATATCCAGAAGAAGTGGCGAAAGTTGATTACAAATTGCAGATATTTTCAGTCAATGGTTAAACTTGTGTCAGCGCAATGAATCTTCAAGTCAAATGAAATTGCTACTCTGCATATATGTACTCTGCAACCTGGTAAATTACTTTATTGTTGTGTAATTTTCTTTTGCCCCAGTAAAAAGTCAATATTTGTTTTCTTAAAGATTTCTTCTAAGCGTATATTTTTTGCTAAAGATTTCGTATAGTATTTTCCGGTTAAAATTAAATCGTTATTTTTCTTTAAAGTTTAACTATCTAAGCGGCAAGCATTTTAGTTTTTTCGAGCTTTAAATTTTTTGACAGTTCAAAAGAATTCGCCAGACCGCGCCAGTTTTATTATTTAAACTTCGTTATTTAATTTTGTACATCCATTTAAAGTGATTTTTTGTGATTTGGCAAACAAATAATTGCTTTCAGATTATCAAAATAAAGAAAAAGGGAAAAAATAAATTTTAAGTGCCCATTATTAATGAATGGATCCATATATTTTACTATTTGAAACTTTTTAACGAAAACTTATCCCATTTTGTTCCAGCGGTCGTGATCTCGATCACAAACTTTTGCCGTTTATCATAAATAATTAATTTTTTAATTCGTAATTTAGTATAGCTTTTTGATTTTCCGACATAACATTTTACACTCTCTCGCCTTTATAAAGTCAGTCCTGGAAGGACACAAGAATAGTCTTAAAATAGCCTTTTTTTAACTAATTATAAGTACTTGTATAAAAAAGAAAAATAAAAAAGCGATATAAATTAAAAAAAGTCATTGATTCAAATAAATTTAATGTACACAAACTAGTTATTACAGCTACACCAGCTGGTAGCCAGACAGCCGTGAATATGGCTGGTTGAGATCTCGACCGGTGGAATAATTAGGGCACTAGATGCATATATGTGTCAAAATTTCTTTGTTTAATTTTTTGGCCCAGAGTGCGTGGCCCATACGCCAGACAATCCTGGTGCAATTCCCAACTGACACAGAAAGTTTTTTTAATTGCACTAATTTTTCTGTTCGGCCGTCACTTCTCTGCAGACAATGGCAAACCTCAGAGAAAAAAAAAAAACTGTTATGAAAAGCTTCTTGAAAACATAAGCAGTTCGGAGTAGGCATAAAACATGTAGGAACAGTTCTTGATCGTTTGTGTTCAAACATTTCACAACATGCACAACATAATTGATCATAAGAAGCTCGGTCAAAGTCCTTTGAAAGGCTGAAATGGCCATTTCGAACAAATTTTTGACATTTCCCAAAATTGACGCAATTTTTGCAGCACTCTTGCATCATGATTTAAATTGAATACTTTTGTTTTTATTTTAATATATTTCAGTGCAATTATCAAAAAAAAAAAACAGATGTAGCTAATTAAATATATATTATAAATACAAGCGAAATTATGAAAATAATTGAGAATTGGAGTGATGATAAAGATAGTAAAAAATAATTGGATAATTTAAACAAAGCTTTGCGCTTACCTCCGCCTAACGTTGACGAAGTTTCAGATGAAGATCCATGGACGTAGTAAGGGAAGGGAAGGGGGGGGCCAACTGCCCCTGATCATTAGAAAAATAAAAATTTTAGTATTAAATTAAAATATTCAAAACATTTTTTCTTGCAATTAAAAGCCTACTCAAGGTATTGGAAACAACAAATATATACAATTTCAAACTGATCTAAAAAAAGAACAAAATAAGAAGCAGAGAATTTCTTAAAATTTATTAAAGCTCAATATTTTTTATTACAAACTTACGGCTGACACATTTTTTATTTATTTTCAGTCACATGAATAAAATAATTTTGTTCTCCCCTAAACAAAACCCTGGCGCCCATGTGAAGAGGCCACCACAAAAATTTAAAATAATGTTGAAGCAAAAATTTTAATAAATTCAATAAATGAAAATGAATAAAAATAATAACTGAATTCCTCGCTAATTATGTTTACCTGTAGCATTAGCTCTCATATTTACTTATGAAAATTAACCCTTTTTCATAATGAACTTTATTTACCATTTATATTATTAAATTTGATATCAAAACATATATCTTACTTACTTACTTAGGTGGCCGCAACAACCCGTGTCCGGATTTCGGCCGACATCATCAGCTTTCGCCAGGCGCCTCTGCTTTGCGCGCGCCTGCTCCAATCGGATACACCAAGTGCGGTTAGGGCTCCCTCGGACTGGTCCATCCATCTGAGGCATGGTCTCCCTCGTCGTCATTGATCAGCGACGCTCGCCTCGAGCACCTTTTTCGCTGGAGCTTCGTCGTCCATACAAGGGATATGACTTAGCCAGCGTAGCAGCTGTACAGTTATACGCCGAACTAAGTCAATGTTTTCACAGAGCTCATACAGCTCGTGGTTCATTCGAATGCGATAATCATCGCCGACTCGAACAGGACTGAAGGTGTCGCGAAGAACTTTTCTCTTGAACACCCCCAGAGCAGCTGCGTCAGCTTGCGAAACTACTCATGCCTCAGCGCCATAGAGTAGCACAAGTAGAACGAGCGTCTTGTAGAGTGTAGTTTTGTCAATCGAGAGAGGGCTCTGGAACTTAGTTGCTTACTGAGCCCGTAGTAGCACCTAGTAGCAATTATTGTTCTTCGCTTTATCTCCTGCTGATTTCGTTGGTGGAATTAATGGCGGTGCCAAGGTATACAAACTCCTTGACTACTTCAAAGTTATAGCTGCCGGATGAAACGTGGGAGTCTTAACGCCGCGCTCCCTTGTTTGTGAACAGCATATACTTTGTTTTACCCTGATTTATCGTCAAACCCACTTTGGCTGATTCCTTTTCGATAGCGGCGAAAGCAGCGGTAATATCTCTCTTGGTTCTGCCGACAATATCAATATCATCAGCGTACGCAAGGAGCTGGACACCTTTATAGAAAAAGGTGCCATTACGATGCACAACGGCCTTTCGTACGATCCCCTCCATGATGTTGTTGATGAGATCGCAAGACAGTAAATCGCCTTGCCTGAAAACTCTTTCGGTATTGAAGGTTTCGGAGAGGTCATTTTCTACCTCGACGGAGCTGCATATGTTGCTCAACGTCATTCTGCTAAGTCTAATTAACTTTGCAGGTATACCGAACTCAGACATTGCTGCGTATAGGCAATCCCTTCTCGGGCTATCGAACGCAGCTTTAAAATCGACAAAGAGATGGTGTGTGCTAATTTAATTTTCGTGGGTTTTCTCCAGGATTTGTCGCAGCGTAAAAATCTGGTCTATGTGGACTTTCCAGGTCAAAAGCCACACTGATAAAGTCCAATCAGTGTTTTTGTAATCGGCTTTAATCTTTCACACAGTACGCTTGAGAGAACCTTATATGCGATGGAAATAAGACTGATACCGCGATAGTTGGCGCAAATTGTTGGGTCTCCTTTTATATATATAAGGCAAAGTACGCTGAGATTCCAATCGTCGGGCATGCTTTCTGCTAGCCATATTTTGCTGATGATTTTGCATGCGCCTTATCAATTCATCGCCTCCGGTTTTAAGCAATTCAGCTGACAGGCCGTCAGCACCCGCTGCTTTATTGTTTTTGAGTCGTTGGATAGCAACTCGAACGTCTTCATGGCTAGGTGGTGATACTTCCACTCCGTCATCGTTGATTGGTGGCACTGAACTGCGCTCTCCATGGGCGGCATTGGTGGAATCGCCGCCTGTAAGTAAATTGGAGAAGTGCTGTCTCCATAACTTCAGCACATAATGTGTATTCAGATCTCCATTTTTGTCTCTACAATTGGATGCTCCGGGCTTGAAACCTTGGGTTAGATGCTTAACCTGTTGATAGGATTTTCGTGCATCCTTCTTGCCCTGGTATACCTCTATTTCCTGACGCTCACGCTTTTCCTGCTCTCTTTTCTTGCGTCTGAAAAGGCGCCTCTCTTCCTTCCTCTTTTCGCGGTAATTTTCTCGCACCACATATATCACACATAGAAAATTGTGATTCAAATTCATAACTTGCCATGCAAGTTCCATTCAGATATTAAAAGATTTATTTAGTTTGGTAAGTAGTATGGATAGGTAGTTTTATAGTAATTATTTGGCATATTGCAAATTAACTTTCGGACGTTTTGTTGGACCTGCCAATCAAATTGAGAATCAGTCACCGGTTGCTAGCTAGAAAAAAATATATCTGCGCTTTTTTGCATAAATTTCAACCTTTTTTCTGGTAAAAAGGAACTGTCAAAAATCTTAGTTTACATGAAGGCTGAAAGAGAGTATAAGGCAAGGAATCTTCCTTCAAAAATAAGCAACGAGAAAAAAAGAGAAGTAAGATTTTACTAATTGTATTTTGTAGATAAAAAAAAAACATTAGTGGTATTCAATTAACGCCGTATTTGTGATGTAAATAGCGTATATGCCGTAAGTTCATACAACTTACCACATATACGCAGTTTACAACACAAATACGTCGTTCATTGAATACCACTATTGACAAAGTGGAGAATTTATGATTAATCAAAAAAGTGTTTGTGCCAGCTAAGAATAGTTTTAAAATGAAAACTTCGATACCTTAAAACAAAAATAAAAAATATTTAAATTATGAAAGAAAACGTTTCAATGTGTACCAAATCTATATGTTTACAAGCTGAATACCCGGCATTACTCGGGAGTTGATATAAGTATTTTTCAACTCATTCGTCGATTTGAAAAAACATTTCACAAACTTTAAAAGGAATAAAACATCTTTCAAACCGGTAACTACAGTGGAATAAGCAAAATTGTAGCTTTAACATCTGAGGCTTATGAGAAAAAGTTAAAAAAATCGTAGTTAATGGATGCGTGGCGATAGGTTAAAAATAATATTTTCAAAGTTTATATTTTATTCGATAGATTGAACATTTTGGAAAAAATTTCGTAGAAATCAGACCAAAAATCAAAAAGTTTTTCATAAATTTTCTCATACATACCATGTCTCGTAATGTTGCTGTAAAGTCCAAAGTGTTTAGGCTACTAAGCTTGCGCCTGAACACAAGGAATTCAAAAGACTAAACTTGTGCCTGAACACAAGTGTTATTATTGTTGACGTAATCTTTGTGTGTTATCAAAAATTATAATACAAACGCTACTAAATAAATAAAATGCTAAATAAATAAAATAAATAAAATGCTAAAACTCCTTCCACCGCCCACAAATCTATAAAAATAATATATTTCAGATGGTTTTGGTAGTTTTAGACTTTAATTTGATGATTGAGTTCGTATGGTTACTATCGGCAACTGTTCCAAAAAGGGGCGT
Organism: Coremacera marginata; assembly: GCA_914767935.1. NCBI lineage: Eukaryota > Metazoa > Arthropoda > Insecta > Diptera > Sciomyzidae > Coremacera > Coremacera marginata. The sequence continues at coordinate 68,106,253 of OU612045.1, forward strand.
GGTCAAAATATAGCAACGTTCACTTTTTTGGAAAAAGGCGTGTGGGAATTTTTTTCTAAATTATACCGTACTCGAATAAAATTTTCGAAAAACATTTCAGAACAATCAGCCCAGCATTGTTCATTGAAAAAGTGGATGTATCTTTAGTTTGACCACGCCCATTTTTAAAATAGTTTCTAACAATACCCATACGAACAAAATTAAAGTCTAATACGACAAAAATCGTAAGAAATATAGCATTTTCATTAATATTTGTGGGCTGCAAAAGGAGGCGTGGAAACCCATTTTTACTACAGTTGCCGACAGTAATCATGCAAAGTCTTATACGACCGAAAATGTCTGAAATATATGATTTTTATTCATTTCTGGGCGGTGAAAGGGGGTGTGGCAAAATTTATCAAGCATATGTAGAATGAGATAGCTAAGAAGAACACAACAAAAAATCCCCAAGCAAATCAGACGCTTCGTTCTTGAGTTATGGAATTAGTAACACATTTCACGGCTTTGTTTTATATATCTATATATATATAGAAGATTCCTGTAAAGGTCCCCTTATTCCAACTAATTTACAAACGCTACAACAACACTTGATACATCATTAAAATAGTCTTGAGCTGCAGGTAACCGAAAAATTATTAGATTTTTTAATATGTGGTAGCGCTTAGCAGATATACATATAATACATGCCAAAAAGACCTTAGAGGCGAACTCGATCTTATGTGAGTGAGAAAGTGTGATTTCCAGAGTGAAATAGGTTACTATTAAAGCAAACAAAGGTTTATGTAACAATATTTTTTTTTATGCAAGGAAACAGGAAACAAAACTTAGTATAGTTTTGATGTGGTGCAATGGGGAACACATCCTTCTTGAAATTTCAAAGACGTAAGCTCGAGTACGGAATTGGTGCGTAAGTGAGTAATTTTTTCTTTAAAGAACAGTATTTTAGTGAGAGAATATATATATTAATTTTTCATTTACGCCCAATATTAAATAAGAACAATTTTTATCCAAAAACAACTTTTCTTTATTTTGTTTTTGAAAAGTTATGGCGTTTTTATAGCATTGAATATTTTTTGTTCAAACGGAAAATTACTTTTTTTTAAAAAAAGTAGCTTCTTCATTGTATTTCTCATAAAAATTCCCAGTCCATACTGTGCAAAAGGTTGATTTCACACTTGTTGTTGCAAAGTCATATTTAGTCAAAATTCGTTCCTACATTTAAGGTAATTCAAGTGTAGTGTATCATTTAAGTGTTAAACAGCAACTAGTTTCAAAGTGAAATATTTTTTTAATTTGAAGAATTTGTACACTCCTTTTGATCTAAAGGTGATTAACAAAAAACACTTTTTCGCAAATCAACCGATCTCGACCGAAAAAATAAAAATAACATTTTTTAAATCTTAGTGCTACAAGTAATTCTTTACTTTAGGTGAAGAAAATCGAGGAAAAAGCCTTAAGTTTTAAAAATGCATAACACATTTTTTAACATTTTAACTTAAGTAACATTTAAGATAACAAATTCACCTATATCTTAGAGGGCTTGTATAAATGTAATTAATTATTTCATCTTTACTTAAAAGAGGCTTGTAAAGCCTCAAAATTTCCATTTTAACATTTCTTATATAAAACTTTATTCAATGATAAATTTTAGGAAGTATTCACATAGGCGCCAGAAGCTCATTTCAACTGGGGAGCAGTACAACTGTAAACATTTTTTTCCCAATGAAAAAGTTTGGGTTTATTAAAACATTTTTTATTGTATTAAAAATATCAATGATGAAAAAATATATCAATAAAATATTATAAAAAGATTTATTTAAAAATTACTTGAATAAATCATCTTAAAACAAACAAAATATTTTAATTCAATATGAAACGAAAACTAGTATGGAATGGAGCTTCGGCAGCGTACTGAAGTTAAAAAACCCCTAAAAAATTATATTTGTTTTTACATATTTACGAAAGTTTTCCTATTTTGACGACGTCACTTTGCATGAAGGTAGGTGTGGTTTTCATACGATTTTGCAAAATATCATAGATATTGTTCATATTATATATCAAAGATCATGTGCAAAATTTCAAGCCTTTTTTTTAATTTTTGTGGATTTTTAAGAGATTTCAGTTTAAAATAAAGCCACTTTGTATGGAAGGTAGGCGCGGTTTTAATCCGATTTTGCCAAATACTATAAAATTGGCTTATATTATATATCAAAGCTTATGTAGGATTTCAAGACATTTCTTTGTTTTTTGTGGATGTTTAAGAGATTCTACGTTTAAAAAAAGCCACTTTGTTTGGGAGGTACGCGTGGTTTCCATCCGAATTTGCCAAATACCATAGTAATGGTCACTATTAAATATCAAAGCCTATGTGCAGCCTGACACACGCAAATCAACTCCGGTGGTGATGCTGATCAAAAATAACCATATATACTTTTCTAAACCTTCCACGCTTCCTTAGTGGCGTTACAAACGGAATGACAGAATTAATATGCCCTTTACGCAGTACGCGTTGGGGTTTAAAAATTATGTGCTTATAATTTTACTAATTATTATTAGTTGTGTTAATCAGACTAGATATATTTGAAAGATTTTTATGTACTGTTTTGACCTTCGATTAGATTTAAATTTTCCGAGGATTTTAATAAAATATTAACAATGTAATCCAAATTTTAATTTGTTGTTGTAAAATCCATACACCGAAAAAATACTATTGAATCAAATGAAAATGCATTCGAATCAAAAAATGTCCAACATGAAACGGCGCCAAAAACAAGTGACCTTAAATTAGAAGGAAATGCTTTTAGATCAAAAGCAAATGTTTTAAAGAGTATAATCATTCTTTCAAAAACAATTGTTTTTGAATTAAAGACCACCTAATTTAGAATTGACAGGAATAGGTTTTGATTCAAAAACATTTGGTTTTCAATAAAAAAATCTGTTCTTGAAAAAAACATCAACAAAAGATTAATTTTCGAGGATTTTAATATACCAATGAGAAGTTATAAATTATTATATTAGCGGAAAAACTTTAAATGGTAAATTATAAATTTTAATATTACCATGTCAAGAATCGAAACCACGTCATTTAAATGCTAGTCTAGCACCTTATCCATTCGGCTATTCCAGTTGTTGAACATGTGTGGCTTAATTTGCGTCATAATGAAATCAAGCAAGCATTCGTCGACGTGGGTTCGAACTCCGAATCAGCACAAAAAATTTTTTTTTTAAAATAAAATAAATTTATTAAATTTATTTTATTTTTATTATATTTTGACCAACTTTTTTAACTTAAAAGACGTATAAAAAACAGCGAACAAAAAAAAACTATTTTTCAATTCATATTTAGTCGATTTCGTTATACATTCGAAACGAATGCGAAATCTCGGATTTGCCATCGAAACGAGAATTTTTCGGGAAGACTTCTTATAAAAAACTTGATCGAATATTCGTTTCCAATACCATATTATACCATAACACAGCCGACTTTTTAATAAACCTTTTTTAAAAATGCATTTTTTAATAACTTTCTGTTGTTAATCGTCGACTTAGCGAATATTTTTTTTTTATAAAATTTGTATGGGAAAAGGCTTCTATTTTTTCAAAAATTTTACTATTAAATTTTCTTCTATTATATTATTTAGTGTTTGTTTTTATATAAATAGTTTTGTCTACACGAAAAATTCTCGGATTCGCTTATTTGGATTCTTTTCGAATTCGTTTCGAATGCTCATATTATTCCGAAATATTTATTTCCATTTATTAAACATAAGATTGAATTACATTTATGTTTAACCAGCATAAAAATAAAAAATAACAAAATATTCATCACCAAATGGGAACATGATACTATCGAAACTGTTTTTTTTTTTATTTTATTCAAGCTCTTAAACCAAAAACAAAATTTCTTTTGAATTTGTAACATTTCGTTTAAATCAAAAACCTATTCTTTTTTAGTAGTGTTCTAAAATCAATAGCATTTTCAATTGATAGAATTGTCAGTTTGTTTTTTTTTTAGTGTATTTTCACAACTCCTTTATTTTTTACCGGGGGGAGCAAGGCGACTGTCATCTCCTCCTGCTTCCGGCACCACTGAGTATTCAAAAAGATTTTTACTTCAGTATAATTCATTGTATAAAGCTTTATTCACACTCAAAAAACTCAAAAAACTGATTAAAATCTGTGAGAAACAAAATGGTATTTAAAATAAATGTTCGATGATTGCAATTAGTAATAAATCCCACCTATTGTGAATACAATATTGGCCGGAATTAAAAAAAGGGAATTTTCGTATTTTTAACACAATTAACACATTGACATGAATATGCAATCATCGTCAATTTTTAAGATCACAAAAAAAAATATTTAAAAGCATTATCCCCTGTCGAAAAAATGTTGTGCATTCGAGTTCCACTTTCCACTTTCATTCAAAAGCTATGCATATGATAAATATTAATGAAAACATTAATAAAAAAAAAAAAAATAATTCAATATGCTGCTCTTGAACACTTCAATGCATTATGGTAAATAATTGTTCAAAAGAAGTCATGACGTCACGCAAATTCATCAACGCTTTTAAACAACTACAAAAACATACGCAGTATGTTTGAAATGTTTAAACGCGATCAATAGCTATGTGGAAGATCGTTCGACTCCAACTTTCAAAAGCACGGTTCGAGACTCATCTTGGTCGAATTTCAATAAAAGCCATAACAAAGTTTCAATTTGATATAACAATAACATAAGAAACTCCTGAATTTAATGAAAAAACTCTATTCTAAAAAAGAAAATGTCATCTCACGCTTTTTATTTCAATAATAAATAAATAAAATAAAAAAAAAATTGTGTCCGGCATCAAACCATGGAACTCTTGACTGATAATATGTTTGCTTTGACCGCAGGGCTACTGAAGAAATTATTGGCCGGCAAATTAAGTACTTATATGAAAAGATTTCAGTCGAATTAATAAAGTTTTACTCAAGGAAATTCAAAGAAAATAGTAATTAAGTTTCAAAGTTATTCATGCAAGTTCCTGAATAGGCGAATGAATAGTGTGTGCAATTGAGAAGTGCAATCCACGCTAGGTGTCTATGGTAAATATACAAAAGTTTTGAAAACGTACAAGATTTCTGTTCTAAAATTTAAAAAAATTAAGTGAAATGTACTTGCTGAAGGAATATACGAAATAATAATTAAAATCTTATTTTTATCGCAGTTTTCGACTTCATTCAATAATAAAAACTTTGAACTGAGCCTTGAGTAAGAACCTTATGTAAAATTGTATTCATGTGCTCATATAAAACATAAAAAAAACAAACCAATTGGCCATTCACCCCTTGCAAGGACTTTGGCAGAGCAAGGACTCTTTTGATCTATTGTGTTGTGCGTGTTATGAAAAGGGGACAAACTAGCGGTGATAAAGGGGGTAGTCTATCCCCCTATATTTTACAGTCGTCCCTTTTAATATTTATTGCTGAAATTTGTTTAAAATATAGATTTTATAATACTTATGAACGGATCAAAGTAAGTTGTAACGTTTTTTCCATTTTCACTATCAGCCTTATAAAAAACCAACTTAATACGGCTATTTCACTTAAAGTCATACCCAAAACCAACTATAGTCGGCTATTTTGCTTCTCATTATACCCAAAGGCAACTTCAGTCGGCCGGTTCACTTTCACTCGTGCCTTAAACCAACCTTAGTCGGCTCAAAAGAGAGAGTATTAGAAGTAGATGAGGCTCTTGACAAGACTGGCGCAGGAATGACAAAGGAGATATTAGGAGCGATACAGCATAATGAGCTTAGCACTCAAAATATTGTTTTTCAGTCATATGGCTTTGCCAGTAGTATGTCAGATGTTCTTAATGGCGCTCAGCAAAAAGAAAGTTTTTCTGAGCTACTTGGTCGCAAGATACCAAATATTCCATGCCAAGCTCATCAAATGAATACTTTTGTAGAACACGGCTGTGAGTCATATTATTGCTGATATGTTTTTAATAATTCAACAGCTTTACCATATGTTTTTTTTTCATCCAGTACAAGAAAATATTCACCTTTGATATGCAAACTTCCGGATATTGAAAATGCGTTAAGGTTACGAACTTGTCAAAAACAAGATGGACATCCCGGGCTGAAGCGTTGCAATCTATATGGGCATCGTTTAATGCAATTATTGATGTTCTAAACGAAATTTCCCAAGGATCTGGAAAATTTGACAAGTGGACCCGAAATGCAGCATATTCGCTTTTAAACCGACTCATTTCTGTAGACTTTTTTATAAGTCGTCTTTTTTTATGAAAAATGTGCTACTAAAAATGAAACTCCTCACTAAATCTTTTGAAGTTGTTGAACTTAATAATTAAGATGGTATGAAATTTATATCCTGTACCCATAAATCGCTTTAAAAAATAAATTCAAAATCTGAAGGTTTGGATAGCGAAATTATAGTGCGACTGCATTGTTAAAATCTTTTAATGTTGACGCTGAAAAGGAATTTTCAATTCGTCTAAACGTTGATGGACTGTTTTTATGGAAGAGAATCTTATTGTGTTGGAGAAGATAACCTCACTGATGCGAGTTGCTTGGAAACGATTAAGCCTTTGTATGAACTCTTTAATCCAATTCTGTCTTCTACTAACTTGACCCAAAATCGCATTTTAGAATCAATTCAATTGGTACCAAAAAATTGTTTGGTGGATCCACTTCAATTAAAAGCGAATTGAAGTATTTATGTTCTCTGCGGCGGCCGTGGCGTAGTGGGTAGAGTGTGTGACTCTTACGCCAGAGAACCCAGGTTCGAATCCTCCATCTGACACAGAAAATTTTTTCAATTGAACTAATTTTTCTGTTCGGCCGTCACCTCTTTGCAGACAATGGCAAACCTCAGAGAGTAAAAACTGCCATGAAAGGCTTCTTGAGAACATAAGCCGTTCGGAGTCGGCGTAAAACATGTAGGTCCAGTTCTCCATCATTTGTGTGCAAACATTTCACATCACACACAACACAATTGATCATAAGAAGCTCGGTCAAAGTCCTTTCAAGGGCTGAAATGGTCATTTCGTTTTTTTTTTTTTTATGTTCTCTGCGAAGGCGTGGAAATTCTATAAGGTGCAGTTAATCTTTCAGAAAACAATACAAATCACTCTCTGCAGTTAACAAAATGCCTTACTTACTGTGCACATCACCAGTTATTGTTGCAGGAAATGAGAGAACTTTCAGCAAATTAAAATTAGTTAAAAATTATTTAAGAACCACGCAAAATGACTCACGTCTTAATGATTTGCTCATACTTTCATCAGAAAAATAAATATTGTTGATCTCATTACCTAAGATGGAATTGACTTATGAAATATTTGATAAAAAATGATCGAGAACTGGACCTTCAAGCTTTATGCAGACTTCGAACGGCTAATGTTCTCAAGAAGCTTTACTTGACAGTTTTTACTCTCTGAGGTTTGCCTTTTCCAAAAGAGAAGTGACGGCCGAAAAGAAAAAAAATTAATTGAATTGAAAAATTTTTTTTGCCAGGTGGGACTGGGTTCTATCACATAAAAGCCACGCACGTTAACCGGTATGCCAAGGCTGCCACCTATATAAAACATATATAAATTTGTATATAAGTTATTGAATTAAGGAGTAATAGACCTTGTATAAAACTTCAAGGCTTTCAAGGATTATTCAAGGAAGTTTAAAATCTTCTGTTTTCGCATTAAGCTCTAAGTGTAAACGTAATAAAAGCTTTATAATTATATTCTGAATTTCAAGAAAAATATGAATTTTTTAGCCTTAAGGCTTTTTCTTCAATTTTCTCAAAATAAAATAGAAAATAATATGTAGAATCAGTGGATGGTGAAAGTACCATAAATAATCTCCTTTGCGAACACATCAAACGAAGGCGAAATAAAATCTTGAATGTAAAATGCCAAATCTAATTTTGAGCCACAGAGAATTGCACGATGAATTTTATTATTTGTACTAAAGGATAAATCGAATTGAATTTGAATTAAAAATTTCATTGAATGTACCATATTTTTATATTGTATAATGAAATTTTATTTATATCTGGCACGATAGACTAACCACTTTTATCGTATTATAGAAAAATTCTCTTGCCAAATAAATCATCCATGAAACCATGAAGTCCCATCTTCTAAAAAGTTTACCAAAAAACGAATAACGGACCCACCAATAACGACAAAAATATATAAACCGTAAAGCCGGCAAAAAATTAGAGAAACACAGGAATTGTGCAGAAAATACATTCAAAATAAAAATAATACAAAAACAAAGGAAGAAATGAGGAGGAAATAAAAATGCTAATAAATGTAGTAAGAACGGAGCAGACTAAAAACCTTAGCTCTATAAAATAAAATACAGCAAGAATGAAATGAAAGAAACAAAAATGAGAATAAGAGAGTGAGAGAAAGAGGAAGAGCAACGTGGAAAATAAAGATTAAAAAGCAAGTAGCAGCGACAAAGCGAAAAATCCCCAAAAAGCGCACCACTCTTCAACGCAGCCACCCTGCGCACAGGGTGGGAGTGTTTAAGTGTTCATTTATGATGCTAAAACTGAACACTAGCACAGTTATTTTGCAATAACACACAAGCACACATGCATAGAGTCCGAACAACCTCACACACACTGTCTGTGTGAAGCCAACAGAACACTAACGCTGCCACTGCTGATAAGAAACCGATCGATTTTTCGCGCTGTGCAGAGTCGAGATGAAAGACTTCTTTGCCAGGCACTCGTGTATGTGTCAGTCCATGCGCGTGAGTATGTGTGTGCTTAGGCTATGTGTATGTATATGTCTAAGGTGTGTTGCCCTCGCAAAACGCAAAAGTCCTAAAAGCTAAATTTTTCTGAAATTTTCGTTTACCTACATATATAAAAGTAAAATATTCTACAATAATTCGAGCTTTTTTTATGATTATAATAATAGTTGAATTAAAATACTGCGCTAGAATATATTGGCACCTGCCACCCAACCACCCACTCTAGCGCCGCTTGTCTACACATAATTGTTTGCTTTTTTCACTATGGCAGCGAACATTTTCTTCAGACTTTTCTTTTACGGATCTAGCGAAATTTTCTTACACTTTTTTTTGTCGATTCTGCAGCAGCTAATCCAAATTATTGATTTTTCAGCACTTAAAGTTGTTTTGCCTGAAATAGAATTTACACTTTATTTGGCTGTAATTTTCACTAAACTGCACTTTATTATATTTTTTCACATATATTTTCCAGAAATACACCAGATTTTCTTTTTCAATATATATAAATTTGTATATAGCTCAACTCTTTACAAAATATTTTCCAGATATTTAAGGAAATTTGCTATTATATCATATTCAAAATATACAGCAACAAAAATGCACTTAAATTTTCTTGACGAAAATATAATTTTCTGTTTTGAAAAAATTTCACTTGTTAATTTCTCGATTCTTGTACTTGGTTAAACCTTTTTTATTTGTTTTACCGCTGATCGAACATTGCAATTTGCTTGAAAATATTCTGAAAAACAGATAAAGTTGAAATTTTCCAAAATCTAATAAGTGAAATTTTTCACTATGATGAAGTTTTCCACTTTGAATTAATTATATGTAATAAAATTCAACCGTGCACTCAACCGACGCTTGGTGCTACAGTCGTCCTGACTCCAGCAACACAATCGACACAATAAACGAAAGAGAGAGCGATTCTTGAAAAATCCTTGTGTCGGCGTTCATACGATTTCATCGAAGCAGTTTTCCACCACCACCGACCACGACAAAGCAGGGACTCTCAAAACCAATTCACACACACTAGCACACACCGTGTAGCTTAAACGCTGCAAAGTGTATGCGAAGTATTATGGAAAATGCACGCAGAACGAGTAGCAAAGAAGAGAGCAGCAAAGGGAAATGAGAAAATTATGTGAAAAACTATGGCGAAAGCACGGATTGTAGAAATCTAAATAATGTTTGTACTCGTCTGAATGGCTGGACGTTGCATGTGTGTGCTTGTGTGTGAGAGGTCGTATATCCTGTTGTGCCGTCTTGCTACCGCAGACGGACTGTTTGTGTGAAAATAATGTAATATCCTGAATTTTCATGAGTTTCATCCACCTTCTTTTCCAGCTAGTTGACAATTTTTTTTTTTGCTCGGTCGTTGCCTGTTGTTTTAGGACAACTTTGGTGCGCTTGTGTGATGTAGAGATTGATTATTGAATCGTTAAATGTTTTAAGGTATGAGCCGTGTTCTTATATTCACAAACTTAGCATCCAACACACTATACATTTTTCTTTCTAAACCTTTGGTCCCAACCCTCAAAATTATTTTATTCCTACTTTTAATAGCTTTAAAGTCTCTGATCCAAAATTTCCCAATATCAAAGTAACAATAATACAAGATATCTTTTTAAGTACCAATAAAAAATTGTTTCTTGACCATTCGTAATAAGTTCCTGAAGAGCTCATGATAAAATATTTTTTAATGACTGAGGCCTTGAAAGAGCATTGGAATAAATCCAGTTTAAAGAAACCGCTTGAATTTCAAAAAAATTGTTGGTACTAAGTTACATTTTTCGCGTAAATTATCATGGTGTTGAAAAAATGCCGCTCTCCCCGCTTTGGCCATTATTATGAATCGCGGTTTCTGAACGCGGTTCACTTATTAGTATTGTGAGCTTAACTCATTGATATAAATATAAAATAATTTATATATTATATATAATGGAACAAAATCATAATTTTTATAGATATTAGCATCTGTCCAATGTAAATATGCACTTGACAAATATACTAGCCAATATAAGATTTTGAGCTCTTGGGCTTAGAGTAGTCACAACACTTTCATCCTCTTTAGAAAATTTTAACTTTTCTCATCATCATTCTTCACAAAAGCATTTTATATTTGGTTTTTGTCTCACCCTATATAAAGAAATAACGAGTCTTTAAAGTCCTACTAATAAATACTATGAGCCCATCGTCAGAATAGTTCGGCCACCTTTATTTTTGTCTTTACTTGCACCAAGAATCTAAAAAAAATAATTAAAAAAGGCTGAATTAAAAAAAAAACTTCTAGCACCAACATTTGAGAACGAAACTTTACATAAAAAATATATAAAGAAATTGCATTTCACAAACTGTTTTTAACTATAGCAAAAAATTAAATATAAAACTTCATTCAGAACAGTTTGGCCACCTGAAAACTGTGAACAGGGGCGGATTTAGTTGGGGGATAGGAGGAGATGCAGCAACAAAATTTGCATTTTCTTTAATAAAAAAATGGGTTTGCCCTCTATGGGTACGCAAATCATACCCCATCGCGTGACTTTTATACACTAACCAGCAATCCAAAAATCTTCGATAAGCAATGTTGGTTACATTAGCAGCTATTCAAACCCAAAAAAATACCAGAAAACAATGTTTCTTCTACTTACTACACTTTGTCATAAGCATGGTTAAGTAGGTGTTTTGTTTTTGTTGATTTAAAAGCTTTGTTGCTTTTTTTTGCTTTTGCATAACGAAAAGAAAAATTAACATTAATGGCATAATGCGATACTAAAACGAAAAACTAAATATTCTTATTATTAAAAGATCCGAGCTAAATGCTCTGTCCTTAAGTAGGCCTCGTGTCGATTTTAGCCCCAGGCCCCGCTATGTGTTAATCCGGCGCTGATTGTGAAGTGTCCTATTTCTGACCTATGACTGTTGCGATAAGAAGAAGTATTGTACGAGGAATTCAGTGAAAAATTAAATTTCCCGCACAGTAACTTAAAATGCCATCATCAACTACCATCTGTAAATAGACTACTGTCAAAATTTTAGCTCGCTGCGATGCTTAGTTTGTGTTTGGCAGCTATTGAAAGCAGACGATCTTGTGAATTTTGCTGGAAATGGAAAAAAATTAATTTCGTGTGCCCAACCATGGAAAGGCTTGATAAATACTTTCGGGACTCTGGTCAGAATTCCGATTCGGTCGTACAAGCACAAGTGACGCCGAACTTTCTGGACGCCAAAATTAGGTCACCACACCAGAAATGGTCACTAAATTTCACGATATCGTGTTAGTCGATCGCAAAGTTAGAGTGCGCGATATTGTTGAGGCCATAGGCATATCAGACAAACGGATGTGGAACATCTTGAGAAATCATTCATATATGGAAAAATTATCTGTAAGATGGGTGCCGCGTTTGCTCACTCTCGACCATAAACGCGATCGTGTGACGGATTCAAAGGCGTGTTTGGCGATGTTGAACAAAGATAATAAGGATTTTTTCCGACGATTAGTAGCCGTGGACGAAACATGGATCCATCACTACACACCAGAGAGAAAGGAACAGTCGAAACAGTGGACTTCACCGACCGAACGTGCTCCGAAGAAGCCGAAGACGGTGCTATTGGCCGGAAAGGTTACGGCGACAGTAGTTTGGGATGAACGCGGTATAATCCACATCCATTACTTTCCAACGAATGCTATGCAGACGAATTGGACCGTTTCAATGACGCTTTGACAGAGAAACGTCCCCATTTGGCGAGGAAAAGTACTCTCCATCAAGACTATGCGCGCTTTCAGACATGTCCAGCTCTCATGGCAAAATTCCATTAATTGAAGTATGAATTGCTTCCTCATCCAGCATATTCTCCAGATTTGGACGACTATTTACTGTTACCAAACACCAGAGAGGATCTCATCACCGAAACAGAGACTATTTTGAGGACCATCAGAAAACGTATTTTTTTGATGGGCTAAACAAATTGAAGGAATGTTGGACGAAGTGTATCGAGCTAAAAGCAGACTATATTGAGAATAAAACGTTTTTTGTCATAAAAATCAGTCCTTGTTTCATTTTTCACTGAATTATCAAATGGCCCTCATATTCACAAGTTCCTGTTAATGCTCTGGAGAAATTAATTGCCAAATATCCTTTAATTTTATCTTTAAATCCCCTGTATTCCTTGCAGGATTGCGCCTCAACTCACTCTTAATTTTTACCCACAAGGAACCTTTATTTTTCTATATTTTTCTGAAGGTAGGTCCGGACTACTCGAAGATTCCGCGATAATGATAAAGAATACCGCGATAATGGTCATTCTTAAAGCAGTTCTTTTTTATTCTCGCTGTATGAAATAAGGTACTATCCTGCTGAAATTAATTTTCATATCCTGCAGTTTAAAATGCGCAAGTGCTGATTATGATGATATCAAATCTTCCAACCGGCATATACTACAAACCATAACAGAACCAGATAACTTTACTAATTTTCGATGATCTCTTTGACATAATTTAAACCTTGATTCTTTCAAGTCAAATTAATAAGTGACATTGGCGGCGAGTCCAATTATTGTGATCATTAAGTCCACCAAAGTAGATTCTTGTACCTCCACCTTCGTTCTTGTAAGCAATGGTTTTCTTTTGCTTAAAGAAAGTTTGTATACTGTTCTGTTGGTGCACTTAAGCGAGAGTAGTTGGTAGCTTATACATGGCCGATGGTATCATCCACGCATTCTATTACCTAGACAAACTGAACTCTGAGCTTTTACCGTACATTTGCACCTTTTAAACTGCAGGAAGTGAATATTAATTTCAGCCATTTCAGAATGACCATTATTGCGGTTTTCTCGAATCTTCCAACTTTGGAAAAATAGAGAAAAATAAAAACTAGTATCCTTCTGGGTAAAAATTAAGAAGAAGTTGAGACGTAATCCCTAATTAAAGGATATTTGGCAATCAATTTCAATTTCTTTGTGCAAGTAAAGACAATAATAAAGGTGGCTGAACTTTTCTGCTCGCACAAGTACACCGACCTACTCTATTTGAAGGCTGCTTTAAATATTTTTAGTTATTTAGGAATGAATTAGGTCAAATAAGACCTTTGAAATAGAAACTTAGGCGTCTATTTTCTAAAATTATGTTTAACCTTAGCTGCCACAAAGGCAAATTAGTTACCTAAGTCTTTTTGTCAGTTAAACTTTTGCAATCATGGGCTTCTTTTGTTTGTTTTTTTAAAAAACAATTTTTGACGTCATTATAATATGACTAAAGTTCCGACTTTAGAATATCTTAATGTCTAGTTTTGAGAGCGATATATTTTATCGTTGGATTAAGGAGTTATCTCAGTGTTGCAGATATGTTTTTTGTGAGAGGTGTGGAAGCCAAGGGTAAATCAAACCTTCAAGATTTAATTGCACCTTATAAACACAGTAAATTTAGGTATCTAATTCGGTTACCAATTTCAATTCCAGCTATAAACTTCAATTAAAATTTCTTGTTTTAATATTATTATTAAAAGAAAATTAAAAAGAAAAAAAATAAATTTTGGACGCCACCTACTTTTTGGCGCCCTAGGCTTGGGTCTGCTTCGCTTGTCCCAGGGAAGTCCCTGCTATTTCAGAAATAATTACACAGACCTGCATGGCTCTACTTTTTTACCGAAATAAGTGATTCCGAAGTTTTTTACGTTCTAAACACCATGGCTTTATTCGCCATCACGGCAGAGATTTGAGAAAACTTAGCCTTTAAATGCCAAAAGGGCCATTTTAATTAAATTCTAGTAACTGAACAACGATACGAGATTGAGTAAAATAGACTCTCTTATTCAGCTGTCTTAAGTCTTGAAAGGTTGAAAGAAATAATTAAAACATTAAAGCAGACTTCATTATTTTTCTGAAGTTATCACAAAATACTAGAATATTTGTTGTGAGTACATTAATACAAGAATATCAGAGTCAGAAAATTGGGGGGGGGGGGGGGGGCTCTGGATGAATACACATGAAATGTCAAGGGAGGGGCAATAAATAGGACCATCTCATTCACTTGACCTGAACCCTCTTGGGTTTAACTCTGGTGAGATAGGAACTATAACCGACAATTTTCTTCAGTTTTTGTGAGAGAGCCCCAAAAGAACGGTAGAGAGGATGTAGATATATTCAGAAAAAGTGAGTGGGATGGAAATAGTACATTTAATATTTGACCCCTCTAGGTTTCAATTCGGGAGCGATATCAACTGTATAATCAACAACTTTCTTTAGTGTTTGAATTTTTTGTAGGAGAACCTCCAGAAAGATGGTTGATAGGGGGTGAGGAATTCAAAAAATGTTGAGGGAGAATATAATCGGACCAGCAATTACATTTAATCTCTCAAGAGAATAGCCAGAGTAGCTCAAAATACCCGAAAATACTCGAAAATACGCGCGTGCCCTGGTACGTACAGTGCGGCAGCAGGTTCAACAATATACATATACACCTAACGGACGGGTCACAAAATAACGTTTTCCGTTCTGACTTCCTTGGGCGGGACTCTTAAACTTACGGTTTTGATTTAGTTATTATTACATCGCATTAGTTTTTAATTTTTACTTTTATTGACTTGTTCCGCACGAAATTAAATAATAACAAAGACAATAACAGCTTAAGGGATTTCAGTGTTTAGAGAAATCTTACTTCAAAGTTCTTAATCGCTAGATTAGTTTTTTTTTTAAAAAAGTTTCTTTATTTCTGAGCGCTGAAAGCTCCAGATTTTTTATGTAAATAGAGATTTACCCAAAGAACATAGCTACATCAATATTCATCAATATTCCAGTTCCGTCTTAAGACGATTTAAGCGATTATTGCTTCTGACCACATTTATCACACTTGTAAGAAATATTAGATATGTAAATAAATAATAGTAAAATTTTATCAATTTTACCAAAAAAAATGTTATCAGATTTAATAATGTTGCAACTCTTTAGAACAACACATACATGTTTATTTAATGATCTTAAAAAAAAGTACTTCAATATAAACGAGTAAGACAACAAAGAAACACAATCTAAACTGTTATCGAAAACTTGCCACGTATACGTACATCTATTCTTTACGATCTCATTCCTTACTAACCAAAATATTTAAAAACTTTTCATAAAATACTTGTTTGTCATACATTATTTATCAGTAGTATACCGTTGATTGGAATAAAAATAAATTCTGAATGTTTTTAAAGTTTTTTTATTAATCTATGTGTGACCATCCCCCGAATCACTTTCAGAATTCTTTGTCTCTTTCAAAAGGCAATTTTTTTAAAATTCTAAGAAAAATTGTCTAAGCTTAAAACGGTTTTGTGGTCGCAAAAAAAAAAAATAAACAATTTTGTAATTTTTCACATTTTAATACCTATATACCTATATTTTGATAAAAATAATCAAATTGACCATCTCAGCAGTTTGAAGCACTTTAACCAAAGTTCTAATGATGAATTTTGTCTTGCAAGTTGTTAAATGTTTGAACACAAACATTCGAGAGCTGAATCTACAAGTCTCATGACGCTTCTGAACGGCCAATATTCCCATCCTCAAGAAGTTTTATATGGGACTTCGTACCCTCTGAAATTTGCTATTGTCTGTAGAGTGGTGACGGCCGATCAGAAATATTATTTCCAAATATATCGCCATTACTTGGAATTCCTCATTCTTTAAATGGTGTATATATAAACATTTTGAAATTTTTTTTTTTTATCTACCATAAAAATACACGTTTATTGTACTGAACACCCTGTAACCTTTCAGACGTAAATTATTTTAAATGAACAAGCTAAGCGTCAAGTGACAAAAAAAAAAGCATAGCCACATATTTTCTAGAGCACTCAAGCTCCAAGCCGGTCGTCTGTCATTTTTATCTCGCTCATGTACCTTCTGCTTAACCGTTATGCTAGTTCATATGTATTCTCCAAATAGTATTTTCTCCTCACAGATTTCGCACACTACATCAACTGAGGGAGCTGACACAAAGCGAAAAAAACCACTGCGCACACTCAGAGACAAATGCCATAGAAACGAGGACACACCAATTGG
Source organism: Coremacera marginata (assembly GCA_914767935.1). NCBI lineage: Eukaryota > Metazoa > Arthropoda > Insecta > Diptera > Sciomyzidae > Coremacera > Coremacera marginata. The sequence goes on from OU612045.1 coordinate 68,123,066, forward strand.
GAATAAAGAAAACTGTCAGAAGACGTTTGATGAGTGACAGAACGAAACGTCAAAGCGACACAGAATTCTAACAAAAATGCACAAATCTCGATACAACTCGCGCGTTAAACGTTGCGAACCTCACGAGCTCAAGTTGATCACGACTATGAATTGGAATAACGGTTTGCAAGTAGATTCTACATAAATTTGAAACGGAATTAAGTGAAAATGAAGCGAAAAATATTTGGAATTGAAAACAACAACATCAGAAGACAGCAGAACAGCTAAAGGGTGGGTTTCTTCCAAGGAAAAGGAATAAAAAGAACAGAAAAAAACAATGCCAACATAAGTGACTCTTTCAACGACTAGAAACACACTTTGAAAACACAAGGACTCAACGCAGCACAGCCTGTAGGCATCGTACTACAGTTGAATATGGACGATATAAAGAGGGCAAAAAAACTACGTGCCAAACATTGTCAGCGCCACGAGCCCAGCTCTAAACACCAGCTAAGTTACAAGCAGGGGACAACTGTTCCTTGCGTTTATTACAAACAATAGTATAAATGATGGGAGTGCAAGAGGACTGGGAAGTATGGAGGTTAGGAAAGATTAAGATTAATGTTTGGGTGGAATTTGTAGTGGAAGCCACTGTTATCCAGCAGGTTCATACAGCTGTGTGTTGGTCTTTAATTACAGGAAGCTACGTTTTCATGAGCGGCGTTGAGTGAAGGGCTTTATCGGGGTCGCTAGTTGTTTCTTTCATTGCATGAAAACAGGTTCAATTTCATTAAACCTTGGTTATTTCTTTCACTTTCCAATGTTATTTGTTCAGTATTGGTTTCTGCTGTTTGATTTAAAAGAAATATATCTGAAACTTTTTCTACGGATTTTAATTAAAGAAAACACAGGCTTGCAAATTTTGTTTGTGGATTTGGTGAGCAACTAAAGGTCATGGCTCAAAAAATCTTTTACACATATTTCAAATCTGACCATCACATCTGTTCCCATCTCGTTAAAATATTTAATGTGAATAGTGAAAAATGGAAAAAGATAGCTAAATTTAAAGACTCTGCATTCTTTAGCAAAGAAGTATTTGAAAAAAAACATAATTTTTCAATTAATCTAGATTTTTTCGATGTCAACCCTCTGTGCGTCACTTTGTCACTTGTTTTATACCTAATATAATAGAAAATACGATGCAGCGATACAGTTTGTTTACATTTGATGGTTTAGGAATCCCATAATCTTTTTTTTTTGGGTATAAGTTTAGCTTCTACGGTGCGTGGTCACCAAAAACACATTTTTTTATATAAAAAAAAAAACGAAATGGTCATTCAGCCCTTGAAAGGACTTTGACCAAGCTTCTTGTGATCAATGGTGTTGTGCGTGTTGTGAAATGTTTGAACACAAATGATTGAGAACAGGATCCACAAGTTGTATGCCGACTCCGAACGGCTTATGTTCTCTGCCACGCACTCTACCCACTGCGCCACGGCTGCCACCCGTGTAAATTATGTTAAATAAACTTATTTTTTAATTTAGGATTCAAAATATTACTTAAGCCCCTTTAAATATAATCTTAAAAAACTAAGTCGGAACAAAAATTAAAAAATTAGGTGGTCGGTTTGGCGGGAATGTGTCTATTGCGACTATAAATATCTGAATAAAACTGATTTTAAAATAGCCTTTTAAAATCTTTTTATTTAAAATTTTAAACAAGAACCAAGAAAAAAGGCAATTTTCTTTTTCCAAGTACGTATAAATTTTTAAAAAAGACTTTTTTAAAATCCTACCGAATTGAGATTGAGGATATTTTCATTACGTTTTAAAATTAAAAAAATTTTTTTCGGGTCAACCTAGGAGCCAGCAGAATGCCCGCAGAGCGAAAAGAGGTCTCTTACAGCAATCGTTGTAGCCAACGCCATCTTTGTTTTTGACAAAAACAATATTTTTTCTTAAACATAAATGCATATTTTACCAAATTTGAAAATTTCGATTTGAATTAAAGAGACACGGTCCTGTTTAATTTCGCCCAATTTTTTAGATTTATCAGTGCTCATTATTCCAAAGAATATATTTTCCAAATTTGGTGGAAATCAGAAAAGGGAGAAAAAGGAGTTTGGTTAGTATTAAAATTGACATGCCCCTTTTCCATTCCCACCCATTTTTGTAGGCGTGCAAAATTTGGTATATGTCAATCAATCGGTGTTAAAGTAGTTCGACTAAGAGTAAAATGAGTAAAATATATACTTTTCTAAACCTACCACGCCTCTTTATTGGCGTTACAAATGGAATGACAAAGTTAATATACCCCTTAGGCAGTACCCGCTGGGGTATAAAAACGAATGACGATGATTTTATATTAAAAAAATGGAATAGTATTACAATTAACCGCATTTTGGAGCTCATTCCCTTATTCGCTGGCTCCCCGACAAGTTGTGAATTCCCCGCAAATCGGAGAATTTCCCACGAGTTGGCAGCGCTGGCACCAATTATGTTATGGACATAATTCTGCAAATTTCGCGACCTATAGAACGTCAAACGGTATTTTTTTTTTTTGATGACCGAAAAAATTGTGTTTATCTTTTAATCCTGGAATGATACCTGCTTTTTGTGAAGATACCCCAATTAAGGGTAAAATATTTAGACTTGGGACCAAATATTAGCGATTTTTATTTTATAATCTGAAAGAGGTTAGATGAAAAATAAGGAAAATACAAAAAAATTAATTTTGATTTTCATGCTAGATGCCTCACTCTTCCTTTTGACGGCAGGTTAGGTAGTAATTTCAAGCCATCATATTAATTTTTGCAAGATTTAATTAATTTTGTTCTCAGAGTGCACGCTATCTTCCAAAGCTCATTTCCAAATTTTAAGTCCATATATTAAAAAAAAAAAAAACGAAATGGCCATTTCAGCCCTTGAAAGGACTTTGACCGAACTTCTTATGACCAATTGTGTTGTGTGTGATGTGAAATGTTTGCACACAATTGATCGAGAACTGGACCTACATGTTCTACGCCGACTCCGAACGGCTTATGTTCTCAAGAAGCTTTTCATGGCAGTTTTTACTCTCTGAGGTTTGCCTTTGTCTGCAGAGAGGTGACGGCCGAGGAGAAAAATTAATTCAATTGAAAAAATTTTCTGTGTCAGATGGAGGATTCGAACCTGGGTTCTTTGGCGTAAGAGTCACACACTCTACCCACTACGCCACGGCCGCCACATATATTAAGTTTTGTTAAATTTACGGAGATTTTACCGTTTTAACAAAGTCAATATGTATGGGAGGTAGGCATGGTTTTCATCCGATTTAGCTCAATTTCGAACTTGACCTTTAGTAAAAGGTATAACAAAATAACGACTGTAATCATGTTGACAGACGTACAGACAAAAACAAAACAAGTATTTGGAAAACCGGCTACAAGTTTTAAAGCTAACTTCATTCCAGCAATCAATGAAGGAAATATTTATTTTTGAAAAATCGTTATTTATTTTCACTTACTTTCAAGCCCGAATGCATTTTTGAAATCAGACAGTCAATATCTTTTTAGAATCGAAGTTTTATAAAATTCTAACAACTCCTTCTATTTTTTGCCTGAGTTTGTATGTGCTCGCTTCACTGTGCTCTGTTTGCTTACAGCATTGGTCAGCACTCTAATACTAACAAGCAGAGAGCTTTACATGCTGCCGCCTTTGCCCACCCATTAATGCAAAGAGCTTTGCAGAATGTCCATCAATGGCTTACAACCGGAACAGCAACCAACTGGCACTATAAATGCGCCCTTTGAGACTCATTCAGATTAAATTATATATGTACGAGGGTGCCACAACTCATTGTTGTCTTCCCCGCATTAAGCTCAGTATGCTGTAAAAACGAAAACAAAATTCCCATAAGAAGTACATTGAGTTTTTGGCAGCGAACAGGCAGCGAAATTTTTTTTCGCTAGTTAGTACGCTGTTGAAGGAAAAAATTTGTTCAGTTCAGCCAAGTTCACAACCATGCGTGCAGAGTTAAAATGTCAAAATTTCGCTGGCAATTATATGCCCCTACATTTACTTGCCGCGGAAATTTGACATTCAACAATTTAAAAATTAGCCTTAAGTATGTGTTGGTGTTGAATTTCTTTTTAAAAAAATTTATTAAGTTTATTAATGTGCAGTCTTGCCTTTTATAGGATTTAAAATTGAAGTAATAAAAATATGAATCTGTCAACCAGAACAGCAAGTGCTTTTTCTCCACACAAACATTTTGACTCTACACCAAAGAAAACTATTTTCTTATGGATTTTTTTTTTTGTTATTTATTTATGAATGAAGAATGTGTATTTCTTTTGTTTTCGTTTGTTATTTTAATGTTTACTACTTTTATATCAATCACCATAAAAAGTAAATATATATTAGTAACTAAATATAAAGCTAAGCTAAATTCGAACTCTATAAATTAACATTTACTTCAAAGTATAACAAAAAATGCTGTTTTTATTTTTTAATAATAATTTATATAATTTATAATAAATAATTTAAGGTAATTAATTAAGGTAATTTGCAATGTGCTTATTGATAACTTCATTTATTTTAATAAAGTTCGAATTTTGCATAACTTTCAATTTGCAAGCATTTTTTTTAAATTTCATAATATAAATTTGATATTTAAATTAAGGTATTTCTCCTAAAACGGGGCGCGGTCCGTCTACATTTTCTAAATCTATAGATCTTAATGTCAAGTCGATACTTGCCAAATCATAGTATTCGAAATATACATAACACACCTCAAGATATTTTGCTGGAAAAAATATCCAGCAGCAAATATTAGTTATATTTTATGTTAAAAATTGTAAGATAGAAAGTATCTATTCTGATTTTTGATTTTTTAAAAGGAATAATCGTTACGGTCCCTGGTTAAAACTGCAAAGTAAAAGTTTCAAGTCACTAGCGTTTTGCGTATTTTATTCATACCAATCATAGTAGAAACTATTTTCGTACTTAAGATTTATTTTTTTTTTTTACCACCCGTTGCGTTTGTAACAACAACATAACTCATAATTGCTGTTATAACGTTTCATGAACTTACCATGTTAATATCCAAAGATGTCTGCAGAATAACAACATATGTAATATTTTTCCAGTCATAAAAAGGGACACGATATCCGAAGAACAAAATATCGATACCTACTTTTTTGATATCGACATAAAAGTATCGATACCCACAAAATATTAAAAGAAAAGTATATATATGAATATCGAATACTTTTTCGTACTTTTTTTAATAGAGAAGATACAGTCTCGAAATAACAATAATCATGGTTAAAATAGAATTAACATGAGGTAATTGTTGATTTGTCGTTCAAAATAACAATCTTGCTATTTGTACGAAATTAACGAAAGTAAATGGTTAAAAGAGTTTTTGTCATTTATAAATGTCAAAATATTAAGAAATAAATTGTCGAAAACTGTTAGTTGTCAAAGATTAATCGTGGAAAATGTAAACACGTCAAAATTAACATGCAAGAAAAATTCTTCATTAAAAAAATATAGAGTTTTTGTATGATATACAGAAATTTCTGGATATAAGCCCCCGCGGTTAATAGAGTTGCCCTCTTATAAGTTAACAAAATTAGGTCAAAAAAATTCCCATAACCAATATACAGGAAAATTCCCGTATAAAGTATTTCCCGCTTAAAAAATCGACCTGCTCATTATGTCGCAAATGTGTGAGACATTTGTAAAAATTCATACAAAAAACCCCGGATAGAAAATCTAAAAAGTTGGCAGCATTGTGATGATTGTCTTTTTGTGGCATGGAAACCTTTGGTATTGTATTTGCATATCTGTAAATGTTTATTAAGTTACGGCAGCAAGTGGTCAAGTACCAAATGAAAATGTTAGTCAAATAGTTTTCCATGTTCTTCAAAGCTAAAATGGTATATTTATTTACAGCATATTTGGAAATAAAAGGGTAACGCTTTCAATAAAGGAAAAGATCAAAATTATCTGTAAGAGCTAACTAATACCCAAGCTGAATTGTGCACAAACTGTGTACATATTTTATGTGCAGGTAAAATAAATATGCATATGAATTTACTGTTTTTAATTCTTTGTATGACCAATCAAATATTTTCAAAAAGTTACAATTACATAATTTCTTTTTTTAATAGTAGGTGTGTATGTATTTTTACATAAGAAAGTGCGGATTTCTTATATAAGCCCCAAAAGGTTCGTATAAGCCCCAAAACTGCTTTTAACCGGGATTTTCATATAAGACTTTCCCGGATACAGTATTTGAATTTCGAAAATTACTGTATTTGGTGATGAATTTGTTATTTTTGTGCATTTTTATGTAAGTAAATAATTAATTGAATTCAATGTTATGTTTAATAAATGGAGGTAAATATTTCGGAAAAATAAGAACTTATTGGTTTTCCCGGAGTAAAAAACTTTTACAAAGTATTTCAAATATAATTAAGCTTGACACATGAATCGCAGCAAGTTCTTGCAAACAGTGCAAACACCACCTTCTGAAAACAGGCGCACTCTCGTAACCCTCAACTTTTTCGAAATCAAGCTAACACCACCATAGCATTTCTCAGGCAAGGTCTCACCTGCTCTGAAAGTATTATGGTGGTAATTGGCACAGGTGAGTGGAAAACACACGTTTACACACAACACAGCAGTTTAACTTTGTTAATTTTTAAATCCAGAAGTATAATTGAAAATGTCAATTAAATGTTTCAAATGATTTGGTCTCATCAGACGATGAACTCCTAATCAATATTACAAAAGGAAAGGTTAGTTCATTGCCTACTGCCAAACTCCAGAAAAAAAGAAGAAAAGTTTACGAAGTTATAGATTGTAGTGCTAAGGTGTTTAGCTCATGTTTTTGATGCGGCTGTCTATTTTATTTATGTTCCTCATCAAAAAATTTTGAGATTTTTCGGCAATTGATTCTCTTCAATTGCAAAGGGATTACATCCGATGAGAAGGTTTTCAATGCTGTGAACTTCTTTGCTGATGAATGAAGTGGCTGAAACAAAAACATTTGTTCAATTTTAAAAAGCTCTCTGCTGGTCGAATTTTCTACTACTTTCGAATTACTGGATCTAGCTATCAACGACGTTCAATAACAATTTAATCTCTTTAACAACTGGCAACACAACGATTAATAAGCAATCAGAACGTATTAATTTTTATAACTCACTGCTACATTAATAAATTTCAGATAATAATTCAGTTTATTCAGGATGCCCTGTGTAGCTATGTGCTTGAAACCAGTTTCTTGTATTAAATGTCCTTTTCATAATAACCTTTGTTTATTGTTCGTTCAATGAAGCTTAAAATGCATATTTGAACATATTGAAACTGAATTTGTTTTGCGGTGCAGTTTTTCACTTTGTCTTAATTGATATTTGTGGTGGGTTACGAAATTCACCAAAACCAAAGTAACAAGAAGTAACCAAAACAAGATTCACAAACTGACCTACAAGTTCAATCGATCACTACAGCTTCCAGGAAACACTTGGCGAACATTTTTTTTTACGGAATTCAAGACAACTTACCAAGGTAAGTAAAACCTTAAAAAGTAATAACCTTTAAGTGGCCATGTGTCTAACATAAGCGATGAAACAGTGACTGAAACAGAAAAAACTTTCTCTTGAAAAATTCAAAAAATGTGTGTTACGATATTTTGTCGCTTCAGCGACGATATGTGTTATTGTGGGACTATCATAAATTATAATTGATTTACCATCGATTTAAGGATTCTTTAATTGTGAGCTGTCCTCCCAATACTTTTGGAATGTTATGCTTCTCATCTACTGGGTCAACCTCTTGGACAAAATAAGATAACTCTTGCCAAAAAAAGAGAACCTGAAATATTTCAACGAAAAGTATAAGAAAAATGAGAATGAGAATCGACTTTAGCTTTCACTCAATGAAAGGCTGAAAGTTCAGTTTAAGATAGATTGGACTTAGAATTTCTTTATTACTTAGGGCCATTGTTTCTATAAGAGACATTTTTTTCATTTCCATAACCATTTTCTTGTCATGAAATAAAAACAAAAATGAATGGACTGCAAATAAATATGCTTCACTTAATTTCGACTGAAAATAATTTTTCAGCAAAGTAGGACAATTTTCTAATGATAAAAAACGCACTTTTACCTCTGGATACAGTTTTAAAATTCGTTTCACTACTGGTACTTTAGGTAGCCATCGTGTTCTAGAATGTTTCAGAAGTTTTTTGTATTCGACATGAGCATCAAAGCAAAAATCCTTTGAATTTTCAACTCGAATTTTGTAAATTGAAAAACAGTTGTAAATTTTAAACTGTAATAACATAAATAGACCCAGCATCAAAAAAATCACTGTCTATGTCGTGTTGGTCTGCATTGCGAACCATACGCTACTGATTAAGTGCTTGCTTATTTGATGATTATATTATAAAATATGTTGTTTGAAATTTCTAATAACGCATTTAAGCAATATAAAAAAGAGAACTTTTAATTTTAAACTTTTCATTTTAAACTTTTCACTTAAACCTGACAAAATTTGAAGCTTTCAACTGGAGCTAGCAAGCGGGAAATAGAAATGGCTGGCGGAAATTCTTATAACAGGCCAAAACCGACTTAAGGTTGTAAGAGCCACCTAAGTAAGCAAGGAAGTTTCATTTAAAAAAAAGATAAAAAAAGATCTCGAGAAAAAATAGAACATGTCCTCTTTTAAAGGGATGTGATGGTAACGATAACTTTAATAAGTAATAAAAACCCCCAAACAGTTGGGGAAACTAACTGTTCACTATGATTTTTGAGGTGCTAACCATGTTGGAGGTGTTTCCACTTGTTTCTGTATACTTAAAACAAATCTTACAAATATTACTTGCAGTTATCACTGGTCTTGAAAAATTTCCCATATTTTTTACATTTTACGTGCTATTTTATTTTCTTTGTATAACATTTGTATGCACATTTTGTTTCGATACTAAGTAAAAAGTATTAATACCGTCATATATCGAATATATCCAATATTTCAAAAAAGTACTCGTATCGAAAGAAAAAGTATCGATATTCTGAAATATCGATACGATATTCGTGTCCCTAGTCATAAGTATTGATAATGGTAATAAGATTTCGTATTTGAGAAGTTTCATGCAGAGTTTACGATCATATTTTTTATATGCGTTTGTTTTGATAATAATTAACTTGTTCCTAATTTTAGTTATTTAGTTTTGGAATCGATAAAATTTACACCAACAATAATTGATTTTTGTATACGAGAATCAGCAAAAGCCAATATAATCTTTTATTCACTTACACATATCTTTTAGGCAGTATTCTAGAGTAAAGTTTTGTTTGAAATCGATTTGTTTCATACTTTAGAAGATTAGGCTTTTAAAAATTATCCTCCAGAGCAATTTTAAAAATTTCCACCATTAACGGAGTTATAGCTTTTTATTCACGCAGCGAATAAACTGGTTCTGTCGTAGCGAATCGAACAATAGGCGACTGACGTTCTCTGACTACCTGTGGATGAATAATTCCCAGAAACTCCTTAAAATTTTATACATCCTGAATTCTGAAAAATCCATGAGGTCAGTACAATATATTTTGTTGAAATATATTCGTGTTTATATAACAGTACAGCTTAGTTTGCTCCGAGCATCGTAAACGTACGTACTCTATGTGAAGTGTTAATTTCAGCTTATTTGTGTAAAATGGATAAAAAAACTAAACAAGGAAGCACTTCGCGTCAATCGACATACCGTTGAAGACGAGACAAGTTTCACTAGTGCATCAACATCAAAATTAAAAAAGTCAGGAGACGATGAAGTTAATATTGAAAGTAATTTCGGCTTTTGTATATTCGAATTTTTCTCTTTTTTTACTACACACTCCACATTAGTTCTATCTTCTAAACGCAAGAAAGAAATTCAATTTTCTCGAACTGCCGCTCACGGACTAGGATTTAAAATTGCATTGCAATGAAGTTGTGAAGATGTTCAGTATATTCAATCCTCAAAATTCATCAATAAAGCATATGAAATAAACAGAAGAATTGCAACAGCAATCAGACTTTTAGCAGTCGGAAGAGAAGGTATAAATATACTATATTCTGTAGTGTTATGGGTATTTGTTTAGATACCAATACATACTACAGTTGCCTTAACAAATCATTTTAAAAGCTGTTGAAGACGAAAAATAACCCTGTAGGAAAATCAACTAATTTAAAAGTAGTTGATAAAGTAGTTTTTTGTCAACCACAACTAGTTGAAATTCTAACTTTTTCCCATAGAACGAACTAACATATTTTGTATGGTGATGTCCGCTAAATAAGTCAATTGACTTTCGTCTGCATATATTTTTAACTACTTGTCAAATTAGTTAATTTAAATTAGTTTTTAACTACTTTAAAATAACCAATTGAAAACTTACTGATGGCCTAAAGTTAATATTTGATGAAATAACATGGTTAAATATATATAAACTTGTTATCTAATAAAAATTTGCAATTAAAACATGTCAAAATCATAGTAGTTGCCGCCTTAATAAAATTCAAAGTAGTTTATAAATCACTTGTTTTTAAGTAGTATTTCAATTATTTCATATATAATGCAAATAAAACTATTTACAATTGAAGTGGATGCCGCCTTAATATAATTCAAAGTAGTTCATAAACTGGTTTATTTTAAACTAGTTTTTTAACTAGTTGTTTTTAAAAACAAGTTAGTTTGTTCCTATAGGGAATTAATATCTGCTTCTGATTGTGACGCTAATTCCATACATATAAACATATAAACACAATAAACCACACGGGAAGTGCCGGAAAAATGAAGGTTGTTGTTGTGGTTGAAACGTTTGGGAGATCGGTAAAAATGCATGGAGTAAAATATGTAAAATATATTGGAGATGGTGATTCAAAGGCATTAAAGGCGTTTTCGAAATAATTACCCTATGGTAGAAAGAAGTGTGTGTATGACATCTGCAGGGCTCAAGGGATTATATAAAAAAAAATATAAAAAAATTTGAATACTCTTCAAACGCACAAAAAGTTTTTTATTATAAAAAATAAAACTCAAAAAAATTTTAAAAACATGTACTTATTTTTTAGCATTTCAAATGAGAAAGATCCCAATAAAGTTTGAAGAATAAACGAATCGATTTCAAAATTTGACAATTTTAATACAATTCTTGAATCGAGTCTCTACTCTCCACGCTACCATGCAAAGTCAAATTGTTTGATTTGTAGTTTTTAAAAAGCGTTACCTGTTTTTTGAAAGGACTCGAAAATTACGTGTAGATAAAAATTAAAATGGACTTTTCATGCATTAAAGGTTAGAGTACAGTAGGCCGCAAGTGTTTGGGTTCAATTTTATAGGAAGTTTCATTTCGCTTTTCTACAATACACACTAATTCGATAGTCTAACCCTTGAATACTAATCTTCTTCGAACCTTGTGTATATTGAAGTGATGAAGTGAATTTTGAAAAATTATATAAGTTTTAAATTTTTATACTATATAGATAGTAAGATTTATTTTATTATTCTTTTATTCATTTTATGTAAAAAGCTACAATAAAAACTAGCTCGCTTTCAGAATTCGAGTTTGAAAAACTAAACATAAGCATAATATTCATAAGAAATAATTGTCAGAGTAGAAATCAATAGTTGAGAAAGTTAGTACCAGCTTTCTCGAAAATTAGTAACTAGCAAAAGAAGTTTACATAACTTGACTCTTTTCGACCTTTAATTATTTTACTAGGGAATTCAGTTGTTAATAAATAAAAGGTCAATTATTAAGTCGGTTGTGAAGTGACCTTTTTTAAAATTACTTATTTGCAATATATTATAAGGAAATATTTAGATTAGGGATGCTATACAGAATGCGCATTGGCAAAATGAAATCCGCCACATCCCTAATTTAAAGTAATTGTGAGGTCTCTATGCATTGTTTTTTATATATAGAAATCGGTTATTCCTGCGCTCTTGAAAAGATCATTTAAATTACAGTAAGATTATAATATTGAATATCTGAAAAGCCGTTAATCATTTAAAAAATAATATTTTTTTCTAGTTTCAGAAGCGAAAGCGAATGCAGACCAATTTCATCATATTTCTTTTTTTTTTTTTGTTGTATTAATAATATAAAATTTTTTTTATTTTGCAGAAGCCTCTTTGTTCTATCTTAGCTATATTTGTTGGAGTGATTTAATATACTAGTATGTACCATCGTTCTCAATTTCAAGAATGTATATTTTATACGTAAAAACAGTGTCTTTTTAATTTGCAAATTGTATCTTATATGCAACGCCCCATTGTCCAAAATTGAACATGTGGTATATTTTGTTTCATGATTATCAATTTCGAAAGGCCTTAAAGCTTGAAAATAACATTATATGCTGAAGGCTTAGCTTATTAATATTCTTAATCATTAGACTATCTTGGTCTTATATTTTTTATGACGGATAACTTAGCGACAAATTTATGTCTCTATAACTACGATAAGAGTTTGATTTGAGAATGTTGGTTAAAAAGTTAGCTCAACAAATTTATAGAGATAAGCATGATTTTGTGTAGAAGCGGGAATTAATTAATTTATGTTGTTTATTTTAAACTCTCTATTTTTTTGTCGCTTTATCTTAAAAGAATCTATATTTAAAAGCTTTTTGAGTTTACTACATATCGATTGTATCTACTGCTAAGCTAAAGGAACACGAATAACACAAACTGACATGTTGACCTCAAACCTATTCAACCAAAAGTAGCTTTAAAACTAATAAATAAAAAACCCACAATTTCAATGTTCCAAATGGCCATGTTGCATCAATATGGGAACGAGTCCAACAAATGAGATACCTTGAAATAAGTGAAGCGACTGTAATTATCACTATCTCTGGAATGTTGGAAAACACATACTTAAATAAGGGCTCGAAAGACTTAATAGAGCGGCGCCCTACTGAGAAGCAGGTTTGATCGTAATGGCATAAAGGCAAACAAAAATCATTTGAGGAGAATACCGAGCAAAGTCATGTCAGATTGATGAACTGACTTTCGTGGCACAACAAAAATAAAGAAAATCAACAACAATAACAACCGATAAACAGACAACATGTGTGCACAATATGTGTCTGTGCATCTTCGGTACAATAGTAAAATGTGTTGCATCTCCGTCGCATAGGGGACACGCAGCAGGACTATTTTTGTGATGAGCAGGGCAAACAAAGAAAAAATATTAAACGCGTGCGAACAAGAATGTATAATATTTGTTTGAATTGCATGGAAGGGCATGGAGTAAAAAAAAATATTTCCTCGTGAAAAAGAAACAAAATATTTATCGACTAACTTTGCTGTATGAAATTGCTGAACTTTCCCCACAAACATAACTTATGACTTGCAAAATTAAATAAGAAAACTTTCCTATAGGTTATAGCAAAACAACTAGAGTTTATTCAGAGAGCTTAGAACTCCGGCATAGATGATTAATGATTAATGGACATAATATAATATGCATGAATCAAAAAATAATTCTGAATGCCTCATAAGCCTTCTAGTCTCAATTACATTTATAAATGGCATTGATTTGATTAAATCAATTATGAGCAATTATCTATACTTAATACCTGATATAAAGATTAGATGCTTATATATTTCTTTTAAGTATGAAATTATTATTTATCCAAGTTTCAAACTGAAATAATTTTAAATCTGAAGCCACTCAAAGTATGTCGAACTGTTATTCCGATAGAAACTAATAGAGTTAAAGAAAACGTGAAAACTTTTCTAAAACAATTATAAACAAATTATTAGAATAAAGGGTGTTTTTTAGAAGTGTTTTAGTTTAAATTATAATAAGAACTAGATTTGATTTTGTTCACAATTTATTTAGAAAACCTTAAGTTCAATTTTTAAATTTGATTTGCTTTCATTATAGAAATAAAATCCAAGCTACAGTCACTTGCATTCTTTGTATATAGATCCTGCTTGGAACAAGTTTGACTTATAGTACATAAAAGTTAAATGATTTAGCTGGTTTCAGTTCAAAGAGGATGTTGAAAGTAAATACAAACAAACAGGTTCGATTCGGTTTGCTACATCTCATTATAAAGAATTTGACAATTATTTAAATAAAATAATTAAAGTATTATATACAAAAGTTGCTGAAAAAAGAGACATTAAAACAGAGAAAGTTTAATGAAATGGCCAATATTTCGACTTTATTAGTTCGTAGATATTATAGCATTTAGTGTTTGAACACAATTTCGGTCATATGGCTATCGCAGCTGGGTCTTATGAAGATCATCCTGTCCACAGAATTTACAAGCCCCTTTGATAAATTCAAATATATATATAATTTTAAGATATTATTTGTTTTTCATGTTGTATAATTTAAAATAAAAACACAGTTTCAATAGCATCGTAAGTGTGGACGTAGAATTTTTGTTTGATATATTTGTTGATAAATTTATTGTTCTTGTTAATTTTTATGTTAGTTAGGAATAAATGTAATTCAATCTTATGTTTAATAAATGAAAATAAATATTTCGGAATAAAATGAATCTATTATTTTTCCTGCAGTAAAGAATTTTTATACATTTAAAATTTAATTGAAAACTTAAATTTTAACAAACAAAATATATTTTAATATGTAATAAATATATATACGTATAAGTTATTCAATAAATAATTCCAGTTTAATATATTTTAAAAATAAATGGAGTTTTCATAACATAACTACCATGCACATTCTGCGTATATGTTAACATCGGCTAAGTAGTACAATTTGCATTATTTAGTATTATTTATTGTATTAATCTTGCTGAAGATTAACAAAAACAATAACAAACGACAAAAGCGAAGTAAATATATATATAGAAATATTTCATATATTCTAATAACAAAAACAACAAGACAAGCAGTTACTATTTCGGCAAGAGCTAAAGCAACAAACATAAGAACGTCAGCAACAACTGAAGCATCAACGCATGCTGTTTTTTCTCATACAAAAATATGAAATTTTCTTCATTGATTTTCCTATCTTACGACTTTACTAAAGAGATGGCAAAATCCAAAATTAAATATACGTTTTATTGACAATATAACTAATACTTTGGCATATACAGGGTTGTCAATATTCGAAGCGCCCATCTGGCAACACTGTAACTTTCCGCAGTGATGCCAAATCGACTAATGACATATCGCGTTTGAAGCGTCATTCCAAGCAAATGTTTAGAATGGAACAGTACACGAAACGCGGACGCTCTAAAATTGTTGAAATTTACATTCAACAAAACAAGTCAATAGTGAAAACTCAACGTGCTTTCAAAAAAATAAATAAAGTGAAAAGTGCGCCTTCCAAGAAAACAATTTATCGTTTGTATGAAAGATTTACAACTGGTAATACTCTTGGTAACCCAAAGAGGCCAAATAAAAAGCGACCAAGGCGATCGGATGAGAATATTGCAGCCGTACGAGCCAGTATTGAGCAGTCACCAACAACATCCCAAAATCGCCGTTCTCAGCAGCTCGGCATTCCCCGATCCACTTTACAACGCATTTTACGTGTTGATTTGAATTTGTTTCCGTACAAAATTCAATTGGTAAAGAAATTGTTGCCTACCGATAAGCCACGTCGATTGGAATGGGCCCAAAGAGTCATCGAAATGGCTGAAGAAGACGAGCAATTTTGGCATAAAATTATCATGAGCGATGAAGCTCATTTTCAGTTGAACGGAACGGTAAACAAACAAAATTGCCGTATTTATGCCACTGAAAATCCACAAGAGATTCAAGAGGTACCTCTTCACGATGCAAAAGTCACTGTTTGGTGCGGCGTTTGTGCTAAAATGCTCATTGCGCCGTTCTTTTTCGAAGATGATAATGGCCACAGAGTTACTGTCAATCAGGAGCGTTATCGCGATATGGTAAACAATTTTTTCATGCCAATCGTTTGTCAAAAGCGTATCACGCACTACTGGTTTCAACAAGACGGCGCGCCACCACACACAAGCCGCACTACAATCGATTTTTTGAAATGGGCGCTTCGAATATGGACAACCTTGTATTTTATCTTTATACGATGAATATTAAAAGCTGTAGGTATACCCCAAAGTGTCCCCCAAAAACGTTAGCAAGTGCTCGAAAAAATTTTTGAAAATGGTCTCAATACAAATCGCGCTGTAAGACGAAATTCTAAGTCAAAACGAAGTACGTACAAGTTTTTTGAAAATTTGAGCTTAAAAAAATGTAATTGCGATTTTTTTGGAAAAACAACACTATTTTCTCACATGAATCAAATTTTCAATATAGAGGTTGCTAGAGGCACGTTTAAATACCAATATTTTTTCTGAGATTTTCAGAATTTACTTTTGCATCGTAAAGAAACAATCCAGAGCTATGCAGGTTAGATGAGTTTTTTTGAAGCCGAGTGCGCTCAAAGCAAAAAACCATTTTTACTGTATCTTTTTAAAGAGTTTTTAAAATTTCTTTTTTTACGATATTACATTTTCGTAGAAAATAACTAGGCCTACCGATGCCAAAATAAAATTAATTGCGTAATCGAATGCCGTTATCAGTATTTACAAAAAATGTAGTTATTTAATTCCCTGCACTCTGTCAAAGTTAAAAATTAAATTTTTTTTTTTTAAATTTCGGTTTTAACCGATGCAACGAACTCGATGGAACTTGTTAATGTAAAAATAAATACCATAGGCTGATGCACAATTGTATGAATATAATATGCAAAGCTAATTTTTTATCGAAAAATGCGTTTTTGATAAAATAATTGTAATTTTATAGAAACGCAAACTGAACAAGATTCATAAAAACGAAGATTTTAAGAAAATTTTATTTTCAAATAACTCTATTAAAAGGATTTCTTTGTGGTTGTTAGATAAGAAAGCATGGAAAATGAACTTCTAGTCGTATTTGGACGTCACCTGTGGTATTTGTCGGACACACTAGTTGGCTAAGCATTCTCGACAGAACGGTTAACTCGCATACCAAGCAGTTAATGATTGCTGACTTACCTAGCGGACACACGTGCAAGTGCAAGTCCAGAAAAACTCAATACTTTCAAACTTTTTTACTAACACACTCACATTTTCGAACATGCTGCTTATTTGCAGTGCTACTTTGCAAGGATATTTCAGATACATTTAATTTTGTCTTGCAACAAGTGGAAAATGTCAGAAAGAGGGAGAAAATTAATGTTTGTTATGCTTTTGTGGATTTTTCCGGGATTTCCGCAATTTTATACAAAAAGCAACATTAGTTACATGTCTCCCTTTTTTCTAACTTCTTTATTTCAAGCAATACTGCAATTGTAGGGAGAACCTTCGCATTCGACGACATTTTCAAACGAACTTGCACTTGCACATGTGAACGCTGAAACAATTTGCAGCTAATTTCGAACTTTTTCGAAGACAATTATATTCTCTACTTGCAAGTGCAAGTGCACGTGTGTCCGCAGGGTTATAAAAAAATTTTTATGACAAAGGAGAGAAACAAGCGTATATTAATATGGCCAAAGAAGATAGTACGGATTTAAAAATTGAGAATTTTATTACTTCAAATACTAATAAGTTTTTGACGCATTAGTTTTATCAATATCACACGAGACCGTTCAGATGGATGTTCTCAAAAGTGATCCGAGTTGTTGGCTCAGCAACGCTCGATACGAACATTTTTAATAACGTTGCTGAGAGAGCAAATTGTCCGTCTCGATTTAATGGAAAAATTACAAATAAGGAAAAAGAACAACAAATATTATAACAAATTGCTGAACAACATCAAAAAATGTCTCCTTATCTAACAACCACAAAGACATCCTTTTTATAGCGTTATTTTATAAAAAAATTTCTTAAAATCTGTATCTTTCTTCTCTCTATAAAATTAAAATTATTTCATCAAAAATGTATGTTTCGAAAAAATTTAGCTTTGCGGACTATCTCCATAAAATTGTGCATTAGCCTATAGTATTTATTTTCACATTAACAAGTTCCGTCAAGTTCGTTGCATCGGTTAAAACAAAAAATTAAAAAATTGAAAAAACTTAAAGTTTTAAAATTTTGCAGAGTGCAGGGGGTTAAAGAACTAAATTTTTGCAAAGACTGATAAAGGCATTCGATTAAGCGATTAATTTTGTCTTAGAATCGATATCCTTAATTATTTTTTTACGGAATTTTAATTCATTTAGAAAATAAATTTGAAAAACTATAAAAAGATACAATAAAAATGGGATTTTGCCTTGAGCGCATGCGGTTTAAGAGATATTGAACTCAAAATTTCACATTTCCGATCCTATTAGTATCCTTCTTTATATTTAGCCCCTAGTGCACGGATCATAAGAATTTTTTCAATTCAGTACAAAAAAAAACTCATCTTATGCACATGCCAAATATAAAAAACAAAATAAGAGCCACACTAGTGAGCAATTTCAACACACTTGCATTTCATATTAGCCGTAGTCGTAATTCTGGATTATAGTGATTACTGTTAAAAAATTCTCCTAGAGAAATCAACTTGAAGCTTCGAAACAAAAACTGATACGTGATTTTTGTCCGACGGAAGGATGTTTGTTATGAATTGGTGAAAAAGTTTCTTCCATATTTTAATTCCCCACTCCCTCTATCCCGATTGGTTTTACGTTTTTCAAAAACACTGTATTTTAGCATAGCTATATTCTGCAAACCATTGAGAAAAGTAATTAATGTGTTGGCAACAAATCATCCCCATAAAAAAATATTTTGGGTCTTCCCACAACAAAATTACCATAGATTCAACATTTACAAAAAATAGGCCACCTTAATACGAAATTAATTATTTTTTTCACTAATATGATGTCAATTGTTGGGATATGGTCGAATAATACTTCAATACATACAATACAAAATTAAAATCGAAATGTCTGCAAAACTTTTTCGCTATTGGTAACCTGTGGGCTTTATGGTTTCACCTTATCCCTAATGCCTTATGGATAAAAAGAAATATATAGTACTTAACTCTACCATAAATCGTCTTTTCCAAACATCAAATCTACAGGGTGTTCCGCAATTGAGTAAAACTATTCACGGTGCTAAAAGGTTATGTGGAGCTGAGCAAAAAATCGTATGGAAGGTGGGAGTCTATTTTCACACTCTTAAGAGCTACAAGGTTAATTATTATTTCACGACTTTGATTCACGTTATTGTTTCTAGTAGAAAAACTAACTTACGTAGAACATATTTTGATAGCTCAAAGGCAATGAAATCATCTTTTCATGGGTATATCAACAAACCCCACCAACTTAACCGTTACCGAGCTGTGATCGTGTGAAGATGAAATCAATCGGTTGTAATTACCACATTTCAAATTGCAGTGCAAATTTATCAGAATTATACGTGATAAATGAAATTTTTTTAGATCAGTTTTGTAACTTACTCAATTTTCTTTTCAATGACACCAAAAACGTAAACATATCTTTAAAAATAAAAAGTTGACTGTACTTAAAAAAATTATACCTATTAGAAAATAATGATAAATAATGATATTACAATATCTATGCAGTAGATATCATTGTTTTCTAATAAGAATAATTTTTTTAGTACAGCCAACTTTTTTATTTTTTAAGATATGTTTATGTTTTTGGTGTCATTGGAACCATTGAAAATTATTCAAAAAAATTGAGGACCAAAAAGTTACAAAATTGGTCCTAAAAAAATTTCATTTATTACGCGAAATTCTGAGAAATTTGCACTCAAAATTGAAATTTGGTAGTTTCAATCGATTAATTTCATCTTCACACTAGCAGAACTCGGTGACGGTTAAGTTGGTGGGGTTTGTTAATATGCCGTTAGAAAAGTGTTTTTATTGCCTTTATAATGAGCTATCATAATAAGTTTTATGTAAGTTAGTTTTTCTGCTAGAAACAATAACGTAAGCCAAAGTTGTGAAATATTTATTAACCCTGTATCTCCTAAGAATGTGAAAATAAATCCCTCTCCCGCACGATTTTTTGCTCAGCTCGACATAACCTTTAAGATCAGTAAATAGCTGCACTCAATTGCGGGACAGCCTGTATATATTTCGTGCTCTCAAAATAAAAACGTGCTCTAATTAGTCCAAAAGTACTTTCCGATGCAACAGTGACTACGGAATATTCCATAAAAAAAAAAAAATAGATCAAAGTCGGGGTACTCCCCATGTATAGTATATGCAATCCGTACAAATGCCGATTGCATTTTGTCTATTCTACGTTAGCAACGTGTAACGGACATATACTAGACATAGAGAATACCCTTAGTATATGCAAACTGTGAAAGAAAACAAAAATCCCATATAAAATGCTCGGTTCCACAAAATTGTGAAATGATGAAAAAAGTGAGAAAAAATATCATCAAAATGTGCACGTTCACTCAAACGATTTACATCCGGGGGTTTTATTTTTAAATACTGTGCAGAAATACAATAAGTAAGCTGACTGCATCTTGCTGCAAAATGAAACGAAGACCTATAACGAACGAAGAAACGAGCGACAATACAATTTGGTATGAAAAAAGACACAGTTTGGATAGTATCGTAAGTGTGGACGTAGAATTTTTTGTTTGATATATTTGTTGATGAATTTGTTTTTCTTGTTCATTTTTGTGTTGGTTAAAAATAAATATAATGCAATCTATTGATTAATAAATTAAAATAAATACTTCGGCATAACATGAATTTATTATTTTTTCTGCAGTACACAACTTATATATATTTTAAATATCACTGAATATTTAAATTTGAACAAGCAAAATATATTTTTAATATGTGTATATAAAAATGGTTCAATAATTTCGAATTTATTATATTTTTAAATTAAATGAAGTTTATAATAGCATAACTACCATGCCAGTCTCCAATCTTGCGTATATGTAAACCTGCATTGTAGTAATATAATTTTTTGTATTATGTATGGATTATTTATTGTATTAGTCTTGCTGAAATTAACAAAAACACTTACAAGCTAAAAAACGAAGGAAATATATATACATATCCAAATATTTCATACATACGTATTACAACACAAGCAGTTACTGAAAAATATTCGTAAAACTATTCTTGATTTATAAAATGGTTTATATGTAGTAGCGCTGCGTTTTTTAAATACCAAATATATATAAATACCCGTATTTAAATATAAATACGGACAAAGCGACCCCACTCTAACTTATTGGAGTCTGCCAGCATACTGAAAGTTTTTAGCGGCGCACTGTTTCTCAAGACTGCTCAAGAATTAAATCCATTGGCCAAAATACCCATTTTTTGTGGTAACCGATTCATAAAATTTTTGCGCTATTTTGTATTAAATATATCCAAAATTAGGTAGCCAAAAATGTAGGTCAAAATATCTAAAATTGTGGGCGCGGTATGCGGTTAAACACAACTGTTTTTGCTAATTTCAGAAAAAGATATGTTTTTTATTTTTTCATCAAAAATGAATGGCCATTGCTCGCAAACTATAATCAATAGAGGGTTGAATTTTTTTTATTAGTTTGGTTGGACTATTATCGTTAAATTATTGTATGAGGTTGTAGCTGTACTATTTATATTTTGAGTGTTACGAAGTGTTTTCAAAATGACTGTTTTTTGTAT
The DNA here is from genome assembly GCA_914767935.1 of Coremacera marginata. Classification (NCBI taxonomy): domain Eukaryota; kingdom Metazoa; phylum Arthropoda; class Insecta; order Diptera; family Sciomyzidae; genus Coremacera; species Coremacera marginata. The sequence goes on from OU612045.1 coordinate 68,144,646, forward strand.
AAATTTTAACTTTAGTGATGAATAGAACTTCTAAGGATCAAACGGATCAACAAAATGAAAGCATCCAGTTAAAGGTGAAAGTCCCTCTTTTACTCCATATGTACTTTTATACCACTCACGATCACCCCGTAGAAGCCTTTTTCGTTTTACTGAAACTACTCACATAAATATTCCAATGACGTTAACTTAAACGCATCCCTATAAATATTTTATTGCATGCAATTTAAAGGATTTTTCAGTTTTATTTACACTTTTCATTCCAACTCTATTAGACAGGTGCATATACAAAATAAATATACAGGTTCTGGTAATTCAAATAGTGCCTAGGGTTTTATTTTTTATCTAACCCATTCCATTCTACCTGTATGAAACATGTGTAGTTCAGGAGTTTTGAGGCATTTAGAGTTTTTTTTTTTTAACTAACCCATTTCATTCTACCTGTATGAAACATGTGGAGTTTTGGAGTTTTAAATTTTACCTATATAGAACTGGTTCAGGTAATCAGTAAATTGATACAGAAAGAGTATTTATTGGAAATAAATACATTGATTCGAAAATCATGGAGAGATTCAGTTATAAAGAAATGACTGAGGAGTATTTAAGAATCAAAAAACAGGAAGATGTTCTAAGCTACGTGTAAAAGGACATAAAGGAGAAATTATCTGTTTTCGTTAAAAATTTAAAAAAGTGCTACAGCCAGTATAACTACACGAAAGAAAGATTTTATAAACATAACAAAAAATGGCTTGAATGTAAGATTACTGTGCAGAGAGCTTCAAAGACTACCGACAAAATCACTACTTGATCACACACACCACAACGATTGCTCATTTCAATTTAAATAATCATTTAAAGAAAATGAGTTGAAGCAATATAGAAACAGAAAGTTAATTCTTTTTTGCAAATGGGGATGTGATGGTTCTTCCGGGCAAAAACAATACAAGCAAAATAAATGCGAGCAAATTTTATGCGAAAATTCCTTGGACAGGGATATGTTCATGGTGTCATTTGTACCATTGCGATTAAAAAAAATTTTTGAAGACTCAGAGCCATCGACCAGCACAACGCACAACATGGATATTTCGAAAAATCGCACACCATCTTCCACGAAATACTGAAGGCCCATCAAATTTGAATTCAAAAGCGAAACCCAGGATACCATAAAGAAAGAAGTAAGTGATATTAGAGCCCAAGTTGCACAGCTTCATCCATTACAAATAGAAATTGCGACATCAATGGAAAGTGGAACACCTGAACTTAGATAAAAAAGCGAAAGAGCTACTATAGGACGAAAATAATTCAGAACTGTGTACGGAATATTTGCAAGCAATATTCCAACCAAATAAATAACTAAAATATGATTTTTCTTGTTTTAGTAAGATATATATAATATTAGAAAAATAAATTAAAACCAAAAAATGTCCCAATGTAAAAAATCATATTAATAATAAATCATAATAAAATGTTTTATTCATCAACATATGACTCTTTTTAATAAATAGAGAAGATTAAAAAAATAAAAATTCTAAGGGTTCAAAAGTTCAAATTTGACCATAAACTTCTCAATAAGTACTCAATCGATTTTTACCAAATCTTAAACACAACAAACTCAAGGAAGTATCTGTCAGTTAATTACTCAAATTACTTAAATTACTCAAATATCTCAATTGGTTCGAAAGTTATAGAGTATACGTATACATTGCTTGTTATCGGTTCTAAACGATTCTATTCAACTAACAACAAGATGTTGTGTTTGAGATTTCGGCACGAACTAAGGCATCAAGCATAAAATTGCCAGCAGCAACAGAATCATCAATGCATTTTTGCCATGCAAAATTGTGAATTTTTCTTCTTTTCTTTTGTGGCTTTATTAAAGAAGTCACAAAATCCAAGTTAAACATTGTTCGATGAATGTTAAAGGCTGTATGAATACATAAAGTGTCCTCCTAAAACGCTAGCATCATCTTGAAAAAATTTGTTTAAATACTCTATACAAACCGAGCTGTAAGACGTAGTTCTACGTCAAAATGTAGTGCTTACCATATCTCGCACGATCAAAGTGTTCGTTTAGTTATACAGCAAGATGCACATAGACAAGAAACAAGATGTAAGGAAGTCTTCTTTTAGACTCAAATCTACAGGCAGATACATTGCAAATTAATTCAGATTCGGATTCAGAATAATGAGACCTGTTCGACACAATTTGTAATGAAAAAAATCTGTTATTCTGTTATGATTTCCAATACATATTTTTTGACAGCTCACAAATTTACAGGTAAGTACAGATTTTACTGCAGGAAAAATAATAAATTCATATTATCGCTGAAATATTTATTTCCGCTTATTAAACATAAGACTGAATTACATTTATTTTTAAACAACATACAAATGAACAAGAAGAACAAATTCTTCTCCAAATATAATAAAAAAAATAAATGGCCATTTCAGCCCTTGAAAGGACTTTGAAAAGACTATGTTTTCAAGAAGCTTTTCATGGCAGTTTTTACTCTCTGAGGTTTGCCATTGTATGCAGAGAGGTGACGGCCGAACAGAGAAATTAATTCAATTGAAAAAACTTTCTGTCAGGTAAGATTCGAACCAGGGTTCTCTGGCGTATGAGCCGCACACTCTATCCACTGCGCCACGACCACCACTCTCCAAATATATCACACAAAAAATTCTACTTCCACACTTACGATACTATCGGAACTGAGGCTTTTTTTCTTATAAAATCTTTCTTATCCTTTTAAACTATATCCATGATCTTTCAAGTTTAACCTTTCATTTTGTGATATAAAGAATATACCGTAAATCTGTTTTTTTTCCAACCGACTTTAACGATGGATGGTCAGGGTATCAATCACAGAGAGAGAAGTATGTTTATATCTTTAATTTTTATTGTACAGACTTATTGTAGAGTCGTCAAAAAATGTCGAGTCTTCTTAACAAAGTATATCCATTTAAAACTCTATTTGAGAAGAAACATTTAAATATACATATATTTCAGACCCAAAACTCCGTAATAGATTAAGTGGCAATATTTCGGAATTAATTCGAAACGATAGTACTATGAAAAAGTTATTGTAGATTAACGAAAAATATGTTGTTGGTCATTCGTAAGAAATGACTGGGCACAAGCCTAGCGAGCCTGTACGAAAACATGACTACGAAAACATCGATTATGCTTCCGATTATATAAATTTGATACCAATATATAATAAACCTAGGATATATACAATTTCAAACAGGCTATGATAGCTGTGACCTAGATCTCGTATGGTTTTTAAGCTCGCATAAAATGTTCACAAATGAAAAAGATGACAAATGTGCTACAATACTTATTTTTCGTTAATTTCATAGAAAAAATTAATAAATCTAAGAATTTCACAAATTTTAAGCGATTTTATATATCCTTTTTGTAATTTTGAACAGTCTTATTTCTAAAATAAACTTCTTCGGAGATTATCTGAAAAGAATATATTCATAAGTAAAGTTTTTTGGTTAGTAAAATTAGTCATCAAACTTCGATATAATGTCGTTAGTATTATAAAATTTAAAATATATATATATGATAATATGTCTGAGATTCATCTCTTTCATAAAAATATATGAACTTAAAAAAAGCCATCTTATAATATTAACGACATTCTAAAGTCTTAAGAACCATCGGACGTTTTAAATCAAGCGTTTGGTTGTGAAAATCAAAACTAAGTCACTGAGTACAAAATCACTTCAATGCCTCTTGTGACCACACCTTGAGCACGAACGCCAAACTTTGCTGGATATTCTGTATTTCAGTTGTACAGCATTTATATAGGTGTTTTTGTATGTGCCTTACTCATGTTGTTATTGTAGTTATTGTTAATAGTTTGTTCACAAAGATGTTTCGTTTAGCTTAGCGCTTGAGATACAAAACTTATCAGGTTGTTATTCACACCAACACATCCACCCATCCGTACAGTCAAACTTTTCCCAGCAGAAGCAAACAACTTCTTAATTTGGTGCTAAGATAAAGTTTGTGCCCGAAATTGAATTTCTCATTGTGTGCATCTAAACTCTAACAGAAGAGTTAACGTCAAATCTTTTCTGTTTATTCTGGTTATATTGGTGTTTTGTAGATATAACAACAAAAATGCGATAGAGTTTTGCAGCTATCAGTTATTGGTCTTTTTACCTCTTTTGACGTGACTTTGTCTTTTAAATCGATATTGGAGTAAAAAGTTGTATGGAGAGCCACACAAAAACTGTACAGAATTCAAACAAAAATTTCTTCTCGAAATTCAAAAATGAAGCTTCTCGACAGGTCATCTCTAGACTAATTTTTTTAAATAATAAATAAAAGTAGCAGGGTACCGAAGCAAAAATAACCCCCCGCGGCCGTATGGAAGTATATTCGAAAACTTTAACCGTCTATAGAATTTGTGTGAATTTTAATAGATTCTAAGTTCAAAACAAAGCCACTTTGTACGGGAAGTAGGCGTGGATTTCTGTAGAAATTGCCAAATATCATAGAGATTGTTTATGTTAAATATAAAAGCTTATATGCAAAATTTCCAGACATTTCTTTAATTTTTTTCAGATTCTTAGATTTTACTCTTTAAATAAAGCCAATTTGTATGAGAGGTAGAGGTGGTTGAATTTTGCCAAATATCATAGTTATATCGAAGCCTATGTGCAAAATTCCAAGACATTTTTGTAGTTTGAGCAGATTTTTAAGAGATTTCACGGTTAATATAAAGCCACTTTCTATGGAGGTAAGCGTTGTTTTCATTCGATTATCTCAAATTTTATAGTCAGGATTTAAATCATCAAAAGGCATTTCTCTAATTTATGTGGATTTTTAAGAGATTTTACGGTTAAAATAAAGTCAGTTTGTATAAGATTTTCATCCGATTTGGGTCATTTTCGAACTTGATCTCCATTTTTTAGAAACAAGCTTATAGTTTGAAAATCATCGCGATAGCTTTAAAATTACGGCTGTAATCGTGTCCACAGCCGGACAGACGGACAGACAGACGGACACACGAAAATCGATTTAGGTTGTTATGCTGATCAAAAATATTTATACTTTTCTATACCTGCCACGCCTCCTTATTGGCGTTACACACGAAATGACAAAGTTATTATACCCCTTAATCAGTATGTACGCGTTTGGGTATAAAAATAAAATTGACCAAAAATAATATGAATTTTTACAGTTATTTTTGGTAACCGTTTAGTTGTATCGACAAACTGCAATAAAGTGTCATTGTCACACAGTTAAGTTGCCACCGTAATCGCCAATCTGAGATACGAACCTCGACAAGATGCAAACGCACTTCCACAGAGCCAATACCCACGTATGGAAATTAAAAGCAAAAGTAGTTTATAAATTGCTAACCGTTAACTGGAACTTATTTTGTACACTGTAGTTTGTAACGCTGTAATAACTGAATATAGTCGTTATATTAGATTAGATATAAGATAAAAGTTCTCAAGAAGTCGGCCTTTGCCCGTACAATTTATGGTTCCCCACGTGAATATCAATCACCTAACTAATAAATGGTGCCAGCAGGACGGTGCAACAAGCCATAGAGTGCGTGAAATCATCACTTTATTGGGACGAACATTTGATTCTACCGAATCAGATCAAAATCACTTCAATAACTTTTTTGTGTTTTATTTAGAAAAAAGTTCTATACCTCTAAAAAACACCTTTTATTAATGAGTATTAAGATAAGAAATTACTAAGAAATTATCAATTTCGAAAAATTCTATTTGCCAAATACAGGGTGTCTAAAACCGAGAAAATTTAATATTTTTGCAAAACATTGAGAACTTCAATGTAAGTTATACGTTACTGCACAAACTTAAATTTTAAACCATAAAAAATTAAATGTTTTTTGGTTTTTTTTAAATTAAGTCAATGCCTATCTAAGAAGTTAAGATATAAAGGAAACCGTAAACGCAAAAAACTCCTTTTTGGTCCTACTGCTAAGTGTTTTGAGTGGTATCACTAGCTAACGATAAAAAAAGAAGTGTGCGTGTCAGCTCCGACGCGCGACTGGAATTTACTCCTCTAGATCGATTACCTTGGAATTTGAGATGTATATAAATGGTAAAGAGGGTGAATAAAGGCATCTCTTATATTACTAAAAGGGTTGTATACTTTTTAAATTTTTTAATATATTTATAACATATATTACATAAATTCATTATGAGGTAAATTGATGAATTGATGAATTTCATTAATAATGACGTCATTATGAAAGACTGTAATGTTAGGTTTGTAGTAATCGTGGAAGCATTGCATCAATGGTTGTACCATATCTAGTCGTTCCCTATGTTCTACCAGAAACTAAATCTAAATGAACTTCTTCTTCTGTATGATGAGACAATTACAAATTTCCTTAAATTTTTCATATTTTTTTCTATTTGAGAACAATTTGTGAACATACTTTTTATTAAATGTCTCGTTATGTCATAGCAATAAACATTCCAGACAGTTATTAATCCAGCAAGTTTTATTTAATTGAAATCGGTTAAAAATTGTTCGAGTTATTCAATTTGAAGTATTTCTACTTCACTACAAAATCATCAAAATAATTATGTTTTGCTTGTTCTTACTTGCGAAAAACTCAGTTCAGGCAAAACAGAATGAAAAACAACGATTTTGTGCTGTTTTTAAAAGATTAATGCTTAGAAATAAAATAGCTCGACGAATTTTAAACTTATTTCAATAATATGAAACTTGTTGGATTTATATTGTTGTTGGATAATATTTGGCATTTTTGAGGTATATGATTGTCTAAAGTTCTACTAGATCCAGGGGCTAGTATGAATTTTGACAACAGGCAAGAGCATTTTTCATTGTTTTGCTGTCTTTTTTTTCTGAAAAAAGTAGTTTCGCTACATGTTTAAGCATACAAGAAAACAAAATAATTTTACTTTAGGTGCTAATGATTTTTATTAAATGGATTTGGTCCTACTAAGCTCAAATACGCAAAAAAATGGTACTTTGATATGGACATTTTTTTTCAACTTTGACGAATTTTATCTCCTGAACCCATTGAGAGCGACTTTATTTGAATTAAGGGATTTCAAAACACACTTTGAAATAAAGGGCTCTGGCCCCTAAAGTTCCTTTTTATAACGTTATTTTACTCAAAACACGTAATAGATTTACTCGTAATAGATTTTTGAACAAAAAATAAGTAAGCGTATTAACTAGGTAAAAGTATGATATTAAGGCAATTGATGGTTATTTGCTGCAAAGACGTCAAATATCTGGATAACCTTTTCATTATTTATTTGGCATATTAAAAATGCTAATTAATTTTCAACAGATAGAAATTTTCTTTAACTGAGTATTTTCATTCCTACCATGAGTGAAAAGTTTCCGAATAGCACCCAGCCATATAAGATAAATGAAAACTGTAAAATGTTTCATTCTTTTTGAGATCCCGTTTTGCAGATCGAAAATATTTTTGAATTGAATTTATTTAAAATATGAATATAAGTTCTAGTTTCCAAACTACTAAAAATAATGGAAAATCGCAACAAACCGACGGTATACAAACTCAATTGACAAGTTTTAGTCTTATACGTCCAAAACCGTCTGAAAACCAACGTTCTCATTGATTTGTGAGCGGTAAAAGAGGGAATGGAAACCCATTTTTGGTACAATTGCCGAAAGTAACCATATAAACGAAATCACCAAATTTTAGTCTCAAGCAATCGAAACATTCGGAAATATTGCATTTTTATTAACTTGTGGGAGGTAAAGGGGGCGTGGTGGGGTGGCCGTAGCGCAGTGAATAGACTGCGTGACCCATACGCCACAGAACCCTTGTTCAATTTCCACCTGACACAGAAAGTTTCTTCAATTGAATTAATTTTTCTGTTCGACCGTCACCTCTCTGCAGACAATGGCAAACCTCAGAGAGTAAAAACTGACATGAAAAGCTTCTTGAGAACATAAGCCATTCGTAGTCGGCATGAAACTTGTAAGTCCAGTCTCGATCGTTTGTGTTCAAACATTTCACAACACGCAGAACACAATTGATCATAAGAAGCTCGGTCAAAGTCCTTTCAAGAGCTAAAATTGCCATTTCACTTTTTTAAAGGGTGGTTAAAACTAGGTACGCAATAACCTAATCTAGTATGCAAAAAATATACGTTTTAAGCTTGAGCGCAATCCGTTCAGCCGTTTAGATTTGTATTAAAGTCAAACAAACAAACAAATAGAAAATGATTTTTATTAATATAGATAGCGATCATATATTACTGATTCAATATTTTTAAATACTGTTTCCAAAAATTATAGTTTCGTTGACAAAATATTTGATAGTTTTACAAAATATTATGGAATAGTGGCATCTAAAAATATTATATGTTAAAAGTAGCAAATATTTTTAATGTAATGATTTTTGCTCCTAATACCATCGTACATTGTACAGTGCCATGCATATATTGTACGATTATTATTATAATAACATTTACTAACATTTACTCTTGATATTCATTCGCGCATTATATAGTTGAATTCGTATATTGTACGAATATTATTGTAATATTTACCAATGCTCTTTGTATTCATTCGTACATTATACGGTGCGATTCTAAAGCCGGGAGTTGCAGTTCAATCGAGGAGGCGCGGCTGCAACTTATTTTAAGCGTACCTTCACTCTTGCCTAAAGCACTCAAAGTAGACGTTTGTATGGGGAAGGTGACATCAAAAAAGAAAAGAGACTGTGGCGTTTTTAAGCGCCGGCAAAAATCCTAAATCAGGTCCTTTTAATTTTAGCATTTTTAAAAAGAGTAACATTTCATGGCTATCCTGTCACTTCACTTGATCATTTCATGGAAATCCTCCCACTTCATCACTTTATGCCTGACAAAAACATTACACTGAGGAAATAGGTGTTAAAATTAAATGAAATTGTGTTCATATCAAATGAATATGTTTTTGAAATAGAGCTTTAAGCAATTTCATTTAAGTTAAACACAAATATTTGTAAAGTAAAATTTAAAACAAAAGCTTTTGATTTCAAAACAATGTTTTGAAATATACTTTTAAATTAAACATTTTCAAATTAAAAACATTTATTTAAAAACAAAATTTAAAACAAAAATTTTTATACTGAAAACAAATACTTTTAACTCCCATTTTTTCGATGCCATTTTTTTAATTTTTTTCGCGTTTTTGACGTCAGATCCGTGATCAGCGACACCTGGGATCCCTCGAATACTAAATGTCAATTCCATTCGATGAAGTTTGTTTGTTTTATTCCTTCTTAAAATATGGAAATATTTTATATATTAAAATAATTAATTAGTTTTTATTTCATCTTACCTTCAAATTTTGTAAGTCCAATTAAAAAAATTTTCAAACAATCAAGTGTTTTTTCTCAGCTTGGTCTCAATTGTCTGCTCATTAATTTTACTACACATAATTTTTTAATTCAATCTCAAACAGCGACGTATTTTTTGTTATAAAAAAGAAATAATAAGAGAAAATTATACAAAAAAAAAAAAAGGCTTTATATGAGAATGAGAATATGAAATGAGAATTAACAAAAAAAATTATATATTAAAATTTTTTGTTTCATTTTAAAGTATGTTTCTTTTCTCAGTGTACACATTTTATATAAAAAAAATGGCACTATACATTTTTAAAGCATTAATATAAGCATTACACTGTTTTTACTTTCTTAAAACCGTGCTTTATTGTATATAACATAAGTTTTTCGAGACCGATTTAAAAACACGTCCGTCCGAGTCGAAGAGAAATGTTGTTTCTGTTTTTTTCGTTTCGGTTGTCAATTTTTTTAACTCAACTAATACTGCGTACATTCTACGCTATTAAACTAAACATTCGACGTCGATAGGTAGGAAACTTATTTGAAGATCAACTTAAGCTGTGGTTTAAAATGTATAAATAAAGAATTGAAACTTAAATAATAGTTTTATTTCATATTTTTATTTATAAATGCAAAACTATGGCAAAATTAATTATATGAACTGTTCTTTAATAATCTTCTCTTAGTAAAAGTTGGAAATTTTTTTTATAATCGATTATTATTTGTAATAGGTATTGTTTACTCTGCTCGTCTTTAGTCAATATATTATTATACTCTTCAAATAACTTCACGCCTCTTTGTGTTGTATCGTTAACAGTTCAAATTTAATTGATTTCTTCATGTTCTACCCATCTTGAGCTTTACACTGCAAATTAGCTCACCTTAAATATTGTTACTATATAAAACATGTATTTTGCACGACCTCTGTACAGCTAAGTTTTAGAAATTCTTTTTTTCTACATAGTTGCGGAATTATTTTTTCTGCAGACAATGGCAAACCTCAGATAGTAAAAACTGCCATGAAAAGCTTCTTTAGAACATTAGCCGTTAGGAGTCGGCATAAAACATGTAGGTCCAGTTCTCGATCATTTGTGTTCAAACATTTCACAACACACACAACACAATTAATCATTAGAATCGGTCAAAATTCCTTTCAAGAGCTGAGATGGACATTTCTTTTTTTTTTTTTATTTTTTATTTTACATCGGTATCATTTAGAAACTTAAGTCAAAGTTCGATAACAGCTGAACATATGCTTAGAAACTTAAATGTGTTTAAAAAACTTTAATCATTGTTAGAAATAATAAAATTTTTTGTATTTTATTTGCAATTTGCACTAAGCTCTTACATTATTTTGAAAGTTTGCTATAAACTTACATTGTTTTCTAAGCTTGGCGATGCTTCTTCCAACCTATGTTGAAAGTCTGCACATTCGTCAACCTGATGCGGTGGTATGCGGTTTCAAACTTGATTATCTGCAAAAACTTGGAATGAAATTGGGTACATTGCATGTTTGCTTTAACGGAAGTTGCTTAATTGTGCTAATGACATAAAAAATGCAAATGCAGATTCGAATAGTGCAACTAAAACTGGAAAAAGTTTTTGTACATGTTTTGTTAAGAAAATTATTTATTATTGTTATAATTCAAGAAATTTTTTTGCAGTTATATTTATTTCAATCGAACTAAATACATTTATTGCATATAAGCTTTAGGGTAAAATGATACATTTTTTTTACACTCTTATCCTTTCATTGTTTTTGCATCTTTTATATTGAATTGTTATGTAAAAATGTTATCTTTTTTTCTGCACTTAAACTCATTTGCTGATGACATATAATAATGATAATATTGTTTAAGAACTTTTATAACACATATTTTTTTGTATATTTAATTCAACTATACACAAAAATCGCAACTAGAATTCTCTCCCTGAATTTTCTAAATTTCACGTAATAACTGAACAACACACAAAATTTTTTAATATACTTAGATAACATAGAAAAAAAATCTTATGTTAAATTAAATAAAAAACCTAGTATAATTTATAAGCTGGCTTTGGCAGTTTTCAGCCTCCCAAGAACTTCATTAAAACGCCTAAGTTTTACATGTTAACTTACCAATTTTTTTTGCGCGATAAATTAACCAAGTATTTAGTTTATTTGGTAATTTATACATTATTAAAAAAAAAAATATGTTTCAAATATATAACTTTTTCAGGGTTTCGGTTTTTTTATATTTTTTGAGCGAAGTTTTTTACACCTCGTTCTATGATTTTCTTGACGGAAATCGGCGCTACAACAAACTTTTCTTTTATTGACCCCATTTTCCTTAGCTATTTATGGCTGTGTTTGCTGCTTGCGTTTCAAATATAAAAATCTTTCCTTTCCCAACTGCACAGAGAAATCGCTATTAATGGAGATTAATATACCTAGAAGTCGGAGGGAACTTTAGACTTTTTGTTTTAGTTGGAATAGGTCCAAAACAAAAAAAAATTCTGTCTGTCCGACTGGACTGTTCGTCTATCGACATGATTACAGTCGTTATTTGAAAGCTATCGACATGAAATTCGATATTCAAGCTTGTATCAAAAAACTAAAGATCAAGTTTGAAATTGAGCCAAATCGAATGGAAACCCCGCCTACCTCCCACACAAAGTGACTTTATTAAAACGGTAAATCTCCATGAATTCCACAAAGCTTAATATATGGACTTAATATAAAATATGGACTTGGAATAATATATGGACTTGTATCAAAGCTTTGATATTAAATATCCACTCTGAGTATAAAATTCAAACAAATCGGATGAAAACACTCCTACCTCCCATACAAAGTGGCTATCAAAACGATAAAATCTCTTTGAATTCAACAAAAGCTTAATATATGGACTTGAAATTTTTAAATGAGCTTTGATATTTATTATGCACTCTGAGTATGAAATTCAACCAAATCGAATGAAAACCACAGGTACCTCCCATACAAAGTGCTTTTATGAAAAGGTTAAATCTCCTTAAATTTTACAAAAATCAATATTGACTTGAAGTTCCTAATATATACATCATTTTCAATTCAAACTAGAAATTTCTAAAAAGGCCTCTATCAAAAAATTTCGTGACGATCGAATTATTAAACTTAATCGCACAATTTTTTGTATCTGTATTAAGAATAGTTTAAGAAAATATTTTCATGACATTTCACTGAATTTTTTTTAAATTTAGATTTTTGTGATTTTTTTAATACAACAAGAACAAAAATTTGAATTAACTCTGGTAATTTAAGTCAGATTTTCATGTCTGCTAACTCTTTTTGAAGAAAAGTTAAATGAAAAATGAAGTGTGTACCAGTTTTTAGAAAGTTACAGCTCAAAATTTGTTTTTTTGAAAAAGCAGCACTTTTTCCATATAAGTCACATTATTAATATTGAACTCGCTAAAGACACGTTTTAATATCAATATCTTTTTCAGAAAATTTCAGTTTACTTTTTACATGTAAAGGAACAATCGAGGCACATGGACATTTTGAATTTGTAGTTGCACACACATGCATTTATTTAACCAGATATCAAGTAACTTACAACACTTTCAAAGACAGATGAAACCTTACAAAAAAAAAAAAAAAATGCAATAAAAATACAAAAACAGTTACATGAAAAACAAAATTGTTATTGTTTCTTCTAAAAAAAAAGCAACAACAACCAAAACAAAATAGTTGACAAAACAAGCAAACGGCAAAAATGTGTATGCTTAGTAAATGTAATGGTATTAGAAAAGAAACAATGTGTTTTTGGCGAGTTGTTTCACATAAAATAGATTATTTTGAGTTTCGGGCAAAAACGCGCAAAATTTTATTTCTCATTCTGAAAGATAAAATCCGATATTTTTTAAATATATAAGCACTTTTACTCAATCAGAGTAAATTCACATTTAAAACAAATTCAAATGATAAATGAACTTTGACAGTGCGCTTTAAAAATTTACTTAATGATGCAGTCATATCGCGACGTGAGAACAAGAGGGTTCTGTCTGGCTTTTTCAAAAATGTTCTGGAGAGCATTTTTAAAGTTCGGAACCAGTTTTATACTATTTAAATAATAAATTATTTTAATAATAAACATGAAAAATATAACACAGGAGATAACAAAACAATTAATTTCTTTATTAGAATACAAAATTGGTTTCATAAAAAGTTGCAAGAAGACATAAAAAAAAAAAAAAAATAAATAAAAAAACAGAAACCGACGAACTTGAGAACCTCCTCCTTTTTGAAGTCAGTTAAAAATAGTTTTTATTAATTAAAGAATTCAGATGGAACCTTTTGGAACTCAAGTTAGCACATTTTCAAAAATTATTCATGTACGTAACATTTTTTCTACGAATTATAAAATAAGCATAAGAATTCCTGTATATCTTTATTTCATTTCTTTATTTCAATATTAAATTAAATATAAGAAAAAGTTAAGATAACATAAAACAATAAGTATTTTTTAATGTGAACCTGCACATAGAGCCTTCTGAAACTCAAAAATGCAATTAAATTTTTTCAAATAAGTCCATCTAATTAAAAATTATTTTATAAAAATCTATATCAATAGAAGGCATCCACTTAAACATACTTTTCAAGTCATTTTCTTTGTCTTTAGTTAAAGTTGACTTAGATTTTGCTTTATTAGCAGCCGGAAGTGTTGTATTCGAAGTGTGGCGAGTGGCATGTAAATAAAATAAAAACAAATTCTATTTTATGTTGAACTTACTAGCGTTTTGATGATTTATGGTCAAGTTTTTCTTTCCAAGGCTGAATATCAAATTCTCTGTCACTAGGTATTTCCAATTTGTTTATATTATTAGACATTTTATGCTTAGACAGCCAAAAATCTAATGATCAACGCAAACACTTCTTTCACAGCACTGACGTTGGCTGCAGACAGAACTACATAGTTCTCCCTGCTGCCACTTTTTCAATATATACAATTTCATTTGGAATTCATCAATTCAAGTTGTTATTTAATATTTAAAAGTTTTTTATAAAAACTAAATCAATTTATTAAATTTTTGTAACATTGAAATTGGTTGCAGATAGAATCTTCTGGAACTAAGCGCATCCACTTTTTGCAGATAGAACTAAATACATAGCTCTGTTAATATTTCAACACATATTAGTAAAAATAAAGAAATGGTTTCTGTAATAGATAAAAGCCCTTAAAAAATAAATTAAAATCATAAAACACAAAAGTTAAAAAAGCCAGATGCAACCCTCTGGTTCTCACGTCGCGGTACATATAATTTAACTCGGTACCAAACATTATTGTCAAAACTTTTTTTGATTTTTTGAATTAATCCTTGGTAATCCAGTACCTTCTAATCCAGTGTCACCGTGGGGATTGGACACACCCACCGATTAAGAGTTCACTCTACTACGCATCTGGTCAAACTCCTTCGTACGTAGAGTCATTGATGCAATATTAATTAAAACTGAAGCTAGGCTGCAGCACAACACAATAATCTATTAATAGATTTTTGCTGTATGGCTATCAACAGATAACTGTGATATACAGCATTTGTTAATAAAGCATCTGTTAACATAGCTGCAATCATATCAGCAACTGCAACTGTAGCAAGGCTGTTTGGATCAGTGGGTAGAGCGATGGACTGAGAATTGAAACTTCCACGATCGATTCCCACGACGCACAGTGGTTTCATCTCACACAACGTTTGGAATAAAATAGAAGAAGTCGTCGTAGACTAATGAAATTTGGTGTGTATGTTGAAATTAGCTCAATTAGAACAAATGCAAAAATATTTTGTAATCACAAAAATTTATTACTATATATTTTTTTTATTGAAGCTATATCAAAACAACTCAATCAAGAACATACAAAATATGTGTAGATTTCAAAAAATAATGCCACGCCCAACTCCCATTTAAAATTTGCATAGCATCTAAGACTCAGGAACGACTCGTCGTAGATCGATAAAATTTTGTAAAGTAGTTTTCCGATTTAACGAACATTCGATTCTACCTTACCTTATATCCGAACCTTATATAGTTCCTTATATAACGAACAAAAGAAATATAACTGTATTCAGTTTAACGAACAACATACAAAATCGGTGTTTTTTTTCCCCACGATATAACGTAGTTGAAACTGAACATGCCTGCATATTAGTGCCTTAGTTTTTCGTATGATGTTGAAATAAATGTTAATAAAATTTCGTAAAAAATGAAATATTGTGGAAATATTTTCCTTAGCTATATCTAATGCAGATGCAAAAAATTATGTAGTTATGTTGAATAACCAGGTAGTTATGCATTTTTTTGCTAGAAATGAACCTATCTTAAAATTTCGAATCTGAGTATTTTTACGAAAAAAATCCCCAAAAAACCAAGATATTAAAAAACATTAGCATGTATGGTTTAAGCATAATCCTTGCGCTATTGTCTGTAAAAAAATAAAAAAACCAAAATTCGGCAAAAAGTAAGTACTGTTAAAACTTGACTTTTTTTTTAAAATACTTAAAGTGCCCTTTTCTAGCATTCCGATCACAAAAATATATTGCAAAAAATCGAAAAACATATATTTCTCACTCGGAGTTACTTTGATAATTTCACTTTCTCATCTCTTCATATTTTTATATCAATAAAATTATTTTTTAAAATGCTACTCCTAATCATTGTAGTATAAAATAGCCATTTGATTTTAGTACTCGGCTTAGCGAAAAAATCGATTTAATGAATTGGCCTGACAATCATTGTATTCGTTAAATCGGAAAACTACTGTATTTAAGTTGCAATTAGCTCTATTAGAGCACATGTATTTTGAATTTTACTTTTGAGCAATAGAGCACAGAGTATTTTGAAATTCGCCCATAGACACGCCTATCTCCCATATAACACAAAAAATTAAAACTCTCTTTTTTTATTGAACCTTTATTGTACTAAAAAACTCACCTCCAACAATGTTAACATAAAACTCGTATTCAAACGTAAAGTACTGCAATTGTAGAAATTGTGTACGCTACATCCTGCATAATTGAATCGCATAAAGCATATTTTCCAAAATAAAAACATAATAAGTCTTAGACCACAGGGTGAATAAATATATATCAATTCACTTAGTTAATAAATTAAATAAATGAAATTACCCAAATTATATATTACTGTTTTTACATACAGAGTTAACTCGGGGCTTACTCATAGTTAACCCCGCATGTAAACGAGAGTTTAGTTGAGTTTCGTTAAATCCAAGTAAACTCCACGAAACTTGCTCGATCTAGCTGAGTTCTATCTGTCAAAATGCATTATGGCATTTATTACTAAAGAAATGGCGGCTGGAAAAGTTTTGCGAAGAGCTCACATCACTTTGCTTTTAATATAAATATTTAAAGAAAAGAAAACATTAGATATAATGGACGGGAAAAAGTATAGCTGCAATTTTATTTTTAATTCTTTCCATGAGCATTTCGGTGGAATGCAATAAACGCCTGGCTACTCTTGATTTAAAAATATTCCTTCTTCGTACTGCTATCTTTGTGTATTACCTTGTTAATATTTCTACCATTTGCTCCATTCCTTTTGTACGATTGTGTACCATTGTGAAACACAAACTGCAAATAAATATGGCAAATGTGAAGTTAATTTGACAAGTCTAATTCAACTCGATGTTTTGTATGTAAACAGCATCGAGTTAGCGTCGCCATGTTTTTAACTCAACGAAAACCCTAACTCCGAGTTAACTCTGCATGAAAACACAGTATATGTTTAAAATATATTTTATTTATAATTTATAAAAAAACATGACTAATTGTAGTGCCATTGTTAGTCTCTAATATGGTCAAAAACATAATATGTTGTTTATGTAATTTGCTTTGATTACTTTTATTGGTTAAATTTAAGCATAATATACTTTGATTACTTTTATTGTTACATATGCCACACATAAAGGACAACGAAATGCTAAAACATAATGCGTCTTAACAATTAACTATGCGCCACAAGTTGTCGAGATTGCCGCTTTTCAATTGCCAGGTCGCAAGTTCAATAACTGGCGCTAAACAAAAAAAAAACAAAAAATGTTTCCATTAGTCATTTGTCAGCAACGAAATCTCGTAATGACTTCTACCCCAGTTCAAGCATTAGACAAGTCGAGTCAAATACAATAAAGTACTTGATTTCAATAACAATCAATATAGGGTTACTCCTGTATATGCTCAGTTCAGTGGCGTAGATATGGGATAGTCCACGCGTCTGGACCCCCCTCCCCCAGAGCCTTGAAAAGCAGTACCAAATATCTCAAAGCACGAATCCACATACACTGTGGGAAATATGTGTTAAAATTAAATGAAATTGTGTTCATTTTAAACGAATATGTTTTAGATATAGAGCTTGGAAAATTTCATTAAAGTTAAACTCAAATGTTTGTAAAGTTAACTTTAAAATAAAAGCTTTTGTGGCCGTGGTGTAGTGGGTAGAGTGTGTGTCTCATACGCCAGAGAATCCAGGTTCGAATCCTCCATCTGACACAGAAAATTTTTTCAATTGAATTAATTTTTCTGTTCGGCCGTTACCTCTTTGCAGACAATGGCAAACCTTAGAGAGTAAAAATTGCCATGAAAAGCTTCTTGAGAACATAAGCCGTTCGGAGTCGGCGTAAGACATGTAGGTCCATTTCCCGATCATTTGTGTTCAAACATTTCACAACACACACAACACAATTGATCATAAGAAGCTCGGTCAAAGTCCTTTCAAGGGCTGAAATGGCCATTTCGCGCTTTGTTTTGAAAAAAATGTTTTTAAATATGCTTTCAGAAATTTTCATTTATTAAAAAAAAAACAAAAACTTTAATATTAAAGCCAATTATTTGAAGACCCTCATTTTTTCGATGCTATTTTTTAAATTTTTTCGAGCTTTCGACGTCATATTCGTGATCAGCGATCTATGGGACCCCTCGAATACTAATTGTGAACTCCATTCGATGACGTTTGTCTTATTGCAACCTAAAATATTGAAATAATTAATTAGATTTTATTTCATCTAATGTCTAATTAAAAAATATCTCCAAACAATCAAATTTAAAATCAATGATTCAATCAATGAATCAATCTAGTCAACGATTTTAAATAATTATACAATTTTTTAATTCATTCTCAGATAACGACGTATTTTTGTTAAATAAAAAAATAATGAGAAAAAATTATACAAAAGAATAATATGAGCTTAAAGTTGAAAATTAAGCACTCTTGTTTTAAATTTGGTACATATACATCAAGAAATTTCTCAAAATTTGATTTAGGTCAGTGTTTAATTCTTCTAAATTGGTCGAAAGTGCAAGTCAAAAATCCAAAAGTGTTTCTAAATCATGCAGGCTGTAGAAATTAAAGAGCTCTTATAAAATATTAAGAGTTAAGAAATAATAAAATAAAAAAGTTGATGAACTATTACCAATAATTAAAATTTTTTACTGATTCAAACTGGATTTGTACATCCGATTGTAAATTATTTTTTTAATTGTCTACATAAAATTTACTAAACTCTAATTTATTCCCGTTTTCGGCCATTTCACATTGAAGTGTAATATCAGTTGCACTGAGTATCTCCGATTCTGTTCAAATTTTGTTCTTAGGTTGGTTAATTGTTTAGAAAACGAAATCCGAAGTTTGAAACTTCAAACATTTTTTTCGCGGATCCACAGCCATGCTAATGCCAAAATGGGGTCTACTTTGAGACAACGTAGCACAGGCAATTTGAATTCGATTTTCGTAAAAAAAGTGTCATTGGACACCTCTATTTTAGGAAACAAATATAAAACTTTTGACAAAATTGCAGTAAAATGACACATTCTTAATTTCAAACTTTAATACTATGCCAGCAACAGGTGCTTTAATTTTTTCTTTTTCATTATTTTCATTTTTTTTAATGTTTCATAATCATTCCAACGATGTAAAACGAAGGTGTCCTCTTGAATGTTACAGAAGTTATTCGCAAATGCAAATGCATTATAGTTGTAATGCATTTTCAATACAAATTGAACTAGCTATCGATGTTTTGTTGTGTTTATATTATCGACAAAAATAAAAAAAAATCGATTTCAGAAAAGGTGTGTAAATATATTAACCGGATTGAAAAAAATTTAATGTATCTACAAAAATTATTCTTCATCTTATACTTACGTTTTGTTTATTTCGTAAAAGGGTGAACCGTCAAGTGTGCCTAACGTGTAATATGTTATATCTTGGTTAACAGCTTGTTATATATATGAGTGAAAGATGAAATAAAATGCCTTCCTTATCTTTCAGTCTTCAGGTGATTGTTCGTTGTCTTTTTGGGGAAATAATCACTTTGAATAAATACCGGCGTGGTGTCATATCGCCCAATGTCACAAAGCCCAAATCAATGCAAGTCACAAGACCCAAAAAAGTTGTGTGTAATTCGTTGTTTTAAAACTTTTGCGGACTTGAGCCATATGACTTTCCATAGGGCCTTATGACACATTATTTTGGGCGAAAAACCATGAGTCATATAGACCAACACATCGTCATATCGCCTAACGTCAGAGAGCCCAAATCAAGGAAGGTCATAATGCCTAAAGGCATTATAGTCACAGTGTCCAAATGAAATGTCTTATCACACAAAGGGAAAGTTTGGGCGTTGTGACATTCCGAATATTTTTGGGTAATATGACTAAAATTTGGGCTTTATGATATTTTCAATTATTTCACTCTTCCTCTAAAATAATACTTAGCAACGCGCCCTCGACGCGCAGACGACGCGTAATTTTTTTTAGCATTCCGTACAAGGGCAAACCATTAGATTTTGCATTTTGAATGTATTGACAGTTTTTTGTTGTTAAATCTTAAAATTTAATTAAAAAAAAAAGAAATAAAACTATAAAATAATCATTTTATTTTAAAAAAACTTAAGAATTGAATAGATTGTGTTTTAATTTTTGCTCCTTCTCAAGAGAAAAAAATCCGAATTGACTTTATCTCAATTTCAAATAGAAATAATTCCGTTTTTGCAAGATTCTCTCAAAATTTGCCCTTGTACGAAATATTGCATTATGACTTTTGGTTTTATGTCCTTTGTCATATTGTAATACTAAACGTCATACAGTCCTAAGCGAAAAATCTCAAAAAGCCCAAAGCATGTCATAACAACAGCCAACTTTATTTTAGGCGATATGACTTTTAACTTCGATTTGGTAATGCCCAAATGGAATGCCATAAAGCCCAATTTTTACCCTTGGGTGTTATGACATACGAGTTGGTTGTTGTGACCACTTTTTTCCCCCAATTTGGGCGTTATGACATGCTTTGGGCTTTGTGACATTTTTCGCTTTGGGCTTTATGACATTGGGCGATATGACACCACGCCATAAATACCCAATATTTTGGGCTATTGTTCATTTAAAATTTGGATGATTATTGGCAGTTTCGAGCGATTGCTCATCCACTTTCTGGGCAATTTAGCATTATGAATAAAATCTCAAATTTTTGGGAAATTTTTCATTTTGGCACTTTGGGCAAATTTCTCTTGGGCGATTATTCGCACAGCACAGATTTCAAGTCTGAAATTGAAACATAACTCAGGCTTCCTTTTAGGAGACCCGTATTTTAAAATAAAATTAAGCAAAAAATCAATCCTCTTTTATTCCAGGCCGATTTAAAATCTGAATTTCAAATAAAAATTGATATTCAGACTAAAAATCATAAATGAAAATTTATGTAAATTAAACCAAATTTCAGTTCAGTCAGGCTTGAATTCCAGCCTGATCAGGTATGATATTTTCTGTTGGGCAGGTTCGATTCTCACAGCACAGACGACAGCCCGTGCTGTTTTATTTTTTTGTTATTTATATATTTTATTTACAAATATTTAAAACAAAAAATTGTAAAAAAACCTGTTAGGAATCAGTGCTCGCGTTGAACCGTGCACCATATGGCTACCAGTTTAACAAGCTACCGTCGCACCATTGCCTCTCTCTTGTTTTAAAGTAAACAAACACAAAGCCGAAAGCAGGTGTTGTATAGCCTATGACATACTGAAAAAAATTGTCGCTTTTTTCAACTTCACCCCAAATAAATATATATCGATGGTTCAGCTTATGAAAGTGATTAGTGAAAAATTTAAAATGTTCAGCAACGCTGATTTTGTTTTTAGAATATCAAACATTTTAGTAGGTACTAATTAATTATTTAAGCCTTGTACTGATCATCTTCCAATGAGATTTCACTTAATATAATTTTACATAATATAGATCATAAATAACTTGACGAGTTGAAAAATGCAATAAGCCAATTTTCGTCAAAACAGCACTTATCTCTTGTGTGCGCTTAACCATCGATATATGGTATATCACGAATTCCGTGTTGCGTACGGGGACATTTTTCAGTACTTTAACGTATATTTTGGTGCATTTAAATGATAAAACGGATTTATATTTTTCTTTCTTAAATTTAGTTTTGTTCAATATATGTGTATCTTTAAATTAAAATTTGGCTTAATTGATTTATTGAAACATTAACCAAAATATATATTATTTACTAGGTTGAGTACGAAGGACATCAAAGGGACCGCAGTTTACGTTAATTTAAAAAACTCAATAAATCAGCGAAATGTGTTGAAAATTCAAGAAACAGTTTACTTGTATGAGAAGTTTAATAATATAGAATTCAGTATTTTATTTTAAATAAATTCAAAATTATATACAGAAATTATAAAAACTAAGATTTCGGTTTCGTACGATGTCCCCAATGGTATTTGGACATGTACAAAAAAAAAAAAGAAATTCAAAATTTTTCACACTGTTTGCTTACAAAACAATTTTTTTAAGTATTTAAAACCATGACAATAAAATGACAATATTTGCCATCACTCGATAAGTCGAAATGATTGATTTTGTAGGTTAAAATAAATTTTCGTTACGTATTTTGGACAAAAAACAACGGCTCTTTTTAGGGTTAGAACCCGATAATAAAATTTTTATTTTACTGTTCGGTTAATAATAAAACTGCAACTTAGTGGTTCTAATAAACCAAACGAAAAAAAAAAGTAGAATAGTACTTTTTCGAGTCTGCGGCTTACTTATTCACGGAATGCGTGATATGTAAATATAAACGCATATTTGACATGCCATAGCATCTTCTTTCATTCTTTTTCGACGTTTATAATAATTTCACATAAATAAGCCTTAAGTAAAGTGTTGTATAAGGAATTATATAGGAAGGAGAATATAAACCTCGAAAACCTCCTCGAAAAATCTTTGAAACAAGTTTTATAAAAGGTTTATGCAAGGAAAAAAGGCGTATCAAATTGTTTCCTTTATACAAGAACTTATAAAAAGTTTGATCTAAGGATTTTATTCAGGAACTTGGAAACTGAGAAAAAAAATTTAATTGTTTTTGAATCTCCTTCTCCGTTTACGTTTCATCATTTCATTTTATTTAGCACAGAAAACTTATACATTTTAAAAATCTTTGTATATTTTGCATGTCCCAATCAGCACGGATTGAACTCGGATCCTTTGTATTGCCAGCCGCACGCTCTAACCACTCGTCTATTCAGGACTTTACTCAAGCCACGTTGAACCATAATTAGTATTTTTTTTCTTAATTCCCTTAATAACAATTTTATAAAGCTCTCGATTGCAATCATTTCATACACGCACTTAATTTCAATCCAATAAATTGCCTCGGTAGCCCAGCGGTTTAAGGTGACAGCTTATCAGCAGATAGATCCAAAGTTCAAACCTATGCTCAGACGAAATTTTTTTTCTTTTTTGTTATTGAAATAATTTCTGTAATGATAGTGAATGCTTTTTTATTAAAATCAGGAATTTCTAATGTTATTGTTTTCACTAACTAAAACTTTGCTCATCATGATATGTACCTAAAATAACCTAAAATGCGTCATTGAATAAAGCTTTATATAAATTATTATAAACTAGTAATCCCGTCTGGCGTTAAGACACCAAAATAAAAAATATCTAGTGGTAGGTAATTTTGTTTATATATTAAGGACTATTTTTTCGTTTGAACCAATAATTTCATAGAAACTTTCTGTTTCTGTTGAATTTTTAAGAAGCCCTGTTATAACTTATCATAGCATTATAATAAAAATCTATCACATAGTTTTAGGCATCTTAAAAAAATTTGTTTTGCTTCATAGAAAATTGTTCCAGCTTTTTTTAAAAAATACAATATATTTAAGAAATATATTTAAGAAAAAATAAGAAAAAATTACTACCCTATTTATGAAAATCGCATTTACAGTATCATTACAAAAAAAGCGCTTGCGTAATAATAATAAAGATTATGCAAGAAATTTTAATTTTCAAGGCTTTCACAAGGCTCTTTCAAGAAAAGCATGAATAATGATTTTTATACATGGCCTTTTCAAGTAGAGTATGAATAACTTCAAATATTTAGGTGAAATTGTTATCTGGGTTTGTCTGTGAAACTGACATTCTGCATCACAAAACACCCTGGTACTATAAAATTGTTTTTGAAGGTAATTATTTTTTTTTTCACCAGAATCAAAGGCTATCTACGCCACTGGCTCAGTTTATTTAGTTTATTTATGAAATTAGTTTCGTCAACCAAGTTGGAATAGTCAACAGAGATTCCCAAACATGCCGAACAATAATGAAGTCTTATTTGGGATGAAGAAGTTTATTGCCAGACTCCGACATACAATACACAGACGCTATATAATATAATATGCATTTGTTATTTCCAAGCATAAACTCAGTAGTTATTTTCGTTAAGGAGCAAAATAATGTTGCTTCGAAGAACTCAAAGCATCCCGTTTTGGCATAAAGTTCATATTGTCATTAAATTATTAATGCTTAAAAACACAACCCGCGCAACATTGAAACAGGACAGCAAGAAATAGTCAAAAACAAGCAAACAATTTATAAATATTTCGAACTTTCATGTTTCGCGGCTAATTTCATGAAATACAGCTACTTAGTATTTTTATAGAATATATCTCATCCCCATGCCACTCTGCTTCAAGTGAACTTTGTAGGTGACCAAAAAATATATACGAAATAATTTTTAATTAAGTTACAATGTTAAGCTCAGCCTGCGAATTCGCAACTTACATCGTCATTATCACTAGTGCCATTCGGTACCCTTGTTCCAGAGTGATACATTGCATTTTAATTGATGCGGTGACATTTTTCAGCACATTTTTTTTTTCTTGTCATACTTTTCAGTGGCTGTGAAAATCTGTATCACATTTTTTCGCTTCTCGACTGAGATCCTGATATTTTATGGTTTTATTCAACTCTTTGTCTCACTTTTAATGTTGTTTTTTTTTTTGCAGTAAAAAGCGGAAACAGACAAATTGATGAATATGTTAGAGTAAAATACAAGGCAACAAAAGTATCTCAGTACTTTGAAATTTAAGTTCACACTGCGCTTAATATTTTTAAAGATATTATTAAGAGATTTAAAAATTTAAATTTAGAAAATTATGTAAAGAATAGTTATTTTGGCTTTTATTTCAAATTGAAACCTTTGAATGGAGTTTATTGTACTTTTTCAACACATTTTATTATTAATTCTTGCCACAAACTATACAACAAGATATTCAAACGAAATATTTTGTACAATAACACGCCGAATGTCTCAAAGTTTTAAACTTTTAATTAAAAAAATTTTTTTTTGTTCAAAACAACAAAAAGAAGTAAAATGTAACTTTTTCCAACTAAAGTTAACAAGTTTTTAGTATTTATTGCAAAACAAGATAAGATGAAAAATGCCAACCTTACCTTGAAATGGTCACTAGTATTATCTTATTTATATTTAACTATTCAACATTCAAAAATATCTGCTAAGAGTCTGGAAATTGTATATTCTATTGGCTTATTTCGCTTTTTGATTTAAGTACACATTGAAAGATAGTGATAGAGGTTTGTGTTTCAGAAAAGTTGAAAACACCGAGGCGCAGTCGTCAGGAATGCCGACGGAAGTGTTAGCTTCGGAGCAGTAGATGTAAAATTAAATAAAGTATGAATTGATAGAATGAACATGCACACACTTTTAATTTTATAATTATATTTTCAAGTTTAGTAATGAAATTGATAGCAAAAAATTTAAGAATTTTGGTGAAGGACAGTGAATGACGAAATCATCACTCAAATAGTCTACATAAATCATCGAATTTTTGATTTCCGCAAAACTTATGAATCTTAATGAAAAGTTAAGTATGCATTTAAGCATATGAATATAAACATTTGCTGATGATGGAAAACTACCGTTCGTAATCTCCAGGTACCGAAGCCAACATTTTTAGAGCATTTCTTCATCATTTTTAGCAATTTCTGTGTTTAGGTCTTTTTCTATAGTTTTAGGTGAATTTTGGTGTCATTTGTATCAATTTCTACATCGTTTTCTTATCATTTTTTCATCAATTTTATCATCTATTTTTTACTTTTGAAAGCTTTCCAACAATTGAATAAAGTGTATAATTTCCAAAATTAAAAAAAAAATGTAACTTTCGATCTATATCACGAGCCATAGAAGCATGTCAATGCTAGTGAGAATGAATTTAGAAAGTTTTATTGAGTATTGAATAAAATTTTCGGGTATGAAAGTGAAATATTAAGTAGGACAAATGAAGATATGCGACTAAAAGTAGATTCAGATGTAAACGATCTTTTATATTTTAAATATGTGCGGTCTTGTCTGTGCTGAAGTAGAAAGAAATTTTTCAATAAAGAAGACATGTTATACCTACAATAGATGATTGTTTTATTTTGATTATTTAAAAATGAACATTGTAATTTATAGCAACATAACATAATGTAGGTCCAAGGTAGGCTTTTCAATTAAATATATTGAAAAAAATATATTCATTAATTTTAGATTTTATGGCATCTCTATGGGTCTTTTGGGGCATTTGTAATAATTTTATATGGCATTAGATAATTTTTTAGGTAATTTTTGGATGTTTTGAGGGCATCAAAATTCGAGCCCTGGCCAGTGGCGGATCTACATACGGGCTAAAAGGGTTTTAGGCTCCCCTTGGAGAATTTTTTGTATGGGAAAGTAATGAAAATAAGCCTAAAACGCCGTCTCAGCCTCCCCCTTGGGCTACAAAACTGACAAATTCAGTTGCAGCAATAGTTTTTCAAAGTTCGATAAGCAAATCCAAATATTTTATGTCTATAGCAATCTTAACTAAAATAGTTCTTAACTAAAAAGCTTTCACTTTTTAGGTTCATAACACACAGAAGGCATGCATGCATCAAAGAATCTGACGTTTATGTTACACACTTCAAGTTATGGGATCATGCTTAATACGTGCATGATTCACACTTTTTTGTATATGCGTTATCCCACCAGCTTACGTGTGCTTAACAGAAACGTCAGTTCCCTTCAATATGCAGGGAACTTTACAGAATTATGGCTTTTGTGACTTGAACAAACTAGTAAGAAACTTCGTTTCAAACTACTAGGCTTACTTGACGCATGTAAGTAAATAAAAAGTTAAAAAGAGGGACGCAGCTTGTGACATCCGAAGGTTTAAGAAAAAAATATATACCTTAAAACCTAATGGAACTGAAAACCTTCAGACAAAGTTATAATCTTACTTTAGGGCCCACTCCTAAATATTTTTTTTTTATTATTATTATTAATTTATTTTTATATATATACCTATTGGTGCAATAATATTTTGTTTCACAAATGTAATTTTTATTTTTAGTAAATGCTTAGTAGATGTTTCGTAAGCGTTTTTGTTTTAGTAAAACTGAAAGGCATTGGCTAAAAATAATGAAAAATGGTTGAGGCAAGAAGAGGCAGAATGTATTATCCTGCTATCCTGCTAGAGTATTATATACCTTATTACTTAATTAACCAATTGAATATCAATGAAAATTTAAGTAACGTAATGCCAGTAACGTCATGTCAGATGACAAAAAAACTGGAAAAGATTTTTAAATTTGATTACTTGGAAAATAAATTTATATTATTTCAAAACCTTCTAAGAAAGGTCTTATACAAAAAGTCTTGCCCAATTTGCAGAGGTTTGCAAATTTTATAATCTAAGTCGAAAACTATGATACTTCTGTTTATTGTAACGTCACGCCAAAGCATCGTTTTGCTTATATCTTTAAATCCTTAGGATCGAATGTTGTAGTTCTTTTACTTAATATAATGCTTCTTAATTACTAAGCAAATATAAAAACACCTTTTTAAAAATATGACTTTTTCATTCATTTTTTCAATATTTTTTCGTAAAAAGCGTAAGTAACGCCAGTTTGGAAATGCCCACCTGGAAATTTTTTCTAGTAATATTTTTTCGTACATTTTTTTCTAGTAATACTATCGACGTGCAAAGTATCAAATTTTTACAAATATGTGAAAAGCGTCCGATTTGACATTTAATCGCCGATATCTGTAATTTTGTAATTTTTTTTCATTTTGGTTTTTTTTTTTTTGCTATCTTAGCCCTCCCCCTCCTCCCCTCTGTCGAATTCTAGATCCGTCACTGGCCATGGTCATCTCTAATTACACTGCATACTTAATTTTCCATTAAGATTCATAAGTTTTGCCTAACTCAAAAATTTGTTGCTATTAATTTCATTAATAAACTTGAAAAAAATGTATAAACTTAAAAAAGTGTGAATGTTTATTCCTTCAATTAATACTATATTTAATTTTACATCTAATGCTTAGAAGCAAACGCTTCCATCGGCATTCTTATCAAGGTCAGGATGTATACTTTTTCCGTGTTTATGTATAAGTCGTGAATTTCAAAAAGGACTATTTTTTGATTACAAAGTTTTCCATTTTAAAAAATTTATGATCAAAAAATAGCTTTAAACAAATTTCGTCATAAGCACAACATAATGTTATCAATATTTATGTGAAAATTCAAAAATTGTATATGAAAAAATACAATTTAAAAATGATAACATTGTGATCAATTTTAAACATGTCGATTTTTTTCGGTGTACTTTCTGAGGTTTGCCTTTGTCTACATATGTTCTGTATAAGATGAGATTTGAGCCGGTGTCTACGGCGGATCTTTGGCATACGGGTCATGCACTTTAACTATTACCCACAGCCGTTACTTTTAGGATAACACATTGTAAATATTAGATTGTCTTTACCGGTGCACGGTTCCCGGGAAAAAACATTAAAAATTCATGTTATTTTTTATCAATTCTTATGGTTTAGATTTTTCTCTGTAATTATAGCTGTATTGCTAAATTATTTTAAGTATTATCTGAAGCATCTGAGGTCAATGAAAAAAAGCTGGCATAATATAGGAAAAACATTAACCCAAACAAGTAATTGGTTAATAGTAATTTTAATTAGTGAACATAAATTAAATGAAACTTATGAATATAATATAAGTTCGATTCTGCTGAAATCGTTTCTATTGTCTTTGAGGTAAATTTGCTGCTCATATAACCGACGATATCAGCACATTAAACAATTAATAAAATTTATTACTTAAGTGGCGCGTTAAGTAGTCTACAGTTTACCGCTTGACACTCATAATCAAGCATAACGCACATATACGAACGCACGGGAAGCCAACACATACGAGTATGTTCACAGAATGGACGACAAGAACACGCAGTCTGAGAGCAAACAAATAGAGGGACTAGTATTGCCAGATTGAATGAAAACGTTAGTTGCTAAAGTTTAATGTGACATCAATACTAATGTTTAATATCCTATGAAGGCCCGCTTTTGCTACTCTTTACTCCCACTCTGTTTCTGTACTTGACCATAAAAGAAGTTAAGTACAGGAAACTTTAATGAAATGCGTGTTATAAATAATTTTTGTTTTGTGTTTTTTGTTTTGTTCATTTTCTTAATGCAACTTCATTCAACATTTTAGGCCAAAAGAATTAAGTTAATCCACAAAAAAAAAGACTATAAGCTCAACTTAATTAAATGTATCTGAATGTGGTTATACATAACTGTAATTGAAAATATTAGCTAAGCGGAAAAAATATTGGCTGCATTCAGCCAACACTAGCGCTCAAGAAAATTCGGCTGAATGGCTACACTTTTGACAGCGCTGGCAGCTGTCTACGCTCTAGCGATGTGCATTTTACCTAGCGAGATAAATTACGCTACTTCTACTCAACAGTTGCAAGTTATGTCATTTAACAGCTGTTTGCAGGCCAATTTGCATGCAAACACTCAAATGAAACGCTTAAAATAAACGCAAAATTTTCGTGCTATTTTTAATGTTTTTAACTATCCTTTGCTCGTTGCAATGGTTGAATGAGGTCCGAAATGTGCTTCTTAATAGCCATATCAAGACCATCATCCATTAGCATCTCATTAAGTAATCCTCTTAGCAGAAAGAAATTAGGTTTTAAATTCAATAAAACAAAACAAGCGAACAAACTACGTCAGTTGTCAACAGATCTGATGTTCGACGTAGCAACGCATTCAGAGAAATCCAGTGTAAAATGATCCATCGCTACAATAGCGCTCGCCTTGGCAGAATGCAGCCATTAACAGCTTTCAATGAACAATCGTTTAACGCTTTTTTATTCATTGCTTAATTTTTTAAGGTTTGTGTCTAAACAATCGAAAATCTTTTACAAAAATTAAGAATTCTTGTACATTTCTTTTACTTCTATCGAAAGTACTTCTATCGAAAAGACGACAAAAATTTTAGGTTAAATTTACGCAGCCTATCGGAGCAAAAGTCTGCGTTTAAGTTACGCAGATCTTAAACAGGCCGGATAAACCTCTATGAAAAATGATGTGTTGTTTAAAGCTGGTTTAAAGTTACGCAGCCTTTAAAAGTAGATTATGAATAAAGTTGTAAATATATAACTATTTTTATCAATTAATGGCTTATGATATTGGCCACTATTTATAGTTCATTATTATGGAAGCAATGTTTGTAAACAAATGTATATATTATCTAAATGCTTTTTCCGTCTGTCAATTTAAAACAAAAAAGTAAAATAACTTTTTGCAAAAAATTTGCCCTAACTTAATCTTAATTCACTTAGTTATTAGTCTATGAGCCAGCGACCGCCAGACTTACGTAAATATGAATATTATATATGTTAGGGCGAGTTTATACAGCTGGCTGGTTGCAGTGCTGCACCTGATGAACCGCTGCACTTACAGTACTTTCTGGATATAAGCCCCCTGGTCAATGGATTTCCTCTCTTATAAGTTAACAAAATTAGGTCAAGAAAAATCTCCATAAGCAATACATAGGAAAATTCCCGTTTAAAGTATTCCCCACTTAAAAAATCGCACCGCTTATAACGTTGCAAATTTGCGAACCATTTGAAAAAACTCATACAAAAATCCCCGCATAAAATAAAACATAAAGTTGGCAGCGTTGTGATGATTTTTTTTATTTATGTTAATGTGAATTAACATTTCTTTTTTTTTAACATAAATACATATTAATTTAAAAAGTTATTACAACATAATTTCTTTTATTAATACAAGTAGGGTGTGTATGCAGTTTCATATAAGTGCGGTTGTTTCTTAGGGCGAATTTTTTATATAAGCCAAAAATGGTTCATTAAACGGGTTTATCGTATAAGCTCCAAAACTGCTTTTAACCGGAATTTTCATAAAAGACTTTCCCGGATAAAGAGTTTAAATTTTGAGCATTTTACTAAGTTCTTATATCCGGAAATTACTGTACAATCATATGGAAAAACGCATATAGTGCGTATAGTGCCGGCCGAGCAGGCAGCTTAAAGCTACTTTTGCGCTAGTATTCTGTGTGACGATGATTGCTTTCTCGCACGCTCACCTGGCTTTTCGATGAAACGCTTTACCAGCCGGTTGACTTTTTTCTCACTATTTTTTATGTTATGTTTTTTTCCTGCTCTGTATGCAACAAAACAATACCGAAAACTTTATTAAGTCATGTATTTGGCAAGAAATACGCACAAAAGCAGCGTTATAAAGAAGTAACAAAGATCTTTCACTAAACCTTTATTTTTTGTGCAAATCTATATACAGGGTGTCCCGCAATTGAGTGCACCTATTTACGAAGCTGAAAGGTTATGTCGAGCTGAGCAAAAAATCGTATGGGAGGGGGTTCTATTTTTACATTCTTTGGAGCTACAGTGTTAATTAAAATTTCAGTACTTTGGCTTACGTTATTGTTTCTATCAGAAAAACTAACTTACATAAAACTTATTTTGATAGCTCATAATAAAGGCAATAAAATCACCTTTCTAACGGCATCCACACCACACCAACTTAACCGTTACCGAAGATGCTCGTGTGAAGATGAAATCAATCGATTGAAACTACTAAATTTAAATTTTCAGTGCAAATTTCTCAGAATTTTGCGTAATAAATGAACATTTTTTTTTAAGATCAATTTTGTAATATATTCAATTTTATTTTCAATGACACCAAACACATAGACATATCTTAAAAAATAAAAAACTTGGCTGTACTAAAAAAATTATACTTATTAGAAAACAATTGAATTGAAAATTTTGAGTGTGTGTATTTTTACAAAAAAAATTCCCATAAATCTAAAAATACAAATTTTGAAAAAGCCCACGAGATATGAACTAAATGTAGTTTTGAGCTATTTTGTGCAAAAAAATTATAAAAACTAAAAATCGGATCAAAAAGTTATAGCTGTTGAAACTAAACTTTTTTTTTTTAAATCCTTAAAGTGTCCTTTTCTGGCATATCGAACATAGAAACAAATCAGAAAAAATAAAAAAACGAAGAATTTTCATTTAAAATGACTTCAATAATTCTTAAAATATATCTGATCTTTCTAAAAATGTTGGAATTTCAGGATTGCCAATAATATATAGGAAAATTGGGTTGCCCTCGTTTGAGAGTAAAAAAAACAAACACTTAAAAAATCCAATTTTTCAGCTAATTACAAATTATCTCTGTAATGTGTTACAATTACAAAATACCACAAAAAATCCCACGATCATTATAAATTACTACAAAAATACCACGCTTTTAAAAATACCACCAAAAATCCCATAGGCATTTAAAAGTCACAAAAAAATCCCATACGCATTGAAAAAAATACCACAAAAATAACAAAAACTTAAGAGATTCAACATAACTTCCGACATAAAATCATGATATAAACAGAGCGTTTCATGCGTATATTCGCAGTGTTTTCATACGAAGTTTTTGCTTAATAAATGTGTAAAAATCATTTGAAGAAAAAAGTTCCATATTCCCAAGAAAATTAAAAAATACCACACTGAACTCCCAGGCTAAATAAATATAGCACGCTGAGTTAAAAAATACATGGCTATACCTAAAAAACAAAATTCCCAAGGGCAATTAAAAATTACTAGGAATGGGATGTTTCACACTAACTGCAAACCATGCCCAAGCGGCTGACAAAATTTTGCATAAGTTTTGTCTGACAACGGTAAATCGTTAGAGAAAGCAATCATTTGTGTAACGTCTCAAAACAAATATTTATTGCACATCTAAATATTTATACATTTTTTTTTAAATTTTTAGAACTTATATTTGCATCATTAAGAAATAATCCAGAGCTATCTACAGTCAAATATTAAAAAACGGCCACTTTCAAAACGCTTCAAAATCACAAATATATGAAATACTTGCATTTAATACTTGCCTTTGTCGTAGTTCTGGGATAATGTGTTTCGTAATGGCTTAAATATTTTATTCTATAATTAATCATCTATGATTATAGTTATTATAATTAATAACAACAATTGTTGCTGTCATAGATTTGGATCTATTTATAATTTGACATGATATAAATAAAAATAAAATAAGAGATAAATAAAAATTAGCATGCCAAAACTGACTTAGGTTGCGAACATAGTGAACGCCGGTTTAGACACGCAGGCAGATCAGATTAGAAAACACATTGGAGCAAAAGAGATGGATGCCTTGGTTCCTTTATTACTCCAATGTGAAAAACAGATCTGATCTGCCTGACTGTCTGAACCGGCGTTCACTATGTTGGCAACCTTAGAGGGCAGCCTAATTTTCCTATATATATTTTATTTTATATTCCAAAATTTTTCTAGAAGATCAGATATATTTTCATGAATTATTGAAGTCATTTTAGATGAGAAATCCTCGTTTTTTTATAATTTTTCTGTATTATGTGTTCATATGCCAGAACAGGGCACTTTACGGATTTTTGAAAAACAAGTCAAGTTCCATCAGCTATAACTTTTTGATCCGATTTTTGGTTTCTATAATGTTTTGCACAAAATAGCTCAAAACTATGCTTAGTTTATATTTCGTGGACTTTTGCAAAATTTGTACAATTTGATTTTTGGGAATTTTTTCTGTAAAAATACTCAAACTCAAAATTTTCTGAAAGGCACTCTTCTAAAGTTTTTTTAAATTTGGATTTTTGCAATTTTTTTTATACAACAAGAAAAAAATTAGGTTTTATCCAAAAGTAAAAAATCATGACTCAAATAATTTAAATACGGTTTTCATGTTTGATAACTCATTTTAAAGAAATATTTAATTAAAAACGAAGTGCGTACCAGTTTTTAGAAAGTTTGAGCTTAAAAAAATGTAATTGGATTTTTTTGGAAATCGAACACTATTTTCACATATAAATCTACGTTTATCAAATAAAGGCACGTTTAAATATCAATTTTTTTACTGAAAATTTCACAATTTACTTCTTACATGCAAAGCAGCAATCGAGGCCCATGCACATGTTAAATATAAAAAAAAAATAAGGGCCCCTCTAATATACATATATTAATTTTGACACGCACACTGCTACCACCCACAAATCAATAGAACTTCTACAAATCAGACGATTTTCATCGTTGAATACTAAAATTTGGTAATTAAGTTCATACGCTCACTCTCAACAGCTTTGCAAGAAATGGGGGTGGTAGCACTATATCTGCGCTCACTTTTCAGAAATATTTTTAATTCCTGAGATGTGAATGTTTTGATAGTCAAACTCGGTATGTAGGTGCTATGGCTTCAAGTGGCGATCACATTATATATAAATTTCGCCACACCCACTTGTACCGCCCACAAATCCGTAATTTGAATTTTAGTGAAAATAATATGAAAAAGTTAAAACAATCCATAAAAGTTCGCATAATCTTTGGTCCGACTGCAAAAATTGAAGATTTTTTGATGCAGATTGGAAGAACTTTTTCATTACAATTATTTCTGACCATTTGTTGTTTTTTTAACTATCACACCAGCCAACATGTTAAGTAGAAATATTTTGGAAATCATCATAACTAAACCATGGATTATTTTGAGGAACCGTCCTGAAAGATTTTTTGTCTGTCGAGTAGAGTTGCCAGATCCTGAAAGGCTGTTGTCGGGACAGTCAAGTCAAGTCAAGAAAATTTCGGGATTTTTAATAAGTCGTCGGGACAAAAAAAAAATCACATTTGTGGACTAGTGTTTATATATGAAAAACATATGAATAAAACTAAAGCATAAGCAACAAGAATATTAAAATCGTAAGCAGCATGAACATAAACTAAAACTAAATAATAAAAACAAAACAATTTAGAACAATAATATATTAATGTCTTATAAAATTAAAATAACGCATAAATTAGGGAGCGGCAGAGCCAAACTGGATAAAACTTTATTTTAATTAATGGATGAGGCCCAAATATAAATGAAATTTCTTTGTTTTTGTTCCAGCATACGTTTTTAAGACTATATTTATTGGGTAAACTCCTTTAAATATAGTCGTAATAGACTCATTCCACTCCAAACCGACCACCTAATTTTTTGAAGTCACCGTTATGGACATTATGTTAATACCAGAGAAATTTTTTGTTTAACCTTTATTAGTCCCCAAGAGTTAGAACAGATCATAAATGGAAACATATCCATAAAAACCAAAAAAACAAACTTTTTTTTTATTACATAATTTTGAAAATAATTTATTCTTGGAAGCATAATAAAAAAATAAAGCATTCCTTGTTCCTTGTTCGGGTCCTGATGTATTCTTTTATTAAAAACAACTAAGACCGGCAATACATTTAGAGGCATTCCAGAATCAAAATTTTTTTTTTATTAAATGACTTAACAACACCTTAACCTTAACAAATTTGACAGCTTTCAGAACTTGATTAATACTTATAGCTCTATTCTGCTTGTTAACTTAACAAGGAATTGTTAAGGAATTCTTATTAATATTATTATTATGTAAAGTAAATGTTCATATTTTAAAACGCAAAAACAAAAAAAAAAGTACATATAATTTTTGTTATCTTTTAGTATGTTTTTAATAAAGGCTTCCTTACTATTTACCAAAAAAGTTTGTCTGCGGCAGCCTAATAGTAAGAAAGTTATGAGCAGTTTTCTGGAGCATGTTTTTGTCAAAATGCGTAAATTTGTATTGGAAAATTGCAAAAAAGTTTAAAACGCAAAACAAAAAACAAGTATTTTTTAATTTTTGTTATCTTTCCATGTGTCTTTAACGAAGGCTTTGTTACTATTTGGTCAAAAAGTTTGGCTGTGGCAGCTTAATAATAAGGAAGTTATGATCAGTTTTCTGGAGCATATTTTTGAGTATATTTGTATGGAAAAATTGCAAAAATTTCCAAAAGTTTGAACCTCGGTCATATGGGCGGTTGGTGCATTAGTCGTCCGAATTGATTTATTTTTCACACCAACTATTTATTGCTAAAAAACATTTATGGGTATAAAATTTTATTGATCTGGGATAATTTTTTGGAAAATATGCCAGATTACTGATTTCGGTTATATTGGAGGTTAGCGTGATAGTCCACCGATTTGGATGATTTTACACTAACTATCATATTTTCTGTGACAAAAAAACTATGTGTGCATATTTTTATTGTTCTCGAATAATTTTTTGGGGAAATATACCATATTACCGATTTCGGTTATATGAACGGTAGGTGTATTAGTGTACCGATTTGATTAATTTTTACACCAACTATGTTTTGCTATAAAATAATAAAGGCTATAAAATTTCATTGATCAGCGATAATTTTTTGGGGAAATATCGCAAATCACCCAATGCTGGCAATGGTTATTTGAGAGTAGGGCTACCATGTCCCGATCTTCATTCGGGTTGTCCCGATTTTTAGTCTAAAAATGTGCACCCTACGAAGACCTGACGAGGAATGCCAAATGTCCCGATTATACAAACTACAATTTATTTTTGTATTATTTTTAAAACTTTTCAAAAATAATTGCCATGTTTTTATTTTTGCATCACTTAATTTGTATTTAATGTCCTAAATGAATAAAAACCAATTGAAAAATGGAATTTATGTATTTATTTACGGTCTACAGATTTAGAACCTAACACACTATTGCAAATAATACTTAATTAAATATGAAATATGAAACAGTATGAATAATTTTAAGCAAAATTCACTTAGACTAACAGCCTTATTCTACCAGCTTAAAAAAGCTCACCACATTAACAAAATAGCTAATATTAACAAGTTGTTAATTTTCCGTATTCTGGTGGAAATATTAAAGCTCTTTTCTTGACAATTTTGTTAATTACAGAAAATATCTTAACAACGAATGACATTTATGTGTTTAGCTAGAGAATTGTTGTGCAAATAATATAACTTATAATATACACTGATTTGCACTTGCTACGATCTTGCAACAATGCAGCACTGAAAACATATATCATATAAATGCTACGCATGTGCTACACTGGATTGCAATCTTAGGCAAACC
The DNA here is from genome assembly GCA_914767935.1 of Coremacera marginata. Classification (NCBI taxonomy): domain Eukaryota; kingdom Metazoa; phylum Arthropoda; class Insecta; order Diptera; family Sciomyzidae; genus Coremacera; species Coremacera marginata. Next base: position 68,181,654 of record OU612045.1, read on the forward strand.
TAATGAACCGAACCTAAATATTATTTCAACAGCTATTTCTATTAAAGTGCCTATTATTGTTTTATTCTGATATTTTTTTGCATAATATTGCCAATTTAAGCAAAATACAATAAATTAATAAATTCACAAATTAATTGTTTTTTTTTTTGCAAATCAGCTGTGTGTTTTTGTTACAAGTGTTTTGCTACAAGTGTTGTGGAGTAATTTAAAAAGAGCAGTTCCCAATTGATTGCAAATGTTTGCAATTGGATAATTTTGCAATCTGGTGCAAATAAGATCGTGAACTGCCCTATAGATTTTTCGATCTGCTGCAACATAACTTCAGTTCAGTGGCGTCATTTCATCAAAACCTTGGGGGGGGAAAATTTAAATGACAATAACAATGTTTTCGTTAAACATAACATTTAATAACATAACATAACATTTAACATAACATTTAATCGGTTTTTGTAACCACTTTTTTTATGGAAACAGTAAATTTTTGGATCAAACTGAAACAACTTGATTTATTTTATAAATATTTTTGCAACAGTACTTTGAATATGCTAACGAGATAAGCTGTAGAAATAATATTCTCAATAAACTACAATTAACCCTTCGGAGGTCGCGCCGCTGCAAACTAGCCGCAAACTGTTTAATTTGTGTTTTTAAGTGCTCGGTTAAAAATCTTGAACTAAATTAAATCCTGTACTGTATATATGACGACACCGAAATTGTATTAAAATTTATACTACACCAAATACTAAAACTAAGTTTTATTCCCGCGTGGGTTTGACTTCCAATACCCGATGTGGATTAAAAACCTTATTACAAGTTGTATTCGATTTTAAACCATAGCGTACTAAAAACGAAACTAGTTTTGTTTACACAATTGATTTATTTTTTTCTCTTTTATATAATTTTTAAACTAACTCCTATTGTAGGTTTCGAACTCACGTCTTCATTGAAATGAAAGTAGTGAACGTTGCTTGTGCGCCATAATCAAATAAAAAATGTTTACAAAAATTGTATTATAAAGATTTGTTAACCGAAAAAGTAACTCTGAATCATAAGACTTTTGAATCTTAACAATCAGAAAATTAAGACGGAAAATATTGAAAAATAATACAGCATGGCTTAAAATGTAATACATGTTGTATTTAATCTAATATCATGGCTATCTAATTTCAAAATCTATTCTAATTGTACTAGTTTTTGAAACCGGTTTTATTCCTTTTTAGTTATTTTGTATTAAATTTTAAACCGTAGGTACTAAAGTGAAAGTGTTATTCCAACTATATTAAATTTAAGTACAGCTTTGACTTAAAAAAATTTCTAGTATTTTGAAAAGTATTAATTCTAATAAGAAATGGTTTAAAAAATACATTATTCAAAGCATTCGTTTCAAAAATGCTCCAAGATTTTTAACCGTGTACTGATCATAGTAGGCTGTCGCTGCCACTCAAGTGACTTTGTATGTTTTGAGATGCAGCGTGGCTTGCCGTTAACCATTGGTTGTTACGTTTTTCGTTTAGTTGCTGTTTGTGTTTGAAAATCGTTATCTCGTTTTTTCGGTTAATTTGCCGCGGCGCACCTATCATGTAACTTTACAGAGAGCGACCTCCGAAGGGTTAAAGATCTGACAACAAATTAATTTCTAAGTAACAATAGCATTTTGAAAAAGAGTTCTAGCATTCAAAATTGCATTAAAAAAATGCGTGAGCTATGTACAAATTTATGTAAATTTATATTTTTACTTATAATACTCAGAGCTGGGTCGAAAAGTATTCATTGCAATTTAATTCCAATTCCTTCCAATTGGTCATATCAAATCCTCAGGAATGGAATAGGAAAATAAAAATAGTCAATTCCATTACAGGAATTGTAAATGGTAATTGAACATTTCAATTCCTCAGGAATGAAATTGAAAAAAAATGGTCAATTCCATTACTAAAATTATAGTTGGTAATTTAACGTTTCCTCATTCCTCAGGAATGGAATTGAAAAAAAATGGTAAATTTCATTACAGGATCAGACTGAACATTTTTCAGGACATTGTACCACCTTGTTCAAAAAGAAAGGTTCATTTATTGAAAAAAATTGCAGTACAATTTTATTCATCCAAATCAATATTGTCGCCTTCAAAGTAATCCCTGTCGGCTGCAATGCACTTATGCCAATGCTTGATCCATTAACGGAAACCTTTCTGGAACACGGATTTTGGTATGATCTTCAGCGTATTTTGAATACGGATTTTGGTATAAGCGTTCACCGATTTTCTATGACCTCTTCTTTGCTGGTGAAACGCCTTCCTCGAAGCGGTTTTTTGACTCGATCGAACAGGAAAAAATCACACGGAGCCAGGTCAGGTGTATTTGCCTGCTCTGGATGGTTATCGTGTTGTTTTTGGCTAAAAAGTCACGAATAAGATGAGCATTGTGTGATGTTGCATTATCGTGGTGCAAAATCCATGATTTGTTTTGCCACAACTGCGGTCTTTTTTGGCGAATTGCTTCACGTAAATGTCTCATAACGACCAAATAATACTGTTTATTGACCGTTTGACCATCTAGCAAAAATTCATGGTGAACTGCACCATTGTAGTCCATGAAAACAGTGAGCATCGCCTTAATTTTTGACTGAAAACGACGTGGTTTCTTCGGTCTCAGTTCGTCTGGTGACCGCCATTCACTCGCCTGATGCCTGGTTTGCATGTCATAATCATATACCCATGTCTCATCACCAGTAATGATGGGTTCAATGAATGATTCGTCGTTTTCGACCATTTCCAGGATGTCTTTCGCGATAGCAACTCGGTCTTTTTTTTTGCATGAAATTGAGTTCTTTCGATACCAACTTCACAGCGACACGTTTCAAGCCCAATTCATTTTGCAAAATGTTCTGAATGGATCCAATTGAAATGCCGACGTCCTCTGCTATCTCTCTAATCGTCAATTTGCGATTTTTGACAAACATTTCTTTAATTTTTTCAACGTTTTCTTCGGTAGTCGAACACTATGGCCGCCCAGTACGAGGGTTGCCTTCTACTTCGTCTTGGCCACTCACAAATCGGTTAAACCACTTGTTTGCCTTCTGATAGGATAGGGCAGAGTCACCGTAATATTTTACGCGTATCGGCGCAGTTGAAACCATTTTTCACACAATATTTGGTACAAACCAACGCTCAATTTTTTCTTCCATCGTAAAAATCGAAGACACGAAAAAAGTTGTTGTAAACAAAACACTGTCACTTTACCAAATGTCAACGAGAGACGCTGATATTTGGCAGCCTTATCATAGACACATCTGGCACCTACTAAAAATTTTCGAGTCGAACAGTTAAGTCCGGTTCACAGTGTGAATGAACCTTTCTTTTTGATCAAGGTGGTATGTTGTAAAAGCACTGTAATAGTGGGAAAATATTATTAGTTAAATCAATATAAGGTGTGGAGCTATAAATCCAATAAATTTTTTGTCATATTTTATACTTAAATGCTTTCAACCCGTCGAAGGAATTTTAATTGGTAATTGAACCTTACAATTCCTCAGGAATTAGTAATTGAACGTCTCAATTCCTCAGAAATTAAAATTTTCAATTCGATTACAGGAATTGTAATTGGAGGTTACTGTTATCCAATTACAATGGTATTTGACGTTACTGTAATCCAATTACAATTACAGTAACCTCCCAATTACAATTCCTGTGATGGAATTTAAATTACCAATTCCTTATTTCAATGAATTGGAGTTGATGCGGAATTAATTCCAAAAGGAATCATTACAACCCAGCTCTGATTATACTAAACATATTTGCTTCCTTCTATATTTTTCTTGGTACATTGGAATGTTGGTCAGTTTTGAATACTTCATATTTTTGGACTCAACGAAATGATACCTAAAATCCTATAATTAAAAAATGTTCTTTTGAGTGTACGCTATAGATGTTGAATGTTGCCTAACGTCACTTAATGAAGCTTATCGAAAATGGTTTTAAGCCAATTTTACAAATTTCGAATTTGATAAATTTTAGCAAAGTCAAAATAATGACTTATTACTTATAATTGAGGACAGAAAGTGGAAACTGAGATGGAGACTGCTGAGGACTGATATAAAGAAACCGATGCTATATGTTAAATATAAACATCGCCAGCGTCCATTCATGACCTTTATTATTCTTTATTTCTTAAAGCAGAACGATAACCGCATGAAAGAAATTCTCACCGACACTCAGGCAATCTACAGACGGATGTACAAACATTAGTACGTACATACATCATTAGAGAGAAAGATTGATAAAAACGACAACAACAGTGGCTCATGACGTGGGAGTGTTCGGTAAGCTGGTAAGAAGTCAACACATGTTTGTCAGATTCTGAACCACCATGAAGTGAATTGCAGTAATTTATGCACAGCGAGAGAGACCAATAAATTTATTGGCTCTGCCACCCCTGTAGTGTAGGATGAATTTGAGTTTTACGCAAACTTCGTGCTGGCGAAGTACAGACCTTGTGCTGGTGGCTCTATGTCGGCGCTTTTTGCGCGAGTTCCTCGACTTATTTCCCTTTCAATTTTTAGTAGAAAATATTTTTTGTGTTCATATTTTGCATGGCAACAGAAATAGTATCTAAAAACAGGAGAAGTTAAAAAAATGTAAACAAAAATAAAACATTAAAATAAGGCAACACCAAATGGCAATAACAAGCTACGCGAGTCGCACCCTCACTCCACATTTCCACATGTCCCTCCTTAGTTGTTGGTGTCTTGGTGTTGAATGATTTCAATGTTTTATCTGCGATTTTGAGTGATGAAAACTTTTGTTCAGTCTTGTCCTTTTTATTCGTTGTTAATTTTCTCCCCCCTATTGGAAACTAGTTGTTTATTAACATATCCACATTTAAGGAACGGAAGTTGCTGAATCTCATCATCATCAAGTTTGATTTCAAAAAATGTTTATGTTTTATTTAGGGACTATTCGGTAAATGAAAAAATTACTTTTAAATAATTAGCAATCTTACTTGCAAGAGAAAAAACTTTGCCACCATTAAAATATTTCCATTACACTAAAGCAAATTTTGTTTTAAAATTTTAGAACTCTATACCTAAACCGACATTCATTAATTTGAATGAACAATTCATTGGATCAGAGAACAAATTCTTTAAGTTTCATTTGATAAGTATTTACACTGAGAAGAAAAACATACTTTAAAATTAAAAAAAAATTTTAATATATAAACTTAACGCGTGTGCGTTTCAACAAAACAAAATTTAAAATAAGCGTGCTTAATTTGCAACTATAAGCTCATATTTGTTTACTATAATTTTCTCTTATTATTTCTTTATTATAACAAAAAATACGTCGCTATCTGAGATTGATTTAAAAAGAAATTGTATGCAGTAGAATCATTGACCAGACAATTGAGACCAAGCTGAGAAAAACCCGATTTTACATTTGACTGTTTGAAAATATTTTTTAATTGGACTTACAAAACATGAGATGAAATAAAAATTAGTTTATTATTTCAATATTTTAAGCCGCAATAAAACAAACTTCTTCGAATGGATTTTACATTTAGTATTCGAGGAGTCCCAGGGGTCGCTGATGACGAATCTGACGTCGAAAACTCGAAAAAATTAAAAAAATGGCATCGAAAAAATAGGGGTTTAAAAATATTTGTTTTCAATATTGAAGTTTTTTTTTCTAATAAATGTTTTTGAACGGAAATTTTTTATTTTAAAAGTATATTTAAACACATTTGCCCGTATTCATAAACGTTGACTAATAGTTCACAAAATTTTTTCCATACATTTTTCCATATAAAAAATATAGGCACCTGTTAGTCAACGTTTATGAATACAATTGTTTTGGAAACAAAAGCTTTTGTCTTAAATTTTTGTTTACTTTACACATTTGTGTCAAAAACATACTCGTTAAATATGAACGAAATTTCATTTAATTTCAACACATATTTCCCTCAGTGTACGTTTATTAAAATTGTTCTTTTATTATTATTGCTGGAAACACCAACAACAATTTTAGCTATGATATAGTTAGACTTCTATCATTTACCTCCGAAAGGTATGTTTTAGCTCTTAGCTATACGGTTAAAAATCTTGAAGTTATTTTTAAGCCAATGGTTGGAATAATGTATTTTTTAAACCATTTTTTATTAGAATTAATACTTTTCAAAATACTAAAAATAAAAATCAAAGCTGTACTTAAATTTAATAAAGTTGGAAGAAAAATTTGGGCTTTAGTACTTACGGCTTAAAATTTAATATAAAATAACTAAAAAGTAATAAAATCGGTTTCAAAAACTAGTACAATTCGAATAGATTTTGAATTAAGATATCCATGATATTAGATTTAATACAACATGTATTACATTTTAAGCCATGCTGCATTATATTTCAATACTTTCCATCTTAATTTTCAGATTGTTAAAATTCAAAAGTCTTATGATTCAGGGTTACTTCTTCGGTTAATAAAACTTTATAATACAATTTTTGTAAACATTTTTTATTTGATTATGGCGCACAAGCAACGCTAACTACTTATTTCAATGAAGACGTGAGTTCGAAACCTACAATAGCAGTTAGTTTAAAAAAAAATTATATTATAGTAAAAAAGTAAAAAAAAAAGAAAAAAATTGTGTAAACAATACTAGTTTTGTTTTAAGTAAGAAAGCTATGGTTTAAAATCGAATAAAATTTGTAATAAGGGTTTTAGTTCACATTGGGTTTTGCAATTTAAACCCCTGCGGAAATAAAACTTAGTTTTAGTATTTACCGTGGTTTAAATTTTAATATAATTTCGGTGTCGTCACGTATACAGTACAGGCTTTACTAAAATTAAATCCAAGATTTTTAACCGTGTACTCTTCTAACTTTTTTTTTTTAGCTTAGCTTTTTTCAGCTACAACCTTGCAATGAAGGAAAAATCATACTTATCTTTCGCACTTATGGACTAAAGTATCATATTGATTTTTAAATTTAAATCATCTTTGAAGCAAATCCTCTTTTTCTGATTTTACTAAAATCGTTTTCAGTTTTTACTTCCATAGATCGTTTTCAATAATGAGCCTAAAAAAGGAGGCAAAAGAATTTAAATTTATTGCTTGCTTAACAGATATTTTAAGAAAAACTGATTCCTTATTCAAATTTTTTTTTTCATTTTTTTATTAAAAAGATACAGTCAGTACAGTTAAAATATACAGAAAAAAATTGGAACTAATACTTAATAGTTATTCAACAACTTCACTTGACATGAGTACGTTGCTCAGAAGGTAGAAGATCCGTCCTCAAATCGAGAGCTTGTGGGTTCGAATCGTACTGCTAGCAAAATAATCTTAAAAAACCTATTTTGTAATTTTTTTAACTGCCGACTGCTGCGAATGTTTAAATTTGTTTGTTGTTATTGAAACCTTTCGTTACATCGGTTTTATCCTTCATCTAGTACACTGCGTTGTTGTATAAGTGGCTAAAGAAGTTTCACTCCAAAAATTGGAAAATTATATAAATTATTCTATTTTGTATATATGGTAATGCGATCCAGTTGAGATTTTCTGACAATAAGTGTATTTTTTTTTTCTAAACACTTAGCACATAAAAGGAAAAGAAGAATTCGGATTGCCACAGCCTAAATTTTTTTTTTTACCAAAAGCCAAAAAAAAACTTCACATTTAAGAAAAAAGTTTCACTTCCAAAGAAAAAGTTTATTAAATACAATCAATCATAAAATTAATTATTTAAAATAAGTTTTAAAGTATCCACCGAATTTATTCAATAACATGTATTATTTTATTGTACTTATGGTTGTATGAGATCAATATTTAATTTAATCAATATCTAACTTTTTTTTTACATAATTAACAATAATCTTAAAAGTTACTTACTTACATTTTTAAAAATAAATAGTAAATAATTCTTGCAGCATAAAAAGTTTCAATGTTGAAGCTAAGAAGCATATACGTGGGTGGAAATGAATAGTGACAACATTTAATATGTGAATTTACCGTTATATTTATTAATCAAAAACTGACGCAAAAGTTCAATTTATAACGAATATTTATTTTTACTAAACGAAAGGAGGCTAAAAATGATATTTGGAATTTTTAACATCTGTATCCTATTATGGACTGACCTATGTTCCCGTTGAGCTAGAATGATGAAACTTTGCAAAAATATTTAGTTTGGTCTAACTTAGGAAAAAAATATCAAAATATTAAAAAAAAAAATAATAAAGTTCTAGTTGCCACCTCGAGATTTTAAATTTTCGAATTGATCGATATTGAATGACATTCTACAAGCAAAGTCGAGCGTTTTGCGCCAATATTGATCACTCGAATTTCCACAAAACAACAAAAAATATACAAAAACTTATTTCGTTAAAGACTGGCGTTGTGTCAACCCGCCTGAGCCACGTATGTCAGTCAAACTTCATAAAAATTCACAAAAGTTGAATATAGAGCCTAAAAAAGACGCTCGTATAAGAATAATATTTTACTTTATTTGTTTTTAGATTTTTAGAGGTTTAAAATTAAAGATAAAAAGAAATGGAAAATTCCCCAAGCTTGGAAATGTAAGTAAACGTAATTGTTCCGCCTTGAGCGAAAACAGGTCGATTAGACAAATTCTTAAAATTTTATATTCTTGTTGGAGATCATGAAAATCTATCACTGAATGACCTCCAGGTTAAGAAAAGTATACCGTTGCGTTAACGCAACGCTGGACAAAAATGGGTTAAGGTTGTGCTTATTATTTAGTCACCCATTATAAAGCGAGGGTTAAGCGCACACAATTAAAACGCTTTTTTAGTTTTTAACTGAAATGTATTGAAATTTAAAAAGAAAATTAACTTTTCAAAAATTTAATAACTTTCACTTATCACTTTTCTGCGCTATGTTTACATTATTAAAAAATCACGAAATAAATTAAAAGAAAAAAGGAACATTGTTTGAAACTTAGCTGTTTCAATTTTTGTAAGTCAAAGTCAATCTAGATGTATGCTCTTAAAGATATTTTTGACCATACAAACCGCGGACTATTTCTACTATTAATTAATTCTTTGGAAAGCATTATATATGAATGGTATTTCTATAGTAAATTACCAAAGACATGAATATTTCAAAGAATTAAGTGGAAAGTTTGAAGCATTTGATGACCTCATATTTTTTAGTAAATAATTATTCTTAAAATCTCAACATTTTCACTATTGTGTCCATTGGCCAACTTGCCAACTGTCTGAATGCTTCTTTACAGACACAAAGTTTGACAACTCATACGTATTCTTCACTGTCTTAACAGTACTATATCGTGTAACCCTGTGTTAACGTAGAGTAGGGAGTATTTAAAAAAACATTTTTTTTTTTGTTTCGTCACCGCGAAAATTTACCAAAATGGATTTAATTTCACGTTTTCACTTCTCAAAAAAATTTACCAGTTTTGGTAAAATTAGTAATCGTAGCAGTTGCTGTCTTAGTCAACTAAGACATTTTTACTCAGAGCAGTTAGTCGTCAATTAAATTTTTTTTTTTTTAAACGCTTTATTTATTTGTGTTAAAATAGCAGAAAAAGATAATATTTCACAGCATTTAAAAATGTAGTTTGTAAAGTTCAATTAATAAAGTTCAGCACTAATCAGCCTGCTGTCAAACATATCAAGCAACATTGCTGCTTTTTGTGTAGGGGAACAAATGCGAGAAAACACCCCTATTATATACTATATACCCCCTTACTTAAATCTATCTATATACTATATACCCCCTTACTTAAATCTATCTATATACTAGCTGAATACCCGGCTTAGCTGAAAACCTTAGAAGGAATTTTGTGTACATCTTTCGGCACTTCGGCGAAATGAGCAAAATGTAGCTTCAACATCTGAAAATTATGAGAAAAAGTTAGGGAAATCGCAATTTGTGTGTGCGTGCCGTCAATCGCTTGCAAAAATATATCTTAAATTTTTATATTGTATTTGATAGATTGCACATTTTAAAAAAAAATCAGAGCAAAAACGCTAACTTATGACGCAACTGACTTGCGCATGTGTTGATGTGTACTCAAATACCACAGAATTCGGCATCAGCTGTCCTGATTTGCGAAAAAAGAAAGTGGAATATACTATAAATACACATAAAGAAGAAAAGAAGATATTTAACGCGCTTGCCACGTCTTACTGTATTTTATAGTACAGTGTACTCTGGGGTTCAAGATATAGCAAAATACATAGCACCTAAAACCTCACCGCACCCACTTATAAAAATCATATTTATCCGATGAGTTGTTTTGAGTTTTTTGCGGTGTTTGTACAACAGCGCCCTCTGGTTTTCGAGATTGAATAAAAAAATAACGCCAAAGCCCTTTCCATACTCGATAATCAAATACTATATATCCGATATACAAATTTTTATCTAAATCAGATGAGCAGTTTTTGAGTGTTTCACGATTTCTTAAGTGATTTGTACTACAGCACCATATGGTGTTTAAGATAGCCCCGAAAAAAAAGTCCAAGATACCCACCGTATCCGAAAACTCCTATGTACAAATTTTCACCCAAATCGGATGCACAGCTAGGAGTTTTCGAAATTTTTAAAACATTTGTACTACAGTGCCCTCTGGTGTTCAATATAGAACAAAATAGATAAGCCATAAAAACTACCGTACCCGAAAACCCCTAAATACAAATTTTCATCTAAATCGGATGGTTTCGGAGACAAACTATAATAACAAAATTCGTGGTACACGATCGCAGCGCCACCTACCGGGTCCAATTGCAAATCTGAACCATCCAGGGATTCACTCAAACACACACAAAAAATTTCATCAATATCAGGGCAGCCGTTAAGGAACAGTTTAATAACATATACACGTACAAATTGGACAACAGCGCCCTCTAGTTTCGAGAAAGAGCATAAAAGATAGCACCAGGACCCTTGCCGTACTCGAAAATCGCTATTTACAAATTTTCATCCAAATCGCATGAGCAGTTTTAGAGTTTTTCACGATTTTCATGATTTTCTAATATTGGTACTGAAGCGCCCTCTTGTTTTCAAGATAGCACAAAAAAGATTAGTCCAAAACACTCACCGTATCAGAAAACCCCCACATTCCAATTTTCATGCAAATTGGATGCACGGCTTATGAGTTTTTCAAGATTATTCAAAATATTTGTACTACAGCGCCCTCTGGTGTTCAAGATATAACAGTACAGATAAGTCAAAAAAACTCAGAGTGTCTGAGAACCTCTACATACAGATTTTCATGCAAATCGGATGAACGGTTTCGGAGATAAGCTGAAAAAACTAATGCCTGGATTTCGATCGCAGCGCCCCCTACCGGGTCCAACCTTTTTCTCTGGATAAAAAGTAGCCTATGTTATGACCGGGTATATAAGGAACCTAGATTCCAAGTTTCATTTAAATCCATCCAGTGGTTTTCGCGTGATGCTTTAACAGACAGACAGACAGACAGACAGACAGACAGACAGACAGACAGACAGACAGACAGACAGACAGACAGACGGACAGACAGACAGACAGACAGACAGACAGACAGACAGACAGACAGACAGACAGACATACAAAAATTTTAAAAATGCGATTTTCAGGCTCAACGTCATTCAAAACGTCTATTGCAAAAGGAATTTCAAAAAAATATTTCATGTACAGATTTTTTTTTTTTACAATTTTATATATATACTTGCTGAATACCCGGCTTAACTCGGGAGTTGATATAAATAATTTTCGATTTCATTCATCGATTAAAACATTGTTTTTTAAGATATAGTAGTTTTTGTATCTCTCGGTTGCATAACTCTTTCAGCAGGCTCTGGATAAAACCCATTAAAAAAAAATTGCACAAAATAGCAGTTTTTACAAACATGACAATGAAAAATTAATTTTTTAATTGACATATGACAATGACATATATGTGTTTAGAATAAGAAAAAGCATATACTTTTCCAAAATAATCTATTTTGATACTTTTTTACTCTTAGTGCAAACAATTCAATGATTTTCTTTGCCAGTCCCATATGGAGCCGCTAAGCACAACTAGGTATTTGATTTTTAGAAAATGAAATATGCAGTTATGCCCAGCGGTTCCATATGGTACTGCAATAGTAAATTGTTTAAAGCTGAAACAGCTTTTGCAAAAGTTACATACCTTTATAAAGTTAAAAGTAAATTTTTTATTGTATATAATCATTCGCTTTAAATTTGGTTTGTGGAAACTTACAAACACAGAAGTTATTGGGAGTTTTCTAGAGCATGTTTTTGCCAAAATGCAAATAAAAAAGAACGCATTTTCAATATCTAAATGGAAGCTTTCTTAACATTTTTCCGAAACTTTTGTCTGCGGCAGCTAAAAGATTAACCGTAAAACCTCTTAAAAATCAACAAAAATTAAAGAAATATGATTAAATTTTGAACATATGCTTTGGTATTTAATACGTAGGGTGCCTTTTATATTTCGGGATTTGGCAACCCTGGTGTTGCAATCTGTCAACTGAAAGCTCTATCGCAAAGTTTGACATTTGTTGGCTTATACGTACTCAGAACGTTTTGACATACGAGCGCTATGTGTGTTGTTTATAGTAACTTAAAAGATTCATCTCGGTCTAAAAATGGAATTAAATCGTAAACATTTTCGTGCGATTATTTTTTACAACTTTCGACGTGAATTAACACAGCAACAGTGCATGGATGAACTTAATTCAATTTTTGGCGATGAAGCTCCATCAAGGACCAGTGTTTATCGATGGTATGGTGAATTCAATCGTGGTCGTAGTTCACTCCAAGACGAATTTCGTGAAGGTCGTCCGAAATCAGCTGTTGTTCCGAAAACCATTGATGCTGTGCGCGAACTGATATTGCAAGATCGTCATGTTACCTATCGTGAGATTGAGGCAACCTTAGGCATAAGTGGGACCAGCATACATTCAATATTGCATAAACATTTGACTGTCAAAAAAATTTGTTCGCGTTGGATCCCACACAATTTGTCAATCGCTCAAAAAAAGGCTCGTGTCGATTGGTCGAAGGAAATGCTCAAAAAATACGATCGCGGTGCTTCGAAACACGTCTATGACATCGTGACAGGTGATGAATCGTGGATTTACGCGTATGAGCCCGAAAGTAAACAGCAGTCGACTGTATGGGTGTTTCAAGATGAGCCAAATCCAACAAAAGTTGTTCGCGCACGAAGCACTTCCAAGCAAATGGTCGCCTGTTTTTTCGGAAAATATGGACATGTCGCAACCGTACCACTAGAACAACGCAGAACAGTCAACTCTGAGTGGTACACAACTATTTGTTTGCCAGTTGTCTTCCAAGAAATCAGGAAAACCAACCGCCGAAGACGGTTCACTCTTCACCACGACAATGCGAGCTCTCACACATCGGCGCAAACAACTGCATTTTTGAGCACCCAAAACATCGATTTGATGGGTCATCCGCCGTATAGTCCTGACTTGGCACCGAATGACTTCTTTTTATTCCCAACCGTGAAGAATAAACTGCGTGGACAACGATTTTCGACGCCCGAAGAAGCGGTTGCGGCATTCAGAATGCATGTTTTGGAGATACCTCAATCAGAGTGGCAAAAGTGCTTCGACAATTGGTTCAAACGCATGCAAAAGTGTATAGATCTTAATGGAGAATATTTTGAAAAACAATAAAGTGATTTTCGATGATTAATATTTGTTTTTGTTCTCTAATCCCGAAATATAAAAGGCACCCTCGTATATATAGATATATATATTTCTATCTATATAGATATATATATATAGATATATATAGATATACATATATATGTATATAGATATATATATAAAATTATATATATAATTATATAAAATTATTAAAAAATAATATAATAATATAATAATAATAATTATATAATAAAATTATATAAAATTATATATATTATTATATATATAGATATATATATAAAATTGTAAAAAAAAAAATCTGTACATGAAATATTTTTTTTAAATTCCTTTTGCGATGGACGTTTTGAATGACGCTGAGTCCGAAAATCGCATTTTTAAAATTTTTGTCTGTCTGTCTGTCTGTCTGTTAAAGTATCACGCGAAAACCACTGGATGGATTTAAATGAAACTTGGCATCTAGGTTCCTTATATCCCCGGTCATAGCATAGGCTACTTTTTATCCAGTAAAAAAGGTTGGACCCGGCAGGGGGCGCTGCGATCGAATTCCAGGTATTTGTTTTTTCAGCTTATCTCCGAAACCGTTCATCCGATTTGCATGAAAATTTGTATCGAGACGTTCTCAGATACGCTGAGTTTCTTTGACTTATCAGCACCGTTCTATCTCGAACAACAGAGGGCGCTGTAGTACAAATATTTTGAAAAACCTCGAAAAACTCCTAAACCGTGCATCCGATTTACATGAAAATTGGAATCTAGGGGGTTTATGATACGGTGAGTGTTTTGGATTTAACTTTTTTGTGCTATCTTAAGCACCAGAGGGCGCTGTAGTACTAATATTTTAAAAAACATCGAAAAACTCCTAAGCCGTTTATCCGTTTTACATGAAATTTGGTATACAGAGGTTTTGGGATACGGTGAGTTTTCATGACTTATAAACTAGGTTTTATCTTGAACACCAGAGGAAGCTGTAGTACAAATATTTTAAAAAACGTCGAAAAAGTCCAAAACCGTTCTTCCGATTTGCACGAAAATTTGTATGTAGAGGTTCTCGAACACGCTGAGTTTTTTTGGCTTATCTACTCTGTTCTATCGCGAACACCAGGGGGCGCTGAAGTACAAATATTTTGAAAAACTCTTAAGCCGTGCATCCGGTTTGTATGAAAATTGGGAAATAAGGGTTTTCTGATACAGTGAGTGTTTTGGATTTATATTTTTTGTGCTGTCTTGAAAACCAGAGGGCGCTTTAGTACAAATCTTAGGAAATCGTGAAAAACTCCAAAACTGCTCATCCGATTTGGATGAAAATTTGTAAATAGCGATTTTCGAGTAAGGATTGGTAAGGGTGATATATTTTTTGCTCTTTCTCGGACCTAGAGGGCGCTGTTATACAATTTATTCGTGTGTATGTTATTAAACTGTTTCTTAACGGCTGCACTGATTTTGATGAAATTTTTTGTGTTTGTTTGAGTGGATACCTTGATGGGATAATTGGACCCGGTAGGTGGCGCTGCAATCGTGTTAACGGCATTTTGTTTTTATAGCTTATCTCCGAAACCGTTCATCCAATTTGCATAAAAATTTGTATATAGAAGTTTTCCCATACGGTGAGTTTATATGACTTATCAACTCTGTTCTATCTTGAACACCAGAGGGCGCAGTGTACTAATATTTTAAAAAACGTCGAAAAACTTTTAAGCTGTTTATCAGGTTTTCATGAAAATTGGTATGTAAGGGTTTTCTAATACGGTGATTGTTTTGGACTTATCTTTTTTATACTATCTTGAACACCAGAGTGCGCTTTAGTACAAAGCGCTTAAGAAATTGTGAACAAGTAGAAAGCAGCTCATCCTATTTGGATGAAAAATTTTACTAAAGGATTTTCGTGTAGGGCAACTGTTTTGGCGTCATCTCCTTTGCTCTGTTTCGAAAACTAGAGGGCGCTGTTGTACAATTTGTACGTGTGCATGTTATTAAACTGTTCCTAAACGGCTACACCGATTTTGATGACATTTTTTGTGTGTGTTTAAGTGGATCCCTGCATAGTTCAGTACACATCAACACATGCGCAAGTCAGTTGCGTCGTAAGTTAGCGTAGTTTAGGCATTTCAAATTCTATTTTCAAAGCTTATTTCATTTTTGTCCAGTTTCCTCGCGAATTGCCAAAAATTCGTTTTTTCTCTGATTTTTTCCAAAAATGTGCAATCTATCGAATACAATACAATACAAATACAAAAGAAAATTTGAAAATATATTTTTGCAAGTGATCGGCGGCACGCACATACAAATCACGATTTCCCTAACTTTTTCTCATAATTTTCAGATGTTGAAGCTACATTTTGCTCATTTCGCCAAAGTTACCGGTTTGAAAGATGCACACAAAATTCCTTCTAAAGTTTATGAAAAGTTTTTTCAAATCGACGAATGAAATCGAAAATAATTTATATTAACTCCCGAGTTAAGCCGGGTATTCAGCTAGTATCTATATATATATCTATATATATATATCTATATATATATCTATATATCTATATAAAATTGTAAAAAAAAAATCTGTACATGAAATATTTTTTTGAAATTCCTTTTGCGATGGACGTTTTGAATGACGCTGAGTCCGAAAATCGCATTTTTAAAATTTTTGTCTGTCTGTCTGTCTGTCTGTTAAAGCATCACGCGAAAACCACTGGATGGATTTAAATGAAACTTGGAATCTAGGTTCCTTATATACCCGGTCATAACATAGGCTACTTTTATCCAGTAAAAAAGGTTGGACCCGGTAGGGGGCGCTGCGATCGAAATCCAGGCATTCTTTTTTTCAGCTTATCTCCGAAACCGTTCATCCGATTTGCATGAAAATTTGTATCGAGAAGTTCTCGGACACGCTGAGTTCCGCTGAAAATTTGTATTTAAGGGTTTTCGGGTACGGTAAGCCATAAAGGCTTATCTATTTTGTTCTATATTGAACACCAGAGGGCACTGCAATACAAATGTTTAAAAAAGCTCTAAAATTTGTACATAGGAGTTTTCGGATCTTGGACTTTTTACTACGCTATCTTAAACACCAGATGATGCTGTAATACAAATCACTTAACAAATCGTGAAGCACTGAAAAACCGCTCATCCGATTTAGATAAAAATCTGTATATCGAATATATAGGATTAGATTTTCGAGTATGGAAAGGGCTTTGGCGTTATTTTTTTATTCTATCTCGAAAACCAGAGGGCGCTGTTGTGCAAATACCGCAAAAAAACTCAAAACAACTCATCCGATAAGTACGATTTTTATAAGTGGTTTTCGGGTGCGGCGAGTCTTTTAGCGCTATGTTTTTTGCTATTTCTTGAACCCCAGAGGGCGCTGTACTACAAAATACAGTAAGGCGTAGCAAAGCGCGAAGGGTGATAAATATCTTCTTTTCTTCTTTATGTGGTATTTGAAGTACCGAATTCAGTGGTATTTGAGTACGCATTAACACGTGCGCAAGTCAGTTGCGTCGTAAGTTAACGTTGTTTTGACATTTCAATTTCTATTTTCAATGCTTATTTAATTTTTGTCCAGTTCCCTCGCGAATTGCCAAGAATTCGTTTTTGCTCTGATTTTTTTCAAAAATGTGCAATCTATCGAATACAATATAAGACTTGAAAATATATTTTTGCAAGCGATTGGCGGCACGTACACACAAATCACGATTTCCCCAACTTTTTCGCATAATTTTCAGATGTTGAAGCTACATTTTGTTCATTTCGCCTAAGTTACCGGTTTGAAAGATGCACACAAAATTCCTTCTAAAGTTTGTGAAAGGTTTTTTCAAATCGGCGAATGAAATCGAAAATTATTTATAATAACTCCCGAGTTAAGCCGGGTTTTCAGCTAGTTTATTTATAAATGTATATAATGTTATTAATTTCATTTCAACAAACCAAATTTAAATAAGAAAATGTCGACATTTCTTCATCTCTATAAATAAATTATCCCCTTTAAATAAATTGCGACAAATTGGGTGTTCATTTACCCGATTTGACCAACACTTTGACAAGCTTGAGCTACGTCACGGTTTTTCGCAGACAACTGCGCAACAAAGGTGAAGGACGTGCGCAGTTCGCAATCTTGTAATATATCATTCTTGAGCAGCCAAATATCGACTACGACAACTCTTCGCCAACTTTTGCTTCAACTATTGAAATTTACATAGCAGACAGAGGAAACCGACTATCGACTGTAATAGTTTTTAGCAAATTGAAACGCTACTTCAAAGTAACAAATATGTTTTTGCTACAATAATGTTACCATTTGAATGGACTTACAAATATTTCTATGCACAAACAAAAAAGTTTTTATTAGTTTGTAGTGCATTATTTTTCATTTTACAATTTTTTTTTTTTTACCATGAAATCCCAACTTGGAAATCTGAAAATAGCTACTTACAATTTTCTTTCAAAATAAATAAAAACTAGAAGTAAAATAATCATAAATATAAAATGTTTATTATACAAAATATTAAAAAATTTATGCGCAGAAAATTTATGTTAGCAACAATTACGACTCGATACAGCAGCTGTCATAAAGTTCGAAAGTAAACATTTTAAATCGTGGCAAAATTCAAAAGCTGCATAAACATATGTATGGGTACGTTCACATTTAATAGGAAATAATTTCAATAATGCACATTTGTTATTAACACACATACTGACGACAGTCAACCATTAATTATCGTTAGTAGATGTTGCTTAGTTTTGATTTATGAAGTTGTAATGCAAACGAAGTTTTCCAAATACGCAGCGCAGCAAACAAAAAATATTCAAAAACCTGATGAATAAATAGTTAAGAAAAGCTGAAAATTAATTACATAGATTAATTTAAAACTTTTAGTAACAAATGGTGATTCAAGAAGAGTTTCCAATAAAAAACACAAAGGTGTTTATTTTGTAGTAACAAATTATCAGGTCAGCTTCGAGTTACTATTAACGCTTTGAACTAATTCATTAGTAATCCGATAGCGGTTTTGTTAATTAATAACTGTCAGCGATTAGACAATATAGCCAACCACTCTGCATCAATTCCCATTATGAGCCAACATAAATGTTGATTTATGCTAGTCTCACTCCAGAAAGTCAATACTAAGGTGTGGATTACTCTGAGAAATTAAGTTGGGTGGATGAAGATAGTTCGATGTAACCAAAAGAAACCTGAACTCTACACTCAGTGAGAAGAAGTTGTGGTGATAGTAGTAGTATACAAAGGAGTGGAATTGTGCGGAAACGAGGTGTATTTAAATGAAACTGAAAGCGAAGGGAGCAAACCAATCAATCGGCAACATAGACTTGATGTCGATATGCTTAAGAAAGCTATGATGGCAAAAGAATTGGCGTAGAATAGGGTGTTCCAAAAAAAAGTTTTTTTCGAATTCCATATTTGCTCAACATTTGTTTGAAAACTTATGGGGTAAAGTATTTTCAAGATTTTTTTTTTAAAAGGCTTAGAGGTCGCGCTAATCGGGTTTTCTTAAAGGAAATTAAAAACAAAATTTTCAAAACTTTCGGAATTCTTACAAAGCATTTCTTTTTATATAAATAAATTATAGACCTTACTTTTATGAACATAAATCAGAAGTTTTGGAAATAGTTTAGGACATTTGTTTTTTGTCATATATATAATTTTTATACACCAACGCGTACTGCGTAAGGGGTATATTAACTTTGTCATCCCGTTTGTAACGCCAAGAAAGAGGCTTGGCAGGTATAGAAATATATATATATATATATATATATATATATATATATATATATATATATATATATATATATATATATATATATATATATATATATATATATTTTTTTTTTTGATCAACATCACCTCCTGAGTCAATTTCCGTGTATCCGTCTGTCTGTCTGTCTGTCCGTCTGGAAACCACGCATCCTCCTATACAAAGTGACTTTATTTAAACCGTAAAATGTCTTTAAAATCCACAAAAATTTAAGAAATGCCTTGAAACTTGGCACGTAAGCTTTGGTCTTCAATTCAAATCCTGGCTATGAAATGTGGAAAAATCAAATGGAAACCACGCTTACTTCCCATATAAAGTGGCTTTATTTTAAAAGTAAAATCTATTAAAAATCTGCTCAATTCAAAGAAATGTCTTAAAATTTTGAACATAGGCTTAGATATTTAATATAGACCATCACTTTGATATTTGGAAAAAACCATGCCTAACTCCCATACAAAGTGACGTCATCAAAATAGGAAAACTTTCGTTAATATATAAAACTGAGTGTCATCGTGTATGTCGTGGCTAAATATACTTCAATATGGCCGCGGGGGTATTTTAGCTTCGGTACCCTGGCGAAGCTCCATCCTTACTTGTTTTGATTAGAGTCAGTCATATTAAAAATTTAGTAAAACTCTCCCAAACTACCACTGAATTCGCAAAACAAAGTAAAAAAAAAAAGAAAATAAGAAGAATCTTTGCTCTTCATAAAAATAAATCATTTATTTGATTCCCTACGATGCAGCTTTATGCCCTGTAAAAGATTTTGAAAGTCTGTTTCAGAAGTTGTAAGACTGGAGCAACTGCTTGTTAAGGCCACACCCCTTTCTGCGACATCCAGTTTGAGTGCAATTTTATTATAACTAGTACAATTTTGCGGGCCTCTTGACGTAATTTCCAGAATAATTTAAGCTCTCCTGCTGCAAATCTGCTGTAATTTGAGCGCTCTTCGGAATTGTCAATTTGTCTGTCAAATGTAATTTAAAAAAGACACAGTTTCGATTGTATCGTAAGTTAAATTTTTGAGGAAGGCCCTTTAAAGAAAGGTTAAAAAAGAAAATTTAATTTGTATGCCTTTGCTCCCATTTTAAAATTTTTTTAATGAAAAGCTGACGAAATTCTCTATAGATTGCGTTCATTTTCGAGATAGATTCTCTGTAATCACAATAAATAGAAGAATAATAGGCCGAACACAATGTGCGCGACGAGCGGCAAGCAGCATGTCTCCACTCTGTCGTTGTAGAGAAATGTTGAGCGACTTGATTATAATTAACGCGACAGCAGCAAACTCTAGCTGCTCTTCAACTATTTGTTTATCTAAGTCCATACTGCAATACATATTAAATGCTTTATGTTATAATTTATAAACTTACCTTCAAAACTTTAACTCAAAAAACTTCGTTTACAAAGTAAAAAAAAAGATACGAGCACTTCAACAGCCAAACAATAGTAAACAAAAAACCAATGGTTGCATTCAGCCGACTCAACAGTTGCCGTTTAGAATAACAACACTGAGCTAAAAAAGAAATACATTCAATTTCATTTTAATTTATTAAGGAGCTATTTAGTAACCAACATTTATTGTTTGTTCAAAAGAGATTTAAAAAATAAATAAATTTAACAAATTTCATCATTAAAATTTTTTCATTTTAAAAATTTGTCGATGTTTCGCAAATTGTTTGTCTGCTTCATCAGGGCGTCTTTTATAGTTTTATAGTTAATAAAAGGCGCTCTAATGAAGCAGACAAACAATCTGAGAAACTTCGACAAATTTTTAAAATTAAAAATTTAAATTTGTTTAATTTAAATGTTTTTTAAATTTTTTTTAAGAAAACAATTAATTTTGATTACTAAATAACGCCGTAATAAATTAAAATAATTAAAACGTAACCATAAAATAAAAAAACTGAAATATAATCAAAACGGAAGGCAAACCGTGCACTACACAATTTAATTTTATTTTCAAAGAAGTGAATGAGTGAATGACGAAATAAGAATCCATTCAATGAATGCAAAACTCATTCATAAATAAAAATGTTATTTCACATTAAGTTTTAATAAATTCATTAATTATTCGTTTTATTTATATCAAGTAATGAATAAAAAAAATCAATAATGAATAAGAAATAAGTAAGAATATTAAATTAATAATAAATAACAAACTAATAATGAATAACAAATGTATAATGAATAAAAATGAATAATATATAAAAAATTAATTATTTATATGAAATGAATAGCTAATAAAATATGAATAATGGATAAAAAATTAATAATTGAAAATTTTGAAATTCTTTGTGAAACGCATTCTTTGTGTATAGTATTAAAATGAATAAAATATTTATTCATTACTCATTTTTTATTTATTATTCACTTCTTATTCATTATTCACTTGTTATTTATTATTAATTTCTTAATCATTATTCATTTTTTAATCATTGTTCAATTTTTATTCATTATTAATTTTTTTAAAAAATGATTAATTTTTTATTCATGGCTTCGGTGCAAAAGATTAACTTTTTATTCATGGCAAATGATTAACTTTTTTATTCATGGCTTCGGTGCAAATGAATTCAAAATTAATAATGAATAACGAATGAATAGTGAATAAAAATTAATAACGATTATTAATTAAAATTAATTAATTAAATTAATTAAAAAAAGAATAATTGAAAATTCTGAAATTATTTGTGAATTGTATTCTCGGTGAATAGCATTCATATGAATAAAAAATTCATTCATTATGAATAACGAAAATGAATATTTGAAATTAATAATTAATCAATTTTTTAAAATTAAATGTGAATTAAAATTTTTATTTATAAATCAATTTTGCATTCATTATGGATTCTTATGTCGTTATTCAGTTGTACTTAAAATTCTGAAGTTCAAGCAAAACATCCCTCAATTCACCATAAATTTTACAACATTACAGTTTGCTAAATGCTACCAGTAATAGCAAATGTAAACAATGCCAGAAACTTGCTTTTGCTGCCTGTCAAATTAAAATTAAATTGAAGCTGACGGCAACGGCAGGCGGCAATGTTGCGCGACAAGTCTCCAAAATTCGTCCCATAAGAAATGTATGTAAATGAAAAATGACAATTGGCGCTTGCCGCTCGTCGCGCGTGTTGTGTTCGGGCTATAAATAAAACACAGTAAATGCAACGCTTTTTCTTGTATTGTTCTATGCTTTGGTTGTTGTCCTTGCTATAACAGAAGCATTAATGTTGGCTTTATGTTTCATGTTATTGTGTAAAATTTATATAAGCTAGAGAGTTCAAACATGAATTTTTCTACCAGTGAGGATCAACTAGACCAACAAGTGATTACATCAACATTTTACAAACAGTACTTAAAGCACACCAAAGGCTCAAAGTGTGACATAAAAATGATTTCTGATAGCAATCAACTAACCCCCGAGAATGAGGTAATTCTACGTCAAAAATCTTTGAAGAATTCATAGTTTTGTTGCAAATTTCGAAAAAAAATTTTATATATGACAACCAAAAGACCAAGAAAATTTTCCAAAACTTCTGCCTTATGTACATGATAGTAAAGTTTGGACATTTGTCTTTCGAAATAATGACTCAAAGACTTAGAAAATGTCTGTTATTAATCAGCTTATTCTTAAAATTTGAAAAATCTCCGAATATCCTGATTTTTACGGAAAACCCGATTAGCTCTACCTCTTAACCTATTTCAAAAAATCTGAAAAAATTCTCAAAAATACATAAGACCATAAGGTTTAAAAAACAGCTTCTGTAGATGAGGTCCATAGCCAAGGGGGGATTTTAGGTGTTCAAACCCCGCCCCTTAGGGTCCAGAATGTTTGGTAAAACAACACAAATGAGACTATTAAATTCTAAATGCGATGTTTTTTTTGAAAGGTGAACTGAGATATTGATGTTAATTTACTTGAAGATGTAATAGTTTTAACATTTTCAAAGCCAATTAAAAATACTTCTTTTAATTAATGAAACATTGAAAGACTAACTTTGCTTATAAAAGTCATAATTATTATATTGGAATTTAGCTGCAAGGAGTTCGTATATTAAAGATTCAGTTTTAATTGTGGATTTTGATGTTCAAAAAGCCACTGATATCCGGAAAAACAAATTATAGAAAATTAGCTTGACATTTTTTATGCAATATCTGAGCTTATTGGACCCAAGAACTTTGAGAAAGAATTTTTTAAATTTTTAAATGTTGAATAATACAAAAAAACACATTATGGGGTATTCCACGGAAAGCAGATGACTAAAAAGTTTTGCCATTTTATTTTGTTGTTTTCTTGGTATATAAGACATCTTAAATCTCCAACTTGACACACAAATTTATCCCTGTGCGAAGTCTTTTCCAAATTACAGGTTTCGGTGGTGATTACCTAAAATCTAAATATGCTTCTTTTAGAAAAAGTTCTCAATAAAAAAATATTTTTAAAACATTTTGTACCCTCCAACTCAATGGGGATTTAATGATTTTTAATCATGTTGCCAAATTTCTATAAGAAAATTAACAATTACAGTTTTTTGAACTTCAGCATTTTAAAATTATTTTAATTATGTTAAAAAGTTAACAAACAAATTTTCAGAAACTTTATTTTTAATTTCTTAATTTGCAAATAATTTAAATTTAAGTCCACGACTGATTAAATTCTTAAATATCCAAACAAAAATTACTGTTTATTCTTTTTATAAAAATGTATCTAGCTAAGTAATTATATTCAAACAAAGACTTAATTTGATGTGATAACTTAAATAATATATTAATGTATAAGATATTGGCGCTGTGCATAAACCAGCGGCTCTTGGAAAATAATTTGACATTTAAATATGAATTTTATCAGAGTCGATTCCTCTGCGCAAAAAATTTTAATAAAAATAGAAATGAATGATTTTGTCACTCATGATATCAATTTCTTATGAGGAAATGGAACAGAATGGAACTAAGGACTAAAATTTTTTTGTTCTTTCGTTTAACATATGTAAAATGTCCCATAAAAGTTGTGAATCAAGCTTCAGCAGGTGAACTTATTTAAAAAAAGGTTTTAATTTTTCATAGCTAATTTTAATTTTGATTTTAATAAACTGCAAGAAATCTTAGATATTTTTATTTTTCTAACTAATATTGATGTATTAGTAAAATTTTGCCATAGACATTTTTACTTTTTCTGCTTATTTTCAGAATAATACTTTTTAAAAGGCAATTTAGGATAATTTTTCAATAAATCATAGTCAAAAATCGAAAACTTAGTACTCAAAATTAATTTGTTAAAAAAATTCAATAAACTCTTGCCATCTCTCTTAGGTCTTCTCAAAACAGGCATATTCACAAATAGTCTTAAAAGAAAACGGATTTTTTATGAAAAATTTCCATATACTTGCGTTTAGTTTTTACTGGTATCTACTTGCAGTTTGTCAAGAAAATGCTTTTACATAGTGAAATAATTGTAAATTTTATTTTTGTCTTATAAAAGCTATCATAATTTTTGTTTTGATTAGTTTTGTTTATTGATTTATTCTTATTTATTCAACAACAAAAATGAAGTGGTGAAAAAAGAGGGAACAAAAATCAGCAGCAACAAAAGCAACAACTAAAACTGAAATCACTTCGAAATTTTACTGTCAAGAAAGTGTTTTTACATTTCGTTTTCTTTCTTGATTGAATTGAAACCTTTATTGGTTTTATTTTTTGCAGAAATATGATCAAGTTTTAAAGCAAATAGAGCAAATTATTATTTGTTTTGTCTCTTGTAGCGCTTTAGATATCGCGCTATACAGTAGATATTAATACGAATAAAACTAAAAACAGACGGAACCAAAAACGCCCGGTAAAAGAACATCTTTTGATATAATTCAGTTAATTAAATATAATCATTCCATTAGGAGAACTGTTAAAGAGCTATTTGAAATGTTTTCTGGTACAAGACAAACAGTTTGAAACTTTACAAATCGTGCTGAAAATGAGAAAAGACTGCATCACCATCCATCATTCGGTCGACTACGCATTTTTTCGGAAAGAAGAGAACGGTTCTTGACAAGAGCAGTGAATGACAATCCTGAAATATCTACAAGATCTCTTGCTATTATGTTTAAGGAAGAGTTCGGTGATGTTATTTCTCATGAGTATGTGAGACAATACCCAGAAAGAAAGGCATATCCGTCAAGAGTAGCACGGATCCGAAACATCCGAAACATAAGGAACACTCAGTGAATATGTAACTCCTCTTTAATTGTGAAAAATGCTGGATACATCAGCCCAGAAGCCGGATCATAACCCCATAAGAAATGTAAGGGCGTATTTAAAAAAAAAGGTTGCCAAACGGCAGCCAAAACACGTGGAGAGCTAAAAACTTCTATGAAGAAGAATGGAATAAAATTCCTGTGGGATATGATGAAGAAAAGTTAATATATTCTATTAGAAATAGGTCAACAGCAGTGATTAACTCCAGAGTAGATCACACCAAATATTAATTCTTTAATTATAGTTTTAGTAAAGATTTAATATAAATAGACTTTAGTGAAAAAACACTAAACAACTGTAAATATTTTTTTTTTTATCAAACGGCCTCCCCCCTTACGTAAATCCTTGCTACGGGCCTGCGTTAGCCAAACCCAAAGCACTACGCAACACGAAGATGTGGTTCTTAGAGCAGTTAATCACAACAAAGCACATGAGGAACGTATAAACTGGATCTATTGTGAGCTGTCCTACTGACATTGCAACTCAAATCAGCTATCTGATTGTGTATCTAACAGTCCAACCCATTTGCATGTCGTTATGCTCTGATACAAACTAGCGTCAATTAGCATTCGATACATTAGTTGGCCGTTGTCTGTATGAGTAACTAGTTTTGTGGCGACCTATACTTTATGTTGGCCAACCAACCTATCGTGAGTATCGTATAGGTTGGCTTCGACTATTTGAATGTATTTTATGCTCTTTTTAATTAATCGATAATTAATTAATCCACACAAACTTGTGCTCGTCATCTTGCTTCCGTTGTGGTTCGTGACCTTTTTTGGAAACTATTAAGTTTCTACTATAACAACAACAAAGGATTACTTTCACGCTAAATCCATTTCTAGCTTAGTCAACAGTTGCCGCCTTTATTGTTATTATGGTTTGCGTTAGCATTGTTACATTGTCAGTCATCTCTGCTGATCATCATCGCAACAGAATCCCTTTCATCTCCGCCCCTCCCCTACTTCAACTGCATTTGAAGTATGTGTTTCTTAACTATCTCTTTCAGTTCTTGTTTATATCGAAACTTAAATCAGTCTTAATTGAATGGAAACGGTCAATAAAAACGCATATATATGGTACGTGAAATAGCTTATCAATGTTGCGTAACCAATCATCATTATTTATTATGAATTATGAATCTATGCATTATTTTCGTTTCTTTTATATTTTTCAGAATATGTAATGAAATAATTTCTTGAAAGCCCCGGATAAAAATTATACTAATCAAATATCTTACATATTGAAATATATATAGTAAATCTGAACTGATTTCATAACTGGCCATTTTTCCTAAAATGTATATTGTCGCATAGAAAGATGGTAGGCAGGAAAATAATAATATAGAAAAATTAGTCGACACAGAAACGAGGTGAAAAATTTGAGAAATATTCTAATGATTTCATTTTTCATTCTTGGACTAATTTATTTTGGAATTTTAAGTTAAGTTCAGTGAAATAAAACCCTTCGGAATCTATTTTCAGCAAAATTTTGATTACGGATTTGGTTTTGTGTGAAAATGTACCATGACGCATGCGTGTCACTTTGCCTCTTATTATAAAATAGTTCATAGTTCGCTGATCGCGGTTTTCACACACACTTTTAAAAGTTTGAAATGCTTGATCCATTATGGTTCTTAAAATACTAGATTACGGCTCCAACATGGCACCCACTACCTTAAGTGTCCCATTAATATAGACCGGTAATAACTGTTGTTTTGATAACTTTAAAAGAAAAAAGTTCGGCCTCAATATAGCCAAAACGGAAACCGAAACTCCAAAATTCCTTGCATAATTTTAGATTATATACTATATTGTCCCCATCATGCCACAAACACCAATGTGAAAATACATAAATCGCACAAAAAGTAATTATTTTTTTAATGCTTTCGTAGAGTAGGGGTGGTTAAAGTTGCTCGTACGTGCAACTCGCCCGTATGTGTACTTTGACTGCACGCTGCTGGCTTCACAGGCGACAGCATTTGCTTCATAAATTCGACGGTAAAAGAAACGAGGGTCATGTGCAAATATAATGAGATAGAGCGTAAGCAAGAGCGTACTATGCATAGATCGTGTTACGTATAGGATTGCCATTTATTAAACACTTATGTATTTATAAATTTTTAGCAAAATTGTTTAGAATTGACAAGTACTGTGTGAAATCATATTGAATTTAATATTTTTGTGATTTAAATATTTTTTAACTTGTCCACAACCAATGTGCTTGCGAAAGAAAAGAAAAAGAAGCTCACCATAATATATTAACGGGTGAGCTTATGCAGCTCTGACTCTGCGGCTTTTTAAGTGGCAGACCTTTAGGTTACAAAAATAAATTGTTAAAATTTTAAAATAAATATAAATTTTTACGTGTGCCTATAACTACTAAATTTTGCAAATTGGCCTGGAAAGTAAGAAACATTTTAAGAAGTAAGGATATCTTTCAAAATAAGTTTTCAGAAGATGTCTGGACGAAGAGTCGTATGTTTTTATGGGAAAGTAATAAATATACCTCTTTTACCAAAAACAAAACGAAATTGTGGTTTTTTCAAAAAGAATTAAAGTTCAGTTGGCAAGCCATCATTCGACGAAATTGTAAAACGAAGCGAAAACTAAATTATTTCTTGTCAAGCGAAGAGAAAAACTTAAAATCCAGAAAATGTTACAATAACAGAAATTGAGAGTAAGTTTTTTAAAGGTAAATGTTTCATACATTTCATATATTAATATGTAATCACATAAAATTATAACAAAAATTTTAATTTAATCAATATTGTTATAAAATTATGCTACTTACATTATTACTTATATATTAAAATCCTAAGTTAAAAATATAATATTTGTTTAAAAAATCAAAAAAATAGTGACATGGCAGCCCTAGTATTTGAGTCTGCATCAGTGATGCCAACCCGAATAGAGTAAAAATCCTGAAATGCGACATAAATAATCCGTGTAAGCAAATTTATTTAAATTTTTTTTTTTTAATTTAAAATTAACAGCTAATAAAATCACAGTCAAAGTCGTAAATAGTTTTTAAAAAATGTTTGTATTTTTTTTCAAAATTTCCAATAAACGACATAACTTAAAGTAAAAAAAAAAATAAAATAAGTAACTAAAAGTAAAAATATTTAAAAACAACACAAAACATAACTTTTATTCATTTAAAGAAGCATTCGATTTTTTGTAATCGTTAAAAATACAATAACATTAAAATAAATTCAAATGCTTAAAGTTTTTAAATTAAAAAATAGCAAGTTTTTGTTTTTTTTTTCAAAAAAAAAAAGTTTAAGTTGATTTGTAAAAAATCAATCAAAAATAAAATGATATCACAAAGAGAATAAATTGTTGAGTTGTTATCAGAATTTCCACTCAAAAATACTGGTTCCCCGAGATGAGTTCAGCAATTAGAATATTATTTTAAGAAGGTAAGGCAATAAATTATAATGAAACCCTTTTCTCCTTATATAAATGATGTATTGTATTACTTAGCTTCAATTCGTTTTTTTTTTTTAAATTTATTTTAGCATGTTTAAATTGGAGATCTCAATCTCGAGGAACCAGTTTTAGAGTGCTATTTTTTCAGGAAACTCTACAGAATTTATTGTCTTTGAAAATCATAACAAAATTATCAATATCTTTTTAGAATTACCTGTATAAAATTATGTTTTATAATCATTCATTTGAAGCGAAAATTTTCATAACTGCGAGTCATTTATTTGCATTTCATAACAACTTCATTTCTTTGAAAAGTTTTTTTGAATGTAATATTCCAAGTGTAGATAATAGCAAAGTTTTAACAAATCATGTAAACATAGTTTTGTGTGGTTAATACATTTTTTAAAATTCAAATTCATTTAGACATAAAATTTGGTGAAAAAACAGCGAAATCTACGAAATTTCAGTGCAAAATTCTTAAAAATCTGTAGATTTACCTTATGTTGCCAATCTTATCCGTTAATCTGTTCAAGGCTTAAATATCCGTAGAAAACCGTAACATCGGCGTTGTTGCTCATAGCGCTCAGAGCTGATCAAAATCAATGATGCATCCCATTGATATAAAAAAAGGGCATTTTATAATCTTACTATATAATATTTTGCATTTTACCATGTTTGTATTTTGTTAACTTCCTGTATGCAACACAACTACTTGCTTTTAAGTACTTATGCGCAAAGTAAAAGTATAAATTTATTTTTGTGATTCAGTCCTAAAAAAATATTAGTTAAAAATAATTTCGGTGGCAGTAGTGGTATGGTTTTGCGAAACCCTTGTAAATCTGCCAAGAACTTATTTTTCCCTTGCCTTGTTTAATAAGATAAGGTAATATTTGTAGTTGAAATTATCTCTTGTGGTGGTTACAGCGTCTGTCAAAATCAGGTTTTTACGAATAAATGCAAAAGAAATAACAAAATTTGCAAATTATATAATTCAGCCCAGTGAACCAAAACTATCATTTTTGGCTCTCATAAATGAGCCCTTTTTGTATCATTCGTCGGACTAAAATGCTTCTTAAAACTTAACCTTATTTTGTTCGGAAATAAGTTAAAAAAGAACTATAAATTGTACTTTTTTTTAGTTCGGAAAATTCATTCATGAGCAAAAAATGATTCATTTATTAGGAAGTTATACCTACTAAAATTATAAAGAAGAATTCTTTTTCGGCTTGAATTAAGTTTTTTATGAATTTTGCAAAATATGTACAATTTTTATTCATGGGAAAGGTTTTCACGAATTTAATCTTCTATAGCAAGCACTTTTATGCGACAAAATAAAAATTAAAAATTTATAAAAGTATTCTACCCAAAAACATTCGCAAAACTCTCACCTTACGCAAAACCTTCGCTTATGGTTCAGTGGGTATGTGTTTGACAGCTGCTGTACCCTCCGCTCCGAGACGACGCTACCTTGTTAACAGTGTGGCGACGAGCTTGATAAAAAAAACTAGATCGGCAAAAAAAAAGTTATAAAAAGCTAAATGGCTTGAAAAACAACGTTAAAAAATAGCCAGCTTTTTGCAAACAATTTTAAGTTTTCATTGTATTTTTAACATAAAATTTAAAAATAAAAAGTTTAAAAATTCATATATTCTTATAAAAATAAAAGGTTGGAAAAAGTTATCATTCTTGCACTAGCAACTTATATGTATTATTCCACAATGGATTGATTATATATATCAGATATAAATATTTCCTCTTCATCAGATGAATCGGATGAACTGAAGCTTATATAACCACTACGTGAATCTAAAAAACATATGAAACCATCAGTAACTTTAAAGTCATGACAACATTTTTGTAATCTTTTAAGTGAACATCGAATGTTAAGCAACGAGTTAAGCATTTAATTGTTAAGCAATTTTCAGTGCAATTTCACAAATATTGACGTACATAAGTGTCAATATTATTAAATACCCGGTTCATTTGGTGGAGCTTGCCACTTCACTGCCTATATCTTTACAAGCCGAGCTTTCGTTGCATTTAAATGCAGTCCTCTTTCAAGTTCCGTATACGTTTTAGTGAGTTTTCTTCTTCAAGAGCTGGCTATGCAAATGATCGCCCAACACCCTAACGTCCAAAAACGGAAAATGAACTATCGCCCAGAAAAATGTTTGGGTGATAGTTCATTAGACTAACTTTGGGTAACATACCACAATGAAAAATCCCCCTAAATTTGTCAAATCAATTATCACCCAAAAATGAAAATATACGATTGCCCAAATTTTTATATTGTTAAAAAATATTTAAAACATTAACACAAATATATATAAATAGGGAAATAATTATTTTCCTTACACGAAAGAATGAGGCTCAAAAATTTACGAAAACATTCAAATATTTCACAAAAGGGAAATAATCATTCTGATTTTTAACTTCAGCGTAAATAATACATATTAAACATTTTCAAATAACTATTTCTCTTTAACGAAATGCTTATGTTTATTTATAACTAGCTTAAACCCGCCGCTTCGCCGGGTTTTCAAAAAGTTTTCATTCAAAAATTGATAGTGGGTAGGCTTGATTTTTCGTTACCAAAACGATTTTTTATTGTTTAAGTAATACTACAAATTATTAACCTTAAGATTGTTATATCATCTGATAGGAAATCGAAAACCTAAGTTTTGGATTTAATTTTTTTACAACAAAAACAACTTTTATCCAATTTTTTGGCTTAAACTAAAAATTTTTGAACATTTTTTAAAAAAATTTTTAAAAATATTAATACTTTGGTTTAGTAAAAATTTCAACTTATGTTTGAAGGATATTTTAACAAACAACATTTTTAAAAAAAAATTATTGAAATCCATTGCAAACTGACTGAAATATTTGCCTGCAAAGCTAAAAGTGTGAATTTCAAGTCGTTTTTCTCTCATTCTCAGCTTATAATTAATACTAAAAAGATCTGGTACTAAAATTTTTCACAGTTTTCAAACTACATACAGGATTTTGGTATCAAATTGAAGGAAATTTAAAAGCGTTTATTGGTTTTGTTCTCGTTTAACCGAAGTGCAATTTAATCCATTAGGGCCGAAAGAAAACCATAAAAAACAGACATTTTTAGACTTGAAGCAACATTTTGGTGAAAACTATGTATGCCATTGAGCAGAAATAAGTTATTATTGCATGCTAATTTTACTTTTTTTAAAAAACTGGCACTAAAACTTTTGAAATATTATGCAGTATTTAATGAAAATTCGAGACGCATATGTTTCCATATAGTAACATTGGTTGTTAATGGGTTAAAATAAAGTATCCTATTGCACTCTCTGCTGACCTATAAATATGTGTACAAAATTTTATAAAAATCTGAGTTGTCGTTTAAACGTGATGAGTGAACATAAAAAGTGGCTACAGATTTATTAATAGTATAGATATAGATTTGTCACATAATTCCTTTCGTACAAAGAAAATCATTTTTTTTTTTAAACTCAGAAATTTTTCTTTTTGCTTTATGTGTGCTTTAAAATTTTTATTATTGTATTCGAAATAAATTACTAAACAAAATAAAAACAATCCATTCATTAACTTAAATCATTTAAATTATAAATTTATTATAAAACATAAAAATGTGTATAAACAAACATTTGAGATTTATATGAATGTAAATGTCATTACCAATTTTTGAGATCATAGTAAATTACATCCTATATAAAACAGTTGTACACATTAATAAATTACATAAATTTAAGTGGATTCATTTAGGAAATGTGGAGATCATTTCGAGTCTTTTCATCACAAAGAAAAGTTTTTTATGATGTTTTATCGATCCTGAAGCACCAGCAATTGCAGAAAGTATTTTTTTTTCTAAATCTGTAGTTATAAACCTAAAATCGAAAATAAATTTTATTTTAAAACCTTTATTTAAACCTTTTGTGAAATTTTTCGATGGAAAAACTCATTAAGAAAAATTGAATGAAACTGCAATTTTCGAGGAGACGTAAAGGACGAAATCTAAAAAATAAAATTATTTTTTATACATGTTCTGATCAGAATTTTTTAACATATCAGATGATTGTCTGAAATTTGTGCAGATCAAATCGTTTTTTCTTAAAAAATGTTTAATTCGAAGAATCCCACACAAGGTGGAAATTTATTTATTTCTGATTTTAGTTTTATTAATATTTATTTGTGAAAAAATACGTTCTACATTTGCTGTTGCTATAGGAATCGTTAAAACATCATAAACTAGTTTTCTAGTAATGGGAAGACTTTGAAATTATCTACACGTTACTGATTAAAAATTGATTACTAAAAAAGTTTCAATATTATTTTCATTCAGTAAATTCAAATGACTGAAATAAACATGACGCAACTCATGTCACTCATCGTCAATTTCTTGCAATTTTTATGATTGAATGACATAAGGCAGAAAAACACAGAAATTGAAAATAGTTATAAATAGTTATATGAGGAGGTCCATAACAAAACGCAATAATTACAATTTTTAAGAGTTTCGCTTTTTTGACTAAATCCAATTCTACACATTACAATTTATGTAATCATTGTTGTAAAACATACCAATATTTTTACCGTTATTCAATACCAAATATGATGGTTCAGATCAAAATGCAACAATTCCCTATCTATGCAATAAACAACTTAGAGGTATTGCTATTGGTATTGTAAAGTCAATATTAAAAATAAATATTATTGTTATGGCAACTCTACAATAAAAATAAAATTTATTGTTTGTTAACTCTTCAAAATAGATTTATTTTATGTGTATGGTAGCTCTGCAATGACTGTAACACGGTACGCATTTTTATGGTAACAACTGTTGTTAACCCATTTTTGTCCAGCGTGGCGTATAAGCAACGGTTTACTTTTCTTAACCTGGAGGCCATGCCGTGATAGATGATATATGATAATCGACCTGTTTTCGCTCAAGGCTGAACAATTACGTTTACTTACATTTCCAAGCTTGGGAAATTTGGGAATTTTCCATTGTTTTTTAATCTTTATTTTTAAATGTCTAAAAAATCTAAAAGAAGATGAAGTAAAATATAATTCTTATACGATCGTCTTAGGACTTATATTTAACTCTTGTGAATTTTTATGAAGTTCGGCTGACATACGTGGCTCCCGCGGGTTGACTCAACGAAATACGTTTTTGTATATTTTTTGTTGTGTTGTGGAAATTCTTGAGATCAGTATTGGTGCAAAATGCTCGACTTTGCTTGTAGAATATCGTACAATATCAATCAATTTGAAAATTAAAAAGCTCGAGGTGGCAACTCCATTTTTACATTTTTTTTTTTTTAAATTTTTGATTTTTTTTTTTCTAAGTTACACCAAACTAAACATTTTTGGAAAGTTTCATCATTCTAGCTCAGCTGAAACATGGGTCAGTCCATAATGGGTTAATGCCTAGTGCTTTTATTTTTTATTGAATTGTCGGTGAATTACATATTAAATCGAGTAAATTTTACAAAAAACATATATGGCAGAAGCAACAGTAGGAAGTTTAAACGTCAGGAAAAGAAGAAGTGATCCTATACAGAGAACGAATAATAGGAGTGCAAACCGTCATAAAAAGTAGTTGTTTCGATGTCTTGATATCTTTGTTATCTAAAAAAATATATATATTTTTTTCGCAGATATGCTGATAAGGATCCGTTGCCTCTGTTCTTTCACAAACCATGCAGACACAAAAAAAAGTGATTACAAATGTGGAAAGTTCCCTTTGATTGTTAACAATCGAAAGCTGTTATATAAAAACAAAGAAAAAATTGATCAGGACCAATATCTGACACGGCTTATGGTTCCATATGCACCCAAACGCCTTAAGTTTACGCCAGAATGCAAAAAGAATTTCCCCTGCAACTATTTTCTAAAACACAAGAACATAGCAGAGAGGGTTTGTCAAGCCTTCTTTCTGAAAGCATTGTTGATTACAGGTAGGAGAGTAAATACTATAGCAAAAACTATTTATCACGGCAATATTCCTAAAGAAAATAGAGGTGGAGATAGGTTGACAGCTACGTTTAAGCCAAAGAAAGAAAGTGTACTCAAATTCCTTAAAAATATCCCATCGAAAGAGAGCCATTATAATAGAAATATATCTCAAAGATGCTATCTTTCATCAGAACTCAATATAATATAATTGTGGAGGATTTATAATGATTTAGTAGATAATTCACTGAAAGGTAAAAAAACATATTTTTGGAATATTTTCAACACCCTTAACATGGATTCTCCTCCCCTGCGACAGATGTGTGAGCTCAATGCTTATAAAATAAACAGAAAATCAAACTGGAACAACATATGGACTTAAAACCACAACTAATTACTCAACAAAGGATTCACAAGCTAAGAGCCAAATGTTTTTATGGAATTGCAAGAGTTGAGCCTCCTAGATCTGTGAGCTTATGTTTCGATATGCAGCAAGTTCAACCATTGCCACGCACTCCTATTCAAGAAGCGTTTTATTCAAGGCAAATAGGCTTTTATACTTTATGTGTTTTTCGACATGACATCTAAGGAGCCCGTGTTTTATACCTGGACAGAAGATCAAGCTGGAAGAGGTTCTGCTTTATTGGTACATTTTAGTGCAGTCAATTTGTTGGATGCAGATACCTTACGATTATTATGTGACGGTTGTGGTGAACAAAATAAAAATATGCATTTCATACATACTAGAGCACAGCATGAATATATTCATCAAGTGAATATACCCTGATTCTCTGCTGTATCAGTCACGGCAAGCAAGGCTGCAAGCGAATAAATGTAAACAACAGGTCCTGTAGAAACAAGTCGTGTAGCGCAAGAGAATAACTTTTTATTTGTTCTCTGTTCTCTTTTCATACACTTTTGCACTGAGGTGAGCTTGCGATCTACGAGTTGCTTCAGTTATTTCTCTGAGTACTTAATAAACTATATGAATACTCAGGAATCTGCTGTAGTGACCTGAATAAGAATCAGGTATGTTGGTTTTTTCCCGCAAAAGGCTTTATGTTATTCTAAATGCATATTTGTGTTATTTTCTGTTGCTTTATTTGCTACATTCGATACAAAAAACACTTTAACTGTCGATGTCCTATTATTTTTTGCTCTTCTACATTTCTCCCGGACACACCTACCCCTATCTACCACCCTTCTTTGGCTTTACAATAAACACACGAGCTGTCGAAAATAGTTTATATCGGCCGTAGCTGAACTCCTAGAGGGGTGAAATATATGAAATGGTCCTATTATTTTTTGCCCATCAACATTTCTCCCCAACACACCTATGGCCTATCTACCACCCGTTTTTGGGTACGAAAAAACATACTTTTCGTTCTACGAACGAACGAATAAAAAAATATTCGCTAAATATTCAGGGTATGAGCACTGATATTTTTGTTATTATTATTGCTTTATTTGCTACCTGATGTTGTTACTAAAGCATCGTGCTCTTATTCTCTTTGTTTCTTAAACCTGAATAAAACAAAGAGAGTGTAAGATCAGGTATAAGCAAATCAGAAAAGGTATAGAGAAAATTGTTTATTCTATAGCAAGAGAATATATTTAGGGAGGCGAAAAGCATACTCATGCAGGGCTCTAATACATACCTTAATGCACTGGATGTTAAGAAGTGCTCCAAAACAGCTGAAGCAAGTATAACTATATTTTCCTGTCC
Source organism: Coremacera marginata (assembly GCA_914767935.1). Classification (NCBI taxonomy): domain Eukaryota; kingdom Metazoa; phylum Arthropoda; class Insecta; order Diptera; family Sciomyzidae; genus Coremacera; species Coremacera marginata. The sequence goes on from OU612045.1 coordinate 68,218,419, forward strand.
GAGGCCATAGGTTTTTGTCAGCTGATAGAGTTTTTGGGAGTGTTGAAAAAGATTTGCGAAAAAAACGACTATTCTTGTTAAAGAAGGTTATCACAAAGTTTATTCTGTGCATGGGCAAGTTAAAATTTTAGGAAAGGATTGGCACCTTAAGGATTTGAAAATGTTGGCAGGATATTACCGTCTTATAAATGGCATACAGAGTATAAAAAGTTTTTTTTTAAAACTTTTGAAAACTACAAAGTTGACGACACAGAAAAATTTTCTAGCTTCATTAAAAGAGGCAAAAAACCCCCCTGTTGGCTTGATGGAGTTCCTCTTGGTGTTGCATTTATGATAGTTCCGAAAAGAAAAAAGATGTTGGTAAACTTTTGGAAAAATATTATGGCCAACAGTGGTCAAACGCTTCGGAGTTAGAATATTATACAAATATATTTTCGGAACAGCAAGGTAATAGTGCCACAGAAACCGCTGATATAACCTTATGCGACTCTTTGTAGGAGGACACTGCAATGAAGTGTAACACAATGTTAATTTTTTATTGCTTGAATACTTGAATACACTTCTATTCAAATCGAAAAGGTATAATAACAATTTTTTACTAAGCAAAAAGGCACAATTTCAAATCTAGTTCATATCAAAACGCAGCAAATGCATGAGTTCATAACAAAATGCTATAAATATTATGTAACGGACCAAAACGCAACAATTCCAAATTTGATATCTAAATAACTTTTTAATTAATTGCCAGATAAACTATTTTATTTATGATATGTTATTCTCCCTAGAAAACTATCAAGCCAGAACAACTGTTACAATAAAATATATATCCTACTGGCTTGAATTACATTTCTTCGCTTTTCCAAAAAAGTGTTATGGTGTGTTATTGCGTTTTGTTATGGACCTCCTCATATAGTAACATACAATTAAATAAATTTTATCTATTGTATTTGATTTTAAAACTTGAAAAACTGGGTAAAATAAAGAAACTTTACATTTTGTAACCGCAGTAGAAATTAAGTCTAGTCGAAGTTAAGTCTAGTTAATTTCACTTAAATTTTTTTATTTTTTTTTTCTTTGCCAAAAGTTACGATGCGCAAAATTTTGTGTTTGATTTTGTTTTATAAAAATCATTTTTTCATTTGAATTATAATAAAAGCGTACTTTAGCACAAACTAGGGGAAGACGGGGTATATTTGACACTTTCATTTAAAAGTCCTGTATTTTATACAAAATATAATATAATTTTAAAAGAGGGGCATATTTGACTTATTTCCGTGATATTTTTTCGGCTTAAGTGTTATTTAGCTTTCTTTTAAATTAAACTTATATATTATAATTTGTTTTTGAATAATTTCTTAAAACAATAGTCAGTGAATTCATACTTATTCAAGCGTATGATAGAAAAACATAGTAAAGCTACATAGCTTTGGAAATAAAGACAAAATTCAATAGTTTTTAGAAAACTCCTTATTGTATTTAACATCAATAAATGTTCAATGGGGTACACTTTACATTTGTCAAATTTGCCCCTTCTACAAAATTCAAAGGTGCTCCATTCTACTCACCGTATCGTTTTTTATTTTTTGCAAATAATATTACATTTCAGATAAACTCACTTTTAATTTTCATAACACACATAAACAGAGTAACACATTTTATAAGATGCTTAAGAAAATGTCTTTTATTATTTAAGAACGTAAGTTCTGTCCGAGCTACCGAAAATTACAGCTATGGTCGCGAAAATTTAAATACACGTGCAACTTTATTACGCATTGGTATATAATCGTGAAATTTTTTAACGTTTCGTTAAGTGATATTAGGGTACTTTTCACATTGTTACATTTTTGATAAAAACCCCTATTCACACTACAGAGAGTGAAGTCAAATGTACCCCAGCGTCAAATGTACCCCGTCTTACCCTACTCGTATGAGCAACGGCTACGATGCGAATGCTCAGAGCAACATAGAGTTTATTGCAACTCTCGCAAGCACAAGCAGTTGAAAAGAAAACGACCAAGCAATGCGTGTCATCGGAAATGATTTAATACAAATCTTTACATTTTAATCAAATATACTTAAGGACCAACCAAAATAGACGAGTTGCTCCGTAACGAGTAGAAACGAAAATGTTCGCTTTAATGCAATTCAGTGTTGTTATAAACAGAAATTTAATGAAGCTGAAGGATTGTCCATATGTTTTGTTCCGTAAGAACCGAACTGCTAGCGTCTCGTTTCGTCTATTTTGGTTGGGCCTTTACTGTTGAAATTTTGAAAAGAAAATGTGCTGTAGCACAAATTATCTAAAACTTATTTCATAAAAATCGGCCCAGTAACATACTTTTGAAGTCTTACAAAAATTTGCAATTCAATTTTACATAATAGCAGATTGCTGCATTGTGTATTTTGTTGGTATTTCTTTGTTGTTGGCATTTTGCTGCGCATAATCGCGTGGCTGAGAGCCAAGCACCATAACTGTCACTAGACGAATGACAGAAAACGTAACGCTTGAGTTTTTGTTCAATACTTGATTTCACTCGCTATATAAAATCGATTCTACAGGAGTAAGCTTCAAGAAAACAAAAAACTTCGAGTCCCTTAAAGAAATCTTAAGTGACAGCCTATTCAAGAAATTTCACTTTAATCCAAACAAAAGCAATACCTAACGTTCATGCAGTAAAAAAAATCAAGTATTTTAAAGTGATTACGAAACTTTTCAAATTTCCCACAACTTCATTCCTTATTAGCTTAACTTCTCCGAACAACAATATTAGAGTTTGAAATCACAAATCGGGTTATTTTTCTCTTTCCTTACTGAGTAACAATGATTGGTATGGCATTGCTTGACGCAGACAAGTCTTCCACATATGGCTGCTTCAGTCCAGGAAAAAAAATATTCTCGCATCTTGGATGCGATCAATAGCTTGAATTATTTATACAAACAGTTTTCCCTTGTATTTTACTAACTTGTTCTGTATTTCTTTGCGGACGTACCTCACATATTCTGCAAAATTATTTCTTTACTAAACGATCGGCATCGATCAATCTCTGATCGCGTAGTACACCAAACGTTAATGGTTCTTGGTATGTCGTCTATCCCTATATATATGTATAAACCTACATACATAGATACATCTAAGTTAATGTGTATGTCCGTCCGTATGTTTGCCCATGGAATTGCCACGAATAAAATATGCGCAATCGTGATGTAATGCTGCTTCGAACCAATGATCGACTTCGATTACTTTGACTGAGACTCTGTCGCTGGATGATTCCGATCATCATGATCGTTACTTAAGCGTCAACATTTTTCAATGTTTCTGTTGATACTGCTGGCTTTTGTAGCTAATATTGTTGTTGTTGTCGCTGTTGTTGTTATTGTTGTTGTTGTTGTGTGGTCATTATAATTGTCTTGTTGCCGATACAATTCTTTTGACAATTTCTCTTTATGTGTCAACATGTTTTGACTTTATTGGGCATTTGTTATTAAGACCTTTGCACGGCAATTATTTCGATAATTGTTCGATAATGACATTAAAAAAAAACATCATTAAGAACCCTAATAATTACTTTCAGGTACGCAAGGCGCTCATAGAAGAGGCCATGCGGTGTCAAAAACTCTTATATAAAGTTTTTTATAATATGCTCATGCACAACAAGCATTCCAACATAAAAGAACTATCGATAATTTTACTCAAGAGGCTAACGCCAAGGAAGCCTTTCCATTCTAAAGAATAATTATCTATGAGCATGCATACACTTGAGCAATGTCTGCAATAGATCTTTTAAGATCAAAGAATATATAAAACGCTTGCACGTTACTTCAAATATTTTGTTCAATCTTGTTTTATCAGCAAGAAGTAAAAAAAAAAACAAAAATGTGTCAGCATTTATGCACCATAATACTTTATCTTTCCAAATTTTTCTCTCAGATGTTTCAACTAATGTTAAACATAAGCAACTCGTTATAGAACAACATTTACAATAATACCACAAAAGAGGAAAAAACGGTGTTCTGCACGTCCTACTGATGAAATCTCATTGTTAACTCAAAGTCCAGTAAATATAAAGTCAAAAGATCGGACTAACTACAATTTCACCAACAACTAGTCAGAAGCTGCAACAAAGTCTACAAGACTGCCAATAATTCATATGTTTTTTGACATTTACTTGTCATTTGTTAGTTTTCGTTTTATCACTTCGTTACGTGCTCCATCCGTGTACTACTTAGTTCTTCTTGTTTTATTCAGAAACTTTTGTCCCCTTCATAAAAGTTTCTGTCCATTTTTTTACCACCTTCCTTAACTTTATAGTCTTGGAAAGTTTTTCTTATTACTATAATATGGCAGCCCTCCATCCAACTCAACCAACAATTTTATGTTGTAAATAAGCAGAACTGCTTTCCTAGTTTTTGTTCCTGTTTATGTTTTATTATTTGCTGAAGTTTTTGTTATTTTTACTTGTTGTGTTCTATTTAGCTATAGTCGTTTTTTATGTTTGTGTTGTGGTTGCTATCTTATTGATCACTTATGTCACTTGTTGGCTGTTGTTTTTTTACATTATTATCGTGGTTGTTATTGTTGTTACTGTACTCTTCCCAAGATGTCTCTAATGATGCATGGTAAGACGATTCGTGGGAACCGAGTAGAGTTCTTTCAATATATTAGTTTCAACAAAAGTGTCAATCAAAAAATTCTCGCTGAGCAAAAACAAAGAGAACTTTATTCGATTAATTTTCGTTTATAGTCATACTTTATGATTAGTTCCAAGTAAATTTGAATCGAAACAAGCGAGACAGAGTCGATTTAAAGTGATTTATTAGGTGAGCTACTGATATAACTTAAAAATGTGTTTAAAGAAAGCAAAAATGAAGATTTTTTCAAAATATTTCTTGATATTTTTTCTGTACATGCATGAAGATGTTGTCACCATACTGCTTTGTTTGTGTAACCAGAGAACCTATTTTAGGTCCAAAATTTCGATTTTATAATATAATACAACTTAAATTCAGGTAGTTACTTTACTAGTATCTATCTAGTTGATAGATAGAAACGTTCTAGTTTGAACGTTTTTGTTCAAATTATAAATATTCAAATTATATTTTATAAAAATATATTGTGTTTATTTTGCCTATGAATATTTTTCAAAAATAAGAAATGATTACATGTTTGAATAAATAAAGATAAAAGAAAGATACGTTCACAAAACAAAAATATTCGGTTAAGTATTCATTTCTTTCAATATATTAGTTTCAACAAAAGTGTCAATCAAAAAATTCTCGCTGAGCAAAAACAAAGAGAACTTTATTCGATTAATTTTCGTTTATAGTCATACTTTATGATTAGTTCCAAGTAAATTTGAATCGAAACAAGCGAGACAGAGTCGATTTAAAGTGATTTATTAGGTGAGCTACTGATATAACTTAAAAATGTGTTTAAAGAAAGCAAAAATGAAGATTTTTTCAAAATATTTCTTGATATTTTTTCTGTACATGCATGAAGATGTTGTCACCATACTGCTTTGTTTGTGTAACCAGAGAACCTATTTTAGGTCCAAAATTTCGATTTTATAATCCGCAAGTTAAATATAATTCAGATAACAAAGAATAACAAAATTGACCTAAGCCCCACGAGATATTAAAGTCGATTACATCAATCAATCGACAGAGTTAAAAAAAGGTAGCGTCCATTCCATATTGAAGATTTTGTCTGTCTTCAATATACTATCCGACTGCAAATTATTAAACTTTTGAAAAATAGTAGAGTCAGATAAGTTTCTGATTTGATTTGAAAAGTCACACTTTTTAAATATCGACTTTATTGAAACTCACTAACTTCTTTTCCGAACCTGAACCCAGAAATTAAAGTTGATTTAAATCTTTTACAGCTTTTTTTTAGATGAAACAAACCCTTTTTTTAGACTTTTTTTCTAGAAAATATAAGGTAGCGTCCATTCCATATTGAAGATTTTGTCTGTCTTCAATATACTATCCGACTGCAAATTATTAAACTTTTGAAAAATAGTAGAGTCAGATAAGTTTCTGATTTGATTTGAAAAGTCACACTTTTTAAATATCGACTTTATTGAAACTCACTAACTTCTTTTCCGAACCTGAACCCAGAAATTAAAGTTGATTTAAATCTTTTACAGCTTTTTTTTAGATGAAACAAACCCTTTTTTAAGACCATAAGATTTTGATTAAAAATTATCATTTTCATAAATTTGTGTTAAATTTGGTATAAATAACCATGAAAAATCCCTAATCTATGTTTTTCTAAACATTACATATAGCAATGCTATCCATTTTTAATATTTTAAAATATGAATTTATTTCATAATAATAAATCATATTTTTTTTATTACGTATATAAGGATTTTTCTTTGAAAGTTAACTGATCAATCTGATCTATACTATTATATAAATGGGTAATCACGTTTGTTCGGGACCGCAAAGCTTCAGAACGTCAAACTCTATTTCAATAATTCTTTTTCAATAGAATAGCTATGGAATTCAGTTAGTATATATTTCTGGTATTTTGGTTTTTCAGTTAGTTTTGGATGAGAGAAAACACTAATCGATGTTTTTTAATTACAAAAACAAGAGTTATTCGAAATCAAGCCAGCCTACCCGCCACGTCCCCTATATTTAGAAAACATAATAACACGAGAACTGTTCAGCTGATGTGATTTAGATGAGTAAAGCCAAAAAGATGTTTTGATTCACTAAGAGGGTGATTTGGAGCATATTGCTTCCCAGATAACAATTTCACCAAAATATTTGAAGTTATTTCAACTCAACTTGGAAAGACCTTATGCAAAAGTAATTATTCAAAATTTGCTTGAAACGCCATGAAAATTCCATTTTCTTGTATAATTTTTTATATAAAGCTTTATTTAATGGTATATTTTCGAAAGTATCCAAGAAGATTTTTAGTCGAATATAATACCATATGCATCTTTATTCATGAAGAAATTTTTTGGAAGTATTTGAGTGAATTTTTAATCAAATATAATGCCTTTCATAATGCCTGCACTAAAAAAGTGCGTGGTCAGATAATAATTGCGCCCTCTTTTCAGAATCTTATTTAATTTTATTGTAAATTTAGCTTTCATATTTTTATCAATAAAAGAACGAACCTAATAAAACAAATGATCACAAACCGAAAAATGACAGCTAAAACTATGTTCAAGCCGAGCAAATTTATAAAGAGCATTTGAAACAAATTCATCAAGTGAAGCACCTTCAAAGAAGAAAGATCAAGAGCGATTAAGAGCAGCAAACGGAGCTAAAGTCACGTTTTTTTCATGAACTGAAGTGAGAATTCTTGCTCTAAGGCAGTGGTTCGTTGCACAACACGCGGGCTTCGTTTTATTTATGAATTAAATATTTTGCAATGTTTAAGCAAAGTTGGTGTGTACAATATTTTTTTTCGGAAAATTTTTATTGTGTTATTTTTATTTTTTTGTGAGTAGTTCTTTAAAATGAATTTTTTAAATTAATGCATTCTTCTAAATCTAACATTTTTAAAAAACTGTTATTTTTACCACTAGAGGGTAATTTTAAAAACTGTGCGCTTCTCTAAAAAACTGAATTTTACAGTTTTAACTGTAAATATGGTATCATGGTTATAACGAAGATAGAAATACAGTGGCGTTACGATTTGAAGTTTCTCACACACGAGCGCAATTCTCCGTTAATTACTTAAAAGATCTTTGGCAACACAATTGAAATAAAAATGAGTGGATCTTCACTGTAACAACTTCATTGCAATAGCTACGTATTTAGATCCTCGTTACAAAACAAAATGTTTTTAATGAGGTGACCAAAGAAAATATTGAGCTGAATTGATGAGCTTGTAAGACAGCATGAATAATTTTGAGGCAAATCAAGCAGAGGAAAATTGATGGTTTTGCAAAAAAACGAGCAAAGCTCGAATCGCCACCAGTAGATCTATCTAACAATATCTTTTTATCAAACTACTGATGAGTAACGATGACGATGATGATGATGATGATGATAATGATGATGATGATGATAATAATGATGATGATAACACAGCAGAGGACAGCCAACCTGTTGAAAAATTCATCTTTGGAAGCATGCACCCAAATCAAATATAAATCTGAACTTCAATCCCAAATTTTATATAATAAAGGAAAAGCGAGTTAATCAAAACACGCCATTTTTGGATAAACATTGAAAGAAAAACGTCAGTTCATAATTGAAGCCGGAATGACCATAAATCGTCAATAATAGCAAGCCTGCTCACGAGCTCAAAAGTTGCTTGAAGTATGCTGGAAGAAATGTTTTCCAGCTTCATAAGAACAAGCATCAAGAAGAATAAGCATTAAGATTAACAAGCAAATGTCAATTTGTCGTTTTTTGTTTGCTTATGTTGTCATTAGTGTCCGACCGAATATTCGGTTTCGGCTTTGGTATTCGGCTTATTCGGCCGTTTTTTTGACCTTCAGCTTCGGCCTAAATAGCCGAATATTTTGGCCGAATATTTATACTCCAACGCGTACTGCCTAAGGGGTATACTCGTATTAACTTTGTCATTCCGTTTGTAACGCCAATAAGGAGGCGTGGCAGGTATAGAAAAGTATATATTCTTTTGATCAGCATCACCTCCTGAGTCGATTTCCGTGTGTCCGTCTATCTGTCTGTCTGTCGACACGATTACAGCCGTAATTTTAAAGCTATCGCTTATATCAAAATGTAAGCTTCTTTTTAAAAAAGGAAGATCAAGATCGAGAATGAGCCAAATCGGATGAAAACCACGCCTACCTCCCATACAAAGTGACTTTATTTTCAGCGTAAAATCTCTTCTAAATCCACAAATATTAAAGAAATGCCTTGAAATTTGACACGTATGCTTTGATATCAAATATAAATACTCGCTATGAAATTTGGAAAAATCGGATGAAAACCACGCCTACCTCCCATACACAGTGACTTTATTTTAACAGTAAAATCTCGTCAAAATCCACAAACATTAATGAAATGCCTTCAAATTTTGCATATAAGCTTTGGTCTTCAAAATAAATCCTGACAATGAAATTTGGAAACATCGGATAAGTACCACGCCTACCTCCCATACAAAGAATCTTTACATTAACCGTAAAATCCCTTAAAAATCTGCTCAAATTGCAGAAATGCCTTTACTTTTGTCTTGACTTTAATAATAGGCAGCTAAGGGTAAAATTATATTAGGCGTATGGCACAAATATTTTTGCAGATTATATATACATATTTTATAGACTTCGAAAGACTTCGGATAGACTTCAGTACGGCCGCGGGGGGGTATTTTAGCTTCGGTACCCTGCCGAAGCTCCACTCCTTACTAGTTTTGCTTTGTAATAACTAAAATTTTTTCTATAATTCGTTAGGAAAATTTAAGTATAATTCGATGAATTCCGTTTAAAATTTCATACTCTTTCTCTACCTTTCTTTTCTTCCATAAGTTTGGCTTTAGCTCGTTGAAAACTTTATTCAAATGATAAATGCAGTGAGTCCGACCGACATGGGTAGATAAAATCGTACATGTGGAAGGAACTGGAAGAAAACTCAAAAATTTTTGATTTTCAGCCGACCGTCACATTGTCTCAATTGTAACGTATTTGTTTTTGATGCCGAAAGAAATGAAAAAGCCGAGCTATGCCAGAAATTTTCTGTCAGATTTCAGTCAGTATTGAACTTCTGTAGCTTTTCTCGACTAGATCGATATAGATTTAAGTCTTTTCTACGTCATCCTCACGTTATTAAATCAATTACAGAAATATAAGAACTCCACAAAATGACATAAAATTAATTTAATCAATTCTGTATCTAGTCGAAAAAGCTATAGAAATGCAATGCTGACAGAAATCAGGCAGAAAAACTCTTGCGTGTAACTCGAACTTAATATTTGCCTTTTTTTTACTGAAATGAATAAATAACGAAATCCAGTATTAAATTTCATAATTTTTTGTACTTGAAAAATTTTCAATAATATTCGGCTTTGGCTTCGGTATTCGGTCGAATACTTCCACTTGGTCGAACATTCGGCTTCGACCAAAATTTCACATTCGGCCGGACACTAGTTGTCATATGTTGTTTGCTTCAAAAATAAATTTATTTATTGTAAAAAATCAATCATTATATAATTATTTAAAAGTAGCCTTGACAACTACCTATTTTCTCAGAGCATCGAGATTTTTTATGCGATATGATTTTTTTAACAAATGCTGGTTGACAAAAACACTATTACTCCTACCTTGTAAATTATTACATCATGATATCAATACATATAAGCAAATTAAATAAACATAAATAAATAGCAACAAATAAATATTTGTAACAAGTTAATATTGGTTACAAGTTAAGATCGCTGAATGCAGCCAATGTGTATTTAACGCAGCTAATAACGAACGCTCTATTTCTTGGCATACAGATGGTGATATGCCAATGAACTGTCACTTCTACCTGGGTTCTTGTAGCATGTCTGTAGCATACAGGAGCAAGAGTAGAATACGAGAGAGTCGCAGACACTTCAAAAGAGCTGTGCATCATTTCTGTTGTTGGTGCTTTCTCTTAACTTCTCTCTCAATAAAATAAATTTGCTACCGCGTCAGCGTCAAAAATACCGTTAAACTGCTGCTTGCTTCATATAACACATGCAAAGACATTTATATGGTACATTATTGTTTAATTTGTTCAATAGTTCTGTTCAGGCTATGGGTTGGTGCGTTCAGCAAAAAAAACAAAAGAAAACCCGATTTCGATATGGCCGAATTTCGGCCACAGGCGATACTAGTTAACATTAATGACATAATGCGACATATACTTTGTTTATCCGACGCTTCAATCGATTTGATCACAATCGCTTTGAGTCAGAACGATTTTATGCCGTGTGTTTATACGCAAGCAGCAAGCGGTTTCACTGAAAACGGTAATCAAAGTGTTTTGAAAATTTGAATTTTTTTTTTCCTAAATAACAATGAAAAACCATAAAAATTTCAAATTATTTCTTTTTTTAATTTTGCATATAAAACAGCTATAAGCTGCTTACCCAAAACCAAAGCATATGAGCTATTTTAAACTGTCTTGAAGAATAAGAACCGAATTGAAATGAGGTTTTATTCAACTGGCTTGAAATTTGCGAAACGGTTTGAAATTCGAATTATGCAAAGGTTTTAACCAAAACGATTTGAGTCGAACCAATTTAAAGAGTCGGATAAACTAGGTAATAAGTGCGTAAAAATTAATGTTTTGATTATTAAAAGATCCGAGGTAAAAGCTATGTCCTTAAGTAAACTGAAAAAGTCTCCCAAATACTTCATTAAAACGCCTAAGTTTTACATGTTAACCTGGCAATTTTTATTTGGGCGTTTAATTAACCAAGTATTTGGTAATTTATAGGTACTTAATTTCAAAAAAAATTAAGTTTCAAAAATATTACTTTTTTCCGGGCTTTGGTTTTTTTTTTTTTTTTTTTTTGAAAATAAACCTTTTACGCCTCTCGTTCTGTGATTTGCTTGATTGAAATTGACACTACAAAACTTTTCTTTTTTCGACACCGTTTGTCTTAGAAATTTATTGCTTCTTTGCTGCTTGCGTTTTTTATAACAAGAATATTAAATTAAATATCAAATATAAAAATCGCCCGCCGTGTGGATTTGATTAAGAGCGATTAAGAGTTCACTACACTACGCACTGAGCCAAGCTCCTTTGTTACGCAGAGTCACTGAATCAATATTAATTCCAGCTGCAGGTAGGCTGTAGCACAGTACAATAACCTATTAATAGATTTTTGTTGCATGGCTATCAATAGATCACTGTGATATACTGCATCTGTTAATATATCATCTGTTAATATAGCTGCAGTTATGTCAGCAAATAGTAGCAATGCTGCTTGTATTATTGTGTAGAGCGATGGACTGGTCATCGAAATTTCCTCGATCGATTCCCACGGCGTGCAAAGAATTTTTTTGTCTTTGTTTCTTTTCTTTTTGTTGATGAAATGCAATAAAATTTACTGGTGTGAATATTAACGTGTGTTTTTTAATTTACTTTATGTTATTGTAAAATTTTTGAATTTTAAAGTTATTTTATTACAAAAAAAAAACCATTAAATTATTAAATCTATCGCTTCTCTCGTGTGTCCAACGACGCACCTGTGTTTTTTTTTTGCAGAAAATAGCTCAAAGGTATGTTTAAGCCATTCATTGTAGTTTTTTTCAATTTTATGGATTTTGGGCTTAGGTGAATCAAATATTTTTTTTTGGCAGGGTATCTAAGCATGTGCCTTCAAAGCAATGTATTAAACAATAAATTGCTTGAGTGAATAAGCATAAGCTTATAATTCCCATACAATTATCTTTACCCAAGCTGACTTAGGTGATTTAACTATTCTTTTTTTTTTCTCGATGTAGGTGTTGATTTTAGCCACAGGCCTCGCTATGTGTTAATCTGGCGCTAATCCCAAATATTTAAGCATTTTGAAAACAAATCTAACGTAATCTAATACAATATATATGTATTTTTAATATACAAAAATTTTTATTTTATTAGAAACTAGCTTATACCCGGCGCTCTTCGCTGCGCTCAGCGCTTATCCCCTAAAAGAGGGTGTAGCTTTAGTGAAGCCATACTTTTATAGTAAGTTCGTACCGAGTTTTATTGACGTGTGACTTATTTCGAAAACTATACCGAATATTTGGGGTGCCGAAAAAGTACCACGCCCCTCGAACAACGCCCATAAAATATTACCAGTGGAACGGCATGTGTAAATTGAGGTCGAATACTGAATTCCGAGACTGTGCGACCTACAAAAAAAACCAAAACTGGTCGATATCGAAAGTTTTAGGTGTATTTAAGGTGCCTTTTACGATCGGCACCAGACTTCATAGGAACCCTCTCAAGGCTTTGGTATAAAAATTGGCTTAGCGGTTTCGGAGTCCTTAAGTGATATACACATATACCCACATACGTATATACATGAAGTCGCCTCACGCTCCATAGAAAAAAAAGTTGCTTAGTCCGGTTCTTCAAAATAATCCATGGCTTATGTTACGATGATCCCCAAAAAATTTCGACTAGAAATATTGCCTGGTATGGAAGTTAAAAAAAAACAAACGGTCAGAAATAAGAGTAATGAAAAAGTTCTTTTGCATCAAAAATCTTAAATTTTTTCCGTTAGACCAAAAATAATGCGGTTTTTTATGGATTGTTTTAACTTTTTCCATATTATTTTCACTAAAATTCAAATTAATTTTTTCCCATACTACTTTTAGTCAAATAAATTGTAAAATGTAAAAAATGTGTACATTTTTTTGTAATTTCATTCAATTTAATTCTTCACTTTACACTATATTTTATCATGAATAGATAATTTATTTGACCAAAAGTAACATAACAAGACAAAATAACTATTAAGTCTGATCGTTTGTTATTAAGAACATAAGAAGATCGGTCAATGTCCTTTCAAGGGCTGAAATGGCCATTTCGTTTTTGTTTTTTTTTTATTTCAAACTATTCCAGCTACTGTCGAAATATTTGGGGGATCATCACAACAAAAAGCGTTATTTTGAGCAACCGACCCAAACACCTTTTTTTTGTGAGGAGCCCTAGTATACAAACAAACATTTAGGCATGGCAACATTTATATGTATAGTGACCGCCACTTGGTCTTATTGCATCTACATATCAAGTTTCACTATCAAAACATGTACAGCTCAGAAATTACAATGATTTCTGAAAAGTCGGCGTAGATAAAGTGCGACTTTTACTGTAAATTTTGATTTATATACTTTCACGGATTTGTGGGCGTGGCAAAATTTATATAAAAAGTGACCGCCACTTGGACTTATAGCATCTGCATACCAAGTTTGACTATCAAAACGTTCACATCTCAGGAATTTAAATTATTTTTAACCGATAGCCCTGGCAGCTAGTGCTTACTTAGTTATAATTGTTAAATTGTAATTAACTATAATACATAAATAAATAAATAAATTAAATAAAATTATTGCTGAAGAGTGGGCACAGATATAGTGCTACCATTCACATTTTTTGCAAAGCTGTCGAGAGTAAGCGTATGAACTTAATTACCAAATTTTAGTATTTAACGATGAGAATTGTCTGATTTATAGAAGTTCTATTGATTAGAGTGTAAAAAAAGTGGCGGCCGTGGCGTAGTGGGTAGACTGTGTGGTCCATATAGGATAGAACCCTGGTTCGAATTCCACCTGACACAGAAAGTTTTTTCAATTGAATTAATTTTTCAGTTCGGCCGTCACCTCTCTGCTGACAATGGCAAACCTCAGAGAGTAAAAACTGTCATGAAAAGCTTCTTGAGAACATAAGCCGTTCGGAATCGGCATAAAACTTGTAGGTCCAGTTCTCGATCATTTGTGTTCAAACATTCCACAACACGCACAACACAATTCATCATAAGAAGCTCGGTCAAAGTCCTTTCAAGGGCTGAAATTGGCCATTTCGCGTTGTTTTTTTTTATTTGCGGGTGGTACAAGTTGGCGTGGCAAATTTTATATATATATATTGACCGCCACTTAGAGCACCTGCGTATGAAATGTTACTATCAAAACGCGTACAACGCAGGAATAAGCATGATTTCGAAAAGGTGGGCGTAGATATGGTGCAACCACGCCCATTTTTAACAGTTGCCGATAGTGACCTTATGTACAAAATTACCAATTCTTAGTCTTCTACGGTAAAAGCCGTCTAATATAAAGCATTTTTACTGATTTGTGGGCGGTTAAAGTGGACGTAACAACATTTGTATATACATAGTGACTGTCACTTGGATCCATAGCACCAGCATACTAAGATTTCCTATCAAACCGTGTACAACTCAGGAATAAGCATGATTTCGAGAAAGTGGGTGTAGATATAGTGCGGCCATGCCCATTTTTTGTGCATTGGCCGACAGTAATCAAATAAACTAAATTACCAAATCCTAGTCTTCTACTTTTTTACTGATTTGTGGGCGTTGAAAGTGGACGTGACAACATTTATACATATATACATAGTGACTGCCACTGGGATCCATAGTACCTGCACACTTGGATTCACTATCAAAACGTGTACAGCTCAGGAATAAGCATGATTTCAATAAAGTGGGCGTAGATATAGGGCGGACATGTCCATTTCTTGTACACTTGGCTGACAGTAATGATTAAAACTAAATTACCAAATCTTAGTCATCTACGGCAAAAGCCGTCTGATATAAAGCATTTTTACTGATTTGTGGGCAGTAAAAGTGGACGTGACAACGTTTATATTTACATAGTGACTGCCACTTAGACCCATAGCACCTGCATACCAAGATTGACTATCAAAACGTGTACAACT
This sequence comes from Coremacera marginata, assembly GCA_914767935.1. Taxonomy (NCBI): domain Eukaryota; kingdom Metazoa; phylum Arthropoda; class Insecta; order Diptera; family Sciomyzidae; genus Coremacera; species Coremacera marginata. Next base: position 68,233,771 of record OU612045.1, read on the forward strand.
CAGGAATAAGCAAGATTTCGATAAAGTGGGCGTAGATATAGTGCGGCCATGCCCATTTTTTGTACATTGGCCGACAGTAACCATACGAACTAAATTACCAAATCTTAGTCTTCTACGGCAAAAGCCGTCTGATATAAAGCATTTTTATTGATTTGTGGGCGGTAAAAGTGGGCGTGACAACGTTTATATTTACATAGTGACTGCCACTTGTATCCATAGCACCTGCGTACCAAGATTCACTATCACAACTTGAACATCTCAGGAATTAAAATAATTGCTGAAAAGTGGACGTAGATATAGTGTGATCACGCCCATTTTTTGTACAGTCACCGAAAGTAACTATCTGAACAAAATTACCAAATCTTAGTTTTATATGATTAAAACCGTCTGATATATAGCATTTTTTTTGGTTTGTGGGCGATAGAGCCAATTTGGGTTGTATGGGAGGTACCACGCCCCCTTGTCCAATCAACACCAAACTTCACAGGAACACTTCCAGAATGTTTATTCAGTATCCCTAAAAATTTCATAAAGTTTGGTTCGGTGGTTTTTGAGTCTATACGTGATATACACACATATCCACATACCCACATACCCACATACCCACATACATACATTCATTTTTATATATATAGTTAGAAGATACACTTTGCTGCGCTCCACTTTGGCGGTACGCCAAAACTAATAATTTTTCGAAAAAAAAGGTTGTAACATATATTGTAGGAAATTTCTCTACTTTAATTTGGTACATATTTGTTTTTATCGTGAAATGAGTCGGAAAGAAGATATTGGTAAAAAACTGCTTTTAGGCACAATTTTGCCAATATGGCGGCGCGAGCGGCAAAAAGACGAGGTGGCAAAGTTGAAATTCGGAAAGAGCACATCGGAATCTTCCATCCATTTTCATCCACTTCAAAACTCCCAAAATTCATTCAAACTTCAAACACTTCACACACACACACTTCAAAAATCCATTTTCAAAACTACCGGAAAACTTTCCAGGTAAAAATACCAAATGACTGTTTTTTAAAAAATCTAGTTAATTTTAATTTCAGCAAGTTTCATTTAATAGAAATTGATTGAAAATTTGTCGAGCTATTCAATTTGAAGTATTTTTTCTTCACTGCAAAATCTCCTGCATGAAAAACAACATCGGTTCAGGCAAAACAGCATGAAAAACAACTAATTTGGGAGGTTTTTATTAGAAGTATCAATACTTAAAATTGAAAATTAAATAACTCGACGAATTTTTAACTGATTTCGATGGAATTAAACCTTAAATGACCAAGCTTTTAGATTATTATTAGTTTTAATAAAAAGGAACTTTAATATAATAAATCAATATTTCATAATCCTTTCATAGAACACACCGAAATTTTTCAGAAAAAATTAACTTAAGTGAAAAAATAGAAAAATGTAAGCTGCAGGCTGTTCGTAAAAGACACATTGATATTTTGCGGTATTTGTACAACAGTGCCCTCTGGTTTTCGAAATAGAACAATAAAATAGTTCTAAAACCCTTTCCATACTCGAAAATCCCAACATACAATTTTTCATCCAAATCAGATGAGTGGCTTTGGAGTGTTTCACCCTTTCTTAAGAGATTTGTACTACAGCGCCCTCTGGTGTTCAAGATAGAAAAAAAGTCCAAGAAACCCACCGTATCCGAAAACCCCTATGTAAAAATATTCATACAAGTCTGATGCACGGCTTAGGAGTTTTTTGAGGTTTTTTAAAATATTTGTACTAAAGCGCTTTCTAGTGTTCAGTATAGAACAAAATAGATAAGTCAAATAAACTGCCGTACCCGAAAACCCCTATATTCAAATTTTAATGTAAATAAGATGAGCGATTTCGGAGACAATATATAAGAAAATTTGATGGAATCCGACCGAAGCGCCACCTAACGGGTCCAATTGTGAATCTGAACCATTAAGGGATCCACTCAAACACACACGCACAAAATTTCATCAAAATCGGTGCAGCCGTTTAGGAACACTTTAATAACATACACACGTACATATTGTACAACAGCGTCCTCTAGTTTTGGAGACAGAGCAAAAAAAAGTGCCACCGTTGCCGTACACGAAAATCCTATTATAAAAACTTTTATCCAAATCAGATGAGTAGTTTTTCACAATTTTTTAAGAGATTTGGACTACAGCGCCCTCTGGTGTTCAAGATAGCGTAAAAAAATAGGTCCAAAACACTTACCGTATCAGAAAACTCCTATGTACCAATTTTCATGAAAATCGGATAAACAGCTTAGAAGTTTTTGGACTTTTTTAAAATATTTGTACACAGCGCCCTCTGCAGGGGCGGATTTAGTTGGGGGATAGGAGGTGCTGCATCCCCCAGTCCCGAGCACGCAGGGGCCCCGCAGGCGCTTCTATCCAAATGTCTAATTTGATTTTTTCAATGCATTTTGCGATCTAGGAAAAATTAGCATTTTCTTTAAATTTTGTTTTCGATTATTTCTGTTCCTTGTTGCTTGCGTCTATTATAGCCAAAGGATGCAATATTAGAAAACATTTTTGGCCTTTAATGGGTATGAAAATCATACACCATCGCGTGATAGTCTTATACACTAACCACCAATCCAAAAAACTTCGATAAGCAAAGTTGGTGACATTAGCAGCTATCCAGCCCAAAATAATAGCAGAAAACAATATTTCTCCTACTTACTACTCGTTGTCATAAGCATCGTTAAGTAGGCGCTTTTGTTGATGTGAAAGCTTTGTTTCTTTTTTTTTTTTTTTTTGATTTTGAATAACGGAAAAGAAAAATTAACATAATATCTTGATTTTAAGAGAACCGAGCTAAATGCTCTGTCCTGAAGTAGGCCCCGTGTCTATTTTAGCCCCAGGCCCTGCTATGTGTTAATCCGGCGCTGCCTACACAGAGTATTTTTATTTTAATTTAATATAAAACATGGTGAAATATAAGTAATAATAATAATTAGTTACCATACCATAAGAGTGAAAATCGGTCAAATTCATAAAATTGTAACTCCTGCGTACCTAACTCTGGATCTGAAATATCCATAAATGAACAATGAGCGTTCGCAGATTTGATAATTCTAAAATTGCAAAAACTTAACTTTGCACAAAATATCATAACTTGGTTCCAGAGCACCTAGAGACTTTTTCAAGCTTTTAAATTGAAGGTATTGAATAGTACTATTACTTACTTACTTACTTAGTTGGTCGTAACAATCCGTGTCCGGGTTCCAACCGACCTCATCAGCTCTCGCCAGGCGCCTCTGCTTTGCGCGCGCTTTCTCCAATCGGATACACCAAGTGCGGTTAGGGCTTCCTCAGCCTGGTCCATCCATCGGAGGCATGGTCTCCCTCGTCGTCGTTGACCAGCGACCCTCGCCTCGAGCACTTTTTTCGCTGGAGCTTCGTCGTTCATACGATGGACATGACCCAGCCAGCGTAGTCGCTGCACAGTTATACGCCGAACTACGTCAATGTCATCGTAGAGCTCATACAGCTCGTGGTTCATTCGGATGCGATAGTCATCGCCGACTCGAACAGGACCGAAGATTTTGCGAAGAACTTTTCTCTCGAACACCCCTAGAGCGGCTGCGTCAGTTTGCGAAACTACCCATGCCTCAGCGCCATAAAGCAGCACAGGTAGAGCGAGCGTCTTGTAGAGTGTTAGTTTTGTCAATCGAGAGAGAGCTCTGGAACTTAGTTGCTTACTGGGCCCGTAGTAGCACCTATTAGCAATTATTGTTCTTCGCTTTATCTCCAGGCTGATTTCGTTTTTGGTATTAATGGCGGTGCCAAGGTAAACGAACTCCTTGACTACTTCAAAGTTATAGCTGCCGGATGAAACGTTGGAGTCTAAACGCCGAGCTCCCTTGTTTGTAGACAGCATATATTTTGTTTTACCCTCATTTATCGTCAAACCCACTTTGGCTGATTCCTTTTCGATAGCGGCGAAAGCAGCGGTATCATCTCTCTTGGTTCTGCCGACAATATCAATATCATCAGCGTACGCAAGGAGCTGGACGCCTTTGTAGAAAATGGTGCCATTACGATGCACACCGGCCTTTCGTACGATCCCCTCCATGATGATGTTAAAGAGATCGCAAGACAGTGGATCGCCTTGCCTGAAACCTCTTTCGGTATTGAAGGTTTCGGAGAGGTCATTTCCTACCTTGACGGAGCTGCGGGTGTTGCTCAACGTCATTCTGCAAAGTCTAATCAACTTTGCAGGTATACCGAACTCAGACATTGTTGCGTATAGGCAATCCCTTCTCGGGCTATCGAACGCAGCTTTAAAATCGACAAAGAGATGGTGTGTGTCAATTTGATTTTCGTGGGTTTTCTCCAGGATTTGTCGTAGCGTGAAAATCTGGTCTATGGTGGACTTACCAGGTCGAAAGCCACACTGATAAGGTCCAATCAGTGTTTTTGAAATCGGCTTTAATCTTTCACACAGTACGCTTGAGAGAACCTTATATGCGATGGAAATAAGACTGAAACCTCTATAACTTGCGCAGATTGTTGGGTCTCCTTTCTTAAGTATAGGGCACAGTACGCTGAGGTTCCAATCGTCGGGCATGCTTTCTTCTAGCCATATTTTGCTGATGAGCTGATGCATGCGCCTTATCAATTCCTCGCCGCCGGTTTTAAACAATTCAGCTGACAGGCCGTCAGCACCCTATTTGAATAGTACTATTAGATCTTATAATAAACACATTACTTATTTGGCGCACTCTTTCAGAAAGTGCGATATTCTCACGAATTTAAAAGATGTTTTGTTAAAAATTGTTCAAAATATCGTGCTGAAAAATAGAATTGAATATTTATTCATCGTTTTGACTTTTTCACATATTCTATATATGCTCCAGTAAAAAAAATTGTTAGACTGATATTCAGAGCATACGCTTTTATAAAGATCAATATTTATCAAATAACTACGAAAGAGTTGACTTTTCGCGATATGCGGACTTTCATTCAGGGCATGACGCCACCTGAAGAAATAAATTGTGGATCTTCTCCTTACACAATTTTTTTTAGTGAACTAGAGCATCAGAAAAATGGTATTAGAATTAAATAAAAACAAAAAAACGATGCACCCTAATGAGCAATGGCTACGATGCGAATGCGAACATATTCAACCACACAAAAACAACAAGATTTTTTTGTTGATCTGTGCTAGCTGAGCATAAAAAGAAAAGAGTAGAGAGGAACATGGAGCTTACTGAAATCTCAACTCTCTATAAAATTTTTACATTTTAATTGAATATATTTATTATTGAAATTTCTAAAGCCTCTATACCTCTAATACCTCTATACTGTGATGTGGCACAGTATAATATGATATCTTAAAACATATCAACTTAAAACACAATAATAACAATATCTTAAAACACAAGTATGATATCTTAGAACTTATTTCATAAAAATCGGTCCGGTACTTTTGGAGTTTTACAAAAACTAGTCGAAAGGAGTGCTTTTGAAATTTTACAAAAACTGGCCGAAATTCGACCATATCAAAATCGATTCTTTTCTTGTTTTTTTTTTCTGAACTCATCAACCCATAGCCTGAACAGAAGTATTGAACAAAATAAACAATTATAAACGTATTTGCATGTGTTATACGAAACAAACATCAGTTTAACAGTTTTCTTTTTGGCGCTGAAGTGGCTGCAAGTTTATTCTGTTGAGAGAGAAATTAAAAGAAGGCAACAATAGCAATAATAAAACAGCTCTTTTGAAGTGTCTTCGTCACTCTCGCATTCTATTCTTGCTCGTGTATGCTACAGCAACGATGTTCAACAGAGCTGTGTCGCTATGTATTTTGTTGTTGGTTTCGCATTGTCCCATTGGGAAAAAAAAGGTTTTTACATTTGCTGAACTTTACCTATCTTAATAACAACATATTCGAATAAAAATATTGTGCATATGTACTAGAAAATACCTCTCCATTGATATAAGTTTTATGTGAATATGTTGAAGTTAACACAGATAAAAAGGGATCAAAAACTTTTTTGTTTGCGATAACGCCCGAAAATCGCTTGAACTTGCCTACTTCGCTTTGAAAATCAGACTTTCTCATTCACATTAGAGCGAGTTCGTATCTTTTTGTCATTTCATCAATTTTTAACGCTCATATCTGTTAAAAGGTACACTAATAAAAAATTTAATAATTTTTGGCTTACCTACAGCTCAATACCTTTCTTATGATATATCAAGAGTTGCTGTAACGTTTGTAGATTTGCTGGAATAAGGGGACCCTTACAGGATTGAATATATAGAAGAGTTTCACTTCAATTTTATATAATAGTAAAGGAAATCCATGGTAGAATAAATAAAGCTAGTCGCACGGATGAGATCCGAGCACCATAACTGTCAAAACGAAATCTCTACCCTTGAGCGGAGAGTCACTAGACGAGTGACAGAAAACGCAACGCTTGATTTCACTCGCTATATAATTTGCATTCCTCAAATCGATTCTGAAGGAGTAAACTCCAAACTTATGGTATGAAATTATATGAAAATAATTGAATCAACAAGAAAATACTATTGTTCCATAAAGATAAATTTCGTCAAAATATTTTGCAAGCATATTCTACGCATATTAAAAAGAATGAAAAAATAAACCATTTATTTAAATTTCTTGAAAACTAAAATTTGGAATAACTCCTTAAGAGCAGTGTTGCCAAGTTAGACTTTCTTAGGCTAAATTTAGCCTTTTTTGTCCCTTAGCCTAAAAAATAGAGTTTAGCTTTTAGCCTTTTTTAGCCTTTTTTGATAGTAAAAGAAAACTTAACTCCATTTTCTTTCAATTTCTTTTTTACTTAAATATTCTTTGTTTTTTTCTGAATTCCAAGTGTCAATTCTTTAGATTTTATTTTCTTGGTGTCTTCAAAATTCAAAATTTTTCCACTTAGAAGGAATTGTAAAGTAAGCATGACTTTTTAGCATGAATTTAACAATCGAACAAACTTCTTGCACTATTAATGTCAAGATGTTCACTAAAAACACTTTGAAATGTTGTCACGAATTTTATATATCAGAAGACCTCTTAAAATATTTTGAAAATAGCATGACAGTTTATAAAAAAGTCGACTCATCTGACGATGAGAATGATATCGAGGATAAAATGTTGGACCTCTAAAAGTTGAGTCATATTACGGCGCTAAATTTCGTTCAACTTAAAAATCTCAATAAAAATGTGTTATTTCCTTTAGAATTCTAGCAGAGCAAATCTACAATACATTATATTTATTTTTTTTATTTATGTTAATGTACATAGTATAAGTGTGTAAATTTGAATTACTGAATAAAAAAAAGGTTCAGTTTTTTTTTAGGTTTATTTTTTAAGTCTTTTATTTTAGCCTTTTTTAAAAAATGTTTAGCCTTTGCTCTTTAAACTTTTTTAAAAAAAATGTTGGCAGCACTTCTTAAGAGACAAATCATGTTCGTTTGTTCACGTCCAGAATGGGTTTACCAATGATTTTTCAAATAGCTTTTACCTTTTTAAATATATTTTTTTAAAAGGTTAAAAAGTGTTGGAATATTTAAACATTTATTGAGCACCATAAAAATACTCAGAAAATGTTCTCAAATACTGATCTTTGAACCTGGGAAACAATCAATTCGTTTAATTTATTAATGAGGGAAAACACACTGTTATTTGTTCATAAAATGAATCCACATTAATAAGACGTCTGTTTGTCTGGCTCTGTTCATGAGAATTTTTCGTCAAAATATATTATCACGACTCTTCGTGTTCGCGCTCCAAGCATGAAGCAGCTAGTTTTTGCTGTCTCTTCAATAGATTTAAGTGAAAAATAAGCGAGGAAATAAATCTTTCCGCAATTACTTAGTCATCATCCTTTTGCTGGTTCTCTTCCCAGCCTGAACTTCTTATTCGCTGTTACAGAGTGTTCCCTACTTCTGATGACCTTTTACGGTGATGAGATAATGGTCGTAATTACAGAGTTGAAGCAATTTCATACCAAATGAATTCGGGCATTATTGTAAGGAATATATAAATAAAAAATATATTTAATTTTAGTTAATAATCAAAAAAAAAAAAAAATATTGCGCATTTGTGAGCTAAGCAAATAAATGTGGACAAAACACCTTTTTCCTATCCATTCTAAGTGAACATCTATGAAAATATTGTGAATATAAATCTGAGCTAAGCAAATAACTGTGAGCAAAACACCTTTTCCTATGCTTTATACGTGAACATCTATGAAAATAGTAGGGCTTTTTTTACAGCATTGAGGTCTTTTAAGATTGAAAATTGCTTTAAGATAATTTAAACATTTTACACAGTTTCATAGTTGTAGTGGTTCAAAGTAAGAAAGGAACTTAAGCCAGGGCCGGATTGGCCATAAGGCAGAATAGGCAACTGCCTAGGGTCCCGCATCGGCTAGGGGCACCGCTCACCGAGAATTTGAATTAATTTGAATATTTGTATCCTCTATTACAATATTATTGCCTTGTTTTTTTGTAATATTTTTTATATACTAAATTATTTTTCTATTATCAACTTCAAATGCGATGTTCGAGACTTATGTGTCGATAATGTGTCAATAATGGTTGTTATAATGGCCTACATGCGCATAATAAGAAAATAAATCTCCTCTGACTCTATTTTCCATGTACAGCGCAGTCACTAACTGGTTGGAGTTCGTGCTGCGTAGAGCTACGTTGCAGCAATTCGACTCTTCGGATTTGTAAGAGCACTATAAAACATTTTTTGCGTCAACTCATCTCTGGGCATTATGCTCAAACATCTTGAAAGAGGTGAAACATGTTAGCAATCTTTATAGTTCTGAAAAGTGTGTCCGACACAATGTGGTGTACGAGAGCCGATGCTACTAAGGCTTTGTGAAAATATACAATAGTTTCCAGAAAGCTTTGCATTCTATTACTAACTATAAGACTCCGACATCGCAAGGGACTTACGAGGTCAAAAAAAAAACAAAACGAAATGGCCATCTCAGCCCTTGAAAGGACTTTGACCGAGTTTCTTATGATCAATTGTGTTGTGTGTGATGTGAAATGTTTGCACACAAATGATCGAGAATTGGACCTACATGTTTTACGCCGAATCCGAACGGCTTATGTTCTCAAAAAGCTTTTCGTTTTTACTCTCTGAGGTTTGCCTCTCTGAGGTTTGCCATTGTCTGCAGAGAGGTGACGGCCGAACAGAAAAAGTAATTCAATTAAAAAAATTTTCTGTATCAGATGGAGGATTCGAACCTAGGTTCTCTGGCGTAAGAGACACACACTCTACCGACTGTGCCACGGCCGCCACGATTTACGAGGTCAGCTGCCTATTTAAGGACTTGAGGAAAAAACTTGCAATAATGGCAATATTCTGGACAGTAAATCTTTACAAAAAACAACTATTGAACTTAGAATCTTTTAAAATCGCTTTAAGAGTTTTGCTTCACAGCGAAAATTATAAGTAGATTACGAGATGAAGCAAATCAGAAAATTGATACCCAAAATAGTGATGAAAATCAGCGTATGTTAAGAAGACGTTGTGCTTAGAGGAAAATATAAGTCAAAAGTTTAAACTTATTTACCTGTACTAGACATGCTGTATACAGAACTATCGCGGCGACTAGAAGCTTATCGGGAAATTAATTTTCTGTTTGGATTTCTAACAGATTTTTTGATGGGTATTGAGCCTGAGTTTATAGACGAGATAATGCAGTTCAAGTACTTCATATTACAAGTAGTGGATATGGGAAAAGATAAAATTGTACCTGCCGAGGAATCGTATGAATTAATTTTTGATAATATGGCACAATCCACTTTCTCGAATGTAAAGATAGCATTGCAAATATATAAAAGTCTGATGATATCAAACGCCACGGGTGAACCTAATTTTTCGAAATTAAAACTAATGAAAAACTGCCTTCGTCTCAGAACCGTTTAATATGATATTAAAAACCGTTATTTATAAACCGTTTATATCATAAACCGTTCATTTATGATATATAGAAAAAAGTACCTAATAAATTTTTAAGATGTTTTAAAAGATGTTGTATCTAAAAAAGTTAGAATAATTAATATTTAAACATATTGTACTTTACAAAACTATTTTGGTTTACTAGAACACCAATCACCTGGGATTGTATTTAATTGTATTTTATGAAAAAATATGCATACTTTCATTTCATTTGTTTTATTGTTTAGGGTGATATCTTATCTTTGTAATGTAAAGAAAGCGTTATTATGAATTTAATTGCATTGTGGTCGAAAAAAATGTAGTTAGGAAGTTAGAAAAGGGTAAGAGGGCCGAGATGATTGCATTGGCTAGGGGCCCTCGACATGATTAATTCGGCCTTGCTTACAGCCATAAGCAGTTGGCTAGCAATTAGTGAGCTATTTAAAATTAAGACCCATGAACTGCCTAATTAGTTTGAACTTAGTAACAATTACATTTAAACTTCAAAAAACGAATTGGAAAGTCTGCATTTAACTTTTTAATCTCAATTTGATCTGCAAAATTTTTTTTTATTTGTAAAAGGGACCATTACTTAGTTTTCTTAAGAACAGATTTGTACACATTAAAAAAATTTACTTCCCAATAAACAGTTCATTTTACCTTGTAAGTGATGTCAAACTGTGTTGCTTGATGTTCGATGGCAATAATTTATCAGTTTGACGAGACGATACATGTTATTAACTTCAAATTTAATCTTTTGCATTTTATATTCAACTTTTTTAAAATCACATTCAACCTTTAACACCTAAAATTCAACCTATACATTTCAAAATCAACTTTTTACAAATCAAATTCAACTTTTTGCACTTCTAATTCAAGTTAATCTTCAAATTTTATCTCCAAATGTAATCATTATAAAATATTACTAATTTTTAGTTTGTGCGCTGTATGCCCTCCATGTATAATATACCTTCTGTTCGAAATTGTACCGGGCTTTACGAATAAAACAACAAAAGTTGTCATAAAGATAATAATCTTTTTGAAGGCTGGTAACACTACTATAGGCTTCGGCGGTAATTCTTAGCGTAATCAGTCATGTAGTTTCTTTTTTATTGCTTTGTAAACAAGCTCACCCCAAGTCTGACTTGCGAATTTTATAATGGAAAAAAGTCAAGCAAAAGTTGGCAACTAGCCTCACCTTTCTCATGCAGCAACATCATTAACCGATGAAATGTCAAAAAAAGTAAAAGAAATTGTGCTCGAAAAAAGTAAAGGAAATTGTGCTCGATAGCTGGTGAGCTTGAGTTATCGACTGGATCGGCGCACACCATTTTACAGGATGTTTTAGGCATGCGACGGATTGCAGCCCAACTTGTGCCAAAATTGCTGAATTTCCTTCAAAAAGAGTTTCGTAAAACTGTCGTTCAGGAGATGCTTTTAATGGACGATACGGACATTCAGCGCATCTTTATTGGTGACGAGTATGACGTCGGAACAGCTCAAAAATCTGCACATTGACGCTATCCACATAAGCCGAAATAAAAAAAAAAAAAAAACGACAGAGTCGTTCAAAAAATTAGGTGATGTAGGCGGCTTTCTTCGATTCTCAAGGTGTCGTGCACTCGGAATTCCTTTTGCAAGGTTAATCGGTCAACGCTCAATATTATTAGAGTGTTTCAAAGCATTTGAGCAAGGATATTCGGTGACAGAGGTCAGACTTATGGAAGGACATTTCATGGTTCTTGCACCACGAAAATGCAGCAGCTCACACATAACGCATTGTACACAATTTTTAATAAATATTGAAGAATATTTTACCGTTGTTGTTTTATTTGCACAGTCCAATTGGATTTTGAACTGAAAGTATACAAAATTAAGAACAAGCCTGTATTATATTCCATTTTCCAGTTATAATTTTACTTGATAGTTTTACTAATTGAACTAAATTTCGACTAAAACAAATCCGACATAAGCCTACCGTCAATTGTGTGCAATGAACCAAAACTGTAAGAAACTCTAGTATTTGTTGGATTAAACTGACTACCCAAAATTGATGGTAAAACATATTTATTTATAATTGTTATCATAGGTGAGAGAACTACCCGGTTGTGTATCATCACTAGTTGTGTTCCATCCGCCATTTTTGAGGTGTTTGCTTTTATTGCGCTGCCAATCAGGGTAAAGGGTGTAATTACCTCTGCAACTCCCAAGAACTTTCAATAATTATAATAATCATAATAAGAATCACGCTTAGCCGAAAATCAACGTTAAAAGCAGCAACATCTTTAACGCTGGCTAGTTTATTTCTGCGCTATCACATTGAATTGCATGCAAAAACAAAACAGTCATGCGCTACAAAACCACAAAGAACAGCATGCATTATAAACAACAACATGCAAACAGACAGTCCTCTATAAAATAGAAACAAAGATAAATAAATCACCAAGAGCCAAACGAATGAAAATAAAAAGCATCCGAAGCTTAACGAAGGCAAGCGCATATTGTTGCTTTTGTTGTGATGCAATAAGAAAAGAAAAATTAAATTGTAAGCAATAATGGCTGCGTTCAGCAGGTATAATATGTATTGTCTCTGATCGGTTATTAGTAGTGTCCGACCGAAAGCAAAATTTTGACCGAAACCGAAACTGAATATCTATATGAACAATTTTTTAAAAAACATTTTTTTTAGAATGTTAAAGTTTAACTTTACAAGAGATCATTTTTAAATACATTTTAAGGAACATTTTTGTACTTTGAGTTAAATAACCTAATATTATAAGCTAAAAATAAGAGCTTGTCTGTATTTTCGCCTTGTAAACTATTTCGTCGGTTGGAGTATATTTGCCCTGCTACACTGTGAGTTGTTCACTGGCGAGTGAGTTGTTCACTGGTTCGGCCGTCACCTCTCTGCAGACAATGGCAAACCTCAGAGAGTAAAAACTGCCATGAAAAAGCTTCTTGAGGACATAAGCCGTTCGTAGTCAGCATAAAGGTCCAGTTCTCGATCATTTGTGTTCAAAGATTTCGCAGCACACACAACCCAATTGATCATAAGAAGCTCGGTCAAAGTCCTTTCAAGGGCTGAAAATGGCCATTTCGATTTTTGTTTTTTTTTTTAAAAAAAAGTTGCTAAGTATTCCTTGCCACTCAATAGGTCATTTAATATTTACCTGTAAGCGTGGATGACGTTTGAATCGTGTGAATCTCAAAGAAATTAGTGCTGCTTCTTTTGAAAGACAAATTCGAAAGAAGACAAAAAATAAGGCCATGATGATTTTCTTCTATAATTTTTATTTTCCTTAAAAAATCAATCACCATTAACCTTGTGTAATGTTAGTTTCTTATTCCCGAAAAATACTTTATGTAAATACTACTTACTTTTAATAGATTGAATAACGAATAACGAATAACGAATGAATAACGAATGAATGAAAGACAAAGGTGATCGAATACGAGATCCCTTTTCCAACTATGTTGTTTTGACAGCTGTTATGTGTCAAATGGCTTGTTAATATAACGTTTGTGTTCAGTATTCAATACGACTTAATCATGAATAGACTTACTCCTGAACAACGTTTATTAATTGTGGAAACTTACTACCAAAATACCATACAGCTGGAGAAAGGATCGCTTTATTGAGAGAAACGTTCGATGAAAACATCATTTCAATAAATGGTCTTGTTATTTGGCCACCAACATCTGTGATCTGACGTCATTGGATGACTTCCTTTGGGGATATGGTATGTAAAATCACTTGTTTATGTCGACAAATCCGAAACTATTGACACTTTGGAAACCAATATAACTCGTGTTATTCAAGGAATACCGGGCGATATGTTCGAAAGAGTTGTCGAAAATTTTACCCACAGAATGGACAATTTAAGAGCTAGTCGTGGGCAACATTTGAATGAAATAATTTTTAAGCATTGAGTTGTAGGAATCGAACTATCATTCCAAATAAAGATTTGCATAAATACATTGATTTTTATGTATTTTATTTAGAAAACAAAGTAGGAAGCTCTTATTGGATGACCATTTATAATCAAACAAATTTGAGATTTTCGATTATTTTCATACTAATTTTTTTCATGCAAAAACTTTTTATGCAATATGAAAGGCCATTTTGTGTACACAGAAACTAAAAGAACTCAATTTTTTTAAACTTAACATATTTGATTAATCATATTCCTGATAAGTCGAATAATCACTTAAATAACTAATCATAATTCCTATTAGTCGACTGATCAGAGATTTGATGAATTAGAAAACTGTTTAATCGATTGATTAGTTGATTGATTGATCGATTTGGAATATTTTTATCAAAAAATTTATCAAAAAAATTAATTGCTCAATTAATCGCATGGCCCTAGTAATAACGCAATATATTTACAAATAGATTGTGATTCTATTGTCATTATACTTAGAGAAATGTTGATGGCTAATTTGAAGAGTAATTAACTATAAAATATCCTTACTCTCCACAATAAAGGTACTAAGGCTTTTGCTGTGTTTCAGAAATTTAATCTGATAAAAAATGTTTGGTCTTTTTATAAAAGCTTCTTTAAAAATACTTTTTGAAAAAACATGCATTTTTTACTGAGTTAAAGCACTTAACCAGATTACAATGTCGTTGTGAATGTAAGCACTTTTTTCTACTGGGCTATTGAACAATATCAGCTTGTTTCTCTCTTGAAAACGGGAGAGTGATGATTAACTCTATGCTTCTAATGAAGATTAAAGTGAACTCACTGCGAAATAGTTTCAATCGTATAAAAATAAATGATGTTTAGTATAGTTGATAAATAATTATAAAAACATTTTTGCTACATGCCTAATCTGCTATGCGGTGCACACATGACATCAGTATTTATGGTAATATAAATGTAATTGCTCTTTATAGGCTTCAAAATATTGCAGTAATTGATTAAATATTTTGCATGTAAAGGGTTTAACAACTACTCAACGCAAAGTCAGCCCTCCTTTCCTCTTAGTTTGTTGGCAAGGGGTACCTAAAATAGCTTTGCACGCGCAGCTACGAAAGTGCATCGCTGCTGCCCGCCCCTAGTCTAAAGCGTTTGACGGTAAAATCATTGCATTGTATTTTTTAATATTCATATTCAATTTATAGTAAAAACTATTGTTTTAATAGTAGTTTAAGTAGTTTTAGTTTTCCTACTATATAAGCAATGGGAAGAATCGCATTGACGAATTTTAATGGTAAAAAACTATTGGTTATATTCGAAAGCAGATTGTTATCATAGAATTTTTTTTTCTGAGTGCATCTAATTTGCTGTGTTGTTTATACGTGACTAAAGAGGTTTCACTTCAGAAATAATAGTTTCATCGTATTTAGCGATCTTGAAAACATAATAATAGGCCATAAGAACAATAAGAAAAAATTTTAAGCAGCCTTATTTTGTTTGCCTTGAGAGCCTTGAAAGGACTTTGACCGAGCTTCTCATGGTCAATTGTGTTGTGCGTGTTGTGAAATGTTTGAACACAAATGATAGCGAAC
The DNA here is from genome assembly GCA_914767935.1 of Coremacera marginata. Lineage (NCBI taxonomy): Eukaryota > Metazoa > Arthropoda > Insecta > Diptera > Sciomyzidae > Coremacera > Coremacera marginata. Next base: position 68,249,222 of record OU612045.1, read on the forward strand.
TGTACCTACATGTTTTATGCCGACTCCGAACGGCTTCTGTTCTCAATAAGCTTTTTATGGCAGTTTTTACTCTCTGAGGTTTGCCATTTTCTAGCCGTCAGAGAGGTGACGGCCGAACAGAAAAATTAGTTCAATGGCAAAAACTTTCTGTGTCAGGTGGGATTTGAACCAGCGTTCTCTGGCGTATGGGCTACGCTACTCTACCCACTGCGCCACGGCCGCCTTATGTAATTAGTTCAGTATTTAAAGGCATGTATTTGAGAAAAAAAATTTAAAGTAGTTCTTGCTCTTGCGCGACCGCTAAATATTATTTGCTTTCGAAATTTATATTTTTAAAAATGTATTCATTTTTTAAACCACTAAATCATACTCAAGGAACAGCTGGAAGAAATAATTTTTGGTTTTTTGGACCAGTCTAATGTTTACATGTACTTTTTCTCAAAATTTTTTAGTTCGTATAATTCCGAGTTCCTGTAATCGTAATAATATTTTTTGAGTACGATTCCATTTTTTTCAAATGATTTGCAATATTGAAACTGTTCTAGTTATTAAATAATTTTCAGGTTTCTTGTAAGAATACTTTGCTCACCTCAGTTGAAGACTCCTCAGATAAAAATGACTTACGGTGGTGCATCAACCTGAAAACGCTTTGACAAATGTGTAAAAGCAACTTACACGCTTACAAAGTCTAGTGTTGTTATCCACTCTTCTATGCGATGGAGAGCATACCAAAAACGTGCATATTATAGAACATCGGAGCCACAACCGACAATAAGTTCCAAACAATTTGTCGCAATAGATAGCTTAACTTAAAGCTATCTTGAAATAATATATAAGCCAGAGCTATAACTAAACGATCAGCGAATCTTAATCTTGCATTATTAGCATTTCTTTGAACACATAGCAAATAAGTAAAATATATTGATCCAATTCACTACGCATATCTTCAGAAATATAATTTATATATATGTATATATATATACATATACATATCTATATATATAGAATCGCACAAATTTCACTAACTTCTCCCTTTTATTCTGGACAGAAATTTATTTTTGTACTTAATTGCAACTTCATGTGCAACCTCCTCAGTGCCAAGAAATGCATTCGTGCGAAAGCAACAGAAATGTTTTAAAATAGCGGCGTACGCTGTTTCCTCAGAACTATTAAAAGACAGGCGGGAAGAGCCCAAACATACAAACACACACTCTGTAACATATGCACGCACTTCTTTCACTGAATGTCGGGAACACAATCTTAACAAAATCCAGGCATCAAATCGTGAAGCGAGGATTGGTACTGCATTGCACCGAAATAGCAAAAACTTCCAAAATATTTAACGACGCGCGTTTATTTAAATAAATGTTTTTGCGATCATTCTCTATGTATAACGGTTTATTCGTTGAGATATTTTTAGAGATATTCGAAAAGCACAAGATTTACGAAAACAATTTTTTTTTCTTAGTTTTTCTTGCCTTCCGGGAGTCACACTAACGATCGTTTCGTTTGTTTACGACTAACTGAATCGTTGGATTTCAAATTGGATTTGTGAAGATACGCCATTGAGTAAGAGATCTACCGGCTGATCTGCTCAAATGATGCCAGAGTGGCTGCTGCCAGTCTGATACACGTGATGATCATCGTGACGCTGAGAGAAAGAGAGAACAAAGTGGGGGCAACAAAACAGAAAATGATCGCTCTGCTATACAAACACACAACCAACAGGAAGCTAAATTGACTTTTCAATTTCGAAAACTATTCATGGCTATAAAGTGCCGGCAAGAGAGGAAATTCCATTTACCAATCTTGTTTCAGCTAAGAGTCAGCCCCTTAGGTTTTTATGACCTTTCTTTTCAAATAAAATTACATAGAACTGTTGGGAATAGTTTGAATTTTATGGCCTATTTAGGATTCCTCTCTCTTTCTCTATATCCCAAGAGCATTATAGAAATTCTTCGAAACAACAAGCAACTGAGATAATCTGTAAACTAGTTGCCTCAAACTCACAGTGTTGATATTTTTGTCGTTTTGTTTTGATTCCACTTTTATACAATGGCCTGAACAACAGTTTGTTAGCTAATAATCGTTGTTATTAGCGATCTTTAGTTCTGCTCGTAAAATTAAACTACCAAGAGAGTCACTTTGAAATGGATTGACTGAACAATACATCCGCGGTACAAGCCACTCATACCGAATGTGACTGAAGAGGCTTTAATGAGACCTATTGAAATCGGAATGTTGCTAGACACAATGAATTTCTGATGATTGTCAGAAATTGAAGCTTTCATTGTGTGGCAACTCTTTTGTTATATTTTTCCTCGTTAGTTCGTGTGTTAAATGGGGTAAGTTTTACCACGTCAAACATGATCTTTGATCTATTTAGCGCAAGCGAACGGAAGTTGTTTGAAGTGCAACCGGAAGCTACCAATTCAGGTATTGGAGTTGAGGAGAATGCAAGGAAATTAAAACAAAACAATATTTGTCACAAGCGGAGTGCTACGAGTATTTGCATACTCCATTTACTCTCCATAAATCAGATTGGATCGGATACCTTCATAATATTGTCTTTATTTCATTTATTCGGTCTTCATTCAAATTACTTTTGGCCCAAAAACTGCTCTCGATAGTTTCTTAGCTTAATTTACTAGCACTTCAAAACAAATATTTCCCACTTATCAGTGCTCAAGCCTGCCTTAATCTATTAATTAGACAAGTTTATGAGTCATAAATTTGAAATTTTTAAGTCACATTTGACTTAACTTAATAACATTTAATTAAAATTCAATAAGCAATCTTCCAAAATTTCGTTTTTATTATTGAAATCCAATCTTGAGCCGTTACCTAATATATTCAGTTAAACAAATCAAGAAATGAGATATAAGAAAATCACAAAAATTCTTAAAAGCTACCTTATCCCCCCAGACCAGACCCTTGTTCACGTATGTAAATAACAAAGTTCGACGGATTTATTCAGCTATTGAATATATCTATGCACATTACTTAATCAATTTCTATGGAGTTGAGAGAAGCTTTTGATTGTGCGAGAATTTTTGTTTAAGTTACCGTATATTATGAAAAAGAAAGAGCCCAAAAGAATTAACGTTACTTTTGTACTGTCAAATGATAGATCATTAATATATATTATTCACACAGTAGAACTGTGTTAAGAATGCTCATAAATTAAAGGAATTATAAAAGTGACAGGCCAACATAAATATTTTCAAATTTATAATTTATCTTTGTGATGTTTATGTGTATTTTATTTACAAATTAATTAGCAACAAATAAATTAATAAATTTATAAACATTAAACACCTGCCAGTTTGTTAAAAATCAAAAATTTTTCTTAAATCTTCGACTACAAACCAACAGTCTTTGCCGACCCCAATTGGCTTTTTTTATACCCCAAAGCGTACTGCGTAAGGGGTATATTAACTTTGTCATTCCGTTTGTAACGCGAAGAAGTAGGCGTGGCAGGTATAGAAAAATATATATATTTTTGATCAGCATCACCTCCTGAGTCGATTTCCGTGTGTCCGTCTGTCTGTCCGTCTGTGGACACGATTACAGCCGTAGTTTCAAAGCTATCACGATGAAAATAAAAATGCGAGCTTTTTTTTAAAAAATGGAGATCAAGCTCGAGAAAGAGCTAAATCGGATGAAAACCACGCCTACCTCCCTTACAAAATGACTTTATTTTAACAGTTAAAATAACACAAATGTCTTGGAATTTTGCACGTAGGTATTGATAAATAATATAATCTATCTCTATGATATTTAGCAAAATCGGATCAAAACCACGCCTACTTCCCATACAAATCAAACGTAGTTTAACATGCTGCTATTCTTGGAGCAAGTAAAAAAGTATCATCATTGAACCAGGTCTCAAAGAAGATCTTGTAACTCAAAATTATTACGTGGATATCTTTTTTAAAATAAGAAATTTAGATATGACCCGTGAAAAGCGGAATCTGTCAACAACATCTAGGGAGACGCTTATTATTGCAACAGTCCAATTCAAAAAACGATTCCTCAGCCACTTTTGGCAATTCACCACCATGCAATAGTTAGGAGTAAGGTAGGTTCGGTTGAAAGCAGCATGCTTCAAGTTTCTTTTAAAAACTGTTTGCTCATCTTTTTTGGTGTTGGCCTCATTCTCTTTATCAAAAGATCAAAAATTAACTGTTATAAAAACTTTAAATTTCAATTTATTTAGAACAGTAATCCACTTAGTTAATTTTCATCGCATGCCACTCCAGAAAAGTTTCTTGAAAAGTTTTGCAGGTATTGTCGGAAATGCTTATTGCGGGCTTCACAGCGGGCCTCTTCCGATAATTGGTCTATGGGAAGCAGAACCTTTTCTATAATATAGATAAGCGGTGTGCAAAATTATACATACACATTTTTGTGTTTGTATTGCAAAGCTTTTATTTTAGAAGTTTGCACTGAACAAAAAGTTGTTCATTCGTACGATCACAGCATACACTGAACCAAAAAATCAAAGGATTGATTCTTTGATTCAGTGAATCATTGGCTTAAAGAAAAAGTTCTTTGATTAAATTAACTTTTTCTTACTCCCAAAGAACGCATTCCATTTTCTCCTTTTCTTTGGATGCATTATCTGAATCTGTATTCTTTGATATATCAGTCATTCAACTTTTGACGAAAAAATTACCGTAAAATTTGAGCAAAAATTAAGCTTTATAGGGAAGGCATGAAAGAACACAAGGCAGAAAGTTGAAGAATTTTTGAAAAATTTTTTGAACGTAAACAATTTTCGAAAAATTTTTTAATGAAAGAGAGAAGAGGACAAAAAATAAAAGGGAGAAGAGCTATAGCGTGCTCTACTGTTTAGTTGTTGCTTTGTTCTATTTGTTTTTTTTTTTTATTGTTGACGAATCCAATGCAGATGAGTTAAAGAATATTCTGCAAGTCAGTTATTAACGAATACAAGACAGACGCGTTTAAGAATATTCTGCAAGCCTGGCTTATGCAGCAAGTTTCTTAAAGAAATCACCAAATATCCATTCATCCATAATCCCCGAGACTGCTGGGTTATTGCTTATGACAAGCACACACTTTTTTGAGTGTTTAGATCCGGTAACACTGAAAATTTTTGGAAAATATTACTTAAGTTCTCCTTGAAACACAACCTTGAGCTTTTGTGTGCATACTGGCTTCTGTATACTTTGGAGTCCTTGTTTCCGTGCACCTGCGCAAGTTTTTGGATAGAATTGAAGCTATGTTTTGTTCTCTAAAAGCAAATTTTTAAGTCAGAAAAATTTTTGCATACCATCCATTTGTCTCATTTTTTGGAAATAGCTTATGGTGTTTTCGTTTCTACCAAAAAATGTTACCTTTTCATTGCCCTCTTCTTTTTTTATGTTCGATTGTAAAATAAGTGCAAGCGGGCAAAAAAAATCTGTGTTCGTTTCTTAAAATGTAACATTTAAAATGGGCAAAATAGGCACATTTCTTGCCCTGTGAAACTTTATCAAGGGAGAATGTTGCCCTGAAAATAAGGTGATTGGTTTAAATGAAAATTTTTAAAATGTTGCACTGTGGTAGAGCAACATTTTTTTGTAGAAACGAAAACACCATTAGATCACAAAAGTTAGGCGCCTAGTTTTATTTATCGACTATACTAGCTGGTTCCACCGTGTAAGTCTTAGGAGTTATGGGTAGATTCTTGTGATATCACAATGGATCAATCATTAGGCCTAAGTTGGCTGATTACATAATCTAGACTATGTTTAGAATTCAGTGTAATAAATAATGCAACAAATTGGAGTATAATTATCATCATGGAATCAAAAGTAACAAATTGTGCCCAATTAAGGCTAACTACGAATTTGTTGCAGAGCTTTTAAAAATTTAATTCAAACGCTTAATTCATTAAAGTGCAAAGTAATTTTGTTTTTTATATGAATTCACAAATACGGCAATATATATAATTATATCTTAAAAGCAATTACTTCTTCTCTAATTTTAAGATAGGATCCAAAAATGAAAATTAGTTAATTCAATTAAATAAATTAATAAATTCAATTAATTCGAAATATCTCGTATCTCTGGCTTTTTAACTAATTAATGTAATTTATGGCATGTTTTAATTTTTATCAATTTCAATAATAAATTTTATTTCTTTCTATTTTATATCAAAACTTATGTGTTACTTCTCACATGTAATGATCACAACTGCCGTTGGTGCCCCCAATGTGGTCACAGCATGATGTAAACGTGTTTTTGTTGGCAGAGATGTGCTTGAAGCAATTATCACAAGAATGTTGTCAGTATATTTAACATGCTGTCAGTTGTTTTTTTTAAGTTGAAGTCATTAAAACTTCAATATTCATTTTTATTTAGGCCTTAAGCTCTAATATTGTGTAATATGAATGGTTAAAAACCGTTAATGTATTTTTTGATAATTATAAGTTTAATTTTTTTTTTAATATTTAAACAAATGATTATGCGATTGTTTAGAGAGGTTGAAATTTTTTTATTATAAACGATTTTTGAGCTACCCATATGTCTCTACCCATATGGCTATGTCTCAATGCGCTTATGCAATCTTCGATACAATATTAATTGAGCTTTTCTAAAAAGAGCTAAATTGTCAATAAGTTTCAGGATTGACAGAAATATTTTTTAATATCAATTTTATGATTCCGATTTTATGAGACCTTGAATGAAATAAATTTCGCTAAAAACTCTCAGATGAGCATGGAACCAAAATATCTCGACATATTTCTTAACTCGTTTCGGAAAATGGCTACAATGGAACCAATGCATTCACTTATTCGGTGAGAGCGGGGTTGTTGCTCTAGATATTTCAAAAGCGTTTGACCGACTGTGTCATAAAGCACTCGTTTCAAAACTAATTGCATATGGTGTTGGTGGTAGCTGTGCTCGGTAGATCGCGTGCTTCGTGAAGAACAGAACAATTCGTATATTAATAGACGGAATAACGTCTAGAGTGCACTCCATCAACGCAGGGGTACCGTTTTTATTAATGACCTTCTGTCGTAGACTCACAACCCAATTCTTTCGTTTGCGGATGACAGCGGCATTTGCTATTCATATTCGTGAAGAAAATGAAATAGTTTCTAGTTTTGAGACAACTGTGAGTAATGATAGTTTTTTGGAAACTATCAAAACTGTCGCTGGTGGGGCTATCGATAGTTTGACACCTCTATTTGATCTATACCTTACCATGCCATCTCAATTTCATCAAAAAGTAGGATTTTCCTTCCAAATTTGGTCAAAAAGGAGATTTTCTATTTCAAAATGAGGATAAAAGAAGGATCAGTATTAAACGATGAAAAAAATTTTTAAATGTTATTTTAGTTAGAGAACTATATACGAAATACATTGTGAATATATTATTCCAAGTACAATTCTCCAAATTTATCTTTGTCAACTGTTTGTTCGTCGTTGGTCACATTAGGTGTGTTTCTGTACTCTACACTGTGTAAGATTTGTGTAAGTTCAGACTGAGAAAGTAAAAATGAAATGTGAGAATAGTTGCAAAAGTACGGAAACAGCTTCTAGTAAGCTTCAAGCACAAAACAGCTGATTTTGACTGCAGACATGTCAATAGTAAATTGCGCCAATTAAAATTATCGTCAATTTGTTTGTGAAGTTGATGCTTGTTCTTACTTTACTCGGAGTCTTGAGTTCTAGCACTTTCTGTGCACTATGTGTGCTCGAAAGAGCGGTCTTATGCTTGTTCTTGTTCTCCCATTTTAAGCACAGAAAGTACGGAAACAGAAAATAGTGTCCCACAAGTTACACAGTGTGAGTACGGAAACACACCTATTATATTTCGATTTGCAAATCCGGTTGCGATTTGAGTAACGAACAAATAGAATTGTAGGCAAGAAAGTTTCAAAAAATGCATTCCATAAGAAATACATGTAAATTAAAAGTAACAATTGGTGCTCGTCGCTTGTTGCGCTTCTTGTTTTCGGACTGTTATCGTCCGAGCGATAACAAAAACTCAAAAAATTTTACCTAAATCAAATTCATATGCATAAGCACAAATAATATTTACAACAACTTCAAGCATTTTCAGATCAGATCTCAGCAAAGGGTCGACCGATCTTAAAATTTGTTCACTAAACATTTTTTCGCTTTTAAAACTAAAGCAGAATAAAGCTCAAATTTTATTAACTCAAAAAATTTTGCTTATACCGGGTGTACCGCAATTGAGTGCAACTATTTACGGAGCCGAAAGGTTATATCGAGCTGAGCAAAAACTCGTGTGGGAAGGGGGGGGGGGGGGGGGGGGGTATATTTTCACATTCTTAGGAGCTACAGGGCTAATTAATATTTCACAATTTTGATTCACGTTATGGTTTCTAGCAGAAAAACCAACTTATATAAAACTTATTTTGATAGCTCAATATAAAGGCAATGAAATCACCTTTCCAACGGTATATCAACAAATCCCACTACTTAACCGATACCGATCTGTGATCGTATGAAGAGGAAACAATCGGTTGAAACTACCAAATTTCAACTTTGAGTGCAAATTTTTCAGAATTTTGCGTAAGAAATAAAAATTTTGTTTTATCAGTTTGTAATTTATTCAATTTTCTTTTCAATGGCAGGGAAAACATAAACATACCTTTAAAAATAAAAAAGTTGGCTGCACTAAAAAATTATATTGGTTGGTTCCTCAAAATAGTCATTGGCTTATGTTATGATGATTCCCAAATATTTCGGCTCTAGCGATAACCATCCGTGAGCTGGAATGGTTTGAAATATTCTCAAATAATTTAGTTTTTTGTAAAAATATTGGCTGGTGTGGTAATTAAAAAAATAAGTTTTTCCAATCTTCATCATTAAATTTTAAATTTTTGCAGTCGTACCAAAGATAATACGAATTTTCATTCATTTTTTAATTTTTTTTTTATAGTATTTTCACTAAAATTCAAAATGAATTTTTTTTTGCCATGTCACTTCTAGTCAAATAAATTGTCTCTTGGTGATAAAATATAATATAAGGAAAAGAATTAAATTGGATTAAATTACATAAAAATGTACACTATTTGTGAAAATTTATTTGACTTAAAGTAGTATTGCAAGAAAACAAAAAATTTATGTGAAATTCAATGTTAAAGCAAATCCATGAAAATCCGCATTATCTTTAGTCCGATTATCTTTAGGCCATTTCGTTTTTTTTTCTAAATTTCTTATTGTGCCTATGCCATTAGTACCCACAGACTTTAGGGGTTAACTCTCGATCAAGCAGTTATCAATAGATCAGAAAAGAAGCTTGCATTAGCTTTGAATATGTTGCTTTTTATCGAACCTGCTTTTTATTTATTCGGCTGAAAAGAATAAATCTTAATGCCGACAGTTCAATAACTTATTGAATATGCTGTGAAATAAAATAAGTTTATTTTGTACATACTAAAATTTCATGCCAACCAATTTTTTAGAACGCTACATATTCGCTTCATATTCGTAAACTATACAACAACTTTTATTGATTACGGTAATTAAATTCATCATCCACATATCGCTATTAAGTATTAATAAGTTCTTAGAGCTTATACGTAGCAATATTTGCTGCTAGCTTAGCTTATGCTATGCGGCTGCAGGAACCTTAAAATTTGTATATGAAAGGAGGATGCTTGGAGGATAAAAGGAGGATTTTCAAAATGTTTGCCTTAAAAAGGAGGATGATCCTCCCAGTAAGAGGATAGATGGAATGGTTATCCATACCTCATATATAGGTTCGAAAATGGAGTAAAATTCACACATTTGGGCAGGGGCTTCGATACCATATTTGGAGCTTCTGGACCGGATTCAGCGACGTGCATGAAAATATTTCATCGTCTCTCTACTCTGTTGCACATCGTCGCAATGTTGGTTGCCTAAGCCTTCTATACAGGTACTGCCATGGGAAGTGTTCAAGGGAGATACAGGGTCTGACGCTACCAGCCTTGTGCTTCCTAGGTCCACTCATCCATCTCTCAAAACCCATTCCTTTGCCATTGCGTTCTTGCATTTATAGTAGCATCCCCTGAGTGTTGGTTAAGCCTAATAAAAAAAAAGGAAACAGCTGTTCAACAACTCGTACCGCAGTATGCGTCGATACCATTACATTGTTATATTCTCTGCGCGATGTGCGCGACTATTATGTCTTGCAAGTGTAACTTTTATTTGTGGGATCAGAAAATAAAATTAAAATGTGCAATTACTCCTTTAACAAATTTTTCTTTGTTTCTGATTCGTATATGTTTAACTAAAGTGCCCAAAGGAATCTAACCAAAAACATTTTAGCTACTTATCAGCTCTATTTTGGATTTCAGGTCAGATTTGTGGATAGACTCTGCAGAGTCAGTCTGTGGAACGTGTTTTGCACGATGGAATGAGTTTAGCAAAAGCGCATAGAAGTATTTACCATTTGGAACCAGTTGGAGAAATCCAATCGACCATGTCACTGATTTACTTCTGTTACAGATTACAAACAGATCTGAAACAGATTGAACTTCTGTTTAACCAAAATTTAATGTGAAACATTTCGAAAAGCTGTGTATCCAAATGTAATATCAGTAACAAGAACTCCAGCACCCGGAGAGTCTCCAGCCCTCTAATAGTAACAACCAGTCCTTGAGAACCAGATTCTGACTCGGATTGCAGTACATACCAGCACTTATTCGGAAGCAGGAACTCAAAATGACTTTTTTCACAGTCATTTGGATATTCCTATCCTCCAAATTTAGAAATGGTATGCGGGCTTTTGGATTCAACTTCGAGAAAATGTGACGCAATATAATCGCAAGAGTAAAAATAAAAAGTAATATTTCCGACCATAAGTTTGAGCACATATGGGCATTTCCATATGTCGAACGTGACCATAGTCATAGAGTGTAAATTTTATCTAGAGATTGCATCAACTCTGCGAAATCTCTGCCATGTGTTAACAGAGTTATTTCATTTAAAAACATGAAGAAAAAAATCTCTGTTAACCTCTGTTAACACATGCCAGAGATTTAGCAGAGTTGATGCAATCTCTAGATCATAATTTACACTCTATGCCATCGTACACATTAAAAGTGAAACAAAAGACAAAGTAAAACATATTTGCATTTCATTTTGAGCTTACATTAAAGCTCTTAGGTAGCAATTTATTTAGTGCCAAAGTTCATAATAGGCATAATCCTGGTCCCAAAAAAATTTCAAAAGAAGAAGCAATTCGAACATGACACAAATGGAAGTAGTTTTCGTGTCTATATATATGAAGTCAGAACTCCGAGAAATTTTCTCTGTCACAATTTTTTAGTGCAACTAATTTTAGAATTTTATGAACAAATTACTCTATTTTGTATTTTGTGTGATTCAAATATCTTCTGTACCTTTATTTTAATCATAATCTGAGTCAATAAGTGACATTTTTAACGTGACATTTGTTTCAATATGATTCAATTGAGTAATTAAGTAGTTAGGTAATTAAGTAGTTATGTAATTATGCAATTAAAAACCCAAATTAAGTATTTTGTTCTCTCCTTGCCTCAATCATTTCATTATTATCTTTAGCCAATATCTTTTATTTTAACTAAAACAAAATCGTTTACGAAAAATTTACTAAACATTTAATTATTAAACTACATTTGAGAAACTATGCAGGCACTTCGATCATCATGGTAAATGAATTTATGTATAAATTGCTTGCATTAATAAAATTTAAATATTTTTCTAAGATAATAACATAACATAATACGTTTTCAATAACTTTAAATTTTTTGTTCTGGGTGGAACTTTCAGCGGAAATGCCCCTTAGAGTGTCCCAAAAAAGTCGAACCTGTTTTTTTTTATGTGGTACCCCCTTTTTTTCGTATCATGTTGAAATAAATGTAAAAAAAATTTGGTGTACCTAGAACCACGGGAACTTGTGCCGACTTGCATGGGTATATGTCAGTACCTACTAGTTTATATTGGAAAAAAGTGCCAATTTTTTCAAAAACCCCAAATAACTCTTGTGTAATTTTAAATTTTGAAAAGCTGGCTTGCAGTTCGTTTTTTATATAATTTTTTTTTAATATAAGCTGTCAAATAGGATATTGGACGAAAACCGCCAGAGTTGTGATTTATTACTTCTCGAAAAAAACTCATTTTTGTTCCTTTTGCATTGAAAAAAAAAATCTAAAAAACCAAAATTTAGAAAAATTTCAATGAAATATAAATGAAATATAAATAATGAATATAAATGAAATTTGGGGATATATTTTTCTAAACTATACCAAGAGACATACAAAAAATTGTGCAATTATGTTGAATTACCTGGTCATTATGAATATTTTTGTTAGAAGTTAGAAGTTTGTTATTTGAAAATTTCGAGTTTGAGTATTTTTACAAATAAAATTCTCAAAAATCCAAAAAAGTGCAAAATTTGGAAAAAAACAGAACGGAGAGGGCTTGCAATTTTGAGCTCAATATTTTTTCAATAAAATTCTCTTCAACTTTTAATACAAAAAAAAAATTAGTAAATTTTTTATAGCCAAATAAGGCAAATAAAAATATGAAATTTTAAATTTTAAATAAAGGCATGTTGAAGGCCAAAAAATACTAGTTCAATTGACACACCTAAAATTCAAAGGCCTGCCACTCAAACTTTTTTACTTTTACGAATTCGATACTGTTGTAAACACTAGGTAAAAATGTGTCTCTGAATCCGAGCTCGTTGTCGGAATTTCCAATTCACAAGAATTCGCAGAAATAAAAGAAATGTAGGTAGCAGCCCTATCCGCCATATTGAGATTTAAAATTCTGACATCAGATTAAAAATTTGTGACCCCCTAAAACTGTTAGATGATGCTTAAAATTGTTAATAATAAATTTTATCAGGTGGCAATCCTTTTGTAAAAAGTTACATTACTTTGATATTCTGACAACGGATTCGGATTCAGAGACCCATTTTTACCTGGTATTCGCCCCAGCACCGAATTCGTAAGAACTAAAGAATATAAGTGGCAACCCTATCCGCCATCTTGAATTTTAAGACTGTGATATCAGATTCGAAATCAAATTCGTTGTCAGAATTCCAAAATTTAATATTTTCCCTCAATAAAAATCGTTACCTCGCCGCCTAAGTCCCAATTTTGACATGCCGATATGGCGACGATATCTTTCACCGATTTTCAGTTTGTGGACGCAGTAGCCAAAGAGAAGGCGAAAATAAAATCGCCTGATAAAATAAATCCAAGAAATCGTTCGTACTAGCGATTTTGCGACGATTTAGCGTTCTAACCCTTCACTCACATGAAAAAATAGTGAAACAGCAAGCAAACATCGTTCGGCAAAATCGTCGTGTCTAAAAGCAATGGACGACGAAACAGCGAAACAAAAGAAAAAATAAGAAAATCGGTGAGTGAAATTGTCGTCATATCGGCATGTCTGAATTGGGACTAAGAAGTCACATTTCGAAATTGATATTACACTGTCAAACATTTTCGAGATCATCGAATTCTAACCACTTTTTGACTGCTGACTTCAAAACCCTATCTGGGTTTTGCTAGTTTGGCTACTGATCGGATTTTTTTTTCTTTTGTCTTAAGAAAAATAATTTTTTTTATATTTTTCGTAACCCGTCTAAAGTGAACAATTCTCAGGAAGATGCCAACAGCACCCGAGGACTCCTTGATACCGTTTTTGCCCTACGAATATGACATATTTTCACCGAAAAGCACCGAATTTTAAATAATAAATTTCTGTTATTACTTTAAAAAAAAAAAAACATTTTTCGAAATGTGATTTTTGTAATTACTTTTTGGTTGTAGTCATTGGTTTCTTCTGAAATAGAAAAGTAAATATTATTAACAAACAATGAATCACCTACTTATGGTCTGATTGATTGCAGTCTTGGCTAAATATCTGCAATACTTCGAAAACCATTGCATAGAGTATAAATTATTATCTAGGAATTGCATCAACTCTGCTAAATCTCTGGCATGTGTAAACAGAGTTATTTCACTTAAAAACATGAATAAAAAACTCTGTTAACCTCTGTTAACACATGCCGGAGATTTAGCAGAGTTGATGCAGTCTCTCGATAATAATTTATACTCTATGCATAAGTTTGCAAGCTTCGATAACACGCCGCTGCAGGTAAATAATTCTCATCATTTTCAAGTTTGAATCACTTACCAACGAATTCGTACAAGTTTGTTCGAAATGTGGATACCAAATTTTGTATAACACAAAATAAGCGGCTAACATGTGTTCAAGTATTAAGACATATTCCGAAATATCTATTTTAACATATTTCGGAATAAGTCTGTTAATATCTATTTTAACATATTTCGGAAAAAGTCTGTTAACATACATTAATGGGTGGTTCCAAATACAATTTTTTTCATATAATTTTTTTCTATAATTGACGGCACTGCGGGTTAGACAGTTAATACCAGTGATGTCGATTTTTGACCACTTTGGGACGAGATCGGAGTTTTATAAAAGAACATTTTCTTAGCCTAAATTAGTGGAAAGGAAAGAGTCTATGTTTCTGGTGTTTTTTTTTTAACTTTGATACCAGTTAAATTAAAATTAATGAGAGTAATAATTTTACTAAAAGTAAAGACGAAATGGCAGTGAAAGTGATGGCAATTAATTTAATACAAATAATAAAATATTACATTATTTATAATGTGATATATATATATATATATATGACCGGATCGAAATTCATATTCCGCCGTTCTGTTAAGTCAATTGAGGGATATGTTATAAAAATCTAAATATAACGCCTACCTACACCGACTTTGATGAAATTAAGTACGAAAATACTCCAAACCAACGGATAGCAGACAGTTTGTTTTAAGCACTGAAAATATTTTGTTTGTTTGTGTGTAAGGTTGTGTGCTTTTTCCTTTGAATGCTGCTTTGCTTGTTGGCTTGTCTTTTTTTTACAATAAGTTTCTGGCTAAACGACAGGAGCGATTTTTATAAAATTTAGTATGAAGATACTTCTGCCTAAATTCAAAATTCTTTTAACATTAGTTTTCAAATGAAGGGTGGGTATTTTCAAATTTTTTTTCCATAAGGGGTGACCCACCTTAACTTGTATATACTTTAAACGCTCATAGCTCATCAATCAAATCGATAAAAAAGAAAGTAAATTTAATACCTTTCCAACAAGTTCAATTTGACGTAAATTCAAAGAAAAGTGAATTTTTTACAGCGGTTTTAACAAAATGTGTTTTTCAAAATAGCATGAAAATCAATTTTTGAAGGTCAATAAGAGTTATAATGCCAAAATGTTGGTATGGGTAAAAAATGCATCTTTTTAGCATATTTGGGTATGCGTACAGCGATAATATTAATATTACACTTGTACCACCCACAAATAAAAAAAACACAAAACGAAATGGAAAATTTCAGCCCTTGAAAGTACTTTGACCGAGCTTCTTATGATCAATTGTGTTGTGCGTGGTGTGGAATGTTTGAACACAAATGATCAAGAACTGGACCTACAAGTTTTATGCCGACTCCGAACGGCTTATGTTCTCGAGATGCTTTTAATGGCAGTTTTTACTCTCTGAGGTTGGCCATTGTGTGCATAGAGGTGACGGCCGAACAGAAAAATTAATTCAACTGAAAAAACTTTCTGTGTCAGGTGGGATTCGAACGACACACTCTACTCACTGCGCCACGGCCGCCAGATGATTCCTTTGATTATTTAAAAAAAAAAAAATGGTTCAGAAGTTAGGGTGTGTCTGAAACACCCTCATTTATGTAGGGTGTTAACACGATCGGCTGTACTGAAAAATACAATTTGCACTAATTTAATAAAAATTGTTTTAAATGTTCAACCCTTAAACACAAAATTCTATTATAAAATCATGAGGTATTGTCATTTTGTAGGACATCGTAGAGTTTTTAAGATATTAAGGACTGTTCATATAATGCAAATATTTTAAAAGTTACAAAAAATTACAGCTGTATTTTTGTATGTATTATTTACGGAATTCAAACAAAACTAAAGATGTAATTTAAATGCATACATATGCGGTAAAATTTAATGAATATTATTCTACATCAGTGTTGGCACATTTTTTCAAAAAATTTCCTACGCAGCCGAAAAATCCTTACTTTTCCCTACGCTCAAAAATGTTTCACTACAAAATTCCCTACTACCCAAATAACTTTATCGTAAAATTGAAATTTAATTTATGCACTCGTACATCTGTATTACAGTTTGTATTAATCTTGGTGAAGATTAAAAAAAACAATAACAACCGACAAAAACGAAAGCAACTGAAATGAATTTATATAAGTAAGTTTTACTCAATTTAATAACAACAACAACAGCACAAGCAGTTGCAAAGAATAACTGAGAAATATTAGAGTAAAACGATTCGTTTTAAGAAACAGCACGATGTTGCCTTCGTGATTTTGGCACGAACTAAAGCAACAAGCATAACAATGGGCGCATTCAGCGTAGTCAACTGTTGTGAATTATTATGGTAGCGATACTTTAGTGAGCGATGTTTTTCTCTGAATGTGTTGTTACTCTAAGCGTCAGAAAAGTTGTCAAAGTTTAGAATTTAACTAACTTTCCTTAAAAAAATTTGTATTGTATTTGTATTTGTATTTGTTGTATTTATCTCATAATTTTACTATTCATACTCTAACGCTCAGTACATTTCAAGCTTCCAGGTGACTGAATGCTTTCGCATTGATCAGTCGTGTTTTTATTCAAGGCGTTCTTAGAAAAAAAACATAAACTTGTAACTACATTTTTTAAGGTGTACCAGTTAAAAGTTAACAGTTTAGTTCAGGTAGCATTGAATTTTTTCGCTCGATTAAATGGCGTCCGCTACCTGATCAGTTTAAGTGAGCGCTCAAATAATTGTACCATTCAGCGAACTTTTACGCAACTGTTGCCAATGTCAGCAGCAACTGATGCATCAATGCATGATTTTCTTATACAAAAATGTGAGGTTTTTTCTTTGATCATGCTATGTTGTGACTTTATTAAAGAAGTGACAAAATTCAAAGATAGATATTCGTTTTATTGACAATATAACTGATATTTTGGCACATATTTTATTTTTGTACGATAACTATTAATGACTGTAGGCTTACCCTTAAATGTCCCCCAAAAACGTTAACGTGCTTGAAAAAATTTCTGAAAATGGCCCCCATACAAGCAGCGCTGTAAGACGTAATTCTACGTCAAAAAATTAGCCGTCAGTGTAGAGCAGATGAGCTCAAAAATTTAACTGGAGGTCTTAATCGTTTTTCTAAACAAAAGTAAAGCGTAAATAACGCATACTTATTACAGGAAAGAAATATGATTAAGAAAATCTTAACAATAACAATAAAAAGAACATTCACTCTGATTTTCTATTCCAATTACAAAATCTATATGCAAAAACAATTCTTTTCCGACCGCGCAAAATCGACATCCTAAGTGAAGGTTGAGCGCATTTTTTTTTTTTTTTTTTTTTTTTTTTTGTAAGAGCACGTTAAAAATTTGGTGCACGTCGAGAGTACAGGTTTTCGTTTTTACATAAACGCGAAATGGATATAAAATAAAATAAAATATGAATAGTCACTTGGGACAAACGGGCCACTAGGTGGGCATGTTTGGTGTAGACCATTATTATAATTATGTAAATTAA